>OX422209.1:386722546-387922546 GCA_949130495.1 Sambucus nigra | reverse complement strand
TCTTAATCATTCTAGGTGCAATTTTGTGGGAAATTTGTAAGAATAGAAACAAATAAAGATATGAAGGCCTTCATATGAACCAAAATCTTCTTTTCCATCAGATTAGTGACTAAGTGAGAAACTCCAGCAACAATAAAAGATTCATCTCCAAACATATCCATTTTGAGCATGTTTTTTAGAACTTCCAGTTACATTCTTTGAGACCTAAGCCTTGTTCGTTCGAAATTACAAAGTGGATCAGACCTAAATATTTTGCGGGGAAATTAAACACATATGGTTCCTCCAAAGTGAACCCAGGCCCTTTAGGATCAGGTGGTATATTGAGAAACCATCTAGGCATTTTCATTCAATACTTTTCATCATTTGAGGACATATCTATAAATAATAAATCTATATGTCTTGCTATTCATATATGCCTCAATATTGTTTTGTCTTTAAACATTAAATCAGTCATTGTAGAATCAGATTCTAAGATTATCATTGATATTCTCAAAGGTCATATCAAAGCCCCTCCTTAGAACATTTTATCAGAAATCAACTCCATCAAATCCATTGAGCTTCAAATGTCTATTTCATATTCTCATATTTGGAGAGAGTCCAATACAGTGGCAGACATATTATCTTCTCATGAAGTTAAATCTCAAGCTTTCACCTTCTTCAACCTGGTTCAAAATCTTCCTTTAGCAGCCAAAGGTCAATATAGGACGGACCTCTTGGGCATCCATCCATTTAAAGTTCTTCACTAAGCTTCTTTTATTAATTTTGTAATTATTTTACCTTATTAGTTTCATTTATTATCTATTATAAGGACACCTTGGTAGAGTTATTCTACCAAATAATTGAATAAATCTGGGGATCTAATCCTCTTCCAAGAAAACTAGCTCTTATTTTTATGATAGTTGTGGATACAAGAAGATATGGGCATCGAGGTTGAAAATGAAATAAGTGAAAAAGATATATGCAATAAAAATTATTCTAAACCACGTGATAACTCACGAGTGAAGCCTATTAACGACAACGAGGCCATGTTTTCAGGTAATGGATCTAGCGATTTAGGTACTATGAAGGAAAATGCAATTGTGGTTCAAGATCTTTATTTGAGAAATAATGGTAGTTCTGAGGTTGAAATTGGAGGTGTTATTTGGCACATCTTTCATGGGCTGTATGTTCCCAAGTTAATTTAATACTTGCATAAGAACTAAGAAAAAAATTCGTGGAATCAATAATATTCCTATAAATTATGTGGTAGGATATGCCCAATAGGCCCTCAACTTTGTATCACCTGCTATACTTCTTTAACACTTGCTTATTGTATAGGAAATTACTCTACTAATTCTAAACCCAAGTTCAGTTTGTAATGGATGATACCCCTTCTGATACATAATATCCTTCAGTAAAATAATTGGGTCATAGCCTATAATGCCTAATGTTATGTGAATTCGTTGCTCATCGAGTGATAAATTTCAAAGCAACGAGAGTCGATATAGTTTCTTAAATACTATTTTCTTTTATTTTGGAAATGCTGGATTTTGTGTGTAAACTATTTTTTTTAATGTTGATTTTCCCTTTTCCTATTCTCACATGAAGATTGATATTATTTAATTTTCATTATTTTTTTCATTTGTATATGTTACTGCCAATTTAATTGTCATCATCTTCCTAAAATATTTTTTTGTTTGTATTTATAGGTTCACAGAGATCTATTGAAATCAATGGCTCTCTAATGAACATCAACGATCGTACCCACTATTGTGAATATCAAATGGGTGAGTTAAGTCATTTCCTAAAATGGGTTCGAAAAAACATAGTTAAAGTCTAAGAATGTAATCTTTTTCTTTTGCGTTTGAGAGATTTTTCTTGCATTAAATTTTTAGGTGTTTTCTTAAGAAAATCACATGAGGAAATAGCTAAATTTAGTTTTTATTATCTGTTTGTCAAAATGAACAAAAGAACTTTTCAAATTCATATTTGAAATGTAGTAGGGTATGAAGGATGAGGCAAACAAAATGCTCGAGTTTGATGGAGATATTGACGGGTTTCAAGGTTTTTGGATTCACTGGTATGTAATTGTTAGATGATGGTGGATTGTTGAGTGAGAATTGAGGCACTTGGCGCTTGGGTTCCAGTAGAAATGGTATATTGTTGATTATTTATATACATACATATAGTTGGTTAAGTTAGTTTTCAATAAAACATGATGCATATGATGCAAGATAAAGTTGGTAATATATTTTTAAATGTGAGTGGTAGAAAATCCCATGTTTAGGTTATATACTTTTATTTTTACTTTAATATGTCACATATAGTTTCTTTTAAGAATTTTGAATCTGATGTCATTTATAAATTTTAAATTTCTTATAGTAGCTAATGAATATGATTGCATTCAAAATGTATTGTTTTCTTTGCATTCATAGTTTTTTAATGAATTAAGTGGAGCCACATTGCACCCAAATGATAATATTTTATTATTATGTAAAAAATATTTTTGTTTGATATATACCATTGATAATAATACACTAATTCTTCCGTTCTTATTTTTTACAAAGTTAACTGGTGTGTATTATTCATAATACAAGGCAATATGGGTTGGGCAGAATGCCCCATTTGAGTTACAATACTATAATAAAAATCATCTCAGTTCTACCACTAATTTTTTTACCAGAGTTATATTGGTTGAATGTTATCTTTAGTGACACCTACTTATTGGAGGGATATAGTTGGTTGTTTGTGTCGTTTGTGATATTGTTGGTTGTTTCAATTTTTGGGGTTTTAATATTTCATCTCCATACAATAAATAGTCAAATAATTTGCAACAAGTAATTTATTTAACAATGTGAGTTTTGTAAGGTCGTCAAATTTCATGTGCTCAATACATGTGAACGTAAAATATATAACTATACCTTAGTTCACTTTTATGTTGAGGTGTGGGTTGTTGAGTTTGGAGTTTGTGGTAGTTGGTGGCGCTGCCGTGTTGTAAGCACAAGTACGAATATTGGGAGAAAAATTATCTTCGTGCCTTCAAGCACGAGCAAACCCTAGTATGTATATATATATATATATATATATATATATATATATATATATATATATGTTCCCCACTATTTTTCACTTTGTGTTTGATTGCTAAGAAAACGTGATAAAGAAATTAAAATACAAATTTCAATAGTGGGGCCTCACTTATTCCAAGTAAAGAGTTTTCTTGATAGTGTGTGTATTTTCTTTTTCTTATTTGGATTTCAATTTGAAATCTTGATGGTGGAAAAATTATGTGAAAGTGAAGGATAAACATGGGAAAGCATGATGAAATGGGTGAACACTGGACATATAGTATCATTATGAAGTAAGGGGCATGTTAAGTGGACTTACCTCCTCTCTTCTGCAAAGAATGTGGAATAGAGAACCGTCAAGAATTTCTATATATGTACTGAGGATTTGGGGTCATGGTGTTGTTGTAAATGGGGAAGGGGCGGAGGTGGAGGGGTGGCGGTTGTCAATAACGAGAGAGGAGCATTTCTTTCTTTTTATTTTTCCTTTTTATTTTTTTTGTAAAACGCACTAGTGCCCTAGGTCCATAAGGATTATCAAACACACACCAATATTTTTAACTTTTTAATTTTATCTTTGCACCAATTAAACCATAGTGTTGTGTAAATCATTTTGCCAATTTTATCGACCTAAGTATCTATTTAGGCGAGTATAATAAGAATAAACAAAGGCAAATCACAACAGAAAGATTTACGAGGAAAACCCACAATGGGAAAATCCTCGAATGACCCAGCCACTCCAGTCTAATAGGATATAGGTACCTTTACGAGAATAACTTAGAGTTACACAAAAACTCAATGCCTTCAATCCTTTGTGCGTTTCCTTGTTCCTTATAACCTTCTTTACAGTCACCGTTATATGCCTTCCAAAACCACACAATGCAAGCACTTTTCCGCATCTTGGTATCCCATAGATCTTACTTGTCTCTTGACCAGTCCTCCCCCTACACAACATAAACATGCCTCCACCACTTGAAACACTCCCAACACGCAGAGAAAACAATTGTAGTGCAGTCCATGAGATAACTCAAACAAACAGATGTATGTAGGATTATTGGATACCAAAACTAGGGTGTAAAATAGGGTTTGGGAGGCTTTAAATTTGACTCTAAAATACGTTTTCACTAGAAACCTTTTTAAAAACTAATGTTAGACTTAAGTATTAATAAAAAATGAATTTTGATGCAATGCGTTTTTCAAGGCAGGTAATTCGAACCAGAAACATAGTTATGTTCAAACGTCTATAGCAATCTCATTTGAACCAAAATTAAGGTCATTCAAATTACATAACTATTCTCGTTAGAACGGAGGTTGAACGAGATTGTTCTAGCTAGAAAAAAAATTCCGTTCAAAGTCTCTTTGAACCTTATTTGAACGAGATTCCTAAAATTGTTTGAACACTCGTTCGAACAACATTTATAAACTTGTTTGAAAAACTACATATAATTCATTCTAAATACTTAAAACAAAAAACATTTTTTTTACAAACCGTTTTATAAAAATTCCTCAAAACATTTTAAGACTAAACACCCAAAACTCGAATCCAGGTATCAAACATAAATATGCTTCATACCTTGATGAGATCCCTCGAATGTTGGAGATGAAACTTGACTAAAAACTTAATGTGTACTCGATGTCGCTTTATATTTGCAGCGGCGGTCTTTAATCAAACATTATAAGCTTGAAGGATAAACAAAGAAAATCTTAATCTATGATTCATACAAGTTTTGTCCAAATAGAATTAAGATAATTACACACAAATTGACTCGTTTGGATATGTGACCTTACACGTTTTATTTTTAAAAGCCAAATTACAATTATATCCTTAAAATAGTCATGTGCATTGTACATGACTATTTTCTGTTAGATTTAACTGTCAAAATTAATGAAAGGGACTTGTTAAATTTATTTCCATTATTTGAGCGTGTAAAGGAGGCTTGAAGGTAATCTTTAGATTAGAGATAATATCCCCATTAACAACAGTATTTGGGATTAAGGCCAGCGATGCAACTCAGTTAGGCAAGTGATACAGCTCAGTTAGGCAAGCGATGCAACTCAGTAAGGCAACTCAGGCGAGGTAGTTCAGCGTGGCAGTCCAGAGGGATCTCCCGACGAAGAAGCTAACTGAGAGAGCTCATCCTTTAGTCATATTTCTTTACTTAGTCTTGTTTCATATCTTTATTTACATTGACCATAAGTTGTAACGATTATAATGATTTTTAGTGTGAGGTCAAACGGTACTCGCGAGAGACCAGGCTTGGCAGGGCCTGGGAGAGCTTTCATGCTATATCGAATGAACTCGTCGTGGGAGCTTTAGAGGGACTTGGTTTGGAGGATTGAGAAGTGAGGCAACATTAGGGCTTGTCCTGACCATCTTAAATACACATGGTAAAACACCAAAGACCCTGACCGTGGAGCCTCGGGCGGAGTAGCCTTGAGTTCCATCGGGCGTTGAGTTTTGAACCAAATAACCCTCTACTTGATGTCACGTATACTTTATGTAATGTCACTATCCAACTAGGAAAAGTCAAATCTGCACTTGAGTAAACCACCATGGTATTTGGGGCTGTCAGATGGTTGGTGAGCCACCTCTGTGATGACATCCCCCTGACACACAGTGGTTAGGCAAAAGGCATGTCTTGGCATTTAATATTTATGACGTGGATCTAACTATTGCATTTAATGTTTATGACTAGTGCATTTAACGTTTTAACTAGTTCATTTAATGTTTATGACGTGGATCTAACTAGTGCATTTAACGTTTTAACTAGTGCATTTAATGTTTATGACATGGATCTAACTAGTGCATTTAATGTTTATGACGTGGATCTAACTACTGAATTTAATGTTTATGGGAGGATTTGAGGCTAACTCCTTCGTGGCACCAGGGGCAGCCCTAGCGACCTCACCAAGCGCAGTTTTAACAGGAACGGCCCTAGAAAGTATACCCCCTGTTGTGAATCCAACAATGGGAACTCCAAGAGTACCAACCGTTATAACTGTGATGATTGCTCCATGAGAAAAGGGTGCCCCGCCTATGGTACCTCTGGCCATTCCTTCAACGGTATCAGCTATGGAGGAGATGAGAAAAGAAGTGCAGGAGGAGATGCTAAAGTTCATGTAAGATTCCTCGCAATCTGCTGGCGAGGTAGCTTTGGTTTATGATGACTTTCGGATGCCTTACCCTTAGGAGTATAATGACGAGCCCTACCCAAAAGATTATATTCCTCCTATCTTTAAAAAGTACACAAGAAAGGGTGGGAACCCGAAGGAGCACATTAAACGTTTCGTTAAATATTTGGCGGCTCACTGCAACAACAAAAAACTCAGGTTAAGGGATTTTTCTAAATCCCTAACCGATAAGGCGTATACTAGGTATTCTCACCTAGCTCCTAAGAGTGTTTCCACGTGGGAGGAGATGCAAGTTTTGTTCATCCAGAAGTTCTTTATGGTAGAAGATGAGTTCACCTTAACCCAATTGGGGAGAGAGAAGGAACGAACAGGGGAAGATGCATACGTTCGAAGGTTCAGGGAAAGGTCCCTCGATGTAAGGGAGGAAGCTAATGAGTCCAAACTACTGCAGATCTATGTGGAAGGACTGCTTCCTGAATACATCTGACATCTTATTAACGAGACGCATGAGGGGACTTTTACGACATTCCTAAAAGCATCAAGGAATATCTCGTTGGTGGTACGACTAAATCCACTGGTGGTCCCTCACGCGATCAAGAGCCAGGCATACGCAGATCTCTTGGCAATCTTCCCCTCTGGGACGTTTGAGCCACCTAAAGAAAGCATTCCAGGAGATGATTTGTAGGCCAATGACTTAGACGTAAGTGTGGAGGAATGGACGATGCAGTTTGATGGATCTTCAGCAGAAAAGAAATGAGGAGAAGGGGTTATTCTTTCAAGAGGAATGAAGGAGATTTGTATTTCCTACAAGTTGGATTTACCTTGTTCCAACAATGAAGCAGAGTATGAAGTGTTGGTACTGGGGTTGCTGGAGGCCCTTAGAAGGGTAATTCGTTCATTTTGCATTAAGGGTGACTCGAACTTGGTGATTCAGCAAGTGAATGGATAATATGCATTGAAACACCTTAGTCTGGCACCTTACATAACAATCATTCAGAGGCTTATTAACCAGTTCCATCGAACCAAGATCAAGGGATATCCCCGAATAAAGAATCTCCATCCAGACGCCTATGCCACCATCGCTCCGAAGATGATCGTAATGGATAATATGACTAGAGTCGTGATTCAACAAAGAACAACTCCCTTGGTGGTACAGTCAATTTTAGCGATGGAGGAGGACTCTGACTGGAGGGGAAAGATTAGAAAACAATTGGAGTTTGGGGAAGGAGTGATGGAACTGAGAGAGTTAACCCAATACTTTATAAATCAGGGGAACCTTTACTTTAGAAATACTGGAGGATGGCTGTCAAGATGCATCGGCCCAAAAAAAGCAGAGGGAAATTAAAGAAAATACATGAAGAGCACTGCTAAACAACTGAGATACCTCTTTACAGAAGAATTAAAAGGGAGGGATACTTCTGGCCTAGAATGAAGCAGGACACAACGAAGCTACAACGGAAGTGTAATAAGTGCCAACTATTCTTCGATACAACTGAATGCCATTTCGTTAAAGCTCAATCAGATTGGAGGAAACCCTATATTGAATTTATTAAAAATGGAGTTGTCCCAATAGAGAAAATTAATGCGATGGGACTAAAATGAAGTGACCTGAGGTTCTACGTTCAAGATGGGCAGCTTTATCGAAGGGGCTACTTCAACAGGAAATTTCATTGCATCACAAAGGAATAAGCAGTCGAAGTACTCAAACAAGCTCATGATCTAGCTCACATAGGAGGGGCCAAGTTGTATGACCAACTGATGATGTTGGGGTATTATTGGCCAACGATAGAGAAGGACTCTGTTGAGTTCATTCAAAAATGTAAGGCTTGCCAACTACATAGAAATATGATCCATGCCCCATCGGTGGATCTACATTCCCTGTCAATGCCTTATCCTTTTCACACCTGAGCATTTGACCTGGTGGGGTCAATACATCCTTCTTCGAGGGGGAAGATCTGGATACTAGTTACAACGGAGTGCTTTACAAAGTGGGATGAAGCGATACCACTAAGAAGGGCAATAACAGGTGTGGTGAGCAACTTCATCAGAGAATACATCATTTGCCGTTTTGGGATTCCAAAGGTTATTCTCTCTGATAACGGAACCCCCTTCATCAATTCATAGGTAACAATGCTCACAGACAAGTACTCCATTGTTCATCATACTTCAATGGTGGCATACCCAAAGGGAAACGGACAATCCGAAGAAACTAACAAAACATTAGTTAACATTTTGGCCAAGACGATGGAGGATTTCCCAGGATCGTGGGATGATAAGATACTAGCTATATTGTGGGCCTATCGAACGACTAAAAGGAAGCCCACGAGATATACTCCGTTCTCCCTTTTATATGGAGCTGAAGTGATTCTCCCAGTGGAGTTGGAAGTTCCCTCTGCCCGATATGCCTTACTAAGTATCATGCTCCATCGGAACAGACATGTGCATTTAGAAGTGTTGGACGAACACAGAGATAATACGATGCAACACTTTCAAATGTATACGAAGCCGCTCTCCAGGGCGTATGACAACTTGGTGAGACCAAGGAAGTTCGTGGAGGGAGACCTCATTTTGAAGGTAGCAGTGAAGCACATTAGGGGGCTTCTCCTGCCTAAGTTTACAGCAAATTGTGAGGGACCTTTCATTGTAAAGGAGGCTCATGATTCAGATTATTGCTTAATTTCTAATATGGAAGAAGACAAACCATTCAAGATGAATAATAAATGGTTGAAAGTCTATCATGTATAAGAAATTAACTTCAGATCATCGTTGTATCTAGCTATTTTTTTGTTATAAATATATAAATTGTTGTTCCTGATGTCTATTATTCCAACTTGAGTGGAGATGAAAGAATTGTAGAATTTTGTAATATACACAATCAGTTACAACACAAAGAGGTGGTATAGAAAAACATACATATCTTTCATTCACAAACTTTGAGGCATTACAAAATTTGGAGCTATTGTCCAAGAATTACATAAGAGAAAAAAGGAAAATATAGAAAAAAGGAAAATATATACAAAAGCTAAAGAGTTCATTGGCATAAGAGGAACCACAAGTCTGGGGCAGAGAAAAAATCTCTAGGCAGGCCCGAAGAAGATGCTAGGCATGATTTTTGGGCATTAATAGAAACCTCCAACCTTGTTTGAACTTGTGTACGCTCAATAATAAGTTTCTTTCATTTCAGTTTTGCCAGATGCAGAGCTTCTTCGACATCCTCTACCTGGTTGTTGGCAACTTCAAGTAGAGGTGCTATCTCGGCCAACCTAGATTCCTCAGCTTGTTGATCCTCTCAATGTTTCTGTAGCAGTTCCCTCTGGCTCTCCAATCATTATCTCTTCAAATTCTTTAAGTTCCCAATCAACCAGTCAAAATGAAAACCATATCTTCCCAACTCTTTTAGATAGCCTAGAAATTGATTCAGAAGGGGCCTGATAACACTTGCAGTTGGAGTGATGACGAGATCAGGGATAACCATTACAATTCCTTGAAGCATGTATCTCATCACCGGAACGTTTGAACGAAGACAATCGACAGTGAAAGTCTCAGGGTGATGGTTTGTAATCTGTTCAATTACCAAGCAATAGGTGGCAGGCATTTGAGGAGAACCCTGAAGGACCATAAGACAGAAGTCATGAGGAGCTAGTTTGGGAAGAGGAAGCTCATAGCCAGATTCACTATCAGCATCAACACCATTCGTGGAACCTTAGTCGTCATGACTAGAATCTTCTGAAATAACTGGTTCTCGATGGGGTGAAGCGATAGGCGAAAGAACTGGTGGAGATCTCTCTCTCGCTGGACAGGACTCACGAGCAACCTAAGAATAGGTAGAAGAAGTAGTGAGTTTGACAAAAAAATCTTAACAAGTGTTTTTATTGTTAAGTCACCGTTAGTGGTGGAGATTTACCAAAAAATCTTAACAAGTGTTTTCATTGTTAAGTCACCGTTACTGGTGGAGTTTGAACAAAAAATTTTAACAAGTGTTTTCATTGTTAAGTCACCGTTACTGGTGGAGTTTGACCAAAAATCTTAACAAGTATTTTCATTGTTAAGTCACCGTTACTGGTGGAGTTTGATGGAGAAATATTAACAAG
Organism: Sambucus nigra; assembly: GCA_949130495.1. Classification (NCBI taxonomy): domain Eukaryota; kingdom Viridiplantae; phylum Streptophyta; class Magnoliopsida; order Dipsacales; family Adoxaceae; genus Sambucus; species Sambucus nigra. The sequence continues at coordinate 387,912,279 of OX422209.1, read as the reverse complement.
TGTTTTCATTGTTAAGTCACCATTACTGGTGGAGTTTGACAAAAAAATCTGAACAAGTGTTTTCATTGTTAAGTCACCGTTACTGGTGGAGTTTGACAAAAAATCTGAACAAGTGTTTTTATTTCTAAGTCACCGTTACTGGTGGAGTTTAAGGGAAAATTTTAACCAGTGTTTTCATTATCAAGTCACCGTTACCAGTGGAGTTTGAAAGTTTGAGAAATGAGACTCTTCTAGACTTTACATTGTCAAGAATAAAGGATAAATAATGAGAAATGAAGAGAAACTAGCATCCACCCATAAAAGGACTCACGAGGGGGCTGGAGCTTTCTTCTTCAGCTTCCTGCACCAGAGTTGCTAAGAGTTAGACAGATGCACTTTGTTTTAGAAAAATGAAAAACTAATAACACACATGTATACCTATGATCTAGGTGGAGAATGGGAGGATATCACCACTAGGGAGGAAGGAGGGGAAGTAACGACAGAGGGAGCTGCGGTAGTTTGTACATCAGGAGACCATTTTTTCTGGGACTTAGTACCCCGAGTCTTCTTCTTCGCACCCACAACAGCAATATTTGAAGGAACCCTTGAGCTCTTCTTCCTATTTGGCCTTTCATCCGATGGATCTACTAAGATATTGAGGAAGGAAGTAGCAGGAGGAACGATTGGAGCTTGTCATCGAAACTCAGAATTTATTCGCTCCACCTGAGCCTAAATTTTCTTCTTCAACTCCTCACTCACTTATCCGGACATGGGAGGAGGAACAGAGGTGATGGGAAATGCCTCCAAAGTAGTTTGATATTGAGTCTGGGACTTAGACTTTGAGGAAGTACCACTATTGGACCCCTAATTCATTTGGCTGGTGGCTGGGAAGGTCCTTCGCCAGAAGCTGCTTCGGTTGGACCCATTTCACCAGAAATACCTTCAGAAGGAGCAGGCTGTTTGGGTGTCGGGGACTTTTTAGGCTTTGGGGTAGCAACAGGAATCATGGAGCAGTGTGGAGGAAGCTCAGTGGGAGGTTCCTTGGGAGTACTGCTCAAGGGGAACTCTATTCCCAGAAAGGAATTTCCTTTCAAACCCAGTTCCTGCGAAGAAAATGAAAGCACTAGGGATATAAAGGAGTCCCCTTAATAAATTCAAAAATTTAGGCTAGTTGCTTCGGCCAATACTTGGTTGAAAATAAAGATGTCACATCACCTTACCTGGATAAACTTGGGATGATGAACCCTTCAGACATTGTGGAGCTCACTCCCCACGTAGCAGTATAAGTAAAGAGAGAACATGCCTCGCTGAACATGACCTTAGGGTGGTTTAGTTGGAAGATGGGGAGAGGAGCCCCTTGGTCAAAACCAAATTGACGGGCACACCGATGGGCGTTGTAATGTTCGCACGAGTACCCCACTCGGTGTAGGATGGTAAGTAACTTGAAGAAAATAGAAGAACTACAGTAAGCGAAGGGTCTTCTTCCATAAGGTCCATAGTTATTGGTTGGACCACCCTTGGCTCATTGTTGAAAAATCACAAGTGTGGAGGAACACTTCCTCTCCATAAGGACGCATCACAAAACAGTCCCGTTTGTCAATAATAGAGGTTAACTCCTTTTGACTTTTCCTTTTGTGATAAATGTAAGAATATGGAGGCATAATTGTTTCTCCCGAAGGAGGACGGTTGGGTTAGTTATTACATCGGGGAAATGAACATAGAGGAAGCTCATCAGGAGTACGCAGTTGGCAAAGTTAGCCAGGTTATAATGGCCAAGAGACCGTTCCATGTCAAAATGTTTCCTATCAAGCCATGTATAGAGTGACCACAGGGTAATTGTAGCTAGAGGAAGCTTGATACCCCGGGCCAAACAAAAGGATATAGTGATGAGGTCCCTTTAGGGTTGGTCATTAGGTTTCCCCGATAAAAGGAAGCGAGAGAGAATAATAAGGATGTAAGAAGGAAGTTCTAATGATGTACCTTGACCAGGGGCAGTCTCAAAAGATCTATCCTTAGAAGGATCCTGAAAGAAATAGCTGATAATAGGGGTGAAGGTGGCTTTGTTTGAAAAATCGATGCACCTTCGGCATATACGGTCCAGCTCTGAATGGTCAGCAGCCTCTTGGGCATCCAAGGCTTTATCAGAATAGGGCTCATGGCCTGTTGCCTCAAGGCCTAGAATCTCACACATGTCTTCTAACGTTACTATAAACTTACCCCATGTAGCAATGAAAGTTTGAGTAATAACATTCCAGAGAGACACCAGGACAGGAAGGGCATCATTGTTCTTGGATAGAGTAAACTCACCGAACCACTTGGTCCGATGAAGCCTAATTTTTATGAGGGTATCAACGTGGGAGCTCTGCATGTGGGAGTTCCAGGTAGGAAAGTGAGTAGGAGAACCTCCTGGCCGCCCTTCGAAGTCAATATGGGACCACGAGAAGTCCCCTCGCTCATGATAAAATCAAAGAGTCTCCTCTGGGGGGAGAAAGCCCTAGTCAGCAGCATGTTCGTCTTCATCACCAAGCACATCACACTTGGAGTTAAAAATGCAAGTTTTGCAAAACCCAAAAAATCATCACGCTTGTCGAATATGGGGGACCGGCGGTAGAAACATAGCTGTTCCTAGCGGGCAACAGTCAAAAAGGTAGTAGCAGGGGTGGCAGGTGGAGTATTGGTGGCAGACGTAGTGGGATTGCTTGAGGAAGCCATTGTAGATGATAGTGAGGTACAAAAATCTTATAAATGATACCAAAGGAGTAACAATGGAGTGTCTAGAGGGCAAAGATGATTACAGAGGAAAGAAATGAGGAGAAAAGCTTGGCAACAATGGAGTTTTTACAGAGTTTCTCTCTCTAAATGTGGACGGGAGTTTGAAGAAGACGAAGAAAAGGGTCAAGTTTTTTGAAAAATTAGACGTTTGAATCACTTAAACCCATCTTTTGAGTTTCCCACCAACACATGTGCAAGGCCGCCAATAATCATTTCAAGCGGGCATGTGGCACTTCGGCAAGTGTTCTGACAGTTGAGAAGACGACATTACGTCATTAATGATGTGACGCATGGGATTAGAAAGGGTTTCTTCCAAGATAAGTTTTAGGGTTTGGCGTCAAAATTTTTCCTTTGTCAGACATATCCAATAACCCCAAACGAAGAAGTTGTCCCAGCGGCTCAAAAAGCTATAATGTCCACTCGCCACAAGTCCAAATATTGTTGTGACTCAGATACATCGGGGAGGTTTTTCTTTCTGATTTTTGGAACATGAAGAAATGACGACGTAGCAGAGCCCAAATGAAGTAGTAACTTCAAATAGGGAGGATTTCGTAGGAAAACGTTTACAAAAGAGAATTTCACAAGTCTCAACGGTAGGGGAAGTCCTAATGAAAAAACTCACTACCTACAACTATACTCCACAACAGCATAAACGGGAGAATTTTACTTCCCAAGAGTCAAAACGGGTATCTGAGAAAGTTCACCGATGTTTCGAGAGAAGTCCAAATTAGCCAAGGAAGCAAAGACAGAAGGGTTGAAGCTCAGTAACAGGAAAAACTGGCGATGTCCCTTCGCTAAATTATCGACAATCCACAACACTTTGGTTCAGATACATCGGGGAGAATTTTACTTTTTCCTGGAAGTAATAACGACAGAATACGTAACGAAAATAGAGACACTAAGGTTCATAGGATTGAGAATTTTTCATGCATACATTTCTTGTTCCCAGAAAAAATTTCTCCACGAAGGGGCAAATGTAAAGGGGGCTTGAAGGTAATATTAAGATTAGAGATAATCCCCCCCATTAACAATAGTGTTTGGGATTAAGGCAAGCGATGCAGCTCAGTAAGACAGCTCAGGCGAGGTAGTTCAACGTGGCAGTCCAGAGGGATCTCCCGACGAAGAAGCTAACCGAGAGAGCTCGTCCTTTAGTCCTATTGTTTTACTTAGTCTTGTTGCATCTCTTTATTTACATTGACCATGAGTTGTAATGATTATAATGATTTTTAGCGTGAGGTCTAATGGTTCTCACGAGAGACCAGACTTGCAGGGCCTGGGAGAGCTCTCATGCTCTATCGAACGACCTCGCCATGGGAACTTTAGAGGGACTTGGTTTGGAGGATTGATAAGTGATGCACCGTTGGAGATTGTCTTGACCATCTTAGATATACCTGGTAAAACACCAAAAGTCCCTGACAGTGGAACCTCGGGAGGAGCAGCCTTGAGTTCCATCGGGCATTGAGTTTGAACCAAACAACCCTCTACTTGATGTCACATCTACTTTATGTAATGTCACTAGCCAGCTAGGAAACGTCAAATCATCATTTGATTAAACCACCGTGGTATTTGGGGCTGTCAGATGAATTGTGATCCACATCTGTGATAATAGCCCCCCCACAGAGTGGTTAGGCAAAAGGAATGTCTTGGCATTTAATGTTTATGATGTGGAGATAACCAGTGCATCATGCATTTAACGTTTGTGACATAAAGTATGAGGGATGTCTTTCACAGTTATTAATGACTAAGTCATCTCGTGAGTGGTGTGGGGGCAACCACCTCTGGGGAAGAGAGGTTCTTTTTGAGAGTTCAGAACTTATTGTTAGAGCGAAAAATATTCATCAGAAAGATAGATTTATTGCGAACCAGCATTCATTCACCCACCATTGCCATTTATTACGAAGCTTTTAATCCTTGACATAGAACTTTGAGGGTGGTTGGGTTGTTTGGCTGCCTGCCAAGGTGTATCTAGGATGCTTACTTCTCTCTCCCTCTAAATGAGTTACTTCTGAGTTCGTTATTATCTTCTGAGTCATACACGAGCGATTTGTGAGTTCAAATTGAGTTTATCTTCACTAAGTCGTGATTGTTGTCTTGTAGTTAATCAATAGTACTGTTAGTTAACTTATCATTACTATACTCAAAAGGGGTCATGCCTCCATTTAATCTAAACTACCCTCTTACAGAGGGATTTGAGAATGTGCCTCTCGACGGTAGCTATCCAAATAAAATTTATTCCCTTAATTTAAGAAAAAGGTTTGTTAATTTATTATAAAGGGCTTAACAATACAAAAGTCTGTGAAAAATATTTTACTAAATTTTAGAGTCTTTCAAGTTTTATCTTCTTATTTAAGACAATGATTCTAAAATATGTGGAAAGAGTAAAATAAGCACAAGACTGGATGTACTAAGGAAAACCCACTAATGGAAAAACTTCGGGTCAATAAGAACGATAAATGCACCATGGTTAAGTTTTAAAACTAGAAGAAATATTTACAATCTCACGGAGCTACAATTGACTAGATACTTTTTGACATTCAGTAATTTTTAATAATTAGGTTAATCAAATCCATTTATTAAAAGTTACAGCTTCTTAAAACAATTTAAATACCAACCTTATCATGAAGTGTAAATCAAGGAATAATGGTAATAAAAAAGTAATAACGATATGATAAAACCTCAAATATTGATAAATAATGAATAAAAGTTAATTACATCACAAAGTAAATATTAATACATATCAAGTCTCTCACATTCAATTTATATCTTATAACTGAGCACAAAGACGAAGAATAAAGTAAACCTCGCATCTCTAAAAATAAATCTAAAAGTAGATACAATCCCTACATTTTCAATGCTCACTAATGAATAGAATGTGAGGCATTGTGCTCAAGTAAAAAAACTAGGTCGGGTACTTGGTAGCACCTGTAACAACACGATGGGTCAACCCCACTGCAATAAGATAATAGTTATGTACTCGAGTAGTAAAGCTATCAATCAATAGTATATATAATAAACTCTATCATTATTAAAACAAATCATTTTACCTCACCCTTAACGGTGTCAAATCGTGGGAGTTAAGCATTTTTAATAGCTATGTTTTAAACTTCCAACATTACCATATAATAGTATTTACTGGAAAATGGAAACTTCTAAAATTGTTATAGAAGTCCTTAAATTTTAAATAATCTAGGAAAATTCGATGGATCTGTATGCACGGTATCACACTGTAGTCGTTCGCACGATACAAACCATGTCCAGTTACACGGTTAAAACTATGTTTGCTCACACAGTGCATGGAAACGAAAGTTGCCCAGAATCAGATCTCTACACCCCTGTTCCACGACCATAATTCAAATTTCCATTTCATTCTTCAAATGAAATTATATGTCCCTGTCCCCAAATATGGTCTAGGAGAATTGTTAAAGTCAATCCATACATAGAAATTTCACTTCCTCATATATACTTGTGAGATTTCACGATATGATTCCACATCTAAGCACTACATCAAAATTCAAAGGGAAATATGACATTACATGTAAAGAAATGATCTACCACACAATTCCATTTAAATAGGAATATCAAATGGAGAATATATAATTCTCTACGAAATTTCATTAAAATAATTTGAACTAAGAATTGGTACACTAATTTATTCTACTCATAAAATTCAAGAGTTGAGTTTATTCATTTATGTACAAAAATCACAATTTCTACCTATCTCAAATAAACCTAATTATTTCTACTCCATTTATAATTTATAAAAAAAATTTAAGTATAAATCATTATCTACATAATGTGAGGAGAGAGTAGAATTATTTTTCCTTGAATGAGGAATACAAATTCCCAAAAGAAAGATAAGAGAAACCCTTTGAAAATCCCTTGTAATTATGTTTCAAAATCCCCAGTTTATGTAAAGAGCTCCCAATGGTGTAGAAAAGAGCCTCTTGAGAAAATAGTTAAATTATTCTTCCAATATGTCCCCAAAAGTGTTTTCCTAAAATTAAGTTTAGAATTGTAGGATGTTTCGTTATAAATATATGGATTGAAAGTAGGTATTGTGTGAAGCTTGGAAGTCGGATTGTTGGTTTAGGAGGTGGTATGGTTTCATGCGGGTTCTTATATTAATTCTCTTACACCCTAGCTTTCTCTTCGAGCATATAATTTTTACTCTTTTGCCCTAAACCAAGCTTCCTCTCCAATTATGCTTCAATTCCCTTATTAACCTTATCCATCCAACTGACTACATTACTTAGTTTTCTATCAACAATTTAAAAGTACTTAAAAATTTTAAATTTCATTCATTTCTAAAAAAATGAATTCAAATTAACACCAATTAACTTTCAAACTTTATTTTTCCTATTTAAATTATTTTGAAAATTCATTTTTCATTGAAAAATAGTTGAATAAAGTTTCTCAAAAATTTCCAAAAATTCAATTAAACCCTAATAATAGCTAATTATTTTAAATTTACACAGTATTAGACATTCTTTTCAACCATATTCTCCATAGAGAGCGCCAACGGTTGGAGTACACTGCGCAACTGTAATCGATTTTGGTTCTCAGCCAATGCATTTGAATCCTCTAGCCAAATTTTTTTTCTTCAAAGTCAAAGCAGCTTATGGTGTTCTGGGACCGGACCTTCAAGCAACCAAAATGATACACCTAAGATCTTTGAGGGAATCCTATATATATGTGTTGTGGGGTGTTTTCAAAGGCGTGGTGCTTTAAATCTCAAAATGAGTTTTTCTAAGCCAATGAAGAGAATTTATTTACTCATCAATGAAGACTGGATTTTGAATGCAAGATGAGTGAATCTATCTATATTATTAGCAATTTCGAACTCAAAGAAGAGGAGTGAAAAAAATGGGCTCTCAAATATAAGAAATGTTTGATCAAAAAAATATTTTTTCAAGGCTCTCACTTTTGGTTTGGAAGAGTAGAAAACACAATGACTTATAGTCTTTTGATTTGAAAATATTTACAAACTCAAATAATAGGTGTCACTTTTTTAAGGTGTTAAGTAGACATATCAGGCACTAAATCATCCAAAAAGTCGCACCTCTCAAACTAACGAAGAAGATCTTAAATAACAATATTGTTTTTCAAGATATGTTTTGAGGCAAACTCCAAGAATATTTCTTTCTCACATGAACACTCATAGTTAAAATAGACAAAAGGATGAAATTCTATATAAAATACAATCCTATATGGAGAGTATATTTGCATGTGTATTTGAAAAAATTACAAAACCAATGTTAGTTTAAAAGATTTTTCAATTATAAAATAGATTATCCAAGATGAATCTAAGTCCGCTAAGTCTTAACCTTTTCCTAAATGATGTACTTGAGGTTAAATAGTAAGTGAATTTTGTTCGTTGATGAAAATTTCTGGTAACCTCTTGGACAAAGACTCAAACATGTTTTAATCAAGAAATTCAGTCAATCTATTCTATGAAGCACATCGAGTATATTATACTCTTAGAGGCTTAATTGACACTTTTTTATAGTCCATGGACCATTTTGAAACAACCATGACAGTTTAGTGATAAAATGAATAATTTACTCTTTATTTTGAGAGATGAATGGGAATTTGAAATGGACCTTGGGCCTCTAAATATTGTTATTTTTGTATAGTTTAGATTAAATAGTTTTCGCTCCAAACTACACATTAGAACAAACTGTTGAAGAACCCCAATAAATACAATTACGAATATCTAACAGAGAGAAAGGAGATCATTTATTCTGGATGGTTATATGGATTTATTTACAAGAATCTGATTTTGATATTAGGACGAGTTAAGAATCGTCTTTATTTTCAAAACTATATAAACTAATAATTTTAATAAATGGATTGATACTGTGAAAAACGAATTTAAAGAAATGGACTAAAATAGAGTTTGGGATGCCTTTTAATTGCCCAAAGGAAGAAAGAAAATTGGTTGTAAATGGGTTTTATAAATAAAACGTGATAATAATGATAATATAAAACAATATACAACCATACTTTTTTCCAGATGTTCCACTTTAAAGGGTGGGTTGGTAATAAAGAGACCTTTTAACCTGCATCTAAGAATGACTCATTTAGAATCATCGTGGTTTTGGAGGATAACTATGACTTATAATTATTCTAAACAGACGTGAAAACTTCTTTTATTCAATATTACCTTGAAATAGAAGTACCTATGAAGAAGTATATACGTATCAACCTGAAGGATTCTCATCAAAAGGGAATGAACACATGGTTTGTAAGATTAGGAAATTAATACAAATTTAATCAAGCCTCTCATTAGTGGTATATTAAGTTTGATGATATTATTCTTTCTTTGAGATCTAAAAAGAACATAGTTGATTGGTGTACATATCTCAAGGTTAGTGGGCGGAAATAAATTTTTGTATCTATATAATAGTTGCCTTGTTCTCGTGTCAAAACATTTGAGTCATTTGACTCATTCAAGTTACAAAGACTTGATAATATTATGTGAGGCGAGTTCATTATCTTATATGGATCTTTGAAGATTGAAGATCATGTAAGTAGCTTATCAAATTGTAAGACTTCCGTTGCCGCACACTTGATTTGAATAATATATCCTTTTTGCAGTTTTGTGAATTGTGTATGGCTCACACACACGTGCACGGTGCTTTTAAACAATGCGTGAGTTGTTTTTAAAATTGGATGGATAAGTGTATTTTTAACTCAGAGGTTTGAGAAGACTATTTTAGGAGTTGACCATTTTAACTTGGTGGAGCTAAAGGCTATATTAAAATGTTTTTGCCTTTAACCATTCACACGGTACTTAATTGGACTCTTGCACATGGGCTTATTTTCATGGACATTATTTCGCCCTGTATGCACGATTGTGCATCGAGGTCATCACTGCTTGACTCCGTTATCACAACAAAAGTCAACCATGCGTACATTTTGAAAATTTTGTATCAATAGATCATTTTCCATCTCATTACATATGATCTGAATATTACACAATTGAAAATCCTCTCTGTGTATAATTTCGAAGTTGAGAGCTATGGCATCCTGCCTATTCTAATAATGGGGAGCCAATCCTCTACTAAAATAAAACAAGAATTTTAGTACGGTTCATTCTTAGAATCACTATCGAAAACCAATCAATTACTAATAACCTATTAAGCCTGGTGCAAAACGTAAGAAACACTTATTAACATGCTTTGTTAAACCATTTTACAATATAAGATAAACATTCACAATAATGGAACATAATGAGTACTGATCGCATAATTAACTAAATAACCGAATAACTCTTAGTAAATCCTAAGTACAATCATCAAACTAATAAATGAAATAATACAACAATCTTTGATAATAAAAGCTATCCCATTGTGGGGAATTAGTCCAAGAGAAATACTAGTTATAATCATCCTAACTAGATAGAATGGAAAGAGGAATCTAAGAAATTTTTTGCATGCATCCACATCTGCTACAGCATCGTCTGACTGGAATGACAAGCTAATCATGTTGTCCCTGTGGCTGATCCTCTAAAACGTGTTGGAAATATTTTTGATACGTGTCAGCACATAAAATATTTTAAAAATATTTGCAAGTATTTAAATGCATCAATGCAGCAAGAATTATTCGTGTTCATATGGTGTCGCACTCACATGAAATTATCCTCACCCCTTAGCTACGGTACACATCTAACACATTCATTTTAATTACCTAGTTACGCTACCCTGCCTAACTAGCCTAACCATTCTTAACATAATCCAATCTGCTGAATTGCTAGCCAAATCCCGATACTGGTATATTACTATACTTTGTTTACTACATAGCTATCATATAAGCTATAATGTAGTATTTCTCAATTATATTCGTACCGCTATATAAACAACGTAACTATACATTAGTGTTCACACAATCATTTAAGTACACTTATACATATAACACTCTTTTATACGTATATACATAGAATCCCCGAGATGGCCTCCCGGATGCATTCCCTAGTATGCTATCATGCTCTAGGTATATCACGTACCAGCCTTGGGCCACCGGGTAGGAATCTCACCACTGATCCCAAACTGTAGACACACATTAGAGGCGGTCATAGACATACATCCGCGAGTCATAACCTTACCACATTATCCTAATCGGACTCGAAACTCACCTACAATGATCATGAAATAGTACTATGACCTGGGAAAATGATGCCAGGGTGGACCGCCCACCATGGGCAACGCTCAATGATAGAATAACGAGAGGAGGTATGTTCACATAAAGTCAATCACACACACACGTGTGTGAATATATATATACTGGTCACACTCGATACGTATATATATATAATAAGTTAGCTAATGTACATAATATCCCTCATAGCACTAGCCTAAAAAATTCCAATTTCTAACCGACTTTCGATTCTATCTAAGTATTCACTTACTTATTATTTAACTCCCTGATTATATTCTTTTGGACAACATATTATTCTAACCAATAACTGGTTTCACCATTCTAAAATCCTAATCTGATTTCCTGATCTCTACTCGTGAACATTCACCCACTTACTCACGTGTTTTCCATACACAAAATTCATCCTCTGTTAGCCTACAAAATTACCTAACTCTCAAACCGAATTTCTAGAAACCTAAACAAATCCACAGACCTAAGACTCTATGTCCGATCCTCAAAAGTCCCAAGAAACAACACAAGGCAGAGGCGGCCAACCAGTAAAAACGATACGATTTTCTTCCCTCAAATTCAAATTTCCAAAAGAAAGACAAATCCAAAACCACCAATTTAAAAATTTGATATTATGTACCTTTTTGTAGAAGATTCATAACAAATTAAAAAAAAAATCAAAAAAATATGAAACCCGTGTCGATGGCTTCATAATTCAATTCTGCACAACATTATCCAACTTCTAAAAGCGCACCAGTTCGCTAGCGAACCGATTTAGGGAGCGAACCGGTTCAATTTTCAGCGCTGGCAGAATGAACTTTAGACAAGATTTTGCCCATTACCTTACCCATACTAGTTCTAACCTTCATGAAATACCCAAATATGCATACTAATCCATTTCCGAACTTAAATTAACAAGTTTCTATTTAAAAGTCATCCCGAACAACATCTAATTCATAAGATCATATAATTTATATCAATATTCATGCATGGTTAAAACCTTAATTAAGATTCAAGGCTTTCTTTTTTAAATCCACCAAGAACTTATCTTTTTCATACTAATCACATCAGATTCATCATATTATCAACATTAGATTAATCTTTTAATAATTTCTTATTTCAAAACCCAATTTTATATGGTTCTCCCATCCCAAAAATTATACTTTCCTACACCAATTAGCACGAATATTAGAAACTACATAATAACATGAAAGAAAGTTAAATACTTTCCTAGAGAGTGATGGGTTTTTGAGATTTCTTCTTGAATTCCTCTCTTGACAATAATCTTTAACTCAAAAACATTTGATCTCCTCCCCGGATCCTTTTATCTTCACTTTTCTTCTCCTCTTTTCTCTCCTCTTAAAACCTTAGCCTCTGGTGGAGGGATAGCTGATCATCTCTATCCATCGTACTTAAATATAAACCTAAACACTCCAAATCCCGAAATTTAATCTTCCCTCATATGTAAAATGACCTAAATTACCTTTTACGATTCCCTTTTAGCCTAAAAAGCCCCCGAAACCCAATTGTAACCGCCGCGTACCTATTTCAGACTATTTCGACCCATTCCGGACCATTGGCGCACTCAAAATTACCATCCAAATTATCTAACATTAATTTCCATCTCATTCCTGACACGACTCTTTCGCATATCCTGAATGAGATACCGATAAACTCGTCGTTCTAACTCACTTACGACATAGTATAATTTAACACGTTTTCATTCACTTATCACCCAAGTAAATATAGACACACATAAATATAATCCTTTTATTTGCTAATTAATATTTATTTAAGTCACTTTATTTCTTAGTTCAATTAAAATTTCATGCAAATGTGTGACTTAAAATGCTCTAAAAATACGGGGTGTTACATACTTCCCCTCAACAACAGAATTTCATCTCCGAAATTCGGACATACCCGGTACAAAGTACTCTGGATACTTTTCCGGCATTTCATTCTCACGCTCTCAAGTTGATTCATAGGCATTATGATGCCCCCATTGAACAAGAACAAACGGTACCACATTTGAACCAAAGCTTACGCTCGCTATGCCAGGATGGTAACAAGTCTCTTCTCATACGAGATATTTGACTGTAAATTATTTTTCTCCATCGGAATATGCTAGTAAGCCATGTCATTCCTTTTATACTTATTCATCGACGAAACATGAAACACGTCATGAATCACCAGCAGATGATTTGGTAAGGTGAGCATATACGTAACTGGCACAATCCTCTCAATAATCGAGAAAGGCCCCACATATCTCGATGCCAACTTTCCCTTGCTTCCAAATTATATAACTCCCTTCATGGGAGACACACGTAATAACACCTGGTCACACACATCAATCTCTAAAATCCTCATGTTCGTATCGATGTAACTCTTCTTCTATCCTATGATACCCGAATATGACCCTTGATCAACTCAGTCTTTATTGGCGTATCCTAAATCATGTCCTGCCTGAGGAGCTTGTTATCCCCAAATCTAACTAACACGAGGGTTAATGACAATGTATACCGTACAAAGACTCGAAAGGCACCACACCATTAGTCACAGGTCCTCATCCTCTGGATCAATCAACTTCCCCTTGATGCGCACAATACCCTCAGAACTGACTGAGTAAAGCCCCGCTCAATCTGCCAATAACTATTGGGCCCTCTCTTTACAAGATAGATCTCGTGCATGTGCCTTCACAACCCTCAAAAGATGTCATGTGTGATGGTCATCACTGCTATGAATGTTCAGACTATCCTTTCTCCCATCGAAACTCAGTCCACTCTACAATTCCTAAAACTTATATTCACTGTCCTACAAGCATACTATCAAAGAATTATCCTCCATATTAGCCCTTACCGAATGATGCTGAACATCAAACTGACCAGGTCGTCCATACACCTTATACTACATGCATATACATACATATATTGCAAATGAAATCGACATGTATATAAAAATTGAGCCCCACATTCCTTGCATGATCACACGGTGGTGGTTTACTCAATTACCTTACTAATCGGGGATCGATTCTTTCTGAAATTACCCACTTATAAACTGGTGATAGCAACGTTCCCCAGTGCTTCTTCACAACACTACCTGGCCTCGTTGGCCTAAATTATATAATAGCTCCCTGTTCAAAATTTTATACCTATAAAAGTGTAATGACTAATGTATTAAACCAATTCCCCAGTGTCCAAATGTCTTCTAACTCCTCACACTTATTATGTTTCATGCGTGGGACATCTCAAGTGCAAAATCCAAACAAGGAACCCCCCGATACACTACAACCTAGCTTTGTCGGTTATGAGATCCGTAAGACCATGACACATTACCAAGACACTCAAAATACTTCCCCCAAAGTCATTAAATCTAGTTCCCAACTCCCACATCTCTAAAGGAGCCATACAATACGACACTCGCACTATCGCTAAGTCCCCATTGCTAAGTCAATCATAACTCGATCTATCAACTCAATTGTAACCCAGGTATCCCTTGAATCACATCGGGTAAGGTCCCTAAACAAAATGATTGAATATAACGAGACAACTATGCTCTCTGAAGTCTCCTTCACAAAATAGTATAAAGGTGTGATAGACCCTCACTTAGAATTAGGTGTCATAATAAGAAACACGTCCTACCATTGAGTAGAGAACACGATGTCTTAGATGTCGCTAATAATTCCATACCTATGATAACATCATACTTATACATCACTCGATGAGTAGATCTGCTATTAAGCATAGCCTCTCAATGTCCACACCTACCCCCATCACATATGTTGGATTAGAGCCCCATTACCCACTGTAAATATACGGTCGTTATAACAACGAACGCCATATCGACTAAAATTAGTTCACATATAAATCTAGTGAAAACAAAGAACGTGATACTCTCGTGTCACCTAGAACCTATCCCACATACCCACGGATAAGAAAACACACCCTCAATCGTTAATGGCTTTGGATGTAAAACTGGTCTACGGATGTGATTCACATGCCCAAATTGCCCCTTCCCTTGTGGAGGCGGTAATGCTGTAACTATCGGTGGGGATATAAGATTCTATAACTATTGCCCCAATTGGGCACCCTACCCTAGCCCTGTTCGGTAATACATGCCACATATGGCCCTGGTCTCTAGACATGAAACATTTCCCTAATAAATCTTCTTGCCTTTTTCCCTACTGACCTTAATAAGGCTACCCTTATCTCTGGCCTTGCTGTTCTTGGTGTTCGCGGACCCATTGGTCTTTGGTTTGGTTCTTCTGGCCCTGCGTAGTATGCTACTAGCCCTGATGGCCTTGACTATAACTACCATTACTCGGCCTAAATATCTAAGCTGAGTCCCTCTACTAAGAATCCATCTCACTCTACCTCTGTTGCTATTGTGATGCTCTGATGGCACCACTAACCCCAATCTTTCCCTACTGTCTAGACTCTTCAGATCTCTTAGCTCCCCTCAGGTGGAAGCTATGATATTGACAATAGAGCAATGTGGCATTTAGGACATCATTGTAGGTCCGTTGCACCGGGTTCCCTAATAAGTGCTGTCGAATCCTATAAATGATCCCATCCGCGAACTTAAGGACTTTCTTCTCCTATATATTTGCCATAGTTCAGCCCTCCTACGAGAGTTCAAGGAATCTCCTCCTTATCTCCATCTGAACTGTTAAAGGAAAGTACTTGCGGTTAAATTGTACCCAAAATTCTTAAATGGTCATTATGTCTCTCTCCTTAGATGTGGTGACTGACTCCCACCACTGCAACACTACTCCCACAAGCTTAAAGACATCCAAAATTTTCTTTTGAGTTTCAGTGAACTCAACCATGCATAAATGCCTCTGGACGTCTTTCTTCCAATATATGGTGGTAACAAAATCCGGCCTCTATAATTCTTTCCCACACCGACAACACTGGGTGGGCCTGGACAACTAGTGCCACTGGCTGCTTTGGTTGGGCCCGAGGAAACTTCTGCACCATGGTAGTCATCGCGACATTAATCGCTTGTTCAATAATGGTGGCAACCTCTGCAACTGCCATCGTTCTCTGAGCCACCTGTGGCTCCTACTGAGTCTCTCCTCCTATATCCCTCTTAGCGGCCTGAGCTTGTCATCCTCTCTAATTATTTGGCATGTGAAACCAAACCAAAATTGTATGATATTCACTTCAACTATATACTATTACAAAAGAATGTAAAAGTGCAATATGGATCAACAGTCCTAAGCATGGGTCTCTACATCAAAGAAATGAAACAATGAAAATATAGCAAGTCCGCACAAATCCTAAGGACACTATAACATGATGCTCTGATACCATATCCTACACCCCTCCTATTCTAACAATGGGTGGTTAATCCACTACTAAACTACAACAGTATTCTCAGTATGGTTCATTATTTGCATCACTGTCGAAAACTAATTAATTACTAATAACTTATTAACCCCGGTGCCAAACTTAAAAAAAAATACTTATACGATTTGTCAAACCATTCAACCATATAAGATAGACATTCACAATGATGGAACTGTAATACCCCGTATTTTCATGATATTTATTTATGGGATTAATTGAATTAAATGTGTATTAATTGGAAATTAATCCGGATAAAATTACTAGCGAGATGCGAGTTGGTATTTGATTTTAATGAGCATATATGGCTATATATATATGAATATTGAATCATGAAATTTGTCGTGAGTTTGAAATACGATAATTTGGAATTTTGTTGAAACGCGTGTGACAGTCGCGTCAGGAATATTATTATTTAATTAAAAAGGGAATTTTAATTCTATTAACCGTATGGTCATTTTGAGTGCGCCAACGCATCCGGAAGGGTCGAAATAGTCAGAAAACACTAGCCGGGGGTTTAGTTTGGTTCCCGAGGCATTTTTAGGCCATGCCGGCAACGTATAAGGGTAGTTTGGTAATTTTGGATTTTTGGGAATTAAAACCCACGAAAATTAGGAATTAATATCTGATTTGGACTTTACCCACTAAACCCACTAACAACACTTAATGACTAAATGGGCTACGGGAGTTATTATAATTAGTTCCAAGAGTCTCCTAAGGCAAACCCTAGCCTCCATTGTCACCTTGGAGAAAAAGACTTGTAGAGAGAGAGAGGAGAATTCTGCAGAGAGAGAGAGAGAGAGAAATTCATCAATTCGCCATCAAATTCAGAGAAAGACTAGAGGCAAGTGGTTTAATTTACATTATTTTGTAGTGAATGTTTCTTCCATGCTTAGACAATTCTAAAATTACATTTGTTTGGGAGATTTATGAAAACCCATAAAATTGGAGTTATAAATTTAATTTTGGATATAGGTTTGCATGTAGAAATGTTATTGGATGATTGAACTAAAATAATTACTACTTTTTGTGTTACAAAAACGGATTTTATTAGGCTCATTGATGATCTAAAATTTCTAGGGTTCATGTTCTTGAGATTGGGGAAAAATGTAGAGTTTTGATATTTGGATGATGTTTAGGAAGAATTAACCCCACAAAACACGTTAGTATATGACCTAAGTGTGTTTAGGAATGATTATAAACTTTGAACAATTGTTGGATTGATGTTTAGATGAGATTAGAGGTGAAGAAAAGATGGAAAAACGAGAATAGGAAAATTTGGGCTCGAAACTGGCCTCTCGTTAGAAGACCTACCCAGGTCGTTCGAATGAGCTTCTAACGAGTTGACAGTCTGCCTTCTAACGAGAGGGATGTTCGTTCGATGCCTTTCGTTCGAACGAGACCTCGTTAGATTCCCATTTCGTTCGAAACGAAATCTCGTTAGAACCAGCCTCGTTCAAACGAGATTTCTAACGAGCTGACAGTTTAGGCTTTTTGGCCTGTTTTGTTTTCGCATGTCCCGTAACCTTGTTTAATTGTAGAGATACCATTCCCTTGATGATAAATTGATATAGTTGGGACATTTGGGATATATTGAGGAGTAAAACATAGGAGTGCGATTCGAATTGAATGGAAATTTTGGAATAGGACGTGAGTGACTATTACGATGCGAGAATTATTGACGGCTTAAATAATTGAATTAACCGGGAACTTATGAATTGTGCAACATTATAAGTCGGTATGAGAATGAGAAGTGTACCACAAATAAATTACGGTGATTACTAAGATGTGTGTATACTTAGTATATGTATATGATCTTATGTGTATGACATACCTACCATACTTGCTATCACGGGAGGTTTACGTTCGCTTAGGGCCCTCTAATCCTTGTGTTTCCCGGATTTAGATTGGTACCTCGAGCACATAGGTCAGAGAAGGACTTATTGGGATGTTAATAAGTCTGCTGATCGTGGGAGCGTAGGTATGTGCGTGACCCATGTGATGTGACTGTGTTCGCCTCCATTGTTTGTGATTTGCTATTATCTGAGAACGATTCCTGAGAGATTCGAAATGCGTGATCCTTATGTACGTGATGTACCGGGATGGATAGCAGAGTATGTGTGCACCGCAGCTTAGTCTCGGGTGCTTGTATTGTATATTTATGGAGTGACTAATATACACTTAAAGTAATGAGAACTTTCGTGTTAGTATTGTGAGTATAAATACACTAACGCTTTGAGTGACTATAAAGGGATAACCTGTAATGAATTGTATTGCTAATAATCGAGAATCCGAGTTTAAGTAAAGCCCTCTATTTAGTTGATAACGCTATAATGCATAATAAGAATGGAGTAGTAAGGGGTAGAACTTATTACGGTTTGGCTAGATATGTATGTTACTTAGATGGGTACGGTACGTTAGGAGTGCACAATTAGTCGAGAGGTGAGCATTTCATGTGAGTGCATGTCCTAACATGTATTTTGCATTCATTGTTTTAATGTCATTAAAGCACTTGCTATTTTTAAATACTCTCCACTTTCGGGCTCTGACCCGTTTGCTTTCAAATCTATTTTTGTAAAAACCATTTTAGGTGCCCAACCATAAGGACACCATGCATAGGATTTTCATTCAGGTGACGAGCTGTAGCTGTTTGTGGAAGTTACAGGACTTTGCTAGTAGACGCTTCATCTACCTTGACTCTATATTCAAATTTTATCAGTTGTAGGGCATGTCGCCCATTTCTATTAGAAACATTTCCTATTTCAGATTTTCAGATTTTTGGCATGTAATTAATTCAGGATACATTGTTTTACTTAGTTCAGTTGTGGGATTGTTGTGAGGAGTTTTCCTCCGGACTTATTATTTTGTTGGTTATTCTATTGCTTCGTTATGGTGAATGGTTGTTATTCTTTCATTATCTTCTTATTGCATGTTAATCAGAGTTAACTTAAAATTTGGCAACTCACTTTTTAAATACTAGGTGGTTAGTAATCATTAAAATGTCTTCGACAGTGATGCTATTAACTGGACCAACTTGGCATTTTGTATTAATTTAATAAAGGAGTAG
Organism: Sambucus nigra; assembly: GCA_949130495.1. NCBI lineage: Eukaryota > Viridiplantae > Streptophyta > Magnoliopsida > Dipsacales > Adoxaceae > Sambucus > Sambucus nigra. The sequence goes on along the minus strand of OX422209.1, from coordinate 387,892,971 downwards.
CTACCCGGTATTTAATTAGTCGGGGTGTCACAGGTGGTATCAGAGCATCAGGTTCTAGTGTCCTTTAGGATCTGTACGGCTTATTATGTTTCCGTTGAGCTTTCTTTGATGTAGAGCCCTATATTTTAGGACTGTTGTATTCTTTTGTATATGCTACGTTCTTCAGCTATTTTAAGTTTATAACTGCGAACTTGTAAACTTTATTCTTATTTCAGATGCCTCCACGACGTGCACAACGGGTTCCCAGGGATGCAACGCCAGAACCACAGCGCGCACCGGTTCAGGGCACGATGAATGCCGCCGAGGTTGCAGCCATTATGGCTTAGGCGGTAAATGCCGCACTAGCCGTAGTTCAGCAGGCACCACCTCAGGCGCCAGTAACCGCGCCAGTTCAGGCACATGCATTCCCGTCTTCTTGGGAACGTGTACGTGACTCTTTTCAGAAAGCACACCCATCGGAGTTCGCAGGTAGCTCCGATGTTGTGGTTTCGAGTCAGTGGAGGAAGGACATTCAGTGGCACCTGAGGATGTATGAGTGCACCGATGTCCAGAAGCAAATACTAGCCACCTTTAAGCTAGTGGGGTCTGTACTGCAGTGGTGGGAGTCTATTACCACCGTGGAGGAGAGAGATACTCTCACTATACAGGAGTTTTGGGTGCGGTTCGACCGCAAGTACTTTCCGTCAGCTGTTCACACGGAAATGAGGAGGAAGTTGATGAATCTTAGTAAGGAAGGTAAGACTGTGGTCGAGTATGAGGGCGAATTCACTAATCTGTTGAATATTGTCCCGGACGAGATACCGACAGAGGAGAAGAAGATATAAAAATTTACAGACGGGTTGACTTGGAGGATCTGTCAGCATTTGTTTGGGAATATATCGTTGGACACTTACTCTGATGTGGTTAACACTGCACTGTTACACTGCCAGGATCACCACTTTCACATGGCTGAGGGCAAGAGATCGGGAGAGTCCAACCATCAGGGCAGGACTGGAGGACATGGTGCCAGTGGGTCACAATCTGTTCAGGGGAAGAGACAGGGTGATCAGGGTTTCCAGCAAGGGGATCATAAGAGGTTCAGATCGGGGAATTTCAAGCACGGACAAGGAGGTTTCCGGCAGGGCCATCAGGGTCCGAACGGCCATCAGGGCCAGCAGGGTCAGAATGGCCAACAACAGTTTCAGCAGGGCCAGCAGGGCCAGGGGAGGAACGGTAACGGCCACCAGGGCCGGGGGCAGCAGGGATAGAGAGGGGGGAACTTCCCGGGGAAGTGTTACATTTGTCGCAAGACTGGCCATAAATGTCAGGACTGTCCTGATAGGGGCAGGGCCCCGCAGCAGCAGCAGGATGCTCGACAGGAGCCGCAGAGACCCGTGTTTCCCGCTGCCCTCCCGGTGCCACCATAGATGGCAGCATTACCACCCATTCCAGCGGTCCCAGTTCAGCAGGGGCAGCTGCAGTATGGGAGAGTATACCAGCTTCAGCAGGCAGCAGTTCCACAGGCACCACCCACGATTGAGGGTATGTTTCCTATCCATGGCACTATGGGTCGGGTTTTGTTTTGTATCGGATATGCATGAGCACGATGTGATTATCGGTATGATATGGAACATAATTGAGATGATAATAGCCTTTATTGTTTTGCTTAATTGATTCTCAACTTCATTCTTATATTGTTTAAATACATTAATAGCCTCATCTTTACTATGTAACAAATATACATAGCAATATTTTGTGCAATCGTCAATAAAAGTAATAAAATACTTTTTCCCACTTCTAGTTTGAACAAATTTCAAATCACAAATATCGGTGTGAATTAAATCTAGAGGTTCAGTTATCCTTTCAATAGAATGGAAAGGTAATCTAGCTAATTTAGATTCCACACAAATATCACATTTATGATTTTTATCACTATTAAATTTTGGCAAAAATTCCAAGTTAATTAATCTACGCAATGTATCAAAATTAACATGTCCCAATCTAGCATGCCAAATATTAGATGACTCAATCAAGTAAGAAGAACTAGCAATTTCATTCATTGAAACAGATGTTTTAGGGTTTACAGTAAGAAAATTCAGTTTAAAGAGCCCCTCATTTAGGTAGCCCTTTCCTACATACATGTCATTTTTAGACAACACAAAGCGATCAGACACAAACACAAGCTTGAAACCATTTTTAGTAAGGATAGATCCAGAAATCAGATTCTTTCGGATATCAGGCACGTGAAGAACATTGTTGAGAGTAAGTTCCTTTCCAGAAGTCATTTTCAGAGCAATTTTTCCTTGTCCCACCACCTTAGAAGTGGAAGAATTTCCCATAAAAAGGTTCTCCTCATTTTCCAAAGGCTTATAGGTGGAGAACATCCATTTGTTTGCACAAATGTGTCGTGTGGCTCCAGTGTCCACCCACCATTCCTTGGTATTTCCAACCAAGTTACATTCAGAGACAACGGCAGAAAGATTCATATCCTCCAAATCATTGCTGATATTATCACCCTCAGTCACATTTGCTTGAGAGTTATTTTTATTTTGCTTCTTAGGATTACGACACTCACTTGAGCGGTGTCCCGGTTTACCAAAATTGTAGCATTTTCCTTTGAACTTTTTCTTGTTATGTTTGGAAGTCCCTTCCCCATCATACTTTCGTTTGTTCTTTTTAGGACCTTCAACGACATGGACCTTTGTTTCCATCGGATTCTTCCCACTTTTCTTTTGAGACTCACGGTTGTCTTCTTCGATTCTTAGCCGGACCACCAACTCCTCCACATTCATCTCCTTACGCTTGTGGTTGAGATAGTTTTTGAAAAAAGTCCAAGAAGGTGGCAACTTTTCAACAATTGCAGCAACTTCGAAAGTTTCACTAATTGACATTCCTTCAGCATGAATGTCGTGGAGGATCACTTGGAATTCTTGCACTTGCGAGATCGCAGATTTAGAATCAACCATTTTGAAGTCCAGAAACGCCCAACGATAAATTTCTTCATCCCAGCATCTTCAGTTTTATACTTCTTTTCCAAAGAATTCCATAATTCCTTGGAAGTTTTGATAGTGCAATAGACATGGTACAAAGTCTTGTCCAAGTAGGCCAAAATATAATTTCGGCATAAGTAGTCCGAGTGTTTCCAAGCATCGACAGCAGCAACCTTTTCAGCGTCATATCCCTCTTAAATAGAGGGGCAATCTTCATATACAAACCTGCCCAGTTGGCAGGGAGTGAGATAGAAGTACATTTGTCCTTGCCAACATTTGAAGTCAGCCCCAATGAACTTTTTCAGTTTCTCCTCGTGTGGCATAGATACGGGTGCAGTCACATTTGTGTTGGTGACAATCAGTTTCTTAGGAGTAGTGTTCGTACTTTGTGATTCCATTTCTGTTACAAAAACAGAATTTTTATCAATGATAAAATTCATATATAATGAATTAATCAAAACAGAATACAAAATTCTGTTCACCAATTTCCTCCAAATATAATTCACAATAAATGAATTCCAAAAGAATTCAAATTATAATTCAGAATTAAAGTATAATATAAAACAGAATTCCTTACAAAACAGAATTAAATTTTAAAATCTGTGTCACACTAATTTTTAATAATAAAAAGAATTCCGTACAAAACAGAATTATAATTTAAGATTAAAAAATTTATAGATAAACAGATTTTAACAAGAGTACACAAATAAAATTTTATTTACTAAAACAGAATATAAAAATAGTATAGAAATTAATTTCTATATCAAAACTGTTTTACTAATTTCTACAATAAAACAGTAAATTAATTCATTTTATTATGTCAAAACAGATTTATTTCCAACAAATAAATTTGTGTAATAAAAAAATTCTGTACACTAAAAAACAGTAGAACTTAGTAAATTTGTCTTAAGATTGTTATGTCTACTATTTATAAAAACAATTGTACAGAATTATGAACAATTAATATAATGACAGAATTGAAACAGAATTATAGAAATGAAATACTTACTAGAATTTGCAGAAATAATGTTAGAATAGAAGAAATAATCCGAGACCTGTTTAGAACAGTGTCCTTAAGACAAATTTATTTCCTCCACAAAGTGCCAAAGGTAATGAATAATTGTCTCCCAAGATAGAACGGATTTCCAAATTAATCAAGTAGCACACCAATGATTAATTTCTTCGAACACAATTCTGTGTTTATAATCAACCAGACCAAAGAGATGATATGCAGGAATGTATGCAGTAGCAATAGAAAAAGGATTTATTTTTCTGGAAAAAGTGGCAGCATAAATTCGGAATTATGGGAGGGCAAATTTTCAGTAGTCAATTCTGTAGGGGGAGTGTTTAATTTATAGCTTTTGTGTTGACTGTTGGAACAGTCAACCGAAATTAACTATCAAAAACAGTTAATCAGTTAAACGAAATTAACTGTTGACTGTTGGCAATAACTGCCAACACTTAATTAATTAATTTCGTAATTAATTAATAATTAAAGCCCAGAAAGTTAAATAAATTCGGCCCAAAAATGTAGGAGATTTTTATAAGCCCAAGCCCTAACCGAATAGAACCGAGCCGAGCAGGCCGGAAGGACGGACGCGCGCGCGCGCGCGTGTGGACTTTTGACCGAAAGTCAACCCGTGCATAGCTTAGGTCATCTCCCCTTCAAAGAGTTGGGATACCCCCAAGGCATCCAAGCCTTAGTCCATACTTGGGGTGTTATTAACTCATCAAAATTCCACTACTCTTCCAATGTGGGACAAGAGTTAAAACACACCCAATTCATTAACTTTCATTGCTTTGTGAGTCACTTTGGGGACATAATTATCATTCATAACTTATTGAAATTGGACATATGAATATACTACGTTAATATCCTTGCGGAGGTGAACGCGTTCGTATATGGTCCCACAATTTCCGTAGTGTGGGTCCCACCTAAATTTGAGCTCAAAGTTGCTCAAAATTCTGTCCAGATTGACAGCTTTATAATACCCATTTAAGTCCAATTTTCCAACAATCCCCCACATGAATGATATATCGCTATAAATAAAATAAAACAGATGCTGATGCAGATGCAGACACAAGTTGAGTAAAACTGAAGACTTATTGCATCGGGAGAAGTAGACTAGTGGCCTTGAACTTTTCTTAGTGATATACTATCAGATTTACTTGGTTAATCAGTAGATTTCACGTCCTTGAACCGTCAACCGTTTTTGTAAGAAGAACATTCATTGAAACAGATGTTTTAGGGGTTACAGTAAGAATATTCAGTTTAAAGAGCCCCTCATTTAGGTAGCCCTTTCCTACAGACATGTCATTTTTAGACAACACAAAGCGATCATACACAAACACAAGCTTGAAACCATTTTTAGTAAGGAGAGATCCTGAAATCAGATTCATTCGGATATCAGGCACGTGAAGAACATTGTTGAGAGTAAGTTCCTTTCCAGAAGTCATTTTCAAAGAAATCTTTCCTTGTCCCACCACCTTAGAAGTGGAAGAATTTCCCATAAAAAGGTTCTCCTCATTTTCCAAAGGCTTATAGGTGGAGAACATCCATTTGTTTGCACAAATGTGTCGTGTGGCTCCAGGGTCCACCCACCATTCCTTGGTATTTCCAACCAAGTTACATTCAGAGACAACGACAGAAAGATTCATATCCGCCAAATCATTGGTGATATTCTCACCCTCAGTCACATTTGCTTGAGAGTTATTTTTATTTTACTTCTTAGGATTACGACACTCACTTGAGCGGTGTCACAGTTTACCACAATTGTAGCATTTGCCTTTGAACTTTTTCTTGTTATGTTTGGAAGTGCCTTCCCCATCATACTTTCATTTGTTCTTTTTAGGACCTTTAACGACATGGACCTTTGTTTCCATCGGATTCTTCCCACTTTCCTTTTGAGACTCACGGTTGTCTTCGTCGATTCTTAGCCGGACCACCAACTCCTCCACATTCATCTCCTTACGCTTGTGCTTGAGATAGCTTTTGAACAAAGTCCAAGAAGGTGGCAACTTTTCAACAATTACAGCAACTTGGAAAGTTTCACTAATTGACATTCCTTCAGCATGAATGTCGTGGAGGATCACTTGGAATTCTTGCACTTGTGAGATCACAGATTTAGAATCAACAATTTTGAAGTCCAGAAAACGCCCAACGATAAATTTCTTCATCCCAGCATCTTCAGTTTTATACTTCTTTTCCAAAGAATTACATAATTCCTTGGAAGTTTTGATAGTGCAATAGACACATTTGTGCAAAAAAATGGATGTTCTCCACCTATAAGCCTTTGGAAAATGAGGAGAACCTTTTTATGGGAAATTCTTCCACTTCTAAGGTGGTGGGACAAGGAAAGATTCCTTTGAAAATGACTTCTGGAAAGGAACTTACTCTCAACAATGTTCTTCGCATGCCTGATATCCGAATTGTTATGTCTACTATTTATAAATAACAATTGTACAGAATTATGAACAATTAATATGTTGACAGAATTGAAACAGAATTATAGAAATGAAATACTTACTAGAATTTGCAGAAATAATATTAGAATAGAAGAAATAATCCGAGCCCTGTTTCAATTCTGTCATTATATTAATTGTTCATAATTTTGTACAATTGTTATTTATAAATAGTAGACATAACAATCTTAAGACAAATTTATTCCCTCCACAAAGTGCCAAAGGTAATGAATAATTGTCTCCCAAGATAGAACGGATTTCCAAATTAATCAAGTAGCACAACAATGATTAATTTCTTCGAACACAATTATGTACTTATACTCAACCAGACCAAAGAGATGATATGCAGGAATGTATGCAGTAGCAATAGAAAAAGGATTTATTTTTCTGGGAAAAGTTGCAGCATAAATTCGGAATAATGGGAGGGCAAATTTTCAGTTGTCAATTCTGTAGGGGGGAATGTTTAATTTATAGCTTTTATGTTGACTGTTGGAACAGTCAACCGAAATTAACTGTCAAAACAGTTAATCAGTTAAACGAAATTAACTGTTGACTGTTGGCAATAACTGCCAACAGTTTATTAATTAATTAATTAATTTCGTAATTAATTAATAATTAAAGCCCAGAAAGTTAAATAAATTCGGCCAAAAAATGTAGGAGATTTTTATAAGCCCAAGCCCAAGCCCGAACCGAGCCGAGCCGGCCGGACGCGCGCGCGCGCGTGTGGACTTTTGACCGAAAGTCAACCTGTGCATAGCTTAGGTCATCTCCCCTTCAAAGAGTTGGGATACCCCCAAGGCATCCAAGTCTTAGTCCATACTTGGGGTGTTATTAACTCATCAAAATTCCACTACTCTTCCAATGTGGGACAAGAGTTAAAACACACCCAATTCATTAACTTTCATTGCTTTGTGAGTCACTTTGGGGACATAATTATCATTCATAACTTATTGAAATTGGACATATGAATATACTACGTTAATCTCCTTGCGGAGGTGAACGCGTTCGTATATGGTCCCACAATTTTCGTAGTGTGGGTCCCACCTAAATTTGAGCTCAAAGTTGCTCAAAATTCTGTCCAGATTGACAGCTTTATAATACCCATTTAAGTCCAATTTTCCAACAATCCCCCACATGAATGATATATCGCTATAAATAAAACAAAACAGATGCTGATGCAGATGCAGATGCAGACACAAGTTGAGTAAAACTGAAGACTTATTGCATCGCAATGTCCTTCAAGAACAGCTGGATATTTTGAGTAATGCAATCCATAGTTTTGAGTATATTTTAAATAACCCAAAACTCTCAATATTGCTTTCCAGTGATCTCTTCCTGTATTACTCGTAAATCGACTTAGCTTACTTATTGAGTATGCTATGTTCGGTCGCGTATAGTTCATGATATACATTAAACTGCCGATAATACGAGAATATTCTAGTTGAGATATGCTTTCACCATTATTTCTTGCTAGATGTAAATTTACATCTACAGGTGTCTTGGTAGGACTAATATCATACTTCTTGAATTTTTCAAGTACTTTATCTATGTAATGAGATTGAGATAATATAAGTCCATCCGATGTTCTAGAAATTTTAATTCCTAATATAACATCGGCGATTCCCATATCTTTCATGTCAAATCTACTACTCAACATTTGTTTTGTAGTTTTGACAATTTTCAAGTTACTACCCATGATAAGCATATCATCAACATAGAGGCATACAATGACATATCCATTATAAATGTATTTAAAGTAAACACATTTATTGCATTCATTAATTTTGAAACCATTTGATAACATTGCATTATCAAATTTTTCATGCCATTGCTTAGGTGCTTGTTTTAATCCATATAGTGATTTAACAAGCTTACATACTTTTCCTTCTTGTCCGAGAGCTTTGAACCCTTCAGGTTGCTCCATATAAATTTCCTCGTCTAGTTCACCATTTAAGAATACATATAAATTGGAGAATTTCGTGTATGATATGGAACGGTATTTCAAGACTGCTCATATCAACGAAATGAAGATGGTTGCAATTACCACTATGTACTTATGTGATGATGCAAAACTTTGGTGGAGAACTCGGACCGAAGACAAAAGCAGGTTTGAAATTAGTTCGTGGAGAGAACTAAAGAAGGAATTGCGGGATCAATTCTTGCCAGCAAATTCTGGTTGGCAAGCGAGGGAGGCGTTGCGACGCGTGAAGCACGATAAGACTGTGCGGGATTACGTGAAAGAGTTCACGTCTGTGATGCTGGAGGTTAAGGGGATGTCCGAGGAAGACAAGGTCTTCAATTTCATTTCCAATCTTCAGCCTTGGGCGCAGGCTGAATTGAGGAGACAAGGTGTGCGTGATTTTCAGCAAGCAGTGGCAGCAGCAGACAACCTAGTGGATCTCAAACTTGACCGGTCAGATGTTGTTTCATCTAAGTCCAAAGGTAAAGACAAGGTTGTCTCAGAATCGGGCAAAGATGGGGTGACAGAACATGACAAGGGAAATGGGGCTGATGGACATCCAAACAAAGGCAAGAGTGGCTATTCTGGGTGTTTCATTTGCAAGGGTCCACATCGGGCAAGGGATTGTCCAACGCGTGAAAAACTTGCTGCAATTCAAGTGGAAGAGTCAAAAGGAGGCTCAAATTATGGTGCGGGAGATGGTGGTGTCAACTCCGTGGTTATGTTGGGGGGACTCCAAGCAAAGGAGTTCGGATAATGGGTGATTGAAGCCTTGGTATGTGGGGATTGCAGGAACCTCGCATTACCAAGAGAAATTGCTGGTAGATGATGAAAACGTGGAGGTTAGGGTCCTGCAGGGCGACATTGAATCGAATGGAGTTTGGTTCGATGTTACACTTGGGTTGAATCGAAGACATGGTGCTGTTCTCGATTAAGTTCAAGGCATTGTTGGGAAATTTTCAGTGGAGTTGGAATTTTCTTGATATCGACGAGGTCGTCGAATTCTTTTAGTGGGGGAGGGTTTGTCACACCCCAAAACTCTCAAAATGAAGTATGGGATTCATTATGAAGTTTGGGTACGGGCAAACCTTGTAACTAAGGGAAAATGGGTTAGTTTACTTTGACTAAGGCGTTCAGCTAGAACAAAGTGGTTATGCTATTCGAAGTTGTCAGATTGTGGGGAGCTGGGTTCTTTTCGATCATTTGGTAGTTGACGTTTACTGCTACCACTCTGGAATTTTTGTTAAGAACATATATAAGGAGGGGGGTACCTCCAAGGCAAAATTCGGTATTTAGCCATGAGCGCTCCTAGGCTCTAGGCAACTTCGTGGGCATGTTGGGTTATCCATATACCGAATGTGGGATTGGTAGTGCATGGATTTTGGGTTGTGATCGGGAATTTCTCGATCACACCTGTTATGCAACATCGTGTTGCATCGGTGGGCTGAGTTGCTTATATTTTTAAGGTGGCATTGTCTTAATTCGTGGGTTGTTGCTAGTTTGACTTCAAAGAGCAGTTGTGCTTGTCCCAAAAACGGATTTGGGTAGTTTTCATGGGAGTTGCTGGGTTGAATAGGTGCAAAAAGGGGATTGCACCAATATGGCACATGTGGGAGCATGGGATAACTCCTTAGACACCTGTTGGGATACTGATGCAGCAGTTTTAGAGCAGTTCCATGGCAGTTTTGGGTCAGAACAGGTGTAAAAATGGGAATGCATCAGTTGGACACTTGGAGATCATGGGTAACTTCTCTAGACACCTGTTGGAAGATAATGCAGCAGTTTTGAAGGCAGTTTCGTGGAGAAACCTGACAGCATTTGATTAAGACACATGTCCTAGCAGTTGGGGATGTCAACTGCAGTTTTGTACCTTATTTATATGCATTAGCCCCTTGTATTTTTGGGCAGGCAGCCTTAGGACGAATTTGAGTGTTCCTTTGTAATCTTTGAGTGATTAAATAAAGGTTGGGAGTTGAGTTCATTATTTTTGCCATTTCGGGGCAAGAGATGTTTGTAGTGGCGATGCCTCGCCCAGAGGGAGGCTCGACCGCTCATTTGTATTACATAGAGGAGGATACCTCTAAGGAGGTTGTGATTCCTTTAGATTCGATCCCAGTTGTCAGGGAGTATTACGATGTGTTTCAGGAGATACCAGGCTTACCCCCCAGTCGAGAGATAGACTTTGTCATAGACTTATTACCAGATATGAGACCTATAACACGCGCACCGTACCGTATTGCTCCGGCAGAGATGCGAGAGTTACGGGATCAGATTGAGCAGTTGTTGGGTCAGGGGTTTATACGGAGGAGTACTTCACCGTGGGGTGATCCTGTGTTGTTCGTAAAGAAGAGGGATGGATCGTTGAGGTTGTGTGTGGATTACCGAGAGTTGAATAAGGTCACGATACGTAATAAGTATCCGTTGCCCCGAATCGATGACTTATTCGACCAGTTGAGGGGAGCTTCTTTCTTCTTAAAGATTGATTTACGATTGGGATACCATCAGTTGTGTATCAGGGAAGAGGATGTCTCGAAGACTGCGTTCTTAACGAGATATGGTTCTTACGAGTTTCGGGTTATGCCTTTTGGCTTGACCAACGCTCCAGCAGTGTTTATGGACTTGATGAATAGGGTGTTCAGAGAGTTCCTTGATCAGTTCATCATTGTCTTCATTGATGATATTATGGTTTACTTCCAGATAGAGGAGGAGCACTCAGAGCATTTGAGGCAGGTTTTGCAGACACTATGTCAGAACGAGATGTATGCAAAATATGAGAAGTGCGGGTTTTGGCTGAAGGAGGTTCAGTTTTTAGGGCATATTATTTCCGACCGGGGGATATCTATTGATCCGGGGAAGGTATCCACGGTGAGGGAGTGGGGATAGCCCACGACACCGACGGAGATCCGTAGTTTCTTGGGACTAGCATGATACTACAGGAGGTTTATTCGGGGATTTTTGAAGATAGCAGGTCCTTTGACACATCTGACTCGTAAAGGTGTGCCGTTCATTTGGAGTGATGCCTGTCAGCTGGCATTTGATGAGTTGAAGGACAAGTTGACCTCAGCACCGGTGCTAGCATTGCCAAGACCGGGAGTTGAGTATCTAGTCTACACCGATGCGTCCTTGCAAGGACTTGGAGGTGTATTGCAGCAGGAGAGTCAGGCCATAGCTTATGCGTCCCGTAAGCTTAAGCCTCATGAGCAGAATTACCCCACTCATGACTTGGAGTTAGCGGAAGTGGTATTTTCCCTTCGGATTTGGAGACATTATCTTTTGGGGGAGAAATTTCGATTGTTCACGGACCACAAGTCCCTACAGTACCTATTCACGCAGAAGGAGTTGAATATGCGGCAGCATAGGTGGCTTGAGTTTGTGAAAGACTATCAGTTTGATATCCAATATCACCCGGGGAAGGCTAACGTGGTAGCAGATGCGTTGAACCGTAGGCCAGTAGATGAGGTGGCAGGGGTGTGGAAGGCCAAGTGGAAGGAGTTGGGACACCAGGATACAGTGGCCCGATCGTTCATGTCGGTGATGACTGTTACCCCACAGATTGTCACGAGAGTGGTAAAGGCACAAGCAGATGACTCGTTCTGTCAGGAGAAGATAGTTCGATTACTAGCAGAGGGAGCCGAGTCCTATACAGTTAGCTCAGACGGGATATTACGCTTCAATGGGAGATTGGTAGTTCCGGAAGGGGAGGAATTGCGACACGAGGTGATGGCAGAGTCGCACGGCTCACGGTTCGCGGTACATCCCGGTGGGGACAAAATGTACCAAGATATGAGACGACAGTATTGGTGGAGTGGGATGAAGAGAGATATTGCCGTGTTTGTTTCTAAATACGCCACTTGTCAGCTAGTAAAAGTGGATCATCAGAGATCGGCAGGACTTCTACAGCCCTTGGAGGTCCCGATGTGGATGTGGGAGAGCATATCCATGGATTTTATCACGGGGTTGCCTACGTCACAGAGGGGTCACGACTCCATTTAGGTAATTGTGGACAGGTTGACCAAAGTCGCTCAATTTCTACCCGTAAGGACAGACTACATTACGGGATAGTATGCCCAACTCTTTATTGCAGAGATAGTGAGACTTCACGGTGTGCCCCTAAATATCGTGTCTGACAGAGACAAGATATTTATTTCTCAGTTTTGGGAAAGTTATCAGAAGGCCATGGGCACGGAATTGCGGTTGGGTACGACGTATCACCCGCAGACCGATGGGCAAATCGACCGTACAAACCAGATGTTGGAGGACATGCTACGTATGTGCATCATTGATTTCGGGGGTGGATGGGAGCAGTATCTTCCACTGGTGGAGTTTGCTTACAACAACTCCTACCAGTTCACCATTGGCATGGCTCCATTTGAGGCGTTGTACGGTAGACCTTGTCGTTCCCCAGCATGTTGGTTGGAGGTGGGGGACAACAAACTACTTGGGCCGGAAGTAATTCAGGATACTTCGGCAAGGATAGAATTGATACGGAGTCGCATTCGGGTAGCTCAGGACAGGCAGAAGAGCTATGCTGATGCGAAGAGGTCCTTCAGGGAATTTGAAGTGAGGGACCAGGTTTTGCTCAGAGTATCTCCTATGAAGGGGATTATGCGTTTCGAGAAGAAATGGAAGTTGGCACCGAGATATGTGGGACCATTTCCTATTATTGAGTGAATTGGACCGGTTGCGTATAGACTTGGGTTACCGGAGCATTTGCATCGGATTCACGATGTGTTTCATATTTCCTCGCTAAGGAAATATCTTAGAGACGATTTGGCTCATTCTCACATTTCTTTGGAGGACATCGATCTCCAGCCTGATAGCTCCTACGAGGAGGGGCCAATTGCTATTTTGGACCGAAGTGAACGAAAACTGCGGTCAAAGATAGTTCCGTTAGTGCGTGTTCAGTGGCGACATCATAATGTCGAGGAGTCCACATGGGAGCGCGAGGATGAGATGCGCGAACGTTATCCAGAGTTGTTCTTACCAGGTACTTTCTAGTTCTGAATTTCGGGACGAAATTCTGTTATTAGGGGGGAAGTATGTAATACCCCGTATTTTCATGATATTTATTTATGGGATTAATTGAATTAAATGTGTATTAATTGGAAATTAATCCGGATAAAAATACTAGCGAGATGCGAGTTGGTATTTGATTTTAATGAGTATATATGGCTATATATATATATATATGAATATTAAATCATGAAATTTTTCGTGAGTTTGAAATACGGCAATTTGGAATTTTGTTGAGACGCGTGTGACAGTCGCGTCAGGAATATTATTATTTAATTAAAAAGTGAATTTTAGTTCTATTAACCGTATGGTCGTTTTGAGTGCGCCAACGCGTCCGGAAGGGTTGAAATAGTCAGAAAACACTAGCCGGGGGTTTAGTTTGGGTCCCGGGGCATTTTTAGGCCATGCCGGCAACGTATAAGGGTAGTTTGGTAATTTTGGATTTTTGGGAATTAAAACCCACGAAAATTAGGAATTAATATCTGATTTGGACTTTACCCACTAAACCCACTAACAACACTTAATGACTAAATGGGCTACGGGAGTTATTATAATTAGTTCCAAGAGTCTCTTAAGGCAAACCCTAGCCTCCATTGTCACCTTGGAGAAAAAGACTTGCAGAGAGAGAGAGAGGAGAATTCTGCAGAAAGAGAGAGAGAGAAATTCATCAATTCGCCATCAAATTCAGAGAAAGACTAGAGGCAAGTGGTTTAATTTACATTATTTTGCAGTGAATGTTTCTTCCATGCTTAGACAATTCTAAATTTACATTTGTTTGGGAGATTGATGAAAACCCATAAAATTGGAGTTATAAATTTAATTTTGGATATAGGTTTGCATGTAGAAATGTTATTGGATGATTGAACTAAAAGAATTACTACTTTTTTTGTTACAAAAACGGATTTTATTAGGCTCATTGATGATCTAAAATTTCTAGGGTTCATGTTCTTGAGATTGGGGAAAAATGTAGAGTTTTGATATTTGGATGATGTTTAGGAAGAATTAACCCCACAAAACACGTTAGTATATGACCTAAGTGTGTTTAGGAATGATTAGAAACCTTGAAAAATTGTTGGATTGATGTTTAGATGAGATTAGAGGTGAAGAAAAGATGGAAAAACGAGAATAGGAAAATCTGGGTTCGAAACTGGCCTCTCGTTAGAAGACCTGCCCAGGTCGTTCGAACGAGCTCGTTAGAATGAGCTTCTAACGAGTTGATAGTCTGCCTTCTAACATGAGGGATGTTCGTTCGATGCCTTTCGTTCGAACGAGACCTCGTTAGATGCCCAGTTCGTTCGAAACGAAATCTCGTTCGAACCAGCCTCGTTCGAACGAGACTTCTAACGAGCTGACAGTTTAGGCTTTTTGGCCTGTTTTGTTTTCGCATGTCCCGTAACCTTGTTTAATTGTAGTGATACCATTCCCTTGATGATAAATTGATATATTTGGGACATTTGGGATATATTGAGGAGTGAAACATAGGAGTGCGATTCGAATTGAATGGAAATTTTAGAATAGGACGTGAGTGACTATTACGATGGGAGAATTATTGACGACTTAAATAATTGAATTAACCAGGAACTTATGAATTGTGCAACATTATAAGTCGGTATGAGAATGAGAAGTGTACCACAAATAAATTACGGTGATTACTAAGATGTGTGTATACTTAGTATATGTATATGATCTTATGTGTATGACATACCTACCATACTTGCTATCACGGGAGGTTTACGTTCACTTAGGGCCATCTAATCCTTGTGTTGCCTGGATTTAGATTGGTACCTCGAGCACATAGGTCAGAGAAGGACTTATTGGGATGTTAATAAGTCTGCTGATCGTGGGAGCGTAGGTATGTGCGTGACCCATGTGATGTGACTGTGTTCGCCTCCATTGTTTGTGATTTGCTATTATCTGAGAACGATTCCTGAGAGATTCAGAATGCGTGATCCTTATGTACGTGATGTACCGGGATGGATAGCAGAGTATGTGTGCACCGCAGCTTAGTCTCGGGTGCTTGTATTGTATATTTATGGAGTGACTAATATACACTTAAAGTAATGAGAACTTTCGTGTTAGTATTGTGAGTATAAATACACTAACGCTTTGAGTGACTATAAAGGGATAACCTGTAATGAATTGTATTGCTAATAATCGAGAATCCGAGTTGAAGTAAAGCCCTCTATTTACTTGATAACGCTATAATGCATAATAAGAATGGAGTAGTAAGGGGTAGAACTTATTACGGTTTGGCTAGATATGTATGTTACTTAGATGGGTACGGTACGTTAGGAGTGCACAATTAGTCGAGAGGTGAGCATTTCATGTGAGTGCACGTCCTAACATGTATTTTGCATTCATTGTTTTAATGTCATTAAAGCACTTGCTATTTTTAAATATTCTCCACTTTCGGGCTCTGACCCGTTTGCTTTCAAATCTATTTTTGTAAAAACCATTTTAGGTGCCCAGCCACAAGGACACCATGCATAGGATTTTCATTCAGGTGACGAGCTGTAGCTGTTTGTGGAAGTTACAGGACTTTGCTAGTAGACGCTTCATCTACCTTGACTCTATATTCAGATTTTATCAGTTGTAGGGCATGCCGCCCATTTCTATTAGAAACATTTCCTATTTCAGATTTTTAGACTTTTGGCATGTAATTAATTCAGGATACATTGTTTTACTTAGTTCAGTTGTGGGATTGTTGTGAGGAGTTTTCCTCCGGACTTATTATTTTGTTGGTTATTCTATTGCTTCGTTATGGTGAATGGTTGTTATTCTTTCATTATCCTCTTATTGCATGTTAATCAGAGTTAACTTAAAATTTGGCAACTCACTTTTTAAATACTAGGTGGTTAGTAATCATTAAAATGTCTTCGACAGTGATGTTATTAACTGGACCAACTTGGCATTTTGTATTAATTTAATAAAGGAGTAGTTACCCGGTATTTAATTAGTCGGGGTGTCACAGGAACATAATGACTACTGATAACATAATTAAATAAATAACCGAATAACTCTCGGTGAATCCCAAGTACAATAATCTAGCTGATAAATGACACAATATAACAAAGTCTGATAATAAAAATTATCCCACTGTGGGCGACATGCCTAAAAGAAATACGGATAATAATAATTTTAACTAGATAGAATGGAAAGAGGCATCTAAGCAAAATCATGCATGCATCCATAACTTCTGCAGCATCGTCTGACGGGAATGACAAGCTAACCCTGGCGTCCGTGTGGCTAAGCGCCTAAAAGGTTTTGGAAATATTTTTGATACGAGTCAACGCCCAAAACATTTTAAAAATAGTTGCATGTATTTAAATGCATTAATTAGTATGCAACAAGAATTATTCATGTTCATCTGGTGTCACACTTATATGACATTAACCTCAGCCCTCAATTACGGTGCACACCTAACGCATTTATTTTAAGTACCTAATTACGCTACCCCACCTCACTAGCCTAGCCATTCTTAATATAACCCTATCTGCTAAACTTCTAGCGCAATCGTGCTACTTGTATATTACTGTACTTTATTTATTACGTAGTAATCAGATAAGCTATAACGTAGTATTTCTCAATTATATTCATACCACTATATAAGCAACGTAACTGTACATTAGTTATACATTAATGTTCAGGCAATCATTTAAGTACACATATACATATAACACACTTTTATACGTATATACACAACATCCCCGAGCTGGCCTCTTGAATGCATTCCCTAGTCTTCTATCAGACTCGAAGTATATCACGTACCACTCCTGGGCCATCGGGTATGAATCTCACCACTGATCCCAAATCGTAGACACATACTAGAGGCGGTCATAGGCATACATCCGTGAGTCATAACCTTACCACATTACCCTAATCGGACTCGAAACTCACCTATAGTGGTCATGAAATAGTACTATGACCTGGGAAAATGACCTAACACTTGCTGGTTGATGCAAGGGCGGACCGCACACTATGGGCAACCTCTAATGATAGCATAAATAGAGTAGGTATGTTCACATAAAGTCACACACACACACACACACACACACACACACACACATATATATATATATATATACTGGTCACACTTGATACGTATATATATAATAAGTCGATTAATGTGCGTAATATCCCTCGTAGCACTAGCCTAACAAATCCCAAAGTCTAACCCGACTTCTAATTTTATCTAAGTATTCACTTAGTTATTGTTTAACTCCCTGATTATATTCTTCTGGCGAACATGTTATTCTAACCAAGCACTAGCCTCACCATTTTAAAATCCTAATCTGATTTCCCCATCTTTACTCATGAACATTCACTCTCTTACTCACGTACTTTCCATACATGGAATTCATCCCTGGTTAGCTTAGTATATTTCCTAACCCTCAACCGAATTCATCGAAACCTATATTCATACCCCAAACCAAGACTCCATGCCCGATTCTCAAATGCTCAAAGAAATAACACAAGGTAGAGGAGGCTAGTCAGTAGACCTGATCCCGTTTGCTTCACCTAAATTCAAATTTCCAAAAGAAAGCCAAATCCAAAACCACCAATTTAAAATTTCGGTATCACACACCTTTTAGTAGAAAATTCAGTACAAATTCAAAAAAAAAATTGAAAGATAGGAAACTGATGCCCACGGCTTCATAATTCGATTCTGCACAACATTATCCCACTTCCAAAAGCTTACTAATTTACTAGCGAACCAGTTAGATTTTCTGAGCTTCCAGAATGAACTTTAGATGGGAGTTTGCCCTTTCCCTTTACCCATACTTCTTCTAGCCTTCATGTAATACCCAAATATGAATGCTAATCAATTTATAAACATAAATCAACAAGTTTCTGCATAAATTTCATCACGAAAAACATCTAACTCATAGGATCATCTAATTTATATCAAGATTCATGCATGTTTAAAACCCTAATTCAAGATTTTATTTTTCAATTCCATTAAAAACTTATCTTTTTCATTCTAATCACATCAGATTCATCATATTATCAATATTTGATTCATCTTCTAATAATTTCTTATTTCAAAACCACCTTTTGCATGGTTCTCCCATCCCAAAAATTATACTTTCCAACACCAATTAGCATGAATATATGAAACTACATAATAACATTAAAGCAAGTTAAATATTTGCCTTGAGAGTGATGGGTTTATGTGATTATCTTCTTGAATTCCACTTGTAACAGTGATCTTTAATCTAAAAACACTTGATCTCTGTGACACCCCACCTATTCTAATATTGGATGGACAATCCTTAACTAAAATAAAACAAGAATCCCAGTCTGGTTCATTTTTAGCATCACTGCCGAAAGCCAAATTAATTACTAATAACCTATTTAGCCCGGGGTAAAATATTTTAAAACTTAATAACTTGTTTTGTTAAACATTCAACTATTTAAATAACCATTTCATCATTTAAATAAACATTCACCACAAGAATAAACTGAATACTAATGACGTGAAATAAATAAATAACCAAATAACTCTAGGTAACTATAAGTACAAGCATCGAAATAATACAGGAAAAAACATAATAAAGTCTGAAAAATAAAGACTGTTTAACTGGGGCAACATGCTCGAAATGAAAACTGAAGTAAACATCCTATCTAGATAGCAATGATAGAAGCACCTAAGAGAATTCTGTAGGCATCCACAGCTGGTACAACATCGTCTGACTGGAAGGAAGCTAAGCCTGGTGTCCCTGTGGTGAACACCAAAAATGTTATGAAAAATATTTTTGATATGGGTTAGCGCCCCAAACCATTTTAAAAATATTTTCAAATTTTAAAATGGAATAATGAATATGTAACAGAATCGTTCATGTTTATTTGGTGTCACACTCGCATGAGATTATCCTCGACCCTTATCTATAGTGCGCACATAACATATGTATTTTAATTTCCTAGTTAAGCTACCCTGCCTAACTAGTATAGTCACTTAACGTAACCCAGTATGCTAAACCTCTAGCCCAACCATGCTACACGCATTATACCTTGCCTTGTTCTCACTAAGTTATCACATAAGCTATAACATTAAAATTCTATATTATATTCTTATCATAAACAATGAGTATAACTGTACACTAGTTATAATTTCAACGTTCACACATTCGTTTTATCACACATATACATATAATACTCTTTTATACGTATATACATAGCATCCTCGATTTGTCCTCCCATATGCCTTCCTTAGTATGCTATCAGGCCCTAGGTACGTCACGTACAACTTTTGGGCCATTGGATCAGAATTTCACTACAGATCCCAAATCTTAAACACAAATTGGAGGTGGTCATAGATCTACATCCGTGGGTCATAACCATACCAGATTACCCCTGCCAAACTCTAAACTCACATACCATGATTTGTAACAGTCCTATGACCTAGGAAAACGACCCAACACCTGCTGCTCACGCCAGGATGGACCACCCACTACGTGCATCCTCCAACTAGGGATGGCAATTTAACTCGCCCCTCCCCTAATGGGGTGGGTTAAAAGCCCGTTTAAAATAAACGGGGCGGGTATGGGTTTAAAAAAAACATTTATTAAATGGGACATGTTCGGGTTTACTATATATAAGCATAACCTACCCCGCCCCGCCCCATTTATTTCTTCTAATTACTAAAATACTCATATTTAATATATTATTTACACTAAAAATTTATATATATAAGTTATATATGCGGTATGCGGGTTTTGACCCGCTTAATCTAAATGGGGCGGGGCGGGTTTAGGGGGGTTACACTTAAATGGGTTCGGGGAGGGTTAAAAAACCCATCGAGGGGCGGGGCAGGTTTTAAAAAAATTTCAGGGGGCGGGTTCGGGTTATGACAAACCCGCTCCAAACCCGACCCGTTTCCATACCTACCTCCAACGATAGAATCTATAAAGTGTGTATGTTCACATATATCAATCTCACACACACACACATACACGCACACTATCTCACTCAGTACATATATACATATATATAACCGACTAATTGTGCAAATATCTCTCGTAGCACTTACCCACCAATCCCAAGTCTACCTCGACTCCTGATTTCTCAAGACTCACTTACTTATTATAAATTCTTTAATTTCACGTTTTTGGCCACTATGCTATTTTAATCAACTCCGTAGCCTAATTCGTCCCAAAATCCTAACCCGATTTCATAATCATTACCCGAGTGTTGTTCACCCTAATACACCCATAATCTCTTACTCGAATTTACACCCCATCTAACCTAAGGTACTTTTTAATCTCTTTTGTATATCCCTAGAAATTATATTCCATGTATCGGACTCCATAATCCAAGCTAAACCCTAAACAGTCCAGAAAAAATAAAAACAATAAAAGGAGGAAAATCCGCCAGGTCGAACCAATTCTCCTACCTGACCGAACCAGTTCGGTAGGCGAATTGATTCGCCCCCATTAACAAATCGATTCGGGCAACAAGCCTAATTTGTTTTGATCGGATTCATTTTTTTCCCTTTAACCTTAGGTGTTCCCATCATCTCCCAAACCCCTACTATGAGTTCTACAACAATCCTAAACATAAGAATTCAAATGTTTACATATTAATCCCTCAAAAACATCTAATCCAATGGAATTATAAAAAATCATCAAGGATTATTCAGGGTATCAATACTAATTTAAGATTTCATCAACTATCATTTTTATCATCCAATATTGCATCTTTATAATATCATTCACATCAGATTGAACATGTGATCATATTCAAATCCCTTTTTGATGAATTTGTACACAAAATACCCATTTTACATGTTAATTCCACCCAAAATTTGTGTTCCTGCACCGAATTTATATATGAATGATTGAAACTACACTAATAATTAGAGAAAGTTAAATACGTTCCTTATAATTATAGAGATCCTGAATTCCCCCCTTTGAGTTCCTCTTGATATAGTGATTTTGTGCCCGAAATAAATCACTCCCCCTCCCGAATCACTTCTCTTCCTTTTTTCTTGATTTTCCCTTCTTTTGTTTCTCCTCTCTCAAAGCCTTGGTCTTTTTGGATGGTGGAATGGATTCCCACCCCATCCGTATTCCCTAATTATAATTCTAAACTCTATTAATCCAAAAATTAAGTCAGACCGAATGTGTAAAATGACCCGAATACCCTTTTACGGGTCCCGTTTAGCCTAAAAGGACCTCGATGCCCAAATACAACCCTCAAGTACATATTTCTGACTGTCTCTACCCATTCCAGATCATTGGCGTACTCGAAATCACCATCCGGTTTATCTAACATTAATTTTCCATCTCATTCCCAACACGGCCCTATCCGCGCATCCCGAATGAGATACCATTAAACTCATCGATTTTACTCACTTACGGCATAATGTAATTTAAAATATTTTCATTTACTTATCGCACAAGTAAATATAATTTCAAATAAATATTAATCATTTTGTTTTTAAATTAATATTTATTTAATTCACTTTATTTCTCAATTTAATTAAATAACGTGCACACTTGTAATTTAAAATGTTCAAATATACGGGGTGCTACATACTTCCCCCCTAACAATTGAATTTCATCCCCGAAATTCGAACATACCTGGAATAAAGAGTCGCGGATATTTTTATCGCATATTATCCTCGCGCTCCCATGTCAACTCGTCGACATTATAATTCCCCCACTGAACACGAACTAGTGGCACTACCTGGCCAAAGCTTTCGCTCGCTACGATCCAGGATAGCAACTGATTTTTCTTCATACAAGATGTATGTTTGTAAATCGATCTCGTCTAAGGGGATATTCGAATAAGCCATATCACTCCTATGGTAATTCTTCAGCGATAATATATGAAATACGTCGTGAAACCTCTGCAAGTGTTCTGGCAGAGCGAGCCTATAAGTAACTGGCCCTATCCTCTCAATACTCGAGAAAGGACCTATATATTTCGGTGCCAACTTCCCCTTCTTCCCAAATCGCATAACTCACTTCATAAGAGATACCCACAATAATACTTGGTCACCCATCTTGAGCTCCACGTGTCTCATAACTGCATTTTCATAATTCTTCTTCCTATCCTGAGTTATTCATATACGATCTTGAATTAGCTTAATCTTTGTAGAAGTGTCCTAGATCATCTCTGATCCAATAAGCTTGTTGTCCCCCACCTCAAACCAACAAGTGGGAGAATGACAAGGTCGACCATACAATGCCTCAAAAGGCTCCATGCCTATCGTGAACTGGTACGCGTTATTATAGGCGAACTCTACCAGTGGAAGATATTGCTCTCAACCTCCTCTGAAATCAATATGCACATCCTCAATAAATCCTCCAACATCTAATTAAATCTCTCAGTCTGCCTGTCTCTTTGTGGGTGATGAACTGTACTCAATTGCAACTTTGTCCCCATAACATCCTATAAACTTTGCCAAAAATTGGACACAAATATCTTGTCCCGGCCAGCACCTCATGCAAACTCACTATCTCGGCTATAAAAAGTTGGGCGTACTGTCCCGTTATATAAATTGTTCGAACTGGCAAAAAGTGGGCCACCTTGGTCAGGCGATCCACAATAACCCATATGGAATCGTGACCCCTCTACGAAGTAGGTAGCCGTGTGATGAAGTCCATCGATATGCTCTCCCATTTACAAACTAGAATCTCCAATGGCTGCAAAATTCAAGCTGGTCTCTAATGCTCTACCTTCACTAACTAATAAGCAGTGCACTTCGAGATAAATTCAGCAATGCCTCGCTTCATCCCATCCCACCAATATTGTCTCCTCATGTCTTGGTACATCTTATCCCCTCCTAGATGTACCAAAAATCTCGAAGCTTAAGACTTTGTCATCACTGCATGTTGGAGGTCCCCATCTTCTGGGAGTCTCCTATTGAAGCGTAAGCTTCCCTTCAAACTAATTAAGTAAGACTCTACTCCCTCTGCTAGTAACTGACACACCTTATCCTGACGAAACTGGTCCCCTGCCTGCACTATCACAACCCTCATGATGATCTCGGGTGTGATAGTCAAAACTGCCATACAAGCCCTGGACACTGCATCATCCTATCGAAGTTCACTCCACTTTACTTTCTATACTGTCGCTAACTCCCCCGTAGGCCATTGACTGAATGCATCTACCACCACGTTAGCCTTTGTCGAGTGGTACTGGATGTCAAACTAATAGTTTTTCACGAACTTATGCCACCTACGGTGCCTCATATTAAGACCATTTTGTGTAAACAGATACTATAGTGACTTATGATCCATGAATAGACTAAATTTCCCTCCAAGAGATAGCGCCTCCATATCCTCAAGGCAAAAACTACCGCCGAAAGCTCCAGATCGTGCATGGGGTAATCCCTCTCGTGGATCTTAAGCTTATGGGAATCATAAGCTATAGACCGATCCTTCTATTGTAATACACTCCCATGTCCTTGTAAGGATGCATTTGTAAAAACAAAGTATTCCACTCCTCCCCTAGGCAGTGCAAGAACTGGTGCCGAAATCAATTTTTCCTTTAGCTTATCAAAAGCTAACTGACCGTGATCATCCTAAACAAATGGCACCCCCTTGCGAGTCAGATTCGTCAACGGTCCCGCAATCTTTGAAAACCCCTTAATAAAGTAGTGCTAGTAACAGACCAATCCTAAAAAATACGAATCTCCATCAGTGTCGTGGTCTAACCCGACTACCTGACTATTGATACCTTACTCGGGCCCACTAAAATGCCCCTGTCTGACACAATGTGACAAAGAACTGTATCTCTCGCAACTAGAACCCATATTTCTCTAACTTGTCGTATAACTAATGGTACCATAAAGTTTGCAGAACCATATGCAAGTTCTCTATGTGCTCGCCCATGGTCGGAGAGTAGACTAGAATGTCGTTTATGAAAAGAATAACAAACTGGTCTAAGAAATCTTTGAACATCTTGTTGATAAGATCCATGAATATAACTGGTGTGTTGGTTAGCTTGAGTGGCATAACCTTGAACTCTTAACGACCCATACTTCATCAAGAATGCGATCTTAGGGACATCCTCCTCCCTGATACGTAGCTCATAGTACACAAATCTTAAGTCTATCTTCGAGAAGTAAGCTTCTCTTCTCAATAGGCAGAACTGGTCATTGATACGACATAATGAGTATTTATTCTAGATCGTATCCTTGTTTAACTCTTTGTAGTCAACACATTATCTCAGAGATTTATCTATTTTATTCATAAATAATACTAGAGCACCCCACGATGATGAACTCGGGTGGATAAAGTCCAGCCACAAGATCTGCTAAATCTGGTCCCTCAACACTCGCATCTCTAATGGGGCAATGCGATAGGGAGCACATGCTATCGGCCTAGTCCCAAATGCTAAATTAATAAAAAAAAAACTATATCTCGCGGCTCTGTGGTAAACCAGGTATCTACTGAAAAACATTAACAAACTCCCTAACCACTGGGATCGAATCTAACAAGATAACCACTCCCCACGAGGTCTCCACCTTGATATAATAACACTGAAAGCATAACCTTCCCTCAGGAAGAGGCATCGCCACCAAAACATCTCCTGCCCTGGAATGGCGAAGACGATGATCCTACTAAAATAGTCCACTATCGCTCTATAACCTTACAACCAGTCCGTGCCGAGAATGACATCATACCCAACCAGATCCAAGATGAGTAAATTAGCGGTCAAGCATAATATCCCTACATTTATATCCACTCCTCGACAAATAGAATGGATAAGCGCCCCGCTACCCAACGAAAATCCACACACATAATAATACTATTGTGACAACCCGAATATAATTATGATAAATTATGTTTAAATCATGATTAGCTTATGTGAATAATTGACTTGAGGTATAAACTATATATTTGTAGATATATGAGTTAGGTTTGTAACACACCAAACGGTTCATCGAATGGACATCCGAGTGGGAAGATATTGTCTTTTTACGAACAGGGGGTAAAGTAGTCATTTAGCCTTAAATGATATTTTGTTTTATATGATGCCACATGTTATATTTTGATTGGACCAATGGGGTGACCTTATAACGACTTATAACCCTTTAATTAAGATCTACATTCATCATATTTCATCCATGGAAGCGTTGTAACCTAAGGAAAGAGAGTTTTGAAGTTTAGGAAGAAAGTGTGAGGAGAAATTGAAAAAAAATTCATAGAAAATTACATAAAAGCCCCTAAGGTAATTCCATCCATAAATCTTGTTTGATTTTTTTGTATTAATGATTCAAATGATAGAAATAATCATGTGTTTACTGAAATTCCATGTCTTGATGTGTACTCATGGATAAATGCATGTTTAAAAAAACTTGAATGTGTAAACCCTTAAAATTGCTTTGTTTAGTAACCTTGTTTATTCAAACTTCCATATCTTTTTGTATGATAACTGAAATTGATTTATTACAATTGGAGATTAAAATAGACTCATATATGTATATCATATCCGAAAATCAAGTAAAAATACCAAGAAATGAACCTTGGGTGATGATTTGAAATTTGGGTATGAAATCTGCCCCAAAAGTGTAAATATGCATACCATATGTTTGATGTTTTGCTTGACATAACAAATGAATCTTGAAAATTATGAAATTTTAATATTGTGTTATTCAATATGTTTTATGAAATTGGGTGAAGTATCATAGAAACTTATGATGTAAAAAAATTATGAAAATTCTTGAAAGTTGATTGAACAATAGAGGAGTCTATAGGGCAGATTTGCGAGGTAGTAAAGCAATGTGCCTATCTCGCTCTAGGAAACTTGAAATATCGCATCGTCTTTTGTATTGAAATCCTAATATGATAAGGATTGAATTACCAAGAATAAATGAATGTATATTTGGTCTATGATTTAGATATGTTAAATATATTAACATGGATTTGGATGGAACTTCACTTGTGATAAATGATTTGAATGGAATCATGTGATGCTTATGGATTGAATTATGCTTAAATCATTATTGGGATTATTGATATTCTTATGATGATACTAATATTGTAAGAATGATAGGAAGGAAAGAAGATCTGATTGAACAAGTACCAGATAAAGGCAAGGAAAAATCCAGTTAAACTATTAAGGTGAGTGTACTTATGATTGTTTCATATATACAGGTATGAATATAGCTCTAAGAGAAGGATTTGTTTGAATACTTAGGTATTAAGGATTTGTTTGGATATTAAAATATCCAGGATTATTTGGGTCTTATGGTCCAGGATTTGATATTGTCAATAGGCAGAATTATTTGGGTCTTATGATCCAGGATTTGTTATTACCAATTGGCAGAATTATTTGGGTCTTATGATCCATGATTTATTATTGCCAATGGGCAGAACTATTGGATCTAATGATCCAGGATTTGTTATTGCCAATGGGCAGTATTGTTTGGATTTTTATAAACATATTCGATATAGAATTATCATCCTATTACAGGGAAGGAGTAACTCACTAAGCTTAATGCTTACGATTTATATTTTAACAATTTTAGGTTTGTACGCTGCCAACTAAGATACTATATGATCGGTAACTTTGAGAGTTGCACCGTTAGAAGAGTTGGGGTTTAAGTAAGGAGATTTTATCATTGTCACACTAAAGATTTTAATATACTCACACAATGTATATATTGAGTTAGCGTGGATTGAGTTGATCATAGTTAATCATGGTATTGTATAATCTCTAATTATGACTCTGATGTTGACTTCGTTATGGCACAAGAATAATCTTATGTTCATTATGCAGAAAAATATTGATAAATGAATTAAATTTTCAATGGGCTCGAGATTATGATCCAATTATTCTAACAACAAATGATTAGTGTGGATATTGGGTTTGGGTGTGATAATTAGTGGTATCAGAGCGTCTAGATTATTAATTTTGGATGTGTGTGACGATTAGATGGCAGTCATTGAGTTGATTTGATGTTTTTGAATATTTTTTTATGTACTAACCAATAATTTAGTTTTATAAACTGTTTATATTGGTTATTAGAACTTTGTTGTATTACAGATAATTCCAGATGGAACCTGAGAATGGATAACATAGAGAAGAGGGAATGGCTTCTCGTACAGAGAATACTGAAGTAGAGCAAAGTGTTTCTGGAAGGGCTAGAGAGAAAGAGCATCCTACAGAGATGCAAATAATGGCACATGCAATGATGAGGATGGGAGAACAACAAGAAATAAATATGACGCAAATGGTAGAACAACAGGCTAAATATCTAGAATCAAAGACTGTGGCTAGGATTGAGAAAGAGGCAAGGAAAGAAATGAAAGATTTCATGCATGAGAAGTTTTTGAAGTAGAATCCTCCAGAATATTCAGGGTCAGTTGAACCTACAGAAACTGAGATGTGGGTCATAGATCTAGAAACTATCTTTGCAGTTATGAAGGTTCTAGATAACCAGAAAGTGAATCTAGCTGTTTTTAAGCTGAAAGGCGAAGCCAAATATTGGTGGGAAGCCAGCAACCATTTGGTTCCTAGGATTCAAGGTACTGATGTTATTACTTGGGCTAAATTTATTAAAGCTTTGTATGTTAAGTATTTCCCTAAAGTTTATAGGAGGGAGAAGTTGAGGGAATTTATAAATTTGACCCAAGGGAAAATATCTGTGAGGGAGTATGAGGCTAAATTTACTGCTTTGTCTAGATTTGCTACTAAATATGTGGAGAATGAAGAAGATAAATGTAGTAAGTTTCAAGATGGACTGATTTGGCCTATTCAAAATAGAGTGGCCACTATTGAGTTAGAAGATTATGCTTCTCTGGTAAACAAAGACACGATAGCAGAAAGGCAAATAAACCAAGGGGTGGCGATTAGAGAGAGTTTTAAGAAAAGTAGATTTGACGCATTTCAGTCTAAGGGAGGTGAGGGTGGAAGTGTTAAGATAAAACCTCATACATTTCAGAGAGGTGGTGGAGAGAATGTTAGAGGTCAGGGGAGATTTGGTGGAGATACTAGGGGTGGAGAATCTTCTAGTCTGTTTAGGAGGTCAGGAGGAGGTGAGGTACCGATGAGAGTTGCTACATGTTTCTTTTGTAAAGGGGAGGGGCATTATAAATTTGAGTGTCCTAAGATTAAAGGAGTGGAATGCTACCATTGTCATCAAGTGGGGCATGTTAAGAAGAATTGTCCGCAATTGGCAGAGACTCTAGCAACACCTAGTGAAGCAGCAAGCAGACTGTTACCTCCAGGCAGTGGAGCGAAAAGTGTGGGTAGAGGACAGGCTAGTGGTTCCAGGCCAGGTGGACGAGTCTTTACGATGAAAGAGGCTCAAATTACCCCGGATGTGGTGATAGGTACACATTATATTACTAATAGAAGTGCTTATGTTTTGATTGATCCTGATTCCACACATTCTTTTGTGTCCTATGATTTTTCTGTACACCTGAATAGACTATGTACTCGTTTAGATGTGGGGTTGGGTATTTTTATGCCTATGGGGGATATGGTTATAGGCGAATATGTTTTTCATGATTGTGTTTTGACTGTGGGGGTTAGAGATACAGTTATAGATTTACTTCCATTGGATATTTTTGATTTTGATATAATTTTGGGAATGGATTGTTTATCTAAATATCATGCATCTATGGATTGTTTCTATAAGGAAGTTATTTTTAATATGCCTGGTGAGCCTGAATTTAAATTTGTGGGGGAAAGGAAAATTGTTCTCAGTTGCATCATTTCTGCTATTGAGACGAGGAAATTATTGAGTAAGGGTTGTGAGGGTTTTATTGCATATGTTCTTGACACTAGGAAGGGGTCTTTGCAATTAGTCGATGTTCCTATTGTACGGGATTTTCCAGAAGTGTTTCCTAGTGAGTTGCCTGGGTTACCTCTAGAAAGAGAAGTTGAATTTAGCATTGAATTAACACTGGGGACAACCCCTATTTCTATGGCAACGTATAGAATGGCACCTGCTGAGTTGAAAGAACTCAAGATTCAGTTGCAGGATTTACTTGGGAGGGGGTTCATACAACCTAGTGTATCTCCATGGGGTGCAAAAGTTTTATTTGTGAAAAATAAAGATGGCACTATGCGTTTGTGTATTGATTATAGGTAACTAAATAAAGCTATAGTTAAGAAAAAATATCCTTTACCTCGTATAGATTATTTATTTGATCAGTTACAGGGTGCTAAAGTGTTTTCAAAAATAGACTTACGATCGGGTTATCATCAGTTATGGGTCAAGGAGAGTGATATTTCTAAAACTTCTTTTCATACTCGGTATGGTCATTTTGAATTTCTGGTGATGCCTTTTGGGGTGACTAATGCTCCAACTATTTTTATGGATCTTATGAACCGGGTATTGCATCCTTTTGTTGATTCATTTGGGATAGTTTTTATTGATGATATTCTGATTTATTCACGTGATATGGTTGAACATGAAAAGTATCTCACAACTATTTTGAATCTGTTGAAAGATAAGAAGTTTTATGCCAAGTTTAGCAAGTGTGAATTTTGGCTATCACAAGTTTTATTTTTAGGCCATGTTATTTCTGGAGATGGTATATGTGTTGATACTAAAAAGGTATAAGCTATTGTAAAATGGGAGAGGCCCAATAACGTGACTGAGGTGAGGAGTTTTCTAGGTTTAGTTGGGTATTATAGAAGGTTTATTATGGGATTTTCTTCGATTTCCTTGCCGATGACTAAACTAACCCGGAAAGATGTTAAGTTTGAATGGAATTCTGGTTGCGAAAATAGTTTTGATGAATGGAAAAAGAGGTTGGTAACTGCACCTGTTCTTACTATTCCGCATGGTGGAGATGATTTTGTTATTTATACTGATGCTTCACATCAGGGGTTGGGTTGTATTTTTATGCAACATGGTAAAGTTATTTCTTATGCTTCTAGGCAGTTGCGTACACATGAACGTAATTATCCTACATATGATTTGGAACTTGCTGCTATTGTGTTTGCTTTGAAATTATGGCATCATTATCTATATGGTGAGGTATGTGAAATTTTTACTGACCATCAAAGCCTTAAGTATTTATTTACTCAGAAGGAGTTGAATTTGAGACAGAGGCGATGGATGCAGTTAATTAAAGATTATAATTGTACAATTCACTACCACCCAAGGAAGGCAAATGTAGTTGCAGATGCTCTGAGTAGAAAAGCTTCGGGCAGGTTATCTTGTATTCAGTGTACTAGAGTTGCCCACAACATGGAGTTGAGATTTATGGGAGTAGAATTGTAGCTAGTAGATGGGGACATGTTCTTTGCTCATGTAAGCGTGAGGCCTTTGTTAGCCACCCATATTCGTGATTTGCAAAGTCAAGATCCTTTTCTTGAGAAGAAATGACAAGATGTCCGAGATGCTAAGTCTGAAGATTTTTGTATTGTAAATGATGACACTTTATTGTATAAGCAACGGTTATGTGTGCCTAATGTGGGTGGATTGAAACAGGAAATTTTAGATGAGGCTCATAATTCCATTTATACTATGCATCCCGGTAGTACGAAAATGTATAGGGACTTAAAAGAGCATTATTGGTGGAATAATATGAAGAAGGAAATAGAGAATTTTGTTGCTATGTGCCTTATATGCCAGCAAGTGAAAGTGGAGCATCAGAAACCTACTGGTCTGCTTCAGCTATTGCCAATACCGGAATGGAAATGGGATCATGTAATGATGGATTTTATGGTTGGGTTTCCAAGATCTCAGAAGGGGTCAGATTAGATTTGGGTAGTGGTGGAAATATTGACCTAGTTCGCTCATTTTCTAGCAGTCAAGACTACGTATACAGTTGATAGGTATCCTAGATTGTATGTTAATGAGATTATTCGATTGCATGGAGCACCGGTATCTATTGTTTCAGATGGGGACCCTACTTTTACATCCAGATTTTTGGATAGCTTGCAGTATGCTATGGGTACTAACTTAAAGTTTAGTATGACTTTTCATCCTCAGACTTATGGGCAGTCTGAAAGAACAATACAAAATTTGCAAGATATTCTTAGAGCTTGTGTGCTTGATTTTAAAGGAAATTGGGATGAATATTTGCCTTTGATAGAATTTGCATATAATAATAGTTTTCAATCTACTATTGGTATGGCACGATATGAAGCGTTGTATGGTAGACGGTGTCGTACACCCGTATGCTGGGGTGAAGTTGGTGAAAGGAAGATTGAGGGTCCAGAGTTGATTGAAGTCACCACTAAAAAAGTGAAGGTTATTCAAGATAGAATGATAACGGCTCAAAGCAGATAGAAAAGTTATGCGGATAAGCGACCAAAAGATTTAGAATTTCAGAAGGGGGATTATGTGTTTCTTCGGATATCGCCATGGAAAGAAGTTATGAGGTTTGGAAAGAAAGGTAAATTAAGTCCACGCTACATTGGACCTTATGAAATTCTTGATAAAGTCGGAATGGTTTCCTACAAGTTACCATTACCACAAGAGTTAGCTCGATTACATGATATTTTCAATGTTTCTATGCTGAGAAATTACGTAGCGGACCCTTTACATGTATTGGTGGAACAACCTGTTGAGTTGAAGGGAGATTTGAGCTACGTGGAAGAACCGCTTGCTATCTTGGATAGTAAGGAACATATATTGAGATCAAAAGTGATCCCACTTGTGAAGGTTGTATGGAGAAGGCATTCCATGGAAGAAGCTACATGGGTGAGTGAAGATAGCATCACAATGCGTTATCCATATTTGTTTGATTCGGACAACCAGGTATGTCAATTTCGGGGACGAAATTTCCTAACAAGGGGAGAATTGTGACAACCCGAATATAATTATGATAAATTATGTTTAAATCATGATTAGCTTATTAAATAATTGACTTGAGGTATAAAATAGATATTTGTATATATAAGAGTTAGATTTGTAACACACCAAACGGTTCATCGAACGGACATCCGAGTGGGAAGATATTGTCTTTTTACGAACAGGGGGTAAAGTAGTCATTTAGCCTTAAATGATATTTCGTTTTATATGATGCCACATGTTATATTTTGATTGGACCATGGGGGGTGACCTTATTCCGACTTATAACCCTTTAGTTAAGCTCTTCCTTCATCATATTTCACCCATGGAAGAGTTTTAACCTAAGGAAAGAGAGTTTTGAAGTTTAGGAAGAAAGTGTGAGGAGAAATTGAAGAAAAATTAATAGAAAATTACATAAAAGCCCCTAAGGTAATTCCATCCATAAATCTTGTTTGATTTTTTTGTATTAATGATTCAAATGATATAAATAATCATGTGTTTACTAAAATTACATGTCTTGATGTGTACTCATGGATAAATGCATGTTTAAGCAAACTTGAATGTGTAAACCCTTGAAATTGCTTTGTTTAGTAACCTTGTTTATTCAAACTTCCATATCTTTTTGTATGATTACTGAAATTGATTTATTATAATCGAAGATTAAAATATACTCACATATGTATATCATATCCGAAAATCAAGTAAAAATACCAAGAAATGAACCTTAGGTGATGATTTGAAGTTCGGGTATGAAATCTGCCCCCAAAGTGTAAATATGCATACCATATGTTTGATGTTTTGCTTGACATAGCAAATGAACCTTGAAAATTATGAAATTTTAATCTTGTGTTATTCAATATGTTTTTTGAAATTGGGTGAAATATCATAGAAAGTTATGATGTATAAAAATTATGAAAATTCTTGAAAGTTGATTGAACAATAGAGGAGCCTATAGGGCATATTTGCGAGGTAGTAAAGCAATGGTCCTATCTCGCTCTAGGAAACTTGAAATATCGCATAGTCTTTTGTATTGAAATCTTAATAAGATAAGTATTGAATTACCAAGAATAAATGAATGTATATTTGGTCTATGATTTGGATATGTTAAATATATCAAAGCCCCTCCTTGGAACATTTTATCAGAAATCAACTCCATCAAATCCATTGAGCTTCAAATGTCTATTTCATATTCTCATATTTGGAGAGAGTCCAATACAGTGGCAGACATATTATCTTCTCATGAAGTTAAATCTCAAGCTTTCACCTGCTTCAACCCGGTTCAAAATCTTCCTTTAGCAGCCAAAGGTCAATATAGGACGGACCTCTTGGGCATCCATCCATTTAAAGTTCTTCACTAAGCTTCTTTCATTAATTTTATAATTATTTTACCTTATTAGTTTCATTTATTATCTATTATAAGGACACCTTGGTAGAGTTATTCTACCAATTAATATAATAAATCTGGGGATCTAATGCTCTTCCAAGAAAAACAGCTCTTATTTTTATGATAGTTGTGGATACAAGAAGATATGGGCATCGAGGTTGAAAATGAAATAAGTGAAAAAGATATATGAAATAAAAATTATTCTAAACCACGTGATAACTCACGAGTGAAGCCTATTAACGACAACGAGGCCATGTTTTCAGGTAATGGATCTAGCGATTTAGGTACTATGAAGGAAAATGCAATTGTGGTTCAAGATCTTTATTTGAGAAATAATGGTAGTTCTGAGGTTGAAATTGGAGGTGTTATTTGGCACATCTTTCATGGGCTGGATGTTCCCAAGTTAATTTAATACTTGCATAAGCACTGAGAAAAAAATTCGTGGAATCAATAATATTCCTATAAATTATGTGGTAGGATATGCCCAATAGGCCCTCAATTTTGTATCCCCTGCTATACTTCTTTAACACTTGCTTATTGTCCAGGAAATTACTCTACTAATCCTAAACCCAAGTTCAGTTTATAATGGATGATACCCCTTCTGATATATAATATCCTTCAATAAAATAATTGGGTCATAGCCTATAATGCCCAATGTTATGTGAATTCGTTGCTCATCGAGTGATAAATTTCTAAGCAACGAGAGTCGATATAGTTTATTAACTACTATTATCTTTTATTTTGTAAATGCTGGATTTTGTGTGTAAACTATTTTTTTTAATGTTGATTTTCCCTTTTCCTATTCTCACATGAAGATTGATATTATTTAATTTTCTTTGTTTTTTTCATTTGTATATGTTACTGCCAATTTAATTGTCATCATCTTCCTAAAATATTTTTTTGTTTGTATTTATAGGTTCACGGAGATCTATTGAAATCAATGGCTCTCTAATGAACATCAACGATCGTACCCACTATTGTGAATATCAAATGGGTGAGTTAAGTCATTTCCTAAAATGGGTTCGAAAAAACATAGTTAAAGTCTAAGAATGTAATCTTTTTCTTTTGCGTTTGAGAGATTTTTCTTGCATTAAATTTTTAGGTGTTTTCTTAAGAAAATCACATGAGGAAATAGCTAAATTTAGTTTTTATTATCTGTTTGTCAAAATGAAAAAAAAGAGCTTTTCAAATTCATATTTGAAATGTAGTAGGGTATGAAGGATGAGGCAAACAAAATGCTCGAGTTTGATGGAGATATTGATGGGTTTCAAGGTTTTTGGATTCACTGGTATGTAATTGTTAGATGATGGTGGATTGTTGAGTGAGAATTGAGGCACTTGGCGCTTGGGTTCCAGTAAAAATGGTATATTGTTGATTATTTATATACATACATATAGTTGGTTAAGTTAGTTTTCAATAAAACATGATGCATATGATGCAAGATAAAGTTGGTAATATATTTTTAAATGTGAGTGGTAGAAAATCCCATGTTTAGGTTATATACTTTTATTTTTACTTTAATATGTCACATATAGTTTCTTTTAAGAATTTTGAATCTGATGTCATTTGTAAATTTTAAATTTCTTATAGTAGTTAATGAATATGATTGCATTCAAAATGTATTGTTTTCTTTGCATTCATAGTTTTTTTAATGAATTAAATGGAGCCACATTGCACCCAAATGATAATATTTTATTATTATGTAAAAAATATTTTTGTTTGATATATACCATTGATAATAATACACTAATTCTTCCGTTCTTATTTTTTACAAAGTTAACTGGTGTGTATTATTCATAATACAAGGCAATATGGGTTGGGCAGAATGCCCCATTTGAGTTACAATACTATAATAAAAATCATCTCAGTTCTACCACTAATTTTTTTACCAGAGTTATATTGGTTGAATGTTATCTTTAGTGACACCTACTTATTGGAGGGATATAGTTGGTTGGTTGTGTCGTTTGTGATATTGTTGGTTATTTCAATTTTTGGGGTTTTAATATTTCAGCTCCATACAATAAATAGTCAAGTCATTTGCAACAAGTAATTTATTTAACAATGTGAGTTTTGTAAGGTAGTCAAATTTCATGTGCTCAATACATGTGAACGTAAAATATATAACTATACCTTAGTTCACTTTTATGTTGAGGTGTGGGTTGTTGAGTTTGGAGTTTGTGGTAGTTGGTGGCGCTGCCGTGTTGTAAGCACAAGTACGGATATTGGGAAAAAAATTATCTTCGTGCCTTCAAGCACGAGCATACCCTAGTATGTATATATATATATATATATATATATATGTTCCCCACTGTTTTTCACTTTGTGTTTGATTGCTAAGAAATCGTGATAAAGAAATTAAAATACAAATTTCAATAGTGGGGCCTCACTTATTCCAAGTAAAGAGTTTTCTTGATAGTGTGTGTATTTTCTTTTACTTATTTGGATTTCAATTTGAAATCTTGATGGTGGAAAAATAATGTGAAAGTGAAGGATAAACATGGGAAAGCATGATGAAATGGGTGAACACTGGACATATAGTATCATTATGAAGTAAGGGGCATGTTAAGTGGAGTTACCTCCTCTCTTCTGCAAAGAATGTGGAATAGAGAACCGTCATGAATTTCTATATATGTACTGAGGATTTGGGGTCATGGTGTTGTTGTAAATGGGGAAGTGGCGGAGGTGGAGGGGTGGCGGTTGTCGATGACGAGAGAGGAGCATTTCTTTCTTTTTACTTTTCCTTTTTATTTTTTTTCTTCTTTTTATTTTTTTGTAAAGCGCACTAGTGCCCTAGGGCCATAAGGATTATCAAACACACACCAATATTTTTAACTTTTTAATTTTATCTTTGCACCAATTAAACCATAGTGTTGTGTAAATCATTTTGCCAATTTTATCTACCTAAGTATCTATTTAGGCGAGTATAGCAAGAATAAACAAAGGCAAATCACAACAGAAAGATTTACGAGGAAAACCCACAATGGGAAAAGCCTCGAATGACCCAGTCACTGCAGTCTAATAGGATATAGGTACCTTTACGAGAATAACTTAGACTTACACAAAAACTCAATGCCTTCAATCCTTTGTGCGTTTCCTTGTTCCTTATAACTTTCTTTACAGTCACCGTTATATGCCTTCCAAAACCACACAATGCAAGCACTTTTCCGCATCTTGGTATCCCATAGATCTTACTTGTCTCTTGACCAGTCCACCCCCTACACAACATAAACAGGCCTCCACCACTTGAAACACTCCCAACATGCAGAGCAAAAAATTTTAGTGCAGTCCATGAGATATCTCAAACAAACAGATGTATGTAGGATTATTGGATATCAAAACTAGGGTGTAAACTAGGGTTTGGGAGGCTTTAAATTTGACTCTAAAATACGTTTTCACTAGAAACCTTTTTAAAAACTAATGTCAGACTTAAGTATTAATCAAAAATGAATTTTGATGCAATGCGTTTTTCAAGGCAGGTAATTCGAACTAGAAACATAGTTATGTTCAAACGTCTATAGCAATCTCATTTGAACCAAAATTAAGGTCATTCAAATTACATAACTATTCTCGTTAGAACGGATGTTGAACGAGATTGTTCTAGCTAGAAAAAAAATTTCGTTCAAAGTCTCTTTGAACCTTATTTGAACGAGATTCCTAAAATTGTTTGAACACTCGTTCGAACAACATTTATAAACTTGTTTGAAAAACTACATATAATTCATTCTAAATACTTAAAACAAAAAACATTTTTTTTTACAAACCGTTTTATAAAAATTCCTCAAAGAATTTTAAGACTAAACACCCAAAACTCGAATCCAGATATGAAACATAAATATGCTTCATACCTTGATGAGATCCCTCGAATGTTGGAGATGAAACTTGACTAAAAACTTAATGTGTACTCGATGTCGCTTTATATTTGCAGCGGCGGTATTTAATCGAACATTATAAGCTTGAAGGATAAACAAAGAAAATCTTAATCTATGATTCATAAAAGTTTTGTCCAAATAGAATTAAGATAATTACACATAAATTGACTCGTTTGGATATGTGACCTTACACGTTTTATTTTTAAAAGCCAAATTACAATTATATCCTTAAGATAGTCATGTGCATTGCACATGACTATTTTCTGTTAGATTTAACTGTCAAAATTAATGAAAGGGACTTGTTAAATTTATTTCCATTATTTGAGAGTGTAAAGGAGGCTTGAAGGTAATCTTTAGATTAGAGATAATCTCCCCATTAAAAACAGTATTTGGGATTAAGGCCAGCGATGCAGCTCCATTAGGCAAGCGATGCAGCTCAGTTAGGCAAGCGATGCAACTCAGTAAGGCAACTCAGGCGAGGTAGTTCAACGTGGAAGTCCAGAGGGATCTCCCGACGAAGAAGCTAACTAAGAGAGCTCATCCTTTAGTCATATTTCTTTACTTAGTCTTGTTTCATATCTTTATTTACATTGACCATAAGTTTTAACGATTATAATGATTTTTAGTGTGAGGTCAAACGGTACTCGCGAGAGACCAGGCTTGGCAGGGCCTGGGAGAGCTTTCATGCTATATCGAATGACCTCGTCGTGGGAGCTTTAGAGGGACTTGGTTTTGAGGATTGAGAAGTGAGGCACCATTGGGGCTTGTCCTGACCATCTTAAATACACATGGTAAAACACCAAAGACCCTGACCGTGGAACCTCGGGCGGAGCAACCTTGAGTTCCATCGGGCGTTGAGTTTTGAACCAAATAACCCTCTACTTGATGTCACATATACTTTATGTAATGTCACTATCTAGCTAGGCAAAGTCAAATCTGCACTTGAGTAAACCACCATGGTATTTGGGGCTGTCAGATGGTTGGTGAGCCACCTCTGTGATGACATCCCCCTGACACACAGTGGTTAGGCAAAAGGCATGTCTTGGCATTTAATTTTTATGACGAGGATCTAACTATTGCATTTAATGTTTATGACTAGTGCATTTAACGTTTTAACTAGTGCATTTAATGTTTATGACGTGGATCTAACTAGTGCATTTAATGTTTTAACTAGTGCATTTAATGTTTATGACGTGGATCTAACTAGTGCATTTAATGTTTATGACGTGGATCTAACTAGTGACGTGGATCTAACTACTGAATTTAATGTTTATTGGAGGATTTGAGGCTAACTCCTCCGTGGCACCAGGGGCAGCCCCAGCAACCTCACCAAGCGCAGTTTTAACAGGAACGGCCCTAGAAAGTATACCCCCTGTTGTGAATCCAACAATGGGAAATCCAATAGTACCAACCGTTATAACTGTGATGATTGCTCCACGAGAAAAGGGCACCCCGCCTATGGTCCCTCTGACCATTCCTTCAACGGTATCAGCTATGGAGGAGATGAGAAAAGAAGTGCAGAAGGAGATGCTGAAGTTCATGTAAGATTCCTCGCAATCTGCTGGCGAGGTAGCTTTGGTTTATGATGACTTTCGGATGCCTTACCCTTAGGAGTATAATGACGAGCCCTACCCAAAAGATTATATTCCTCCTATCTTTAAAAAGTACACAGAAAAGGGTGGGAACCCGAAGGAGCACATTAAACGCTTCGTTAAATATTTGGCGGCTCACTGCAACAACAAAAAACTTAGGTTAAGGGAGTTTTCTAAATCCCTAACCGATAAGGCGTATACTAGGTATTCTCACCTAGCTCCTAAGAGTGTTTCCACGTGGGAGGAGATGCAAGTTTTGTTCATCCAGAAGTTCTTTATGGTAGAAGATGAGTTCACCTTAACCCAATTGGGGAGAGAGAAGCAACGATTAGGGGAAGATGCATACGTTCGAAGGTTCAGGGAAAGGTCCCTCGATGTAAGGGAGGAAGCTAAAGAGTCCAAACGACTGCAGATCTATGTGGAAGGGTTTCTTCCTGAATACATCTGACATCTTATTAACGAGACGCGTGAGGGGACTTTTACGACATTCCTAAAAGCATCAAGGAATATCTCGTTGGTGGTACGACTAAATCCACTGGTGGTCCCTCACACGATCAAGAGCCAGGCATACGCAGATCTCTTGGCAATCTTCCCCTCTGGGATGTTTGAGCCACCTAAAGAAAGCATTCCAGGAGATGATTTGTAGGCCAATCACTTAGACGTAAGTGAGGAGGAACGGACGATGCAGTTTGATGGATCTTCAGCAGAAAAGAAATGAGGAGAAGGGGTTATTCTTTCAAGAGGAATGAAGGAGATTTGTATTTCCTACAAGTTGGATTTCCCTTGTTCCAACAATGAAGCAGAAGTGTTGAAACTGGGGTTGCTGGAGGCCCTTAGAAGGTTAATTCGTTCATTTTTCATTAAGGGTGACTCGAACTTGGTGATTCAGCAAGTGAATGGATAATATGCATTGAAACACCTTAGTCTGGCACCTTACAGAACAATCATTCAGAGGCTTATTAACCAGTTCTATCGAACCAAGATCAAGGGATATCCCCGAATAAAGAATCTCCATCCAAACGCCTATGCCACCATCACTCTGAAGATGATCGTAATGGATAATATGACCAGAGTCGTGATTCAACAAAGAACAACTCCCTTGGTGGTACAGTCAATTTTAGCGATGGAGGAGGACTCTGACTGGAGGGGAAAGATTAGAAAACAATTGGAGTTTGGGGAAGGAGTGATGGAACTGAGAGATTTAGCCCAATACTTTACAAATCAGGGGAACCTTTACTTTAGAAATACTGGAGGATGGCTGTCAAGATGCATCGGCCCAAAAAAAGCAGAGGGAAATTAAAGAAAATACATGAAGAGCACTGCGAAACAACTGAGATACCTCTTTACAGAAGAATTAAAAGGGAGGGATACTTCTGGCCTAGAATGAAGCAGGACACAACGAAGCTACAACGAAAGTGTAATAAGTTCCAACTATTCTTCGATACAACTGAATGCCATTTCGTTAAAGCTCAATCAGATTGGAGGAAACCCTATATTGACTTTATTAAAAATGGAGTTGTCCCAATAGAGAAAATTAATGCGATGGGACTCAAATGAAGGGCCCTGAGGTTCTACGTTATAGATGGGCAGCTTTATCGAAGGGGCTACTTCAACAGGCAATTGCATTGCATCACAAAGGAATAAGCAGTCGAAGTACTCAAACAAGCTCAGGATCTAGCTCACATAGGAGGGGCCAAGTTGTATGACCAATTGATGATGTTGGGGTATTATTGGCCAACGATAGAGAAGGACTCTGTTGAGTTCATTAAAAAATGTAAGGCTTGCTAACTACATAGAAATATGATCCATGCCCCATCGGTGGATCTACATTCCCTGGCAATGCCTTATCCTTTTCACACCTGAGCATTTGACCTGGTGGGGGCAATACATCCTTCTTCGAGGGGGAAGATCTGGATACTAG
The DNA here is from genome assembly GCA_949130495.1 of Sambucus nigra. Classification (NCBI taxonomy): domain Eukaryota; kingdom Viridiplantae; phylum Streptophyta; class Magnoliopsida; order Dipsacales; family Adoxaceae; genus Sambucus; species Sambucus nigra. Next base: position 387,852,089 of record OX422209.1, on the reverse strand, counting down.
TTGCAACAGAGTGCTTTACAAAGTGGGCTGAAGCGATACCACTAAGAAGGGCAACAACAGGTGTGGTGAGCAACTTCATCAGAGAATACATCATTTGCCGTTTTGGGATTCCAAAGGTTATTCTCTCTGATAACAGAACCCCCTTTATCAATTCATAGGTAACAATGCTCACAGACAAGTACTCCATTGTTCATCATACTTCAATGGTGGCATACCCAAAGGGAAACGGACAATCCGAAGAAACTAACAAAACATTAGTTAACATTTTGGCCAAGACGACGGAGGATTTCCCAGGATCGTGGGATGATAAGATACTAGCTATATTGTGGGCCTATCGAACGACTAAAAGGAAACCCACGAGATATACTACGTTCTCCCTTTTATATGGAGCTGAAGTGATTCTCCCAGTGGAGTTGGAAGTTCCCTCTGCCCGATATGCCTTACTAAGTATCATGCTCCCTCGGAACAGACATGTGCAGTTGGAAGTGTTGGACGAACACAGAGATAATACGATGCAACACTTTCAAATGTATATGAAGCCGCTCTCCAGGGCGAATGACAACTTGGTGAGACCAAGGAAGTTCGTGGAGGGAGACCTCATTTTGAAGGTAGCAGTGAAGCACATTAGGGGGCTTCTCCTGCCTAAGTTTACAGCAAATTGGGAGGGACCTTTCATTGTAAAGGAGTCTCATGATTCAGGTTATTGCTTAATTTCTAAGATGGAAGAAGACAAACCATTCAAGATTAATAATAAATGGTTGAAAGTCTATCATGTATAAGAAATTAACTTCAGATCATCATTGTATCTAGCTATTTTTTTGTTATAAATATATAAATTGTTGTTCCTCATGTCTATTATTCCAACTTGAGTGGAGATGAAAGAATTGTAGAATTTTTTAATATACACAATCAGTTACAACACAAAGAGGTGGTATAGAAAAACATACATATCTTTCATTCACAAACTTTGAGGCATTACAAAATTGGGAGCTATTGTCCAAGAATTACATAAGAGAAAAAAGGAAAATATATACAAAAGCGAAAGAGTTCATTGGCATAAGAGGAACCACAAGTCTGGGGAAGAGAAAAAATCTCTAGGCAGGCCCGAAGAAGATGCTAGGCATAATTTTTGGGCATTAATAGAAACCTCCAAACTTTTTTGAACTTGTGTATGCTCAATAATAAGTTTCTTTCATTTCAATTTCGCCAGATGCAGAGCTTCTTCGACGTCCTCTACCTGGTTGTTGGCAACTTCAAGTAGAGGTGCTATCTCGGCCAACCTAGATTCCTCAGCTTGTTGATCCTCTCGATGTTTCTGTAGCAGCTCCCTCTGGCTCTCCAATCATTAGCTCTTCAAAGTCTTTAGGTTCCCAATCAACCAGTCAAAATGAAAACCATATCTGCCCAACTCTTTTAGATAGCCTAGAAATTGATTCAGAAGGGGCCTGATAACACTTGCAGTTGGAGTGATGACGAGATCAGGGATAACCATTACAATGCCTTGAATCCTGTATCTCATCACTGGAACGTTTGAACGAAGAAAATCGACAGTGAAAGTCTCAGGGTGATGGTTTGCAATCTGTTCAATTACCAAGCAATAGGTGGCAGGCATTTGAGGAGAACCCTGAAGGACCATAAGACAGAAGTCATGAGGAGCTAGTTTGGGAAGAGGAATCTCATAGCCAGATTCGCTATCAGCATCAACACCATTCGTGGAACCTTAGTCGTCATGACTAGAATCTTCTGAAATAACTGGTTCTCGATGGGGCGAAGCGATAGGCGAAAGAACTGGTGGAGATCTCTCTCCCGCTGCACAGGACTCACGAGCAACCTAAGAATAGGTAGAAGAAGTAGTGAGTTTGACAAAAAAATCTTAACAAGTGTTTTTATTGTTAAGTCACCATTACTGGTGGAGATTTACCAAAAAATCTTAACAAGTGTTTTCATTGTTAAGTCACCGTTACTGGTGGAGTTTGAACAAAAAATTTTAACAAGTGTTTTCATTGTTAAGTCACCGTTACTGGTGGAGTTTGACCAAAAATCTTAACAAGTATTTTCATTGTTAAGTCACCGTTACTGGTGGAGTTTGATGGAAAAATCTTAACAAGTGTTTTCATTGTTAAGTCACCGTTACTGGTGGAGTTTGACAAAAAATCTGAACAAGTGTTTTCATTGTTAAGTCACCGTTACTGGTGGAGTTTAAGGGAAAATTATAACAAGTGTTTTTATTTCTAAGTCACCATTACTGGTGGAGTTTAAGGGAAAATTATAACAAGTGTTTTCATTATCAAGTCACCGTTACCAGTGGAGTTTGAAAGTTTGAGAAATGAGACTCTTCTAGACTTTACATTGTCAAGAATAAAGGATAAATAATGAGAAATGAAGAGAAACTAGCGAAGTACCTCAGCAATGGCTAGAGCAAGAATGGGAGTCACCAAGGAGGCCACAACGGCGGGAACTGTTAGGGGGAGGTTTATTTACTCAGAAGCCTCAACGTCTGGTAAATCTCTTTCGCCAATAGAAGGTAGCAAGGCCAACGTAGGAGTCCTTCTTAGGGATGACGTTTGACCTCTAAATGATTCCCTAACATTGGTGGATGCAGAAGAATCACCACGCTGTGAAGAAAAATCAATGTTGGCCTTGGGAATGGGTAGACCACCAAGAGAAGTTAGTGGGATAAGATCTGGAGAAAACTACAAAAATGAAGCTAAGTGTTAGAAATGGGGAATAAGTACAGAATAAGGGAGAAATACCTCAAAGTTTTACTTACCTCAGTTATGGTACTGAAGAGGGGAACTGCAGTTATGGGTCTCGTCAACACGATGAGAATAAGAATGTTAGCTAATAAAGAAGCCATTTAGACCTATGGCATCCCAAGAGATTAAAGTTCAACGTGGTGAACAGGAAAAAAGGTTGGAGGAGAGAAAAGACGTCAGATTTAACAGTGATTGAGAATGTGTTACCTCGGGGGAACTTTCTACGACTGGAACGACGGGCAGAAGAACCTCGGGTTGGGGTGATAATTCAGAAGAAGCTGGGGGGGGGGGGGGGGTTGTCTATGGTTGAGAAGAGATTCCCACAGATTCAATGGAATCACCCCCGACAGCAGCATCCTTCGCACGTTGGGAGGACAAACAACGAGAGTAAGTTATCCCAATTATGGGGGAACGGGGAGGAGTTACATTGGTCTGAGAGGAACCAAAGCATCCACCCATAAAAGGACTCATGAGGGGGCTGGACCTTTCTTCTTCAGCTTCCTGCACCAGAGTTGCTAAGAGTTAGACATATGCACTTTGTTTTAGAAAAATGAAAAACTAATAACACACATGTATACCTCTGATCTAGGTGGATAATGGGAGGATATCACCACTAGGGAGGAAGGAGGGGAAGTAACGACAGAGGGAGCTGCGGTAGTTTGTACATCAGGAGACCGTTTTTTCTGGGACTTAGTACCCCGAGTCTTCTTGTTCGCACCCACAACAACAATATTTGAAGGAACCCTTGATCTCTTCTTCCTATTTGGCCTTTCATCAATGGATCTACTAAGATATTGAGGAAGGAAGTAGCAGGAGGAACGGTTGGAGCGTGTCGTCGAAACTCAGAATTTATTCGCTCCACCTAAGCCTAAATTTTCATCTTCAACTCCTCACTCACTTCTCCGGACATGGGAGGAGGAACGGAGGTGATGGGGAATGCCTCCAAAGTAGTTTGATATTGAGTCTGGGACTTAGACTTTGAGTAAGTCCCACTCTTGGACCCCTAATTCATTTGGATGGTGGCTGGGAAGGTCCTTCGCCAGAAGCTGCTTCGGTTGGACCCATTTCACCAGAAATACCTTCAAAAGGAGCAGGCTATTTGGGTGTCGGGGACTTTTTAGGCTTTCGGGTAGCAACAGAAATCATGGAGCAGTGTGGAGGAAGCTCAGTGGGAGGTTCCTTGGGAGTACTGCTCAAGGGGAACTCTATTCCCAGAACGGAATTTCCTTTCAAACCCAGTTCCTGCGAAGAAAATGAAAGCACTAGGGATATATAGGAGTCCCCTTAATAAATTCAAAAATTTGGGCTAGTTGCTTCGGCCAATACTTGGTGGCAAATAAAGATGTCACATCACCTTACCTGGATAAACTTGGGATGATGAACCCGTCAGACATTGTGGAGCTCACTCCCCACGTAGCAGTATAAGTAAACAGAGAACATGCCTCGCTGAACGTGACCTTGGGGTGGTTTAGCTGGAAGATGGGGAGAGGAGCCCCTTGGTCAAAACCAAATTGACGGGCACACCGATGGGGGTTGTAATGTTCGCACGAGTACCCCACTCGGTGTAGGATGGTAAGTAACTTGAAGAAAATAGAAGAACTACAGTAAGCGAAGGGTCTTCTTCCATAAGGTCCATAGTTATTGGTTGGACCACCCTTTGCTCATTCTTGAAAAATCACAAGTGTGGAGGAACACTTCCTCTCCATAAGGACGCATCACAAAACAGTCCCGTTTGTCAATAATAGAGGTTAACTCCTTTTGACTTTTCCTCTTGTGATAAATGTAAGAATATGGAGGCATAATTGTTTCTCCCGAAGGAGGACGGTTGGGCTTAGTTGTTACATCGGGGAAATGAACATAGAGGAAGCTCATTAGGAGTACGCAGTTGGAAAAGTTGGCCAGGTTATAATGGCCAAGAGACCGTTCCATGTCAAAATGTGTCCTATCAAGCCATGTATAGAGTGACCACAGGGTAATTATAGCTAGAGGAAGATTGATACCCCGGGCCAAACAAAGGGATATATTGATGAGGTCCCTTCAGGGTTGGTCATTAGGTTTCCCCGATAAAAGGAAGCTAGAGAGAATAATAAGGATGTAAGAAGGAAGTTCTAATGATGCACCTTGACCAGGGGCAGTCTCAAAAGATCTATCCTTAGAAGGATCCTGAAAGAAATAACTGATAAGAGGGGTGAAGGTGGCTTTGTTTGAAGAACCGATGCACCTTCAGCCTATACGGTCCAGCGCTTATTGGTCATCAGCCTCTTGGGCATCCAAGGCTTTATCAGAATAGGGCTCATGGCCTGTTGCCTCAAGGCCTAGAAGCTCACACATGTCTTCTAACGTTACTATAAACTTACCCCATGTAGCAATGAAAGTTTGAGTACTAACATTCCAGCGAGACACCAGGACAGGAAGGGCATCATTGTTCTTGGATAAAGTAAACTCACCGAACCACTTGGTCCGATGAAGCCCAATTTTTATGAGGGTATCAACGTGGGAGCTCTGCATGTGGGAGTTCCAGGTAGGAAAGTGAGTAGGAGAACCCCCTGGACGCCCTTCGAAGTCAATATGGGACCACGAGAAGTCCCCTCGCTCAAGATAAAATCGAAGAGTCTCCTCTGGGGGGAGAAAGCCCTAGTCAGCAGCATGTTCGTCTTCATCACCAAGCACATCATACTTGGAGTTAAAAATGCAAGTTTTGCAAAACCCAAAAAATCATCACGCTTGCCGAATATGGGGGGCCGGCGGTAGAAACATAGCTGTTCCTAGCGGGCAACAGTCAAAGAGGTAGTAGCAGGGGTGGCAGGTGGAGTATTGGTGGCAGACGTAGTGGGATTGCTTGAGGAAGCCATTGCAGATGATAGTGAGGTACAAAAATCTTATAAATGATACCAAAGGAGTAACAATGGAGTGTCTAGAGGGCAAAGATGATTGCAGAGGAAAGAAATGAGGAGAAAAGCTTGGCAACAATGGAGTTTTTACAGAGTTTCTTTCTCTAAAAGTGGACGGGAGTTTGAAGAAGACGGAGAAAAGGGTCAAGTTTTTTGAAAAAGTAGACGTTTGAATCACTTAAACCCATCTTTTGAGTTTCCCACCAACACACGTGCAAGGCCACCAATAATCATTTCAAGAGGGCACGTGGCACTTCGGCGAGTGTTCTGACAGTTGAGAAGACGACATTACGTCATTAATGAAGTGACGCATGGGATTAAAAAGGGTTTCTTCCAAGACAAGTTTTGGGGTTTGGCGTCAAAATTTTTCCTTTGTCAGACATATCCAATAACCCCCAACGAAGAAGTTGTCCCAGCAGTTCAAAAAGCTATAATGTCCACTCGCCACAAGTCCAAATATTGTTGTGACTCAGATACATCGGGGAGGTTTTTCTTTCTGCTTTTTGGAACATGAAGAAATGACGATGTAGCAGAGCCCAAATGAAGTAGTAACTTCAAATAGGGAGGATTTCCTAGGAAAACGTTTACAAAAGAGAATTTCACAAGTCTCAACGGTAGGGGAAGTCCTAATGAAAAAACTCACTACCTACAACTATACTCCACAATAGCATAAACAGGAGAATTTTACTTCCCAAGAGTCAAAACGGGTATCTGAGAAAGTTCGCAGGTGTTTCGGGAGAAGTCCAAATTAGCCAAGGAAGCAAAGACAGAAGGGTTAAAGCTCAGTAACAGGAAAAACTGGCGATGTCCCTTCGCTAAATTATCGACAATCCACAACACTTTGGTTCAGATACATCGGGGAGAATTTTACTTTTTCTTGGAAGTAATAACGACAGACTACGTAACGAAAATAGAGACACTAAGGTCAATGGATTGAGAAGTTTTCATGCATATATTTCTTGTTCCCAGAACAAATTTCTCCACGAAGGGGCAATATAGAGGGGGGTTGAAGGTAATATTAAGATCAGAGATAATCCCCCCATTAACAATAGTGTTTGGGATTAAGGCAAGCGATGCAGCTCAGTAAGGCAGCTCAGGCGAGGTAGTTCAGCGTGGCAGTCCAGAGGGATCTCCCGACGAAGAAACTAACCGAGAGAGCTCATCCTTTAGTCCTATTATTTTACTTAGTCTTGTTTCATCTCTTTATTTACATTGACCATGAGTTGTAATGATTATAATGATTTTTAGCGTGAGGTCGAATGGTTCTCACGAGAGACCAGGCTTGCAGGGCCTGGGAGAGCTCTCATGCTCTATCGAACGACCTCGCCATGGGAACTTTAGAGGGACTTGGTTTGGAGGATTGATAAGTGATGCACCATTGGAGATTGTCCTGACCATCTTAGATATACCTGGTAAAACACCAAAAGTCCCTGACCGTGGAACCTCGGGCAGAGCAGCCTTGAGTTCCATCGGGCATTGAGTTTGAACCAAACAACCCTCTACTTGATGTCACATCTACTTTATGTAATGTCACTAGCCAGCTAGGAAACGTCAAATCTTAATTTGAGTAAACCACCGTGGTATTTGGGGCTGTCAGATGATTGGTGATCCACATCTGTGACAATAGCCCCCACACACAGTGGTTAGGCAAAAGGAATGTCTTGGCATTTAATGTTTATAATGTGGAGCTAACCAGTGCATCATGCATTTAACGTTTGTGACATAAAGTATGAGGGATGTCTTTCACAGTTATTAATGACTAAGTCATCTCGTGAGTGGTGTGGGGGCAACCACCTCTGGGGAAGAGAGGTTCTTTTTAAGAGTTCAGAACTTACTGTTAGAGAGAAAAATATTCATCAGAAAGATAGATTTATTGCGAACCAGCATTCATTCACCCACCATTGCCATTTATTACGAAGATTTTAATCCTTGACATAGAACTTTGAGGGTGGTTGGGTTGTTTGGCTGCTTGCCAAGGTGTATCTAGGATGCTTACTTCTCTCTCCCTCTATATGAGTTACTTCTGAGTTCGTTATTATCTTCTGAGTCATACACGAGCGATTTGTGAGTTCAAACTGAGTTTATCTTCACTAAGTCGTGATTGTTGTCTTGTAGTTAATCAATAGTACTGTTAGTTAACTTATCATTACTATACTCAAAAGGGGCTATGCCTCCATTTAATCTAAACTACCCTCTTACAAAGGGATTTGAGAATGTGCGTCTTGACGGTAGCTATCCAAATAAAATTTATTCCCTTAATTTAAGAAAAAGGTTCGTTAATTTATTATAAAGGGCTTAACAATACAAAAGTCTGTGAAAAATATTTTACTAAATTTTAGAGTCTTTCAAGTTTTATCTTCTTATTTAAGACAATGATTCTAAAATATGTGGAAAGAGTAAAATAAGCACAAGACTGGATGTACTAAGGAAAACCCACTAATGGAAAAACTTCGGGTCAATAAGAACGATAAATGCACCATGGTAAAGTTTTAAAACTAGAAGAAATACTTACAATCTCACGGAGCTACAATTGACTAGATACTCTATGACATTCAGTAATTTTTAATAAATAGGTTAATCAAATCCATTTATTAAAAGTTACAGCTTCTTAAAACAATTCAAATACCAACCTTATCATGAAGTGTAAATCAAGGAATAATGGTAATAAAAAAGGAATAACGATATGATAAAACCCCATATATTGATAAATAATGAATAAAAGTTAATTACATCACAAAGTAAATATTAATACATATCAAGTCTCTCACATTCAATTTATATCTTATAACTGAGCACAAAGACGAAGAATAAAGTAAACCTCGCATCTCTAAAAATAAATCTAAAAGTAGATACAATCCCTACATTTTCAATGCTCACTAATGAATAGAATGTGAGGCATTGTGCTCAAGTAAAAAAACTAGGTTGGGTACATGGTAGCACCTGTAACAACACGATGGGTCAACCCCACTGCAATAAGATAATAGCTATGTACTCGAGTAGTAAAGCTATCAATCAATAGTATATATAATAAACTCTATCGTTATTAAAATAAATCATTTTACCTCACCCTTAACGGTGTCAAATCGTGGGAGTTAAGCATTTTTAATAGCTATGTTTTAAACTTCCAACATTACCATATAATAGTATTTATTGGAAAATGGAATTTTCTAAAATTGTTATAGAGGTCCTTAAATTTTAAATAATCTAGGAAAATTCGATGGATCTGTATGCACGGTATCACACTGTAGTCGTTCGCACGATACAAACCATGTCCAGTTACACGGTTAAAACTATGTTTGCTCACACAGTGAATGGAAACGAAAGTTGCCCAGAATCAGAACTCTACACCCCCGTCCCACGACCATAATTCAAATTTCCATTTCATTCTTCAAATGAAATTATATGTCCCTATCCCCAAATATGGTCTAGGAGAATTGTTAAAGTCAATCCATACATAGAAATTTCACTTCCTCATATATACTTGTGAGATTTCACTATATGATTCCACATCGAAGCACTACATTAAAATTCAAAGGGAAATATGACATTACATGTAAAGAAATGATCTACCACACAATTCCATTTAAATAGGAATATCAAATGGAGAATATATAATTCTGTACGAAATTTCATTAAAATAATTTAAACTAAGAATTGGTACACTAATTTATTCTACTCATAAAATTCAAGAGTTGAGTTTATTCATTTATGTACAAAAATCACAATTTCTACCTATCTCAAATAAACCTAATTATTTCTACTCCATTTATAATTTATAAAAAAAAATTTAAGTATAAATCATTATCTACATAATGTGAGGAGAGAGTAGAATTATTTTTCCTTGAATGAGGAATACAAATTCCCAAAAGAAAGATAAGAGAAACCCTTTGAAAATCCCTTGTAATTATGTTTCAAAATCCCCAGTTTATGTAAAGAGCTCCCAATGGTGTAGAAAAGAGCCTCTTGAGAAAATAGTTAAATTATTCTTCCAATATGTCCCCAAAAGTGTTTTCCTAAAATTAAGTTTAGAATTGTAGGATGTTTCTTATTAAATATATGGAGTGAAAGTAGGTATTGTGTGAAGCTTGGAAGTCGGATTGTTGGTTTAGGAGGTGATAGGGTTTCATGAGGGTTCTTATATTAATTCTCTTACGCCCTAGCTTTCTCTTCGAGTATATAATTTTTACTCTTTTGCCCTAAACCAAGCTTCCTCTCCAATTATGCTTCAATTCCCTTATTAACCTTATCCATCCAACTAACTACATTACTTAGTTTTCTATCAACAATTTAAAAGTACTTAAAAATTTTAAATTTCATTCTTTTCTAAAAAAACGAATTCAAATTAACACCATTTAACTTTCAAACTTTATTTTTCCTATTTAAATTATTTTGAAAATTCATTTTTCATTGAAAAATAGTTGAATAAAGTTTCTCAAAAATTTCCAAAAATTCAATTAAACCCCAATAATAACTAATTATTTTAAACTTACACAGTATTAGACATTCTTTTCAACCATATTCTCCATAGAGAGCGCCAACGGTTGGAGTACACTGCACAACTGTAATCGATTTTGGTTCTCAGCCAATGCATTTGAATCCTCTAGCCAAATGTTTTTTCTTCAAAGTCAAAGCAGCTTATGGTGTTCTGGGACCGGACCTTCAAGCAACCAAAATGCTACACGTAAGATCTTTGAGGGAATCCTATATATATGTGTTGTGGGGTGTTTTCAAAGGTGTGGTGCTTTAAATCTCAAAATGAGTTTTTCTAAGCCAATGAAGAGAATTTATTTACTCATCAATGAAGACTGGATTTTGAATGCAAGATGAGTGAATATATCTATATTATTAGCAATTTCGAACTCAAAGAAGAGGAGTGAAAAACATGGGCTCTCAAATATAAGAAATGTTTGATCAAAAAATATTTTTTCAAGGCTCTCACTTTTGGTTTGGAAGAGTAGAAAACACAATGACTTATAGTCTTTTGATTTGAAAATATTTACAGACTCAAATAATAGGTGTCACTTTTTAAGGTGTTAAGTAGACATATCAGGCTCTAAATCATCCAAAAAGTCGCACCTCTCAAACTAACGAAGAAGATATTAAAGAACAATATTGTTTTTCAAGATATGTTTTGAGGCAAACTCCAAGAATATTTCTTTCTCACATGAACACTCATAGTTAAAATAGACAAAAGGATGAAATTCTATATAAAATACAATCCTATATGGAGAGTATATTTGCATGTGTATTTGAAAAAACTACAAAACCAATGTTAGTTTAAAAGATTTTTCAATTATAAAATAAATTATCCAAGATGAATCTAAGTCCGCTAAGTCTTAACCTTTTCCTAAATGATGTGCTTGAGGTTCAATAGTAAGTGAATTTTGTTCGTTGATGAAAATTTCTGGTAACCTCTTGGACAAAGACTCAAACATGTTTTGGTCACGAAATTCAGTCAATCTATTCTATGAAGGACATCGAGTATATTATACTCTTAGAGGCTTAATTGACACTTTTTTATAGTCCATGGACCATTTTGAAACAACCATGACAGTTTAGTGATAAAATCAATAATTTACTCTTTATTTTGAGAGATGAATGGGAATTAGAAATGGGCCTTTGGCCTCTAAATATTGTTATTTTTGTATAGTTTAGATTAAATAGTTTTCGCTCCAAACTACACATTAAAACAAACTGTTGAAGAACCCCAATAAATACAATTACGAATATCTAACAGAGAGAAAGGAGATCATTTATTCTAGATGGTTATGTGGATTTATTTACAAGAATCTGATTTTGATATTAGGACGAGTTAAGAATCGTCTTTCTTTACAAAACTATATAATTTAATAATTTTAATAAATGGATTGATACTGTGAAAAACGAATTTAAAGAAATGGACTAAAATAGAGTTTGGGATGCCTTTTAATTGCCCAAAGGATGAAAGAAAATTGGTTGTAAATGGGTTTTATAAATAAAAACGTGATAATAATGATAATATAAAACAATATACAACCATACTTTTTTCCAGATGTTCCACTTTAAAGGGTGGGTTGGTAATAAAGAGACCTTTTAACCTGTATCTAAGAATGACTCATTTAGAATCATCGTGGTTTTGGAGGATAACTATGACTTATAATTATGCTAAACAGACGTGAAAACTTCTTTTATTCAATATTACCTTGAAATAGAAGTACCTATGAAGAAGTATATACGTATCAACCTGAAGGATTCTCATCAAAAGGGAATGAACACATGGTTTGTAAGATTAGGAAATTAATACAAATTTAATCAAGCCTCTCATTAGTGGTATATTAAGTTTGATGGTATTATTCTTTCTTTGAGATCTAAAAAGAACATAGTTAATTGGTGTACATATCTCAAGGTTAGTGGGCGAAAATAAATTTTTGTATCATATATAATAGTTGCCTTGTTCTCGTGTCAAAACATTTGAGTCATTTGACTCATTCAAGTTACAAAGACTTGATAATATTACGTGAGGCGAGTTCCTTTTCTTATATGGATCTTTGAAGATTAAAGATCATGTAAGTAGCTTATCTAATTGTAAGACTTCCGTTGCCGCACACTTGATTTGAATAATATATCCTTTTTGCAGTTTTGTGAATTGTGTATGGCTCACACACACGTGCACGGTGCTTTTAAACAATGCGTGAGTTGTTTTTAAAATTGGATGGACAAGTGTATTTTTAACTCAGAGGTTTGAGAAGACTATTTTAGGAGTTGACCATTTTAACTTGGTGGAGCTAAAGGCTATATTAAAATGTTTTTGCCTTTAACCATTCACACGGTACTTAATTGGACTCTTGCACATGGGCTTATTTTCATGGACATTATTTGGCCCTGTATGCACGATTGTGCATCGAGGTCATCACTGCTTGACTCCGTGCTCACAACAAAATTCAACCATGCGCACATTTTGAAAATTTTGTATCAATAGATCATTTTCCATCTCATTACATATGATCTGAATATTACACAATTGAAAATCCTCTCTGACTATAATTTCGTAGTTGAGAGCTATGACATCCTGCCTATTCTAATAATGGGGAGCCAATCCTCTACTAAAATAAAACAAGAATTTTAGTACGGTTAATTCTTAGAATCACTATCGAAAACCAATCAATTACTAATAACCTATTAAGCCTGGTGCAAAACTTAAGAAACACTTATTAACATGCTTGGTTAAACCATTTTACAATATAAGATAAACATTCACAATAATGGAACATAATGAGTACTGATCGCATAATTAACTAAATAACCGAATAACTCTTAGTAAATCCTAAGTACAATCATCAAACTAATAAATGAAATAATACAACAATCTTTGATAATAAAAGCTATCCCATTGTGGGGAATTAGTCCAAGAGAAATACTGGTTATAATCATCCTAACTAGATAGAATGGAAAGAGGAATCTAAGAAAATTTTTACATGCATCCACATCTGCTACAACATCGTCTGACTGGAATGACAAGCTAATCATGTTGTCCCTGTGGCTGATCCTCTAAAACGTGTTGGAAATATTTTTGATACGTGTCAGCACATAAAATATTTTAAAAATATTTGCAAGTATTTAAATGCATCAATGCAGCAAGAATTATTCGTGTTCATATGGTGTCGCACTCACATGAAATTATCCTCACCCCTTATCTACGGTACACATCTAACACATTCATTTTAATTACCTAGTTACGCTACCCCGCCTAACTAGCCTAGCCATTCTTAACATAATCCAATCTGCTAAACTGCTAGCCAAATCCCGATACTCGTATATTACTATACTTTGTTTACTACATAGCTATCACATAAGCTATAATGTAGTATTTCTCAATTATATTCGTACCGCTATATAAACAACGTAACTATACATTAGTGTTCACACAATCATTTAAGTACACTTATACATATAACACTCTTTTATACGTATATACATAGAATCCCTGAGATGGCCTCCCGGATGCATTCCCTAGTATGCTATCATGCTCTAGGTATATCACGTACCAGCCTTGGGCCACCGGGTAGGAATCTCACCACTGATCCCAAACCGTAGACACACATTAGAGGCGGTCATAGACATACATCCGCGAGTCATAACCTTACCACATTATCCTAACTGGACTCGAAACTCACCTACAATGATCATGAAATAGTTCTATGACCTGGGAAAATGATGCCATGGTGGACCGTCCACCATGGGCAACGCTCAATGATAGAATAACGAGAGGAGGTATGTTCACATAAAGTCAATCACACACACATACACACACACACGTGTGTGAATATATATATACTGGTCACACTCGATACGTATATATATAATAAGTTAGCTAACGTACATAATATCCCTCATAACACTAGCCTAAAAAATTCCAATTTCTAACCGACTTTCGATTCTATCTAAGTATTCACTTACTTATTATTTAACTCCCTGATTATATTCTTTTGGACAACATATTATTCTAACCAATAACTGGTTTCACCATTCTAAAATCCTAATCTGGTTTCCTGATCTCTACTCGTGAACATTCACTCACTTACTCACGTGTTTTCCATACACGAAATTCATCCTCTGTTAGCCTACAAAATTTCCTAACCCTCAAACCGAATTTCTAGAAACCTAAACACATCCACAGACTTAAGACTACATGCTCGATCCTCAAAAGGCCCAAGAAACAACACAAGGAAGAGGCGATCAACCAGTAAAAACGATACGGTTTTCTTCCCCCAAATTCAAATTTCCAAAAGAAAGCCAAATCCAAAACCACCAATTTAAAATTTTGATATTATGTACCTTTTTGTAGAAGATTCATAACAAATTAAAAAAAATCAAAAAAATATGAAACCCGTGTCGATGGCTTCATAATTCAATTCTGCACAACATTATCCAACTTCAAAAAGCGCACCAGTTCGCAAGCGAACCGATTTAGGGAGCGAACCAGTTCAATTTTCAGCGCTGGCAGAATGAACTTTAGACAAGATTTTGCCCATTACCTTACCCATACTAGTTCTAACCTTCATGAAATACCCAAATATGCATACTAATCCATTTCCGAACTTAAATTAACAAGTTTATGTTTAAAAGTCATCCCGAACAACATCTAATTCATAAGATCATATAATTTATATCAAGATTCATGCATGGTTAAAACCTTAATTAAGATTCAAGGCTTTCTTTTTTAAATCCACCAAGAACTTATCTTTTTCATACTAATCACATCAGATTCATCATATTATCAACATTAGATTAATCTTTTAATAATTTCTTATTTCAAAACCCAATTTTATATGGTTCTCCCATCCCAAAAATTATACTTTCCTACACCAATTAGCACGAATATTAGAAACTACATAATAACATGAAAGAAAGTTAAATACTTTCCTAGAGAGTGATGGGTTTCTGAGATTTCTTCTTGAATTCCTCTCTTGCCAATAATGTTTAACTCAAAAACATTTGATCTCTTCCCCGGATCCTTTTATCTTCACTTTTCTTCTCCTCTTTTCTCTCTTCTCTTAAAACCTTAGCCTCTGGTGGAGGGATAGCTGACCATCTCTATCCATCTTACTTAAATATAAACCTAAACACTCCAAATCCCGAAATTTAGTCTTCCCTCATATGTAAAATGACCTAAATTACCTTTTACGGTTCCCTTTTAGCCTAAAAAGCCCCCGGGACCCAATTGTAGCCGCCGCGAACCTATTTCAGACTATTTCGACCCATTCCAGACCATTGGCGCACTCAAAATTACCATCCAAATTATCTAACATTAATTTCCATCTCATTCCTGACACGACTCTTTCGCATATCCTGAATGAGATACCGATAAACTCGTCGTTCTAACTCACTTACGACGTAGTATAATTTAACACGTTTTCATTCACTTATCACCCAAGTAAATATAGACACACATGAATATAATCCTTTTATCTGCTAATTAATATTTATTTAAGTCACTTTATTTCTTAGTTCAATTAAAATTTCATGCAAATGTGTGACTTAAAATGCTCTAAAAATACGGGGTGTTACATACTTCCCCCCAACAACAGAATTTCATCTCTGAAATTTGGACATACCCGGTACAAAGTACTCTGGATACTTTTCCGGCATTTCGTTCTCACGCTCTCAAGTTGATTCACAGGCATTATGATGCCCCCATTGAACAAGAACAAACGGTACCACATTTGAACCAAAGCTTACGCTCGCTATGCCATGATGGTAACAGGTCTCTCCTCATACGAGATGTTTGACTGTAAATTAATATTCTCCATCGGAATATGATAGTAATCCATGTCATTCCTTTTATACTTATTCATCGATGAAACATGAAACACGTCATGAATCATCAGCAGATGCTTTGGTAAGGTGAGCATATACGTAACTGGCCCAATCCTCTCAATAATCGAGAAAGGCCCCACATATCTCGATGCCAACTTTCCCTTGCTTCCAAATTATATAACTCCCTTCATGGGAGACACACATAATAACACCTGGTCACACATGTCAATCTCTAAAATCCTCATGTTCGTATCGATGTAACTCTTCTTCCATCCTATGCTACCCGAATATGACCCTTGATCAACTCAGTCTTTATTGGCGTATCCTAAATCATGTCCTGCCTGAGGAGCTTGTTATCCCCAAATCTAACTAACACGAGGGTTAATGACAATGTATACCGTACAAAGCCTCGAAAGGCACCACACCATTAGTCACAGGTCCTCATCCTCTGGATCAATCAACTTCCCCTTGATGCGCAAAATACCCTCAGAACTGACTGAGTAAAGCCCCGCTCAATCTGCCAATAACTATTGGGCCCTCTCTTGACAAGATAGATCTCGTGCATGTGCCTTCACAACCCTCAAAAGATGTCATGTGTGATGGTCATCACTGCTATGAATGTTCAGACTATCCTTTCTCCCATCGAAACTCAGTCCACTCTACAATTCCTAAAACTTATATTCACTGTCCTACAAGCATACTATCAAAGAATTATCCTCCATATTAGCCCTTCCCGAATGATACTGAACATCAAACTGACCAGGTCGTTCATACACCTTATACTACATGCATATATATACATATATTGCAAATGAAATCGACATGTATATAAAAATTGAGCCCCACATTCCTTTCATGATCACACGGTGATGGTTTACTCAATTACCTTACTAATCGGGGATCGATTCTTTCTGAAATTACCCACTTATAAACTGGTGATAGAAATGTTCCCCAGTGCTTCTTCACAACACTACCTGGCCTCGTTGGCCTAAATTATATAATAGCTCCCTGTTCAAAATTTTATACCTATAAAAGTGTAATGACTAATGTATTAAACCAATGCCCCAGTGTCCAAATGTCTTCTAACTCCTCACACTTATTATGTTTCATGCGTGGGACATCTCAAGTGCAAAATCCAAACAAGGAACCCCCCGATACACTACAACCTAGCTTTGTCGGTTATGAGATCCGTAAGACCATGACACATTACCAAGACACTCAAAATACTTCCCTCAAAGTCATTAAATCTAGTTCCCAACTCCCACATCTCTAAAGGAGTCATACAATACGACACTCGCACTATCGCTAAGTCCCCATTGCTAAGTCAATCATAACTCGATCTATCAACTCGATTGTAACCCAGGTATCCCTTGAATCACATCGGGTAAGGTCCCTAAACAAAATGATTGAATATAACGAGACAACTATGCTCTCTGAAGTCTCCTTCACAAAATAGTATAAAGGTGTGATAGACCCTCACTTAGAATTAGGTGTCATAATAAGAAACACGTCCTACCATTGAGTAGCGAACACGATGTCTTAGATGTCGCTAATAATTCCATACCTATGATAACATCATATTTATACATCACTCGATGAGTAGATCTGCTATTAAGCATAGCCTCTCAATGTCCACACCTACCCCCAACACATATGATGGATTAGAGCCCCGTTACCCACTATAAATATACGGTCGTTATAACAACGAACGCCATATCGACTAAACTTAGTTCACATATAAATCTAGTGAAAACAAAGAACGTGACACGCCCACGTACCCACGGATAAGAAAACACACCCTCAATCGTTAATGGCTTTGGATGTAAAACTGGTCTATGGATGTGATTCACATGCCCAAATTGCCCCTTCCCTTGTGGAGGCGGTAATGCTGTAACTATTGGTGGGGATATAAGCTTCTATAACTATTTCCCCAATTGGGCACCCTACCCTAGCACCCTAGCCCTGTTCGGTAATGCATGCCACATATGGCCCTGGTCTCTACACATGAAACATTTCCTTATGAAATATGCTTGCCTTTTTCCCTACTGGCCTTAATGAGGCTACCCTTGTCTCTGGCCTTGCTGTTCGTGGTGTTCGCGGACCCACTGGTCTTTGGTTTGGTTCTTCTGGCCCTGCATAGTATGCTACTAGCCCCGATGGCCTTGACTATAACTACCATTACTCGACCTAAATATCTAAGCTGAGTCCCTCTACTAAGAATCCATCTCACTCTACCTCTGCTGCTATTGTGATGCTCTGGTGGCACCACTAACCCCAATCTTTCCCTACTGTCTAGACTCTTCAGATCTCTTAGATCCCCTCAGGTGGAAGCTATGATATTGACAATAGAGAAATGTGGCATTTAGGACATCATTGTAGGTCCGTTGCACCGGGTTCCCCAATAAGTGCTGTCGAATCCTCTAAATGATCCCATCCGCGAACTTAAGGACTTTCTTCTCCTCTATATTTGCCACAGTCCAGCCCTCCTACGAGAGTTCAAGGAATCTCCTCCTTATCTCCATCTGAACTGTTAAAGGAAAGTACTTGCGGTTAAATTGTACCCAAAATTCTTAAATGGTCATTATGTCTCTCTCCTTAGATGTGGTGACTGACTCCCACCACTGCAACACTACTCCCACAAGCTTAAAGACATCCAAAATTTTCTTTTGAGTTTCAGTGCACTCAACCATCCATAAATGCCTCTGGATGTCTTTCTTCCAATATATGGTGGTAACAAAATCCGGCCTCTATAATTCTTTCCCACACCGACAACACTGGGTGGGCCTGGACAACTAGTGCCACTGGCTGCTTTGGATGGGCCTGAGGAAACTTCTGCATCATGGTAGTCATCGCGACATTAATCGCTTGTTCAATAATGGTGGCAACCTCTGCAACTGCCATCGTTCTCTGAGCCACCTGTGGCTCCAACTGAGTCTCTCCTCCTATAGCCCTATTAGCGGCCTAAGATTGTCATCCTCTCTAATTATTTGGCATGTGAAACCAAACCAAAATTGTATGATATTCACTTTAACTATATACTATCACAAAAGAATGTAAAAGTGCAATATGGATCAACAGTCCTAAGCATGGGTTTCTACATCAAAGAAATGAAACACTGAAAATATAGCAAGTCGGCACAGATCCTAAGGACACTATAACATGATGCTCTGATACCATATCCGACACCCCTCCTATTCTAACAATGGTTGGTTAATCCACTACTAAACTACAACAGTAATCTCAGTATGGTTCATTATTTGCATCACTGTCGAAAACTAATTAATTACTAATAAATTATTAACCCCGGTGCCAAACTTAAAAAAAAAATACTTATACGATTTGTCAAACCATTCAACCATATAAGATAGACATTCAAAATGATGGAACATAATGACTACTGATAGCATAATTAAAAAAATAACCGAATAACTCTCGGTGAATCCCAAGTACAATAATCTAGCTGATAAATGACACAATATAACAAAGTCTGATAATAAAAATTATCCCACTGTGGGCGACATGCCTTAAAGAAATACGGATAATAATAATTTTAACTAGATAGAATGGAAAGAGGCATCTAAGCAAAATCATGCATGCATCCATAACTTCTGCAGCATCGTCTGACGGGAATGACAAGCTAACCCTGGCGTCCGTGTGGCTAAGCGCCTAAAAGGTTTTGGAAATACTTTTGATACGAGTCAACGCCCAAAACATTTTAAAAACAGTTGCATGTATTTAAATGCATTAATTAGTATGCAACAAGAATTATTCATGTTCATCTGGTGTCGTACTTATATGACATTAACCTCAGCCCTCAATTACGGTGCACACCTAACGCATTTATTTTAAGTACCTAATTACGCTACCCCGCCTCACTAGCCTAACCATTCTTAATATAACCCAATCTACTAAACTTCTAGCGCAATCGTGCTACTTGTATATTACTATACTTTATTTATTACGTAGTAATCAAATAAGCTATAACATAGTATTTCTCAATTATATTCATACCACTATATAAGCAACGTAACTATACATTAGTTATACATTAATGTTCAGGCAATCATTTAAGTACACATATACATATAACACTCTTTTATACGTATATACACAGCATCCCCGAGCTGGCCTCTCGAATGCATTCCCTAGTCTTCTATCAGACTCGAAGTATATCACGTACCACTCCTGGGCCATCGGGTATGAATCTCACCACTGATCCCAAATCGTAGACACATACTAGAGGCGGTCATAGGCATACATTCGTGAGTCATAACCTTACCACATTACCCTATCGGACTCGAAACTCACCTATAGTGGTCATGAAATAGTACTATGACCTGGGAAAATGACCTAACACTTGCTGGTTGATGCCAGGGCGGACCGCCCACTATGGGCAACCTCTAATGATAGCATAAATAGAGTAGGTATGTTCACATAAAGTCACACACACACACAAACACTCACACACACACACACAGACACACACAGACATACACACACATATATATATATATATATATATATACTGGTCACACTTGATACGTATATATATAATAAGTCGATTAATGTGCGTAATATCCCTCGTAGCACTAGCCTAACAAATCCCAAAGTCTAACCCGACTTCTAATTTTATCTAAGTATTCAGTTAGTTATTGTTTAACACCCTGATTATATTCTTCTGGCGAACATGTTATTCTAACCAAGCACTAGCCTCACCATTTTGAAATCCTAATCTGATTTCCCCATCTTTACTCATGAACATTCACTCTCTTACTCACGTATTTTCCATACATGGAATTCATCCCTGGTTAGCTTAGTATATTTCCTAACCCTCAACCGAATTTATAGAACCTATATTCATCCCCCAAACCAAGACTACATGCCCGATTCTCAAATGCTCAAAGAAATAACACAAGGTAGAGAAGGCTAGTCAGTAGACCTGATCCCATTTGCTTCCCCTAAATTCAAATTTCCAAAAGAAAGCCAAATCCAAAACCACCAATTTAAAATTTCGGTATCACACACCTTTTAGTAGAAAATTTAGTACAAATTCAAAAAAAAAAAATTGAAAGATAGGAAACTGATGCCCACGTCTTCATAATTTGATTCTGCAGAACATTATCCCACTTCCAAAAGCGTACCAATTTGCTAGCGAACCAGTTCGATTTTCTGAGCTGCCAGAATGAACTTTAGACGGGAGTTTGCCCTTTCCCTTTACCCATACTGCTTCTAGCCTTCATGTAATACCCAAATATGAATGCTAATCAATTTATAAACATAAATCAACAAGTTTCTGCATAAATTTCATCACGAAAAACATCTAACTCATAGGATCATCTAATTTATATCAAGATTCATGCATGTTTAAAACCCTAATTCAAGATTTTATTTTTCAATTCCATTAAAAACTTATCTTTTTCATTCTAATCACATCAGATTCATCATATTATCAATATTAGATTCATCTTCTAATAATTTCTTATTTCAAAACCACCTTTTGCATGGTTCTCCCATCCCAAAAATTATACTTTCCAACACCAATTAGCATGAATATATGAAACTACATAATAACATTAAAGCAAGTTAAATCTTTTCCTTGAGAGTGATGGGCTTATGTGATTATCTTCTTGAATTCCACTCGTAACATTGATCTTTAATCTAAAAACACTTGATCTCTGTGACACCCCACCTATTCTAATATTGGATGGACAACCCTTAACTAAAATAAAACAAGAATCCCAGTCTGGTTCATTTTTAGCATCACTGCCGAAAGCCAAATTAATTACTAATAACCTATTTAGCCCGGGGTAAAATATTTTAAAACTTAATAACTTGTTTTGTTAAACATTCAACTATTTAAATAACCATTTCATCATTTAAATAAACATTCACCACAAGAATAAACTGAATACTAATGACGTGAAATAAATAAATAACCAAATAACTCTAGGTAACTATAAGTACAATCATCGAAATAATACAGGAAAAAACATAATAAAGTCTGAAAAATAAAGACTGTTTAACTGGGGCGACATGCTCGAAATGAAAACTGAAGTAAACATCCTATCTAGATAGCAATGATAGAAGCACCTAAGAGAATTCTGTAGGCATCCACAGCTGGTACAACATCGTCTGACTGGAAGGAAGCTAAGCCTGGTGTCCCTGTGGTGAACACCAAAAATGTTATGAAAAATATTTTTGATATGGGTTAGCGCCCAAAACCATTTTAAAAATATTTTCAAAATAATGGAATAATGAATATGTAACAGAATCGTTCATGTTTATTTGGTGTCACACTCGCATGAGATTATCCTCGACCCTTATCTATAGTGCGCACATAACATATGTATTTTAATTTCCTAGTTAAGCTACCCTGCCTAACTAGTATAGTCACTTAACGTAACCCAGTATGCTAAACCTCTAGCCCAACCATGCTACACGCATTATACCTTGCCTTGTTCTCACTAAGTTATCACATAAGCTATAACATTAAAATTCTATATTATATTCTTATCGTAAACAATGAGTATAACTGTACACTAGTTATAATTTCAACGTTCACACATTCGTTTTATCACACATATACATATAATACTCTTTTATACGTATATACATAGCATCCTCGATTTGTCCTCCCAGATGCCTTCCTTAGTATGCTATCAGGCCCTAGGTACGTCACGTACAACTTTTGGGCCACTGGATCAGAATCTCACTACAGATCCCAAATCTTAAACACAAATTGGAGGTGGTCATAGATCTACATCCGTGGGTCATAACCATACCAGATTACTCCTGCCAAACTCTAAACTCACATACCATGGTTTGTAACAGTCCTATGACCTAGGAAGATGACCCAACACCTGCTGCTCACGCCAGGCTAGACCACCCACTACGTGCATCCTCCAACTAGGGATGGAAATTTAACTCGCCCCTCCCCTAATGGGGTGGGTTAAAAACCCGTTTAAAATAAACGGGGTGGGTATGGGTTTATAAAAAACATTTATTAAATGGGACATGTTCGGGTTTACTATATATAAGCATAACCTACCCCGCCCCGCCCCATTTATTTCTTCTAATTACTAAAATAATCATATTTAATATATTATTTACACTAAAAATTTATATATATAAGTTATATATGCGGTATGCGGGTTTAACATGCGGGTTTTAACCCGCCTCGAGTAAGGTTTTGACCCGCTTAATCTAAATGGGGCGGGGCGGGCTTAGGGGGGTTACACTTAAATGGGTTCGGGGAGGGTTAAAAAACCCATCGAGGGGTGGGGCGGTTTTTAAAAAAATTTCACGGGGTGGGTTCGGGTTATGACAAACCCGCTCCAAACCCGACCCGTTTCCATATCTACCTCCAACGATAGAATCTATAAAGTGTGTATGTTCACATATATCAATCTCACACACACACACACACACACACACACATACACGCACACTATCTCACTCAGTACATATATACATATATATAACCGACTAATTGTGCAAATATCTCTCGTAGCACTAACCCACCAATACCAAGTCTACCTCGACTCCTGATTTCTCAAGACTCACTTACTTATTATAAATTCTTTAATTTCACGTTTTTGGCCACTATGCTATTTTACTCAACTCCGTAGCCTAATTCGTCCCAAAATCCTAACCCGATTTGATAATCATTACTCGAGTGTTGTTCACCCTAATACACCCATAATCTCTTACTCGAATTTACACCCCATCTAACCTAAGGTAGTTTTTAATATATTTTGTATATCCCTAGAAATTATATTCCATGTATCGGACTCTATAATCCAAGATAAACCCTAAACAGTCCAGAAAAAATAAAAACAATAAAAGGAGGAAAATCAGCCAGGTCGAACCAATTCCCCTGCCTGACCGAACCAGTTCGGTAGGCGAATTGATTCGCCCCCATTAACAAATCGATTCGGGCAACAAGCCTAATTTGTTTTGATCGGATTCATTTTTTTCCCTTTAACCTTAGGTGTTCCCATCATCTCCCAAACCCCTCCTATGAGTTCTACAACAATCCTAAACATAAGAATTCAAATGTTTACATATTAATCCCTCAAAAACATCTAATCCAATGGGATTATAAAAAATCATCAAGGATTATTCATGGTATCAATCCTAATTCAATATTTCATCAACTATCATTTTTATCATCCGAGATTGCATCTTTATAATATCATTCACATCAAATTGAACATGTGATCATATTCAAATCCCTTTTTGACGAATTTGTACACAAAATACCCATTTTACATGTTAATTCCACCCAAAATTTGTGTTCCTGCACCGAATTTATATATGAATGATTGAAACTACACTAATAATTAGAGAAAGTTAAATACTTGCCTTATAATTATAGAGATCTTGAATTCCCCCCTTTGAGTTCCTCTTGATATAGTGATTTTGTGCTCGAAATAAATCACTCCCCCTCCCGGATCACTTCTCTTCCTTTTTTCTTGATTTTTCCTTCTTTTATTTCTCCTCTCTCAAAGCCTTGGTCTTTTTGGATGGTGGAATGGATGCCCACCCCATCCAAATTCCCTAATTATAATTCTAAACTCTATTAATCCAAAAATTAAGTCAGACCGAATGTGTAAAATGAGCCGAATACCCTTTTACGGGTCCCGTTTAGCCTAAAAGGACCTCGATGCCCAAATACAACCCTCAAGTACATATTTCTGACTATCTCTACCCATTCCAGATCATTGGCGTACTCGAAATCACCATCCGGTTTATCTAACATTAATTTTCCATCTCATTCCCAACACGGCCCTATCCGCGTATCCCGAATGAGATACCATTAAACTCATCGATTTTACTCACTTACGGCATAATGTAATTTAAAATATTTTCATTTACTTATCGCACAAGTAAATATAATTTCAAATAAATATTAATCATTTTGTTTTTAAATTAATATTTATTTAATTCACTTTATTTCTCAATTTAATTAAATAACGTGCACACTTGTAATTTAAAATGTTCAAATATACGGGGTGCTACATACTTCCCCCCTA
The DNA here is from genome assembly GCA_949130495.1 of Sambucus nigra. Taxonomy (NCBI): domain Eukaryota; kingdom Viridiplantae; phylum Streptophyta; class Magnoliopsida; order Dipsacales; family Adoxaceae; genus Sambucus; species Sambucus nigra. Next base: position 387,827,111 of record OX422209.1, on the reverse strand, counting down.
AAAATTGAATTTCATCCCCGAAATTCGAACATACCTGGAATAAAGAGTCACGGATATTTTTATCGCATATTATCCTCGCGCTCCCATGTCAACTCGTCGACATTATAATGCCCCCATTGAACACGAACCAGTGGCACTACCTGGCCAATGCTTTTGCTCGCTACGATCCTGGATAGCAACTGATTTTTCTTCATACAAGATGTCTGGTTTTAAATCGATCTCGTCTAACGGGATATGCTAATAAGCCATATCACTCCTATGGTAATTCTTCAGCGACAATATATGAAATACGTCGTGAAACCTCTGCAAGTGTTCTGGCAGAGCGAGCTTGTAAGTAACTGGCCCTATTCTCTCAATACTCGAGAAAGGCCCTATATATCTCGGTGCCAACTTCCCCTTCTTCCCAAATCGCATAACTCACTTCATAAGAGATACCCACAATAATACTTGGTCACCCATCTTGAGCTCCACGTGTCTCATAACTGCATTTTCATAATTCTTCTTCCTATCCTGAGTTATTCATATACGATCTTGAATGAGCTTAATCTTTGTAGAAGTGTCCTAGATCATCTCTGGTCCAAGAAGCTTGTTGTCCCCCACCTCAAACCAATAAGTGGGAGAATGACAAGGTCGACCATACAATGCCTCAAAAGGCTCCATGCCTATCGTGAACTGGTACGCGTTATTATAGGCGAACTCTACCACTGGAAGATATTGCTCTAGACCTCCTCTGAAATCAAGTATGCACATCCTCAACAAATCCTCCAACATCTGATTAAATCTCTCAGTCTGCCTGTCTCTTTGTGGGTGATGAACTGTACTCAATTGCAACTCTGTCCCCATAACATCCTATAAACTCTGCCAAAAATTGGACACAAATATCTTGTCCCGGCCAGCACCTCATGCAAACTCACTATCTCGGCTATAAAAAGTTGGGGGTACTGTCCCGTTATATAATTTGTTCGAACTGGCAAAAATTGGGCCACCTTGGTCAGGCGATCCACAATAACCCATATGGAATCGTGACCCCTCTACGAAGTAGGTAGCCGTGTGATGAAGTCCATCGATATGCTCTCCCATTTACAAACTAGAATCTCCAATGGCTGCAAAATTCAAGCTGGTCTCTAATGCTCTACCTTCACTAACTAATAAGCAGTGCACTTCGAGATAAATTCAGCAATGCCTCGCTTCATCCCATCCCACCAATATTGTCTCCTCATGTCTTGGTACATCTTATCCCCTCCTAGATGTACCAAAAATCGCGAAGCTTAAGAATTTGTCATCACTGCATGTTGGAGGTCCCCATCTTCTGGGAGTCTCCTATTGAAGTGTAAGCCTCCCTTTAAACTAATTAAGTAATACTCTACTCCCTCTGCTAGTAACTGACACAACTTATCCTGACAAAACTGGTCCCCTGCCTGCACCATCACAACCCTCATGATGATCTCGGGTGTGATAGTCAAAACTTCCATACAAGCCCTGGCCACTACATCATCCTATCGAAGTTCACTCCACTTTACTTTCTAGACTGTCGCTAACTCCCCGTAGGCCATTGACTGAATGCATCTACCACCACGTTAGCCTTTGTCGAGTGGTACTGGATGTCAAACTAATAGTTTTTCACGAACTTATGCCACCTACGGTGCCTCATATTAAGACCCTTTTGTGTAAACAGATACTATAGTGACTTATGATCCATGAATAGACTAAATTTCTCCCCCAAGAGATAGCACCTCCATATCCTCAAGGCAAAAACTACCGCCGAAAGCTCCAGATCGTGCGTGGGGTAATCCCTCTCGTGGATCTTAAGCTTATGAGAATCATAAGCTATAGACCGATCCTTCTATTGTAATACACTCCCATGTCCTTGTAAGGATGCATTTGTAAAAACAAAGTATTCCACTCCTCCCCTAGGCAGTGCAAGAACTGGTGCCGAAATCAATTTGTCCTTTAGCTTATCAAAAGCTAACTGGCAGTGATCATCCTAAAAAAATGGCACCCCCTTGCGAGTTAGATTCGTCAACGGACCCGCAATCTTTGAAAACCCCTTAATAAAGCAGTGCTAGTAACAGACCAATCCTAAAAAATACGAATCTCCATCAGTGTCGTGGTCTGACTCGACTACCTCACTATTGATACCTTACTCGGGCCCACTAAAATGCCCCTGTCTGACACAATGTGACAAAGAACTGTATCTCTCGCAACCAGAACCCACATTTCTCTAACTTGTCGTACAACTAATGGTACCATAAAGTTTGCAGAACCATATGCAAGTTCTCTATGTGCTCGCCCATGGTCGGAGAGTAGACTAGAATGTCGTTTATGAAAAGAATAACAAACTGGTCTAAGAAATCTTTGAACACCTTGTTCATAAGATCCATGAATATAACTGGTGTGTTGGTTAGCTTGAGTGGCATAACCATGAACTCTTAACGACTCATACTTCATCAAGAATGCGATCTTAGGGACATCCTCCTCCCTGATACGTAGCTCATAGTACACAGATCTCAAGTCTATCTTCGAGAAGTAAGCTTCTCTTCTCAATAGGTTGAACTGGTCATTAATACGACATAATGAGTATTTATTCTAGATCGTATCCTTAGTTAACTCTTTGTAGTCAACACATTATCTCAAAGATTTATCTATTTTATTCATAAATAATACTGGAGCACCCCACGATGATGTACTCTGGTGGATAAAGTCCAGCCCCAAGATATGCTAAATCTAGTCCCTCAACTCTCGCATCTCTAATGGGGCCATGCGATAGGGAGCGCATGCTATCGGCCTAGTCCCCAATGCTAAATTAATAAAAAAAACTATATCTGGCGGCTCTGTGGTAAACCAGGTATCTACTGAAAAACATTAACAAACTCCCTAACCACTGGGATTGAATCTAACAAGATAACCACCCCCCACGAGGTCTCCACCTCGATATAATAACACTGAAAGCATAACCTTCCCTCAGGAAGAGGCATCTCCACCAAAACATCTCCTGCCCTGGAATGGCGAAGACGATGATCCTACTAAAATAGTCCACCATCGCTTTATAACCTTACAACCAGTCCGTGCTGAGAATGACATCATACCCAACCAGATCCAAGATGAGTAAATTAGCGGTCAAGCATAATCTCCCTACATTTATATCCACTCCTCGAAAAATAGAATGGATAAGCGCCCCGCTACCCAACGAAAAATCCACACACATAATAATACTATTGTGACAACCCGAATATAATTATGATAAATTATGTTTAAATCATGATTAGCTTATGTGAATAATTGACTTGAGGTATAAACTATATATTTGTAGATATATGAGTTAGGTTTGTAACACACCAAACCGTTCATCGAACGGACATCCGAGTGGGAAGATATTATCTTTTTACGAACAGGGGGTAAAGTAGTCATTTAGCCTTAAATGATATTTTGTTTTATATGATGCCACATGTTATATTTTGATTGGACCAATGGGGTGACCTTATAACGACTTATAACCCTTTAATTAAGCTCTTCATTCATCATATTTCAGCCATGGAAGTGTTGTAACCTAAGGAAAGAGAGTTTTGAAGTTTAGGAAGAAAGTGTGAGGAGAAATTGAAGAAAAATTCATAGAAAATTACATAAAAGCCCCTAAGGTAATTCCATCCATAAATCTTGTTTGATTTTTTTGTATTAATGATTCAAATGATAGAAATAATCATGTGTTTACTGAAATTCCATGTCTTGATGTGTACTCATGGATAAATGCATGTTTAAGCAAACTTGAATGTGTAAACCCTTAAAATTGCTTTGTTTAGTAACCTTGTTTATTCAAACTTCCATATCTTTTTGTATGATAACTGAAATTGATTTATTACAATTGGAGATTAAAGTAGACTCATATATGTATATCATATCCGAAAATCAAGTAAAAATACCAAGAAATGAACCTTGGGTGATGATTTGAAATTCGGGTATGAAATATGCCCCAAAAGTGTAAATATGCATACCATATGTTTGATGTTTTGCTTGACATAGCAAATGAACCTTGAAAATTATGAAATTTTAATATTGTGTTATTCAATATGTTTTATGAAATTGGGTGAAGTATCATAGAAAGTTATGATGTATAAAAATTATGAAAATTCTTGAAAGTTGATTGAACAATAGAGGAGCCTATAGGGCAGATTTGCGAGGTAGTAAAGCAATGTGCCTATCTCGCTCTAGGAAACTTGAAATATCGCATAATCTTTTGTATTGAAATCCTAATATGATAAGGATTGAATTACCAAGAATAAATGAATGTATATTTGGTCTATGATTTGGATATGTTAAATATATTAACATGGATTTGGATGGCACTTCACTTGTGATAAATGATTTGAATGGAATCATGTGATGCTTATGGATTGAATTATGTTTAAATCATTATTTGGATTATCGATATTCTTATGATGATACTAATATTGTAAGAATGATAGGAAGGAAATAAGATCTGATTGAACAAGTACCAGATAAAGGCAAGGAAAAATCCAGTTAAACTATTAAGGTGAGTGTACTTATGATTGTTTCATATATACAGATATGAATATTGCTCTAAGAGCAGGATTTGTTTGAATACTTAGGTATTAAGGATTTGTTTGGATACTAAAATATCCAGGATTATTTGTGTCTTATGATCCAGGATTTGATATTGCCAATAGGCAGAATTATTTGGGTCTTATGATCCAGGATTTGTTATTACCAATCGGCAGAATTATTTGGATCTTATGATCCAGGATTTATTATTGCCAATGGGCAGAACTATTGGATCTAATGATCCAGGATTTGTTATTGCCAATGGGCAGGATTGTTTGGATTTTTTATACACATATTCGATATAGAATTGTCATCCTATTACAGGGAAGGAGTAACTCACTAAGCTTAATGCTTACGGTTTATATTTTAACAATTTTAGGTTTGTACGCTGCCAACTAGGATACTATATGACCGGTAACTTTGAGAGTTGCACCGTTAGAAGAGTTGGGGTTTAAGTATGGAGATTTTATCATTGTCACACTAAAGATTTTAATATACTCACACAATGTATATATTGAGTTAGCATGGATTGAGTTGATCATAGTTAATCATGGTATTGTATAATCTCTAATTATGACTCTGATGTTGACTTCGTTATGGCACAAGAACAATCTTATGTTCATTATGCAGAAAAATATTGATAAATGAATTAAATTTTCAATGGGCTCGAGATTATGATCCAATTATTCTAACAACAAATGATTAGTGTGGATATTGGGTTTGGGTGTGATAATTAGTGGTATCAGAGCGTCTAGATTATTAATTTTGGATGTGTGTGACGATTAGATGGCAGTCATTGAGTTGATTTGATATTTATGAATATTTTTTTATGTACTAACCAATAGTTTAGTTTTATAAACTGTTTATATTGGTTGTTAGAACTTTGTTGTATTACAGATAATTCCAGATGGAACCTGAGAATGGATAACATAGAGAAGAGGGAGTGGCTTCTCGTACAGAGAATACTGAAGTAGAGTAAAGTGTTGCTGGAAGGGCTAGAGAGAAAGAGCATCCTACAGAGATGCAAATAATGGCACATGCAATGATGAGGATGGGAGAACAACAAGAAATAAATATGACGCAAATGGCAGAACAACAGGCTAAATATCTAGAATCAAAAACTTTGGCTAGGATTAAGAAAGAGGCAAGGAAAGAAATGAAAGATTCCATGCATGAGAAGTTTTTGAAGTAGAATCCTCCAGAAGTGCCCAGGATTGAAGGTACTGATGTTATTACTTGGGCTAAATTTATTAAAGCTTTGTATGTTAAGTATTTCCCTAAAGTTTATAGGAGGGAGAAGTTGAGGGAATTTATAAATTTGACCCAAGGGAAAATGTCTGTGAGGGAGTATGAGGCTAAATTTACTGCTTTGTCTAGATTTGCTACTAAATATGTGGAGAATGAAGAAGATAAATGTAGTAAGTTTCAAGATGGACTGATTTGGCCTATTCAAAATAGAGTGGCCACTTATGAGTTAGAAGATTATGCTTCTTTGGTAAACAAAGACACGATAGCAGAAAGGCAAATAAACCAAGGGGTGGCGAGTATAGAGAGTTTTAAGAAAAGTAGATTTGACGCATTTCAGTCTAAGGGAGGTGAGGGTGGAAGTGTTAAGATAGAACCTCATAAATTTCAGAGAGGTGGTGGAGAGAGTGTTAAAGGTCAGGGGAGATTTGGTGGAGATACTAGGGGTGGAGAATCTTCTAGTCTGTTTAGGAGGTCAGCAGGAGGTGAGGTACCGACGAGAGTTGTTACATGTTTCTTTTGTAAAGGGGAGTAAATACCGGGTGTATGGGCGCCCTGGATGATTGTATGGCAGTAATTTTCATAATTGTAAAACGTAAGTAGTTGGAACTTTAGGAATTATTTGTTAAATGTGTGAGGCTCAGTTTTTTTTTCCCAAAGTTTGTCACGAGGATGGTATAGGGAAGATTAGGTAAATGGTGAGGCTTGGCGTATAACATCGATAGGGATTTTGTTAATGTACTGTATGAGCGGTACATCTTGGATTTCTTGCGATGTGAGATTTATACTCGGAGTTGACCTTACCTGTATGACTTATATTCCTGAATTTCGGGACGAAATTCTGTTATAAGGGGGGAAGTATGTAATACCCCGTAATTTTAAATGACTTTTAAAATGGGTTATATTTTAATAAATGGATTAATTAGATTTTATTATTAATTAATTCATTCGGGTTTATCCAGACGGTGGATATTAAAATGGATGGTTATGAATATTACTTAAAGATATTTAGGTAATATATGAAATGTGATGTCATTGATATGACTGTATGATATAAATTCGATAATTTATACTTTTTTTTAGTCAGACGCGGTATGGGACGTGTCGGGACTAGTTTATTAAATTAAAAAGGGAAATTTATTTTCTATCGACCTAATAGTCATTTCGACTGCGTAGTTGCGTCCGGAAGGTTCGAAATAGTCAGAAAAGTCTATTTGGATGTTAATTTTGAGTCTCGGGTCATTTGGAAATGAATAGATAACCCGAAAGGGCATTTTGGTCATTTTTCTAGGAGGGATGAATAGTGATTTCGGATTTGGGATCATTATAAGAATAGGTAGATTAAGTGAATGGGAGTTATTCATCTCCTCTTCACAAATAAGAGCAACCATCTTCTTAGAGTGAGAGTAAGAGTGCTTGGGAAGGGAAAAGTCACTTGGGAAGGAGAAGAACTAGAACCAAGGTTCACCACCACCAACCACCACCAGCCACCACCGGAGTTTGACCGGAGAAGGGATAACCAACTGAGATAAACTACACCAAAGGATCAGACCTACACTAAAGGCAAGTGTTTAATAATAGCAAATTTAAGTTTGTATATTGTCCATGTTAGAATAGTATGAAAAGAGAAGATTATTCATGTTTGGAAGAGATAATGGATCATTAAATGGATTTCTGGAAAACTGAAATGATATAGGAATTTAACTCATGTGTTAGGATATTAATAATCCACGAATTAGTCATGAATCCGTTGAAGAAATGATGGAAACCATTGATGTGTTCTTGAAGAGGTTATGTAAATAAATTTCTGGGAATAAGGAGTTAAACATGCTTTTTAATTCAATCCTTTGATGATTCTAGGATGTTTAGAGTATTGGAAATCGTTCATATATGTTGATATATCACGTAGTAAAGTTTATAAGTCATTTGGGATGTTTAGATGAAGGTTTAAATGATCAAAAGTTGTTAAACCCATAGTTGCAGAAAATGCAGAAAATCAGGCCTGGACCTGAGGGATCGATCGATCGACCCCCACCTTCGATCGATCGACCTCCCCTGATTAAGTAAAGTTGTTTCTTTTTAAATGTTGATTCTTATCCCGAAACTTTTATGGATCTTTGGTGATTATTATTTGAATATTTTGGGACTTAGAAAATATCAGTAAACCCTTGTTAAGATTTGAATTAATTGGATTTAGATTCAAATGATTTAAATGATGAAAATTATATCGAATGGAATTTCGGTTTCTAGATTCGTTTGTTAATTTCTGAATGGTGATGTATGAGGATTTAAGATAGGACCAGTAGGGGTGATTTTATATAATACCTGGGTATCCTTAAGTTTACAAGAGGGTTTAATCCTAAGTGAAAAATACGTGTTTATAATAAATTTGTAACTATCGGTTTTAACCGTAATTAAAAGGAGAATTAAATTCGTAGTAGTTTGGGAGAAATAAAGGTTATGGACCAGTAGGAAATTAGTGACTTATTACTGATTATAAGATGAGAGAAATCCTAATTAAATCTTGTGAGATGGGAGTTTAGAACTCATTTGGTTGGAAGAGGGTATGAGGTTATCCCGATCGCATAGTTGAAGTTTTCGGACCTCCTCGATTGACAAAGTTAAGTAGTAGTGTATTGGAGGGGTTCCTTGTTTGGATTTCCCTTTGCGAGATGCTCCGCGCATGAACCTTAACGACGTCGGGAGTGGAGGGATGTCATAGGATGCGGGGATAATTAAATATGTTATATTAATACGTGGAATTTAAAAGAGATATAATACTACGTATGGGAAATATCTTAGGGAAATGATAATTACCTTATTGATATTATATTATAGGTATGATTATACCTATTTGATTGATTGATGATTTATGTGTATGACATACCTAGCTTACTTGCTATCGGTGGGAGGTTTACGTGTGAGGGCAGTCATATCCTGATGAATCCATGGGATCTTTGAATTGTCGCTCGAGAACATAGGTCTATGAAAGACTTATCGGGGAGTTGATAAGTCCGCTGACTGTGGGTGCGTAGGTATGTGCGTGACCCATGGATACGAGAACTATGTTCGCCTCCAATTTTTTTGTTGTTGTTTGTGGTTCGTGGAATCTTACCGAACCTGTAGTCCCCTATTCGGCGACCTGCGATGATGGGACATGATAGCAGAGTAATGCATTGCACCACAACTGTGACTCGGGGTGCCGTATTATATATGAATATATATATAATGGATTAAATGATTAAATGGATATATATTGTGGTTAAATCTATCTACGGTGATAATTATAGATAACGGTGAATAAAATATGTTAATGGAATTTAGTTAATAAATGTTTATGCTTTTAGAATTGAAAAGCTTAACTCATATTAATGAGTAACGATTCATATTAATGAGAAATAATGAGTTATGATTCATATTAATGAGAAACTAATCATAAAGGAGAAATGTAAATGCATAATAAGGTGACGTATGGTATGGGACATACGGGGATTATGATATAGGAATGGAATTTATATATGGAGACTAGAAAAGAGGAACCATTAAATAGGAGGTTAATAGGAAACGTTAAGTGTGCACTCTAGTTGAGAGGTGAGTAGTGCAAGTAAGAGTTGGATCTAACATGTACATAATAAATGCTTTATTGCACTTGTTAAATACTTGCTGTTTTAAAAATACTCTACACATTCGGGCTCTGACCCGTTTCCTTGCATATTTTCTCTTCTATTGTATCTCTATATCAGGTGTCCAGCAACAGGGACGCCAACCTTAGTTGATTTTGACGAGCTATGGAAGTTTTTCTTAGACGCTTATCATCTTTTTGATTCACAATATTCTTAGTTAGGGTATGTCGCCCAAAAGGATTCAGTTATCATTTTCTGTTGGAGTAAAATATTGTTGTATTTTGATTTTTAATACATTTAACATTGTTGGGATTATTGTAAAGGATTTATATTACTTGGGAATGTTTATTCCAGTTGCATTTAAATTATTTTGTGATACTTATTGTGTTATCAGTGTTGTAAAATAAATGTGTTGTGTTATTCTTAAAAATGGAAAAAGGTTTTGTTGAAATTTAAATTGGAAAGTTTTTAACACCAGCTTATTTGAGTATTGGGTGAGTTGTAAATGTTTTCGACAGTGATGCTAAGAATGAGCCAACTGTATATTCTGTTTTAATTTGGTATGGGACTGGTCACCCGGTATTTAATTAGGCGGGGTGTTACAGGGCATTATAAATCTGAGTGTCCTAAGATTAAAGGAGTGGAATGCTACCATTGTCATCAAGTGGAGCATGTTAAGAAGAATTGTCCGCAATTGGCAGAGACTCTAGCAACACCTAGTGAAGCAGCAAGCAGACTGTTACCTCCAGGCAGTGGAGCGAAAAGTGTGGGTAGAGTACAAGCTAGTGGTTCCAGGCCAGGTGGACGAGTCTTTACGATGAAAGAGGCTCATATTACCCCGGATGTGGTGATAGGTACACATTATATTACTGATAGAAGTGCTTATGTTTTGATTGATCCTGGTTCCACACATTCTTTTGTGTCCTATGCTTTTTCTGTACACCTGAATAGACTATGTACTCGTTTAGATGTGGGGTTGGTTATTTATATGCCTATGGGGGATATGGTTATAGGCGAATATGTTTTTCATGATTGTGTTTTGACTATGGGGGTTAGAGATACAGTTATAGATTTACTTCCATTGGATATTTCTGATTTTGATATAATTTTGGGAATGGATTGGTTATCTAAATATCATGCATCTATGGATTGTTTCTATAAGGAAGTTGTTTTTAATATGCCTGGTGAGCCTGAATTTAAATTTGTGGGGGAAAGGAAAATTGTTTCCAGTTGCATCATTTCTGCTATTGAGACGAGGAAATTATTGAGTAAGGGTTGTGAGGGTTTTATTGCATATGTTCTTGACACTAGGAAGGGGTCTTTGCAATTAGTCGATGTTCCTATTGTACGAAATTTTCCAGAAGTGTTTCCTAGTAAGTTCCCTGGGTTACCTCCAGAAAGAGAAGTTGAATTTAGCATTGAATTAACACTGGGGAAACCCCTATTTCTATGGAAACGTATAGAATGGAACCTGCTGAGTTGAAAGAACTCAAGATTCAGTTGCAGGATTTACTTGAGAGGGGGTTCATACAACCTAGTGTATCTCCATGGGGTGCAAAAGTTTTATTTGTGAAAAATAAAGATGGCACTATGCGTTTGTGTATTGATTATAGGTAACTAAATAAAGCTATAGTTAAGAACAAATATCCTTTACCTCGTATAGATTTTTTATTTGATCAGTTACAGGGTGCTAAAGTGTTTTCAAAAATAGACTTGCGATCGAGTTATCATCAGTTGAGGGTCAAGGAGAGTGATATTTCTAAAACTTCTTTTCGTACTCGGTATGGTCATTTTGAATTTCTGGTGATGCCTTTTGGGGTGACTAATGCTCCAACTATTTTTATGGATCTTATGAACCGGGTATTGCATCCTTTTGTTGATTCATTTGTGATAGTTTTTATTGATGATATTCTGATTTATTCACGTGATATGGTTGAACATGAAAAGTATCTCACAACTATTTTGAATCTGTTGAAAGATAAGAAGTTTTATGCCAAGTTTACCAAGTGTGAATTTTGGCTATCACAAGTTTTATTTTTAGGCCATGTTATTTCTGGAGATGGTATATGTGTTGATACTAAAAAGGTATAAGCTATTGTAAAATGGGAGAGGCCCAATAACGTGACTGAGGTGAGGAGTTTTCTAGGTTTAACTGGGTATTATAGAAGGTTTATTAAGGGATTTTCTTCGATTTCCTTGCCGATGACTAAACTAACCCGGAAAGATGTTAAGTTTGAATGGAATTCTGGTTGCGAAAATAGTTTTGATGAATGGAAAAAGAGGTTGGTAACTGCACCTGTTCTTACTATTCCGCATGGTGGAGATGATTTTGTTATTTATACTGATGCTTCACATCAGGGGGTTGGGTTGTATTTTTATGCAACATGGTAAAGTTATTTCTTATGCTTCTAGGCAGTTGATTACACATGAACGTAATTATCCTACATATGATTTGGAACTTGCTGCTATTATGTTTGCTTTGAAATTATGGCATCATTATCTATATGGTGAGGTATGTGAAATTTTTACTGACCATCAAAGCCTTAAGTATTTATTTACTCAGAAGGAGTTGAATTTGAGACAGAGGCGATGGATGCAGTTAATTAAAGATTATAATTGTACAATTCACTACCACCCAGGGAAGGCAAATGTAGTTGCAGATGCTCTGAGTAGAAAGGCTTCGGGCAGGTTATCTTGTATTCAGTGTACTAGAGTTGCCCACATCATGGAGTTGAGATTGATGGGAGTAAAATTGTAGCTAGCAGATGGGGACAGGTTCTTTGCTCATGTAAGCGTGAGGCCTTTGTTAGCCACCCATATTCGTGATTTGCAAAGTCAAGATCCTTTTCTTGAGAAGAAATGACAAGATGTACGAGATGCTAAGTCTGAAGATTTTTGTATTGTAAATGATGACACTTTATTGTATAAGCAACGGTTATGTGTGCCTAATGTGGGTGGATTGAAACAGGAAATTTTAGATGAGGCTCATAATTCCATTTATACTATGCATCCCGGTAGTACTAAAATGTATAGGGACTTAAAGGAGCATTATTGGTGGAATAATATGAAGAAGGACATAGAGGATTTTGTTGCTATGTGCCCTATATGCCAGCAAGTGAAAGTGGAGCATCAGAAACCTATTGGTCTGCTTCAGCTATTGCCAATACCGGAATGGAAATGGGATCATGTAACGATGGATTTTGGGTAGTGGTGGAAATATTGACCTAGTTCGCTCATTTTCTAGCAGTCAAGACTACGTATACAGTTGATAGGTATCCTATATTGTATGTTAATGAGATTATTCAATTGCATGGAGCACCGGTATCTATTGTTTCAGATGGGGACCCTACTTTTACATCCAGATTTTTGGATAGCTTGCAGTATGCTATGGGTACTAACTTAAAGTTTAGTACGACTTTTCATCCTCAGACAGATGGGCAGTCTGAAAGAACAATACAAAATTTGGAAGATATTCATAGAGCTTGTGTGCTTGATTTTGAAGGAAATTGGGATGAATATTTTCCTTTGATAGAATTTGCATATAATAATAGTTTTCAATCTACTATTGGTATGGCACGATATGAAGCGTTGTATGGTAGACGGTATCGTACACCCGTATGCTGGGGTGAAGTTGGTGAAAGGAAGATAAAGGGTCCAGAGTTGATTGAAGTCACCACTAAAAAAGTGAAGGTTATTCAAGATAGAATGAGAACGGCTCAAAGCAGACAGAAAAGTTATGCGGATAAGCGACGAAAAGATTTAGAATTTCAGAAGGGGGATTATGTGTTTCTTCGGGTATCGCCATGGAAAGAAGTTATGAGGTTTAGAAAGAAAGGTAAATTAAGTCCACGCTACATTGGACCTTATGAAATTCTTGAGAAAGTTGGAATGGTTGCCTACAAGTTACCGTTACCACAAGAGTTAGCTCGATTACATGATGTTTTCAATGTTTCTATGCTGAGAAAGTATGTAGAAGACCCTTTACATGTATTAGTGGAACAACCTATTGAGTTGAAGGGAGATTTGAGCTACGTGGAAGAACCGCTTGCTATCTTGGATAGGAAGGAACATATATTGAGATCAAAAGTGATCCCACTTGTGAAGGTTGTATGGAGAAGGCATTCCATGGAAGAAGCTACATGGGTGAGTGAAGATAGCATCAAAATGCGTTATCCATATTTCTTTGATTCGGAAAACCAGGTATGTCAATTTCGGGGACGAAATTTCCTAACAAGGGGAGAATTGTGACAACCCGAATATAATTATGATAAATTATGTTTAAATCATGATTAGCTTATTGAATAATTGACTTGAGGTATAAAATAGATATTTGTAGATATATGAGTTATATTTGTAACACACCAAACGGTTCATCGAACGGACATCCGAGTGGGAAGATATTGTCTTTTTACGAATAGGGGGTAAAGTAGTCATTTAGCCTTAAATGATATTTCGTTTTATATGATGCCACATGTTATATTTTGATTGGACCATGGGGGGTGACCTTATGCCGACTTATAACCCTTTAGTTAAGCTCTTACTTCATCATATTTCAGCCATGGAAGAGTTTTAACCTAAGGAAAGAGAGTTTTGAAGTTTAGGAAGAAAGTGTGAGGAGAAATTGAAGAAAAATTAATAGAAAATTACATAAAAGCCCTTAAGGTAATTCCATCCATAAATCTTGTTTGATTTTTTTGTATTAATGATTCAAATGATAGAAATAATCATGTGTTTACTAAAATTCCATGTCTTGATGTGTACTCATGGATAAATGCATGTTTAAGCTAACTTGAATGTGTAAACCCTTGAAATTGCTTTGTTTAGTAACCTTATTTATTCAAACTTCCATATTTTTTGTATGATTATTGAAATTGATTTATTCTAATCGGAGATTAAAATAGACTCACATATGTATATCATATCCGAAAATCAAGTAAAAATGAAATGAACCTTAGGTGATGATTTGAAGTTCGGGTATGAAATCTGCCCCCAAAGTGTAAATATGCATACCATATGTTTGATGTTTTGCTTGACATAGCAAATGAACCTTGAAAATTATGAAATTTTAATCTTGTCTTATTCAATATGTTTTCTGAAATTGGGTGAAATATCATCAAAAGTTATGATGTATAAAAATTATGAAAATTCTTGAAAGTTGATTGAACAATAGAGGAGCCTATAGGGCATATTTGCGAGGTAATAAAGCAATGGGCCTATCTCGCTCTAGGAAACTTGAAATATTGCATCGTCTTTTGTATTGAAATCCTAATATGATAAGGATTGAATTACCAAGAATAAATGAATGTATATTTGGTCTATGATTTGGATATGTTAAATATATTAACATGGATTTGGATGGAACTTCACTTGTGATAAATGATTTGAATGGAAACATGTGATGCTTATGGATTGAATTATGTTTAAATCATTATTTGGATTATTGATATTCTTATGATGATACGAATATTGTAAGAATGATAGGAAGGAAAAAAGATCTGATTGAACAAGTACCGGATAAAGGCAAGGAAAAATCCAGTTAAACTATCAAGGTGAGTGTACTTATGATTGTTTCATATATACAAACATGAATATAGATCTAAGAGCAGGATTTATTTGAATACTTGGGTATTAAGGATTTGTTTGGATATTAAAACATCCAGGATTGTTTAGGTCTTATGATCCAGGATTTGATATTTCCAATGGGCAGAATTATTTGGGTCTTATGATCCAGGATTTGTTATTGCCAATGGGCAGAATTATTTGGGTCTTATGTTCCACGATTTATTATTGCCAATGGGCAGAACTATTGGATCTAATAATCCAGGATTTGTTATTGCCAATGGGCAGGATTGTTTGGATTTTTTATACACATATTTGATATAGAATTGTCATCCTATTACAGGGAAGGAGTACCTCACTAAGCTTAATGCTTATGGTTTATATTTTAACAATTTCAGGTTTGTACGCTGCCAACTAGGATACTATATAACCGGTAACTTTGAGAGTTGCACTGTTAGAAGAGTCGGGGTTTAAGTATGGAGATTTTATCATTGTCACACTGAAGATTTTAATATACTCACACAATGTATATATTGAGTTAGCATGGATTGAGTTGATCATAGTTAATCATAGTATTGTATAATCTCTAATTATGACTTTGATGTTGACTTCGTTATGGCACAAGAACAATATCATGTTCATTATGCAGAAAAATATTGATAAATGAATTAAATTTTCAATGGGCTCGAGATTATGATCCAATTATTCTAATAACAAATGATTAGTATGGATATTGGGTTTGGGTGTGACAACTATCGACCATCTCTAATAAATTGGCCGCTACTGCAAATCGAGTGGAAATAAATGAATGTTACGCCTCCATTTTAAATAAAACCCGACCCATATAATTATGGATAGGAAACGTACCCTCTACAGTTGGCGATGATGGCAACGCCTATGGAATCATAGCATTCTGGATGTTTTAGACATGCCCATATTGTAACGGTCCCTGCTGAGGTAGGACTACTAAATCTTGTGGTTCTATAGGAAATAATAGTGCCTATGGTCCCTACTGGGCACCCTGCTGCTGTCCCTGGGATAGATTCAAGTGGCCCTACTCCCCCCATACAAAACATCTTCCTATGAAATCCCCCTGCTGGCCATGTCGGGGATGCCTCGGTCTATAGACCTGGTGGCCTTCACCTTGATGGCCACCCCCTTGTTCCCTTCGCCATACTAGCCCTGAGGAGCATGCTATTGTTGGCCCTGATGGCCTTATCTAAATCCCCCTGATATGAATCTCTTAACCAAATACCCCCACTGGGTATTCCACTCTTGATGCCATCTCTCCTATTATTGTGGTGACCCACTAGCATCATTACCTCTAGTCTTTCCCTATTAGATTGACTCCAAAACTTTCTTCGCTCCCTTCAGATGGAAGCGGTGATCCTGGCAGTGAAAAAGTGCGGCATTGTTGACCTCACTATACTTCAATGCTACATTACCCAGCAAGTGTTGTCGGATCCACTAGGCGAGTCCATCTGTGAACTTTAACATATTTTTCTCCTTTGTATTCACCTCGTCTGGCACGAATTTCATTAAATTGGTGAATTCCTCCTCATATTTGGCCTCCTGTGATAAGTCTAGAAACTTCCTCCATAACTGTTTGAAAAGTTGATGGAAAGAACTTATGGTCGAACCGAACCCAAAACTCCCCGATAGTCATGGTATCTCTCTCCTCAGATGTGGTGACTGACTCCCAGCAGCTTAAAAGTAGTTAAAATCTTCTTTTGAGTGTCAATGCCCTCAACCATACAGAGATGTTACTATATATCCTTATTTCACTAACTGTTAGCAACAACATCTGCACTGCCCTGAAACTTTGGTGGATGGCTTTTCTAAAAGGCCTCTCTAACTCTCTCCCACACCGACAACGCTGGGTGGTCCTAGACGTCTGGTGTCACCAGTTACTGTGGCTGGATTCGGGGGAATTAATGTGCAATAGCGGTCATTGTGTCATTAACCGCCTATGCAACTATGGTGGCAATCTCAACAATTGTCACCATCCCATGTAGCACCTACAACTCCGATTGAGCCTCTCCTCCTGTGGCCTTCTTAGCAGTCCTAGCTGGTCATCCTCTCCTGTTTGATATATGAAACCAAACCTAATTTGTATGAGATCATAAGTAAAATTTATAAAATGGCATAAAAATGTAAATGCGTAAATATGAATGCAACACTCCTAATCATAGGGCTTTGGAAACATAATATGCCACATAGATCCTAAGTATACCAGAACCTGGATCTCACACCAAATGTGACACCCCGTTTATTATAATAATGGGTGGTCAATCCTCTACTAAAATGAAATAAAAATCTCATTTTGGTTCATTCTTTACATCATTGTCGAAGGCTAAATTAATTACTATTAAAACTGATGTCAAATATTTCAAAACTTAATAATTTTCCCGATTAAAACATTCAACCAATTAATTACTAATAACCTATTTAACCTGATGTCAAATATTTCAAAATTTAATAATTTGCCCTATTAAAACATTCAACCATTTAAATAACCATTCCATCATTTAAATAAGCATTCACCAGAAGAATAAACTAAATAGTGATGACGTAAAATAAATAAAATAATCGAATAACTCTAGGGAACTCCAAATACAATCATACAACTAATAAAGGAAATAACATAGTAAAGTCTGAAAATTAAAGACTATCTAACTGGGGCGACTTGCCCGAAATGAAAACTGAAGTAAACATCCTATCTAGATAGCAATGATAGAAGCGTCTAAGCAAATCCTGTAGGCATCCACAATTGCTGTAGCATTGTCCGACTAGAAGGAAACTAACTCTGACATCCCTGTGGCTAAGCATCTAAAAGGTTTTGAAAAATATTTTTGATACGGGTCAGCGCCCTAAATCATTTTAAAAATAGTTGCAAGTATTTAAAATGCAATAATGAATCTGCAACAGAATCATTCATGTTTATTTAGCATCGCACTTGCAGGAGATTATCCTCGCCCCTCATCTATAGTGCGCACCAAACATAATGATTCAAATTTCTACATATTAATCACTGCGAAAACATCTAATTCAATAGGATTATGAATTATCATCAAGGATTATACTTGTATCAACCCTAATTTAAGATTTTATCAACTATCATTTTGATTATCCAAGATTGCATCATTATAATATCATTCACATCAAATTTAACATGTGATCATATTCAAATTATTTTCGATGAACTCATACACAAAAATTACCGTTTTACATGCTAATTCCACCAAAATTTGTGTTCCTACACCAAATTTATATATGAATGATTAAAAATACACTAATAATTAGAGCAAGTTACATACTTTCCTTATAATTGTAAAGATCCTGAATTCTCCCTTTTGAGTTAAGCTTTACATAGTGATCTTCTGCCTGGAATGAATCACTCCACTCCCGGATCACTTCTCTTCACTCTTTCTTGATTTTTCCTTCTTTTTTCTCTCCTTTCTCAAAACCTTGGTCTTTAAGATGATGGAATGACTACCCACGCCATCCACCTTCCCTAATTATAAACCTAAACACCACTAATCTCGAAATTAATTCAGACCCAATGTGTAAATGACCCGAATACACTTTCACGAGTCCCGTTTAGCCTAAAAAGTCCATGATACCCAAATAAAACCCCGTGTACCTATTGTTGACTATCTCGACCCATTCCGGATCATTGGTGCACTCGAAATCACCATCTGCGTTATCTAACATTAATTTTCTATCTCTTTCCCAACACAACCATGTCCGGGCGTCTCAAATGACATATCATTAAACTCATCGATTTTACTCACTTACGACGTAATGTAATTTAACATATTTTCATTTAATTATCACATAAGTAAATATAATTTCACATAACTATTAATCCTTTTATTTTCTAATTTAAATTTATTTAATTCACTTTATTTCTCAATTTAATTAAATTATGTGCACACATGTAATTTAAAATTCTCAAAAATACGGGGTGTTACAATCTTCTCCTCATATCATTTTCTCTTCACTTTCTCCCCTTTCTTCTTATCTTTTCTCTCTTCTCTCAAAACCATAGCCTCTTAGGTGGATAAATAAATGCTCCTTCTATCCACCTTACTTAAATATAAACCTAAACACTCCAAATCCGAAAATTGAGTCATTCCTCATATGTAAAATGAGTCGATTATCCACTTATGATTCCTGTTAGCCTAAAAGCCCTCGAAACCCAATTGTAACCCCCGATACCTATTTTGGACTATTTCGACCCATTATGGACTATTGGCGCACTCAAATTTACCATTCGAATTATCTAATATTAATTTCCATCTCATGTCTGACACAACCCTATTTGCGTGTACTGAATGAGATACCGAAAAATTCGTCACTTTAACTCATGACATAATATAATTTAACACGTTTTCATTCACTTATCATACAAGTAAATATAGATACACATAAATATTAATCCTTTCATTGGTTAATTAATATTTATTTAAGTCATTAGGTTCAATAAAAATTACATGCACACATGTAATTTAAAATGCTCTAAAAATGCGGGGTGTTACAAGAGCTATCCTTATTTCTCTTTTACAAATAATTCACTTGTTCCTAAAAAACTATTCAAAGTTAAATTTATGTCTTGATCTATGAATTTTTGTGAGTGATTTGTGAGTGATTTTGTTCAGATCATCATTAGTCTATTTAATTCAAATATCTACTTTTAAATTGCATGATCTAAAACTCCTAAACCTAAAATTTTGAGGCATTTTTATTTATTAGAGGATTTAAAGTGTTGTGTTGATTCTAAGGAAGAGATTGGAGTTCTTCATTCGCATTGTGGAGCTCAGTGTGTATTTATATTATTCTATGGGGAAAATTTCAAGGTTCATAGGTAACTACATGAGAGTGCTTATGTGAGATGTATCTTCTTGCCTTGAGTAAAAACTCTCTCAGGTAGAAATATAAATTGGAGTGAGTTGAGATGTTTTACCTATGGTGTGTGGGGAGGGGGGGATCCTCATAAA
Source organism: Sambucus nigra (assembly GCA_949130495.1). Lineage (NCBI taxonomy): Eukaryota > Viridiplantae > Streptophyta > Magnoliopsida > Dipsacales > Adoxaceae > Sambucus > Sambucus nigra. The sequence continues at coordinate 387,807,127 of OX422209.1, read as the reverse complement.
ATATATCTTGTGGATGTTTATAGTTGTTATTCTATCAATTGTACAGTTCGAATTACATACAACACATAGATCATACTTAGATCTGATGTAATGGCTTAAAATTGGAATTAGGTTGTGATTTATAGTTATTCTCTCTAGATCTACCTAATCAAACTTTTTGTGTGATTAATTCAGTATATAACTCACATCACTTAGTTGAATAATGTGTTAGGAGAATTTAATTTGCAAGAAAATGATTTAAATGCAAAAATTGACCATGATATGTGATCAAACCTATCCACCCTCATCTAGGTTTGTTTTAGGTTAAACATTTGCGTAATAAACACACGTCCCAATGGGTGCAAATTTATTTTTACATTTCTATATGTAGGTGATATCTTACATGAAAGTATCAATCTTAGTCTATAAAACATAACCAATAAGTTTCTTGTCAAGAACTTTGAGATGAAAGAAATGGGCGGGGCAACCTAAGTGATTAGAATATTAAAATTCAACACAAATTATGTTGGTAGTTTGGATTGTATTAAAAATCATATATTAAAAGGGTTGTCAAGAGGTATGGTATGCAACGTTTTCACCTAATGGAACCCATGTTCATAAATGTGATAAGTTTAATCTTATGCAATGTCTTAAGAATGGTTGGGAACGTAAGAAAATGGAAGGAATTCCTAATGTCAGAAGTCTAATGTATGTCCAAACTTCTACTAAACCAGTCAATTTTGCATTTGGTATTTTGGGTAGCTACACCTACTTTGAAGCCACAATTCATGGTTTATCATTACAGAACTCTATTTTGGGACTTGGAGTTGTCAACGTTATTGAAAAGCTATTGAATATACATTATGATATTGTCGTAACTATCTTCCTTTTAAAATGATAAGTGTTCTAGTGTTATTAAGGACATGGAGTTGCAAAGTATCCTGACATAAATGAAGAATTCATAAACAAAGGGTACCTATAGATCATATAAGCATACAAGTAATGTGGAATTGTCACCCATGACATTTAAAGAACATGTTGCTAGTATGTGTCTTGGAGTTATCCCATAACATGTATAATGTTAGATGTATAACGTAGGATGTGTTCCATGGATAATTTGAAAACATGAATAGTCATTGTAAAGGATGAGATTAAAGTAGATTTATATAAGCACTGTATTGTTGGTCTAATTCCTCATTTATGAACTCTATTAATTAGATTGGGTCCATAAACAATGGGTATATATAGATCATATAAGCATACAAGTAACTAGTATGCAACCCGTGCGATGCGTGGACGTATTATCAAATTGATAAGAAAATATAGCTAAAAATTAAAATAAATCAGATAAAGAACCAACTATGTGTACATATATAAAGATAACATGTGGATCCAAAGGTTGACAAAATATTGATTAAAAAAAGTTAAATAAGTCTCCTACTAAAAAAGAAACAACCCATAATTTAGGTCATACCTACTTAAAATCAATCTCACCACAAAGTACAAATCAAAGGAATTTGGAGGCCTGTACATTTTGCAGCAATCGAAGAAAATCAAGCATAATGTGAAATGGGAAAACAAAAAGATACCCACATGATTTGAGATGAAAATCTGAACTAGGCTAGCTTCAGCAAAAAATTCCATCTGAAGCAATCCAAACACAGTCAGTACAAATATGATAGAAATTGATATTATTAATTAATGAGATGAAATACCAATTTGAATACCTGATTAACCATAGTAATAACAGGATTTCCCCCCTGCTGGGTGGAGTTATTTGTGAAATTTTGTCGATACCTCATAAAATAGATTTGCTCATTAAATTACATGTGGATGTCTAGGATTGCCATTAAAAAATTTCAAATCCTAATTAATTTAATTTTTTGACGGAAAATGAAAAAAACCCTTACCATTGGAATCAATTTTCAGTTGCCTTAAATCTTCTCGATCATATTTATCTCCTTGAGATCCTTCGCAATTTATTTCGATATACTATATAGTTTCTACTCAAAAGGCATAAATTTTATAGCTTTTATAAAAAAATAAATCACCTCCTTATGTGTATGGCAGTTGTCAGGTGGAATGTAGAAAGACGAATGCATATGGCTGAATTAATTGAGTAGTTTGGGGGATTGTAGAGGAACCGAAAAGAGGATGTAAATAAGGTAATTCAAAAACCAATGAGATAAAGATTCATGGGGTCAAATAAAAAGGCCCTTTCAAATTCTGGGACAAAGTAAAATAATTAAAATATTTATGAAGTGTACACATGTCATCGTGTGGGTGCGACAAATGTCGACACTGAGTTCCGCTGATAATTTTAGTTATATACTATAATGTGGGATTATCACCCATGACATTTAAGGAATATATTGCTGGTATGTGTCTTGGAGTTATCCCATAACATGTATAATGTTAGGTGTATAATATTATGATGTGTTTTATGGATAATTGAAAACATGAGTAGTCATTATAAATGATGAGATTGACGTAGGTTTATATAAGCAGTGTATCATTGGTCTAATTCCTCATTTATATAAGCAATGTATCATGACTCGTATTGCTTAATATCATATTACAACGATGACCAAATTAAAGAAAAATCGGTTTAAGAATTGTTAGATAATTTAATTGCGATCACATGATGTTATTTTCTTAAATCACATAACATTTAAGAAATTTTAACCTTGTAAAGGTAATGTATATTAAATGTGACATGTGTCATATAGGCCAAGCGGTAGAATGTTATAATTTTAAATATTTTAATGAGGCCCACACCACAAGTCATTTTTTAGGGGTTCTTATAATGCTTATTTAATTGTGTTGTAATTTTGTTGGTCAAAAGAGGAAGTAGTTATTTTCTATTCAACTGCGACTTTCTGATGAAACCTATTAAATGACTTGCAAATATCCCATCCACTTTGCAAGGATGACATTTAGAGAACACAAAAGAGAAGAAACCTTTTGCGGGTTATGTGGGGGAAACAAACTTCTATATATCAACATCAATATACCTTTTCTAAAATAACTGGGAATCAAATAGCATTATCAAGGTTTCAGGCAATTTGCTATATCATTTTGTTAACTAATACTGTTTTGTTAATCATAAATTCGAACATGAATCATAAGGTTGTATCTTTCTTGAATAGTTTGGAATATGAGAAAAACGAATTTCGGATTTTCTCTCCCTCCTTAGAAACAGTGTGTATTGAGATGACTCTAGATGGTGTAGATGTCTCTATTTATAAGGGGAAGAGGGCCGGAATCCTATTGGTGGTAGGACTCTTTCCAAGTCTCCCACTAATGCCACTAACCATCATGTGACTAACGGATAAGGTTTACCCAAATCTTTTAATATCTTTATTTATCACATTCCTAATTAATTATCTGACATTTATTAAAAACCAGATAAATGGGAAATTCGAAATTTAATACAATTGAAATTAAATAATTAATTTTGTCACTGACATTAATTTCCAACAGTCTCCCACTTGGTATTAATAATTCGTATAATTAAATTAGGTATCATAAGGTGCACAATCATTGATATATTTTGCTAAATCAAATGATTCACGGATGTGAGTCATGGCGGTTCCATGCTATTCAAGAGCATGGTTCCTTCCATGTACCACAACACCAATGTTTCATTCAATCAACCTTTAATATTGGGTATCATAATGGCCTCATAATGTCCTTTTGAATAAGAACTATTTCTGTCAACAATAGTTCATAATTATATGCATGCATTCACAAAAGACAGAAATAATAGAAATCAGAAAGACTTTTATTGAATTCAAGTAATAGTGTCAAACAACTAAGCCAAAATAGAAATCATAATCCAACTAATCGAGACCCATCTCTTTGACATATTCCATAAAGGTCTTCGGAGATAGTCCTTTCGTAAGAGGATCTGCTATGTTATCACGCGTACTAATGTGATCAATTGACACTCTTTGTTTCTGAACTTCTTCTTTAACTGATAGGTATTTCATCTCAATATGCTTAGCAACCTTAGTATACCTATCGTTCTTCGAGAAGAAGACTGCTGCGACATTATCACAATAAATTTTCAGCGGCTTAGATATTGACCCCATAATTTTAAGTCTTGAAATAAAGTTTCGCAGCCATAATCCATGATTTCTAGCTTCGAAGCAAGCTGCGTACTTAGCCTCCATAGTACATGATGCAATGACGCTTTTCTTAGCACTTTTCCATGAAACGGCTCATCCAGACATAAGGAAGACATAACCCGAAGTGCTCTTCCTACTGTTAAGGCATCCCCCAAAATCTGAGTCTGAATAACCAATCACCTCAAGGTGATCAGTCTTCCGATATGTGAGCATGTAATCCTTGGTCCCTTGCAGGTATCTCAGAACTTTCATTGCAGCTTTCCAATGGTGAATCCCCGAATTGATTTGATATCTGCCTAGCATCCCAACGACAAAACTGATATCCGGTCTAGTGTAGACTTGTGCATACAACAAGCTCCCTACAAGCGAAGCGTAAGGAATTCCTTTCATGTGATCCCTTTCTAAATCACTTATGGGGCATTGACTTAAGATGAACTTATCCCCTTTCTGAAGTGGAACATTAATGGGATTGCAACTTTGCATGCTAAATCTTTCTAAAACTTTGTTAATGTAAGCTTTCTGAGACAATCCTAACATTCCTCGTGATCTATCTCGAGATATTTCTGTCCCGATCACGAAGGATGCCTCACCTAAATCTTTCATTTCAAAGTTTTTCGAAAGGTACTTCTTGGTTTCACTTAATAAACCAAGATCACTGATGGCGATAAGTAAGTTATCAACATATAGTACTAAAAACACAAACTTACTCCCACTGATCTTCAGGTATATGCACCAATCAACAATGTTTTCCTTAAACCCAAAGGATGTAATGGTATCGTGAAACTTAATGTACCATTGACGAGAAGCTTGTTTTAGACCATATATTGACTTCTTCAACATACAGACCATGTTTTCCTTTCCTACCTTTATGAAGCCTTATGGCTGTGCCATGTAAACTTCTTCTTCTAAACTCCCATTTAGAAAAGCTATTTTTATGTCCATTTGGTGCAACTCCAAATCATAATGAGCCACCAACGCTAATATGATTCTCAATGAGTCCTTCTTTGAAACTGGAGAGAAGTTCTCATTATAATCAATGCCTTCTCGTTGATTAAAACCTTTGGCAACAAGTCTAGCTTTATGTCGTTCGATATTGCCTTTTGAGTCAAGCTTGGTCTTAAAGATCCACTTGCACCCAACTCGTTTTTGTCCTTCTGGCAATTCGACCAACTCCCAAACTTTATTATCATTCATAGATTTTATTTCTTCATTCATGGCATCAATCTATTTATCGGAATCATCACTATTTACAGCTTTTTCATAAGAAACTGGATCATTAATATTCCCTATGTTAAATTCGGTCTCTTGAAGGTATACCACATAATCATCTGGAATTGCCGATCTCCTTTCTCTTTGAGATCTTCTTAATGGCACTTCCTGTAGTGTTTCAAAATTTTCATCGGTTATAGTCTCATTATGTGGTTGTTCAGTTGGTTGATCATTCACTTATTGTTCATTGTTATTGATTGGGTCAATGACCGGTTCAACAACTACATTAGGAACAACAGGTATGTTATAAACTCTGGGTATAGGAATTTGTACCCTGACTTCTTGAATGATTACCTCCCTTTCTTTTATACTCCCACTTACTTCACCTTCTTCAATGAATTTAACATTTCCAGTTTCTATGATTCTAGTTGTATGATTTGGACAGTAGAATCTATATCCTTTCGACTTTTCTGGATACCCTATGAAATGACAAGATAATGTCCTAGGATCCAATTTTTTTCATGAGGGTTATAGATTCCATCTTCCGTTGGGCAACCTCACACACGTAAATATCTTAAATCGGGTTTCCATCCTTTCCAAAGTTCAAAAGGGGTTTTTGAAACTGACTTACTAGGAACCCTATTTAAGATGTGTACAACGGTTTTTAATGCATGTGTCCACAAAAATGTAGGCAATTGGGTCCTACTTATCATACTTCTTAACATTTCTATAAGGGTACGATTACGTCTTTCAGTTACACCATTCTGCCAAGGTGATCCTGGCATTGTGTATTGGGCGCAAATACCTAACTTTTCAAGGAGTTTAGCAAATGGGCCAGGGCGTTGCCCTGACTCGTCATATCTACCATAATGTTCGCCACCTCTATCAGACCTAATAATTTTCACCTTTTTGCCTAGTTGCCTCTCAACCTCATTAATGTATATTTCAACGACGTTCACAGATTGAGATTTACCATGCAACATGTACAAAATACAATAACATGAAAAATCATCTATAAAGGTGATGAAGTATTTTTCTCCACCAATGGATGGAATATCAAAAGGTCCACATATGTCTGTATGTATTATTTCAAGTAGCTGGGTGCTTCTTGTGGATCCTTTCTTTGTATGTTTGGTCTTTTTTCCTTTAATACAGTCCACACATACATCATAATTGGCCCAATTCAGGTTATGGAGTATTCCATCTTTAATGAGCCTTTCAATTCTCGGCCTGGATATGTGCCCTAATCTTTTATACCACAAATAAGTAGATTTTTCATCATTAAGTGTACGTTTCGTACCAACATTAGGATGCATGGTCACAAGGGTTTCAGAAAAATTCTTTTCAAGATTCAATCGATATAAACCATCTAATAAAAAACCAGAACCAACATTATTAGAATTTTTAATCAAACCAAAACCATTGTTCTTAAATTCAATTGCAAAACCATCTAAAGTGAGTTTAGAAACATAAATTAAATTCCTAGAAACTGTGGGAACATAAAAAGTTTCTTGCAAATCTAAAATAAATCCAGTGCTTAAAAGCAGGTGAAAGACTCCAATAACTTCTATTTTAGCTTTTGCCTTATTGCCCATGTAGAGAAAATGCTCATTTGGATTTGTTTTGCGGATCGAAATGAAGTCCTGCATTGAATTAGAAACATGACACATAGAACCAGAATCAATCCACCAAGTGTTAGAAGGAGCGTTAATAAAGTTTGATTCGAAACAAACATAAATAAAGGGCTTACCCTTTTTCTCGAACCAGGCCTTCGTTTATGACAATCCCTATGGAAATGACCCTTCTTTTTACAGAAGTGACACTTGTCGTTCTTTTCCTTCTTCACAGTAGCAGTTGATGGTTCGGCTTTATGAGACGGCCCAGGACCTTTCTTAATGCCCTTGTCGAACTTCTTCTTAAAACCAACTCATTTGACTGTAAGGTTTTCCACCTGTCCCTTAGTCACATGGCCATTTTGTTGCTTGAGCCTTCCTTCCTCCTGTACCAACATGCTTTGCAAATCATTTACATTCCACTTGTCTTTTATAGTGTTGTAATTGATTTGGAAAGGCCCATACTCAGGAGGTAGGGAGTTTAGGACGAATTGGACGAGAAAAGACTCATCCACTGTCATGCCCCAAACACCAAGTCTAGTAGCCAGATTGGTCATTTCTATAATGTGCTCATTCATGGTTCGAGTACTATCGAACCTTATAGTGGTCAGGTCAGCCATCAGTTTCCCATCAAAGGATTTATCAGCAGTACGAAAGTGTTCCTTAATGTTGTTCAAATACTCTTTCGCTTTCGTAGTTTCAGGTAGGGAGGTCTTAATGTTAGCATCAACACACATTCGCATAAACATTAGGGTCAACCTATTGGATCGAGACCATGCTTCATGGACAGCAATTTCATCCTCGCTACTGGTATCAGTAATAGCAGCGGGTTCATCACACATAATTGCCATGTCCAGGTCAAGAACCCCTAGGCTGAACTCAATTTGCTCATTCCATTCAGAAAAAATTAGTTCCATCAAATTTGGAATAGGACTGAGCTTGCGAATACAAGTTAAGGGGAACTGCAATTAATAACAATGTTCACAAATTAAATTTTCACACACAACAAAAATTGCAAGGGTCGAATATTGAATTGTTGACTAAAGATTTTGGCATATTTCATTTACAATCTGAATATCACGGAATCTGTGTTAATCATCACATAATGTTCAGATTTGTAAAGATATATTACCCTATAATTCATTTATCACGGACCCATAATTTTGGCATCTGTGTTTGTTGCCTAAACATTTAATACCATGATTAATGGACTTAATGTCAACTATTCTGTTTTTACAAAAACTAGTTCTAATGTTGTTCAATTCAGATATTAGCATGTGTTGCGCTTCAATCCAATTTTATAACTGACATTAAAATAAGTCTTTAATAAATGTAAGTATATTATTCGTACATGCAGTCTCAGCCTGTGTTTGGCCTTTGACTTAACTCAAATGAATAATTGTTTACATGTCTCAACTTAAATATAGTTAATCATGCCTTAATATTAACTATAATACGTAATCTATCAATAATTACAAAGATACCAATAGTAGCTTAAATGCCTCAAAAACATAATTGCCCAGGTATAGTAAAAACACAAAATACATGAATTTTGCCAAAAATGGCAAAAATGAGTTTTCACCATAGAATCGAAGTAAAACATGCCAGAAAACCAAAACTTTTTGCGGAACGTTAATATCAATTTTCTGCGAAGATTTATAACCCCATGATTATTTTCTAAAATGGAAAAAACGGGGTTTTGAGGGCGTTAATGGCGTCAAAACGCAAAAGTAAGGTGGTGCCCATTGTTTACAATGAATTTTGTTTATTTTGACGTTTTCAGTCAACCATGTCAGTTTCCTAAAATTCCGAGCAAGTTTTGACCCTTCATTCTCACCAGTGAGTATTGGTTACAGAAGAAAAAAAACGTCACAGAAAATCTCAGACACACTTTAAGAGAAGATTCAATGACAGAAATAAGACGTCGCAGAAGGTCTCAGGCACAAAAGCAATTTCGTTTTTAATATCATAACACAAATTCGAATTACCATATGTACGATTATCATATTGCTTAAAAATTTCCAGATTTCCAGAAAAATAAAATTTTCAGATTTCCAGAAAAACAAAATTTCCAGATTTTCAGAAGAAAAAAAAAATTCCAGATTTCCAGATTTTTAAAAGATCACAAATCAGAATGTTATAAAGGAAATTTCATTAACGGAAAACATGAGATTATAAACCGCAAGCTCTGATACCACATGTTAACTAATACTGTTTTGTTAATCATAAATTCAAACATGAATCATAAGGTTGTATCATGAATAAAACAGTTTTGACATGAATCCAGGATGTTTATCTTCATGCAATCGCAGAACCGAAAATTCCTTATAACTATGATTTAAAAACTGACATTTGTCCATCGTTGTTGAACGGATTAAAATGACTTGAATGCTCCTTTCTTGAATAGTCCGGAATATGAGAAAAACGAATTTCGAATTTTCTCTCCCTCCTTAGAAACAATGTGTGTTGAGATGACTCTAGATGGTGTAGAGGTCTCTATTTATAAGGGGAAGAGCGCCGAAATCCTAGTGGTGGTGGGACTCTTTTCAAGTCTCCCACTAATGTCACTAATCATCATGTGACTAACGGATAAGATTTACTCAAATCTTTTAATATCTTTATTTATCACATTCCTAATTAATTAACTGACATCTATTAAAACCACATAAATGGGAAAAAATCGGAATTTAATATAATTGAAATTAAATAATTAATTTCGTCACTAACATTAATTTCCAACAGATTTTACATACAGTGACCAACATTTGATTGTTTGGATTTCTTAAATTCCATGACAGATTACACTTATTTCCCATCTAGAGTTTTAAAAAAAATAACAAATACAACATAAAAATATTATCTATCTAGTCTTGTTGGTAAACATAGAAGGAATAAAAGTAATCATAATAAATGTAACTGGTTTGATGCATCCATTACAAGAGAACAATCTCACATATCCTCGATAGCATACAGACAGCATTCTTTTGATTCGACATCTGGATCAATTTTCATTTGTTTTATAATGATACTCAACATCATATAGATTTCTTCTGAACCGGGATGAGTTTTATCATGAGCTATGAATTTATGAAGGGTTCCAAATAACTCCACAAAACTACACCCAGGAGACTTCTTCACTCCTATCCTCTCCATGGCTTTTCTCATTGTCCTAGCTTCATCCCAGCGCTTAATCACTGCATAAACATTCGATAAACCAACATATCTACCATCATGATCCGGCTCCAATTCAATAAGCTTTTTCCCAACTATCTCCGCAAGATCAAGTTTTCTATGGCTCATACACCCACTAAGTAATGCACCCAACATGGAAGCAGTTGGTTCCATAGGCATTTGACACAAGAACTGGTATGCCTCTGTTAATTCACCTGCCCTTGCTAAAACATCCACCATACAAGCATAATGCTCACACTTTGGCTTCATTCCATCTTTACAAACACACTCAAAGAAATACCAAGCTTTCTTCACTAACCCTCCATGAGCACAAGCACTCAACAAACACAAGTATGTAATCTCATCTGGGCTAATCCCAATGCTCTGCATTTCACTAAACATACCAAGTGACTCCTTTACATACCCATGCGTAGCAAGCCCCCCAATCACGGCATTCCAAATTAGCACATCCGTTTGTTTTAACGAAACACCGCGAAACACAACTAACGCATCCTCAATTGCCCCACATTTAGCATACATGTCCACTAACGAGGTTCTCAACTCTAAAGTTAATTTCAACTCATTCTCAATCATATAACTATGCATCTTTCTCCCCTGCTCAAGAGCACCTAAATGAGCACAAGCACATAAAACACTAACCATAGTAACATCATTAGCCTTAGGACCCTCAACCCTCATTCTCTCAAAAACCACCAAAGCCTCCCCATACTCCCCATCCTTAACATACCCATCAATCAAAGAGCTCCATGACACAACATCTCTCTCATGCATCAACTCAAACACTTCCCTCGCCAAACCCACATCCCCACATTTACAATAACCATCCAAAATCGAATTCCACGAAACCAAGTTTCTGTTCGGCATTTCATCAAACACCTTACGTGCATACACAACATCCCCACATGTTCCATACATATGAATCAAAGAATTCTGTATAAACCTATCAGACTCAAACCCAGTTTTTGAAATGCGCCCATGTAATGTTACACCAAGCCGAAGCTCATTCAACCGAGCTGTTGCTTTGGCCAAAAAAGGGTATGTTAGATAGTCTGGTGAAACGTTGGCTCGTAGCATTTGAACAAAAAGGGATATCGATTTATTTGGGTTTTTGCTTTTTGAGTAACCCCTAATAATTGTGTTCCAGTTAAAGATTGTTGGAGTAGTGAGTTGGAGAAAAAAACGATACGAGTAGTCAATGTTGCCGGAATCAGATGTTGAGGTGAAAGAGAGAATTTTGGAAGTAAATGGGTGGTCTTGGGAAAGGCCAAAGGAGATTAGTATAGCGTGTATTTGTTTAAGCTCTAACATTGATTTGCATTTGTCAAGCAAAGTGAGTAAAGTTTGATCGAGGTTGGCATTTTTACACAAGGAAGAAACATTCAACATTAACAGGGTCTAAATACAAAAAGATTGTTTTGGTGTAAACACTTCCAAGTTCCAGTGCTAAGGCCTCGTTTGGGAGTTGGGGAAAGAAAAGAAAGGAAAGGAAAATTTTATTAGGAGAGAAAAGAAAAGAAAAGAAAAGAAAGTTAATAGGAGAGAAAAGAAAAGAAGAGAAGAGAAAGGAGTTTGGGAGAGAAAAGAAAATAATTTTCTTTCTTGCGTTTTGGAGTTTGGAAGGAAAATAATTTTTTAAAGAGAAAGAATGAACAATTCATTAAAAAACTTTCCTTTCTCTCCATTTCTTTCCGATTTGGAAAGAAAGTTTTGGAGAGAAAGGAAGAGAAAGTTTTTAAAAAATTTTCCTTTCTTTTCTCTCCTTTTAAACTCCCAAACGAGAGAAAGTCACTTTCTTTCCTACTTAAACTCCCAAACGAAGGAAAGGAAACACACTTTCTCTTCCTTTCCTTTCTTTTCTCTCCAAAAACAGAACTCGCAAACGAGGCCTAACACTCCGTTGGAGGAGGAGGAATATAAAGGAGAAAGGAAGAAGTCGGCAAATTAGGGCCGTTTGGTTATAATTTCGATTTAAAAAGTGTTTTTAAATATAATATTAAAATTTAATTTTGTGTGTTTATAAATATTTGTGTGCGTTTGTTAAATTTATTTTTAAATTCAGTTTTCTCAAAAATTAAAAATCAACCTACATAAAATTGGTAAATATGTGTATATACATTATGCATATATGAGTATAGAGGAAATGTCACTTACATCATGATGTATACATCACACTATACTTTTTATTTTTCTCTTGAAACTAACCTTTCAATCAACGCATATTCAAAATACATTTTGTAGCTATTTTTAAAAAAATTCACAAAAAACTATTGGTGCAGACCCTTACAAATAATGTATTTTGAGTCTTTTCTTGTGGATTTTTTAAAAATAGTTACAAGATGTATTTTGACATAATTTTTTGAATATGGATTTATTGGAAGGTTAATTTCAAGAAAAAATAATTTTTTTTTTAGGACGTACAACTAGGTTTGGTGCATGAATAATGCATCGAATATGTGAGAATATAAACACACACATACATAAAATTTCTATACATACATACATACATATATACATAAACATATAAATATATCATGTATTTTTTAAGTATGTTTAATAAGGTATGTTGCAGAGTTTGACTACAAATACAAATACACACACACACACAAATATATATATATACACACACACACATCAGTTTTTTGTATACATATATTATAAATTAATGTATAACTGCATAAAAATATCAAGAATGAACTATTTTGAGTTAAAGAATAAAAAAATAAATTTAGTAAAAAGTCTTTTGTTGTTTTCTGAAAACGGGATTATAACACAAAAATGCTATAATTCAGTATTTAAAAATAGGTATGCCAAACGCAATTTTTTACCAGAATTGTGTTTAAACATAAAAAATATTATTATAATTGATAGCCAAACAAGCTTAATAATTCACTTTTTTTTAGAAAAAATTAATCATTTGACCCCTAAACTATCACGATTGTTTTAAAATGGTACTTGAACTATCAAAAGTGTTAATTAATCCCTCAAACAATGGGAATATATTTGATAAGGCCCTTCTATTAGTTTTCACAATTAAATCTAACAGAAAATAGTCATGTGCTATTTTAAGGATACAATTATCATTTGACTTTTAAAAATAAAAATAAAAACAAAAAGAATGAAGCACTCCTCTTTCGTCATCGTCAGCCCCCACCCCCCCGCCTCGTCCCCTTCCCCCTCCCCCACCCCCATTTCCATAGACAGCCCCACCACACCCACTTCTCAACTCATCACCCCGCCATCCCCATGTGTGTATATATATATATATATATATATATATGAAGAAGGCAATAGTTTACAACATGAAGATTGTTTATATAATGTTGTTGACATTCAGGATTATATTTTTATGTGTTACGGTCGTGCGGGCTTTTATAGTTTTATTGTTTAGTTTTATGGTCGTGCGGGCTTTATAATAAGCAGGTTTTATATTAACAGGGTTTGGAATGTCCAGAAAACAGAGAAAATTCTGCCCAATATTTTTTTGGTCTGTGAATTATTAAGACGTATAATATTTTTAAGTTTCTATGTATATTAGTTTATTAATAACGTTCCCGATTCGCAATTTGTCATTTTTTTATTATTTTTCCAATAATAAATATGTGTAACACCTCGTGCGCATCCAACGTAACATGTAGTAACCGACCGTGCAGTCACGAGAATCCCAATCTTAGGATTGAACCCCCCAAAAATAATTTTTTTTTATTATAGTTAAATATGGTCATGGACTTTGTCCATGATCATTTTTATTTTTTCCTTCGCGTATAAAAATGGTCGCGACTAAAATCCATGACCCCCAACCGTGACGAAAAATGGTTGCGATCAAGTCCGTGACCCACACCGCGACAAAAAAATTGGAAAAAATGGTCGCGGTATGGGTCATGGACTTTGGCCACGACCATTTTTTTCCAAAAAATTTTCGTCACGATGTGGGTCACGGACTTTGGCCGCGACCATTTTTGTCATGGTTGGTCGCGAACTTTTGTCGCGACCATTTTTTTTCGTCGCGGTGTGGGTCACGTCCCAAGTCCGCGACTATCTGCCGTGACCCCTCGGGGCTGTGACCTCTGATTGGTTACAGACTTGGGTCGCGACCCACGAAATTGGTCACTCCCGAAATGGTCACGACCCAAGTTCGCAACCCACAGTTTTGGTCAGGGATTTTAGCCATGGCCATTCACCAGTTTTGGTGTCGTGAAAGTTCTAAGTAGTCTAAGAAGAAAGATCTAAAGAAACCCTCTAAGGGAAGAAATTAGTCTACACTAGCGAAGAAACTATCGCTCAATTATACTGCCGCGGGTCGTTCCAAGACACAGACCAACGAAAATAGTTTTGAGGTAGTGGGCCCCTTCTTCAAGGAGCCTATATATAAGTTGATTTTGCAAATTAGGTTCAAACTGTACTTTAAGAGACCAAACAAAATGTCCAATGATCTGAACGAAATGGAGGCCATTCTCAGTTGAACTTACCACCAAGACCATGATCATCTCATAGAGAACTGTAAGATGTTTAAGAAGCACTTTGAAGATCTTGTCAAGGCCTAGCATCTTAAGGAGTATATTAATACAACCAAGACTAAATCTTTAGTCAGAGTGAAAATAGTGTAGAAGGAAGATGATGATCTTCCCCCTTCAGGAATGTAAGGACATAATTTTATAAATGTCTGTTCACAATTGAGTATATCATATACCGCTAAAAACGTCAAAGAATGTTCAAGATCACATATGCAACGAGACGATTCCGAATATCAAGTTCTTCAATAAGAAAAGCCTCTGCGAGATAGATTTTGGTAAGGTTGTGTTTTAGTCCCTTAACGGTTCACTTAAGGTGTTGGGATATTTTTTCTAAAGCCTTTTCTAAGTGTTGGAGCGGAGTTTTTCTTCAAAATACTTTTTCTAAGTGTTGAGGCGGACTGGAATAAGAAATTATTTTACGTTCCAGTCGTTCGAGCGAGATAGTCACGTCGTTCGAGCGATAGAGGCATCTCGCGCGATGTCGTTCGAGTAACAACTACCATCGTTCAAGCGATAACCCTGTTTTGTTCGAGCGACGCGCCGCCTTAGATTTTCTATAAATTGGTTTTTCCAACTTCGTTTTTGATTAAAAGACTTGAGAATTTTCAATACACGAAACTGCTTTGGCACTTTTAGGTTTTTAAACCTTTTTGTTTTCAATTCACAAGATCCGAATAGTTTGTGTGAATTATTTTGGAACCCAAAAACACATCCTGTGTCAAGTTTCTCTTGTAGAGAAAATCTCTACTACTGATTTAGGTGCTCTTGAGGGGAGTACTGGGCTAAAGACGATTGTGTGTCAATAAGGAGTGATAATGGGCATTCCTGGGCTGAATTAGAACTGTGGCTCTAGCTGACTATAGGTTGTGGTCTATGTGGGTTTTCTTCGGTTAAATCATTGCGAATTTCATTATAATTGTATTGTAAGTATTATAATGAAATAAAGATCTTCCCGAAAGGATTTTTTTCCTAAAATCTGCGAGTTAGTAATTTTGTTTGTGATGGTTTGACACACACACGTAGTTGCATGTTTAGGGGTTGATTTACTTTGATTTAAAAATTGACTCCAATTAAATAAGTTTAAATAGGGAATTTGCGAATTTATTTAAATTGATATCACACAGCATTCATAAATTGGTATCAGAGCAGGTTACACTAATTTATCGTGAATTCCTATTTTTCTGCAAAATTTGTGTGATATTGATTTTTTAAATATGATTTTTAAAAAAAATTCGCAATGTTTCCGAATGAAAACTTATATAATCGGTTGCCAATTTTTTATGGGTCTGATTATGCTTATTGGAAATCCCGCATGAAATCGCATTTAAAAGAAATCGATGAGAGAGTTTTGGTCATTTGTGAAAGAGGCTGGACTCCTTCCACTGTCACCACAAATAATGTCATGAATTTAAAATCTGTATCAGACTGGATTGAGGATGAGTTTAGGTGGAGCACTTTATTTCACATGGACTTAGTGCAATTTTTAGACAGTCAACCCCCAATGAGTTCTGACGTATTATGACGTGCACCAATTCTAAAGAAGCGTGAGATGTTTTACAACTCACCCGCGAAGGCACTAACGCGTCCAAAGAGTTTAAAATTCAAAATTTAACTACTCAATTTGAAACGATTATAATGCTTGGGACTAAGTGTTTTGATGACTTTTATGCACGTTTATCTGACATTGTCAACACTAGTTTTTGGTGAGATTATACCTGATGCACGAGCGATTAAAAAGATTTTAAGATCCCTACTAAAACATTTTATCCCTAAAGTGATTATTTTGAACACCTTAGGTAATTTGAATCGTCTGAAATTAAAAGAGTTGGTAGGAGACCTCCACACATATGAGATTGACATGTTTCCTGACATTGTCAAGCCTAAGGATAGAGGGATAGCACTTAAAGCCCAGTATAAGAAGAAAAATAAAGTGAGTTTTTGTGAGTCCAAATCGAAGGACGAGTCTGATTTTGATATGGCCATGCTTGCAAATAATTTTAAAAAATTTCTTAAGTTTTCAAGACAAAATTCTTCTAATAAAATATCCTTTGAGAAAAATAAAAATGAGGCAAAAGAGAGTGGTGAGAAAGAGGGTGAGAAAGTGGAGGAAGAGAACTGTTTTGAGTGTGAGGGGAAAGGCCATAGAGCATTTGAGTGTCCCACTAGTTTAAAGAGAAAGGGCAAAAAGATTGCCATGCCAGCCACTCTTAGCGATAGTGAGGAAGAGGTGAAAGATTCCGGGGATGAGTTGTCACATGGGAAGTTTGTTGCTTTTTCTTCTAGTCACTTAAGCACACCCAGTTTGTCCCACGACGATGAGGATACTCTTGCATGTGAGACCCCCGATGATGATTTGAGTGTTTCTAGCGAGTCTGAGAGTGAGTGCACTAGTGAGGTTGATAGTGAGCTCTAGATCACATATATAGATTTATACGTCGAGACTTTAAAGACTAAAAAATTAAATAAGGAGTTAAGTCTTAGGTTGCAAGATTTGGAGACAGAGTTAGATAGTTTGAGGGAGTTTGAGGCGAAAGCGAGTCAACTCGAGAAGGTGGGTCTCCTTGATTGAACAACTGATAGCTTTAGGCCGAGAAAAGAGTCATTTTACTAACACGGTATCTAGTCTGACGACACGTTTATCCCAACTCGAGAGTGATCTCGAACGTGCCCGGGAGGCCAAAGTCCCTTTAGATAACGCATCTAAGAAAGTTGGAAAGATGGTTCTCAATCCCATTTTGGGAGATGTTGAGAGACGAGGAATAAGTCATGATAGTGCGTCCACTTTACATATGTTACACCCGAGACGATTCCTACTTCAGTGTTTGATTCACATGGATCTCAACCCAACCTACCTAGGTGTTCCGTACTTGATAGGCGAGCACATAGGAGACGTTTTGAGAGAGGTATACCTATGCCTGTTTATGTTTTCACCCACTACACAAGAGAGGGCACCTTAGGAATTTTTACTTTAAGTTGGGTCATGTGTCACGTTTTGCTACTACTCGTGTTCACACACACACATCCACACCTGATGCTTCAGATGATTACACGAGAGAGTTTGCACATATTAGGGAGAAGGTAAAATTTTTGGTCAATACTTCACGTGGTTTGATAGAGATTTTTCATAGGATGTCACCACCTTTGGAAAACTCCACTGCACCTAACGGTTGAGGTTTAGACTTGTTTTCTAGCGTAGGATCATTTGGATGATGATATTTTTGCCTATTGCTAGTATGTATTTTTTGTTTTAGATTTTTTCTTTTGAAAAATACAAAAAGATTTTTTTTTGATAAATTTTTTGAAAAAGACAAAATGAGTTTTGTATTTTGTTTACACCGTATATGAATGGAAATTTAAGATGACCAAGTCACAATTTCATTTCGTATCCTCTGATGATTTGATAGTGTTTTGATATGCTCATCATTTCATTGCTTTACAATATTTGGACTCATTGAGATGTAATTCAGTGTCACTACCTACATGTTTGATTCATGAGTTACTTTAATGCACACTTTCATGGACTTGTTTGATTATTGTACTTGTTTACCACATATTGGTCGGAGTGTTGTCATCTCAATTATGTCTTTAAAACGAACCACATGCGATAAAACTTGATAATGAAAGTCATGCATGTAAAAACCATTTACCATGAGGAATTTAATTGTAACAAAATATGATGAGTGAATCATGACAAGGGGTTGCGAGAGTAAAAAATTAACTCGTCGTGAAAGTTACCGTTTTAAAAGAGACCGAAAAATTTAAAGGCAATAAAAAGATAAATATGCCAAAAAGGGGCCACCTCAAAAGAAAAATATAATAATTATTAATTATGAGGGATTTTGGATGGAAAGAAATGAAAAACGAGTTTGCACATCCTGATAGCGTCATGAAAAAGCATTCATAGTTTTAGGCGTTATTGGTGTGGGAATCATTCTTGACTTTGATGTGTTGATGGATTGAGTCGATGTCATCTAAATTCAATGCTTTTGAAATCTAAGGACGATTTTGAGATTCATTCGACAGGAGTACACATATTCATCGTGCACATATGTTATGTTTGATTACATTGACTTGCCTATCAAATATGTTCACACCCATTCATTCTATTTCCATGATTTGGTTGTTTTAGTGTAAATTCATAGTGTGTGATATGTATAATTATTTTTGCATTTTTGTTTGAAAAAATTAAAAAATAAAAATTAGTTTGTCGAGGCTTTTGAGTTACTCTTTTTTTGATTTGTTATGCATTGGTGTCGTGACAACTCTATATTTCTTTGGTTTATTCATTTTCTTGTCTATTTCGATCAAATAAAAAGGGAGAGAACGAATTATGGGGGAGTTTTTGCATTATGGGGGAGATTTATTGATATATTCTTATATCATTTCAAACTCGATGCGTCACGAAGGTATTTTCGTTGTCTCATTTGTGTAGTTGCAAGATTGAAGATCATTTTCTTGCACACCCTGATGACAAAAGCTTAAAGATTTGAAGTTAAAGATTTTTGAAGAAAAGTTTGATACTTGCATGTTTAGTACATTTTCAGTTTTGGGTTCATAGGAGGGTATTAAATTGTATAGGATATTTGTTTTGATAATTCGAATGTTTTTTATTTTGTACCGCCATAGACATAAGGGGAGATTTATAATGACATAATTTTATAAATGTTTGTTCACAGTTGAGTATGTCGTATACTGCTACAAACGTCAAAGAATATTCAAGATCACATATGCAACAAGACGATTCTGAATATCAAGTTCTTAAACAATAAAAGCCTCCACAAGACAGATTTTGGTAAGGTTATGTTTTAGTCCCTTAATGGTTCACTTAAGGTGTTGGGATATTTTTTCTAAAACTTTTTCTAAGTGTTGGAGCGGAGTTTTTCGTCAAAATATGTTTTCTAAGTGTTAAGGCGGACTAGAATAAAAAATTATATTACGCTACAGTCGTTCAAGCGAGATTGACACGTTGTTCGAGCGACATATGCATCTCGCGTGAAGTCGTTCGAGCGACAACTGGCATCGTTAAAGCGACAACCCAATTTCGTTCGAGTGACGCGCCGCCTTAGTTTTTTTATAAATTGGTTTTTCCAACTTCGTTTTTTATTAGAAGACCTGAGAATTTTCAATACACGAAACTGCTTTGGCAGAATACTTTGTCTCCTCACTTTTAGGTTTTTAAACCTTTTTGTTTTCAATTCAAAAGATCCCAAAAGTTTGTCACTATACCAAATCTGTCTAATTGTCACGGTCATTGACCTTGACAAGTTGGACTTGTCAAGGTCAACGACCGTGACAATTCGGGGCGAGATAACTTTTTTTGTCACGGACGTGTCACGGTCATTGACCGTGATAAGTTCATTTGAAATGTCATGGTCGTGTCACGGTCATGGCCCGTGACAAGTTTAGTCACGGTTCATAACCGTGACAGAGCCTTGACCCTTTTTAAAAAAATTGTCACGGTCATTGACCGTGACAAGTCCGTGACAACCATATTTGTCAAGGACTTGTCACGGTCAATGACCGTGACAATTCTGGGAAGAATTTTAAAAAAATTTGCTGGGCAGTATGGCCACTGCCACTGCCCAGCAGTATATTTGTACCTATTATAGCAACGTTGTACCTGTTTAAACATCATATATCCAAACAAACTAAAGATAATGAAAATATATATTCAAAAGAGAAACAATATACATGACGATATAATCCAAATATAATTAAAATGTACCAACTTAAAAATAATGTCACTACATGTCTGGGGTAAATGTGAGGAGGTGAGTAGGCCACACGATATACGAATTGACAAACCCACTAATATACATCGTGCCACATTGTTCGCGCAACCACAATAGAGAGTTTTCCTTCCCGGGTATCACATGTGTGACGAGCACTTTGGATTCGATCTCTTGAAGCGCACGTCCATGAACTATTCCACCCTGGACGATATTCGGGTCCCTCAACCCCCGCCCTATCCGCTGGCCATCAAATACGTCCAATATGAACACGCTCGGCCAACCAATTTTCGACATCGGTCTGGGAAAGGGAGCCAAATAAGGAAGTGGATCATCGAAGTACGCACGTGTCAGTGATGAAGCAGCGAGGTCCACATCCTCGTTATCCTGCGCCTCGTTATCCCGCACCTCCTCCTCCTCCTCCTCCTCCTCATCCACCGCCTTCTCATTCCCTTTCCCCTTACGGTCTCCGCCCAACGTACGCTTCATGAATGAGTACATATCTTGGACCTTCGCCTCCAAACGGGACAGTTTCGCATCATGTGAATCCACCGTTCGAGACAACCCGGTGTCGCTCGTCTCTAATCCACCGTTCGAGACAACCCGCGAGCTCACCCCCCTTGTCCTCCCCTTGCGATCAGATCCAAGCACTTGGTTGAGTGCGTCTGTGGACAAAGATGCCTTGTCGGCAACAGACTTCGACTCATGCACTTCCTTAAGCTTTGTCCGAAACGACAAAAAGCACATGATTAGTAAAATAAGTAAACTAAAAAATTATAACGTAATTAACAAAAATTAAACTGTCGGATTACTTACAATCGTGGCCGCGACGCTCGGGGACACTTCCTTGTCCTTCCCCTTCTTCATCCGAAGAGACACATAAGTATCGAGCCTATGTGGCTTACCCCCTGGGCCACTCCCTATCCCCTGAAATAAAATAAAGTAAAATTAGTATCGGTCCCGCAAAGTAAAATAATGAAGAATAATATATTTCTGTAGTTATAGAAAAATTAAATCTTACCTTCATCCTATGCTCCACCTCGGCGTAAGACGTCCGGTCGGAGTAGTGCACGTCCGTCTTTTTTGCCCGATTTTCCCTCCCCGATTGGCGAGATGCCAATTGTCGATCCTCGATCTCATTGTCAATGAACTTTTGCCATTGTGCCAATGATATCGGCTCCTTGGGCGGGACGAATCCATGCCATTGGATAATGGACTCTCGTGTTTTCCCAAAGTACCGTGTCCTTATATTTTTCTTCCACGTCTTGTGTTGCTCCCTCAACTGCTCCAAGACGGAATCGCGTATCTTTGGATCCAAGTTGAATTATTCCTGTCCAACAAATACAATGTTAGTTGCGAATAAATATAAATATAAATATAAATATAAATATAAATATAAAATGAAATTGAAATTGAAATTGAAATATTCATATAAATATAAATATATTACCTGTAGTGCCGCCCAAACAGCTAACTTGAGATCATATGGCACCTCCTTCCAACTCATAAACCCCGGGTCGATGACCGTCTTTAGCAGCTCGAGGGATCTCGCTAATAGCTCTGATTTGTTCTCGATGGTAATCCCAAATTTGCCATATTTGGGGAGCCTAGGGGCCGAGGAGCCATCGTCGCCTCCGCTACCACCGAGCCCAGACGACATCATCATAAACAGCATCATCACCTTCGCCTTAATACCCATTTGCTGTAAAAAAATGTTATTAGTACAGATAAAAAAAATGTTATTAGTACACATAAACACACACCCCTACCATACCCTCCATCCCTGCCCCCACTCCCACCCCCACCCCTGCCCCACCCCCACCCCCTCACCCCACCCCCACCACACACACGCACACGTACACGTACACCCCACCACCACACCCCCTGCCCCCCTCCCCCACCACACACCACCACACACACACATACACACACATAAACACATAAATATGTCTAAATTAGTTGAAAACATCTAACGTGGATACATGTATAGAGATTTTATGTCATCTATTGGAACTATTAAAAAAAAATCTTCTTTGTTTAAGGTAATTGCCACTTAATAAATCTTATTGCAAGTGAAAACATTTTTTGGACAAAAAAAATCGTTGAAGTCATTTTGTTGGAGGTCATATGCTTCAAGATCGCAGATTTACTTCGGTGATATCATTTTATTTTAGGAGTAGATGGGTTTTTATGTATTTTTTCTATTGGGATGAGTGAAATATTTGAAAAACTTAGTATTACCATTAATGTTTTGATTGAAGTAACTTTGATTTAGGTTGGTGGATATGATGTTAGAATTGTTGATTGTGTAGAGAGATTTTACTTATATTTGAAAAACTTATTATTACCATTATTGTATGTTATATATGTTACAATGGGATGCTGTTATATATTATTTTTAAGAGGTTTTGTTTATTATTATATATATTATATATACCGGAATAGATGTAAAGCATGGAATAAATGTTATATATTATGTCCGTTCGAATGCCTCAAAATAAAAAATTCCAAAATTATTTTTAAAACTTGTTCCTAGATCTTCAAAAGGTAAATACACAACTCAAAAAAATTCTTCAATACTTCGAAAGGTTTTTAAAACACATTTTATGAAAAAATTCTCTCAATTTAAAAAACATCTTAGTGTGTGCAATTAGCCAATATTATATCAAACTTCTCGAAAGGATATAGTCCTCATATTCAATCATGGAAGACTCCAATGAGAGATAGTGCATGATCTTCAATCTGTAGTCCTTAAGGTTCATCTGACCTAAACTAGATTGTGTCTCACTCATAACGAACCAAGTCTATTTAACTTGATAGACTCAAACGTTTTGATACATGAGAGAGCCAATTTATATATAATACAAATGTTTACATTTTCAGTAAGACTTTTGCCAACATTTAGTGAACAATAATGGTTCTTTCGCTTTTGTTTGTTAAATACTAATCTACTAAGAATTTGGAGACATCCACGATGAAAAAAATTGGTAGGAGAAAAATGCTATCAATTTAATGTTTTAATGGTGAAGGAAAGTTCAAAATAACCCGCATTATTAAAAAATAAATAACTTTCAACAGAAAGAATGCATTGATTTCTTTAACTCCAAGAATAAAAATTCTAGAATCACTTAGAAATAAAATCACAACGAATTATTTTTTTATCTTTAACCATAGTCAAAATATCGTAATCTTCCATTTGAAATTAAAATTAGACACAAATATACAAGTACAAATATCTTCAATGTGGAATTAAATCGATAACACTAATATTCTAAAGTTCATGAACGATATTTAACCTAAGACAAAAGTATAGGTCAAGCAACAACATATTAACATGTGAATTGTCTAATTCGAATGAAAATGAGTTAATCTTTATATACATTGATGATGCGTGGATTTAGCACCACCAGGTAAGTGATAGTGAGCTCAAGCAGTGGTAACCATGGCAGCCATAGAGATGTATAAGTGTATAAGTATGTAAGTGTGTAGAAGGAGATGAGTATAAGAGGAACAAGATGATGATGTATAGTGGTTCAGCCAATTTGGCCTACATCCACTGTGAGTGTGTGATCCACTAAGTATGGGCACTAATGGCCTTGGATACAATGCACATAAACTCTCTCTCTCTCTACTGTGTATACAAGCAGGGTTTTAGCTAGGGTTGCAATTGATCGATCCCCTCTAGGGTTGTAGGTGACAAGTATATATAAGTCTTGGGGGGTGTAGTGTACCCCCCAAGTAAGCATGGTGCATGTGAATGATGATCTAACCAATTCCCTGTTGACACCTGTAGATGCCAAATGATGGCATAATATTCCCTCACGTGAGGGTGTGATTCGGTTATAACGGTCTGCCACGTGTCATATGAGCCTCACGCGCACTGTTCCACGCGTCTCCCAAACCACGCGCTGAGATGATGTCACCCTCGGCCTATGATATGAGGCCGAGGGCAAAGTTCCCCCTGGTAGTGTATGGTCCAATTTAAGCCTCGTACTGTCGGCCCCTCGAAGGGTCGTCTGGGGCCTGCTGAAAGGTCGGCCCCTCGGAGGGTCGTCCGGGGCCTGCTGAAGGGTCGGCCCCTCGGAGGGCCGTCCGGGGCCTGTTGAAGGGTCGGCCCCTCGGAGGGTCGTCCGGGCCTGTTGAAGGGTCGGCCCCTCGGAGGGTCGTCCGGGTCCTGCTGAAGGCCGAGTCCAGGTGGGGTCATATGGAGCCAAATGAGGGGTCGGCCCCTCGGAGGGTCGTCTGAAGGGGTTGCCTTGATCCCGGCAGTCAGGGGGTAAATATGGGTATATCAATCACCCCCCAGCCCTTAGCCATTGATGTTGTTGAGATGGATGAGGGATAGTGTTGCTTTTGAGGCGGATGTATGGTCAGTCTGATGAGGGATGCCTGTCAAGATGAGGTGACACTTGGGCAGTTGCCCACTGTCATCTCCAGTTCCCTAGGTAAGGCGGCTGTACTATGCTTGGAGCTTTGTGCCCTAATGATATCCTCCTCGTGGGCTGTGTTTTGCTTTGGGAAGTGAGCCCCCTCAATTAGCAAAGATATTTAAAGGATTTTGAAATCCTTTTCCCATTCTAGCTTCTTCTTCATCTTCGCGCCCTTACTTTCTCTCTCTACAATTCCAGCTAACTCCATAGCCGTTTCTTCGCTGATTTCTCCATCGCTCTTCACTCAGCCGTTGCTCTTGTTTCCAGGTACTCTTCTTTGACTGAACTCTCCTCTAGCTCTTCCATTTCCTTTGTGTGTTGGGGTCGAACCCCTTTTATCATTTTTCTGGTTTTTCTCGCATTTTTCTGGCATCTTTTCCGGCGAACGACTTCGACTGTTCTTGAGTGTTCTTGAGCAAACCTTTCATATTCCCAGTTTTAGATCCAAAAGTCATAGGTTGGTCAATTGGAGTTTGTTTGTGGTTAGATTAGTAAAATCATCTCAAGTGTTAGGTCTCCCCCTTAATGCTTAGGAGGCTTTACGATTTAGCAGACGATTTTCCATCCTTGAGGGAGAAGTTCTTCATAGAGATCAGGCGCATAGAGGAAGAGGAGGAGAGGAGACGACGGGACGACCCCATTTGGGTACGGCCCATCTTTCCCCTCCCCTTGAAGAAAATTCTGCCCTCTGAGCCACAAGGGTCGTCCTATCGTCCATCCGATAGTCAGACGTTTGAGGGTGGTATGGACGAGCGTGCGTCTTCACCTGCAGGTGCTGGTCCCTCTGGAAGGAGAGGGTCGTCTGAGTATGCCCAGGACCATCAGGCCGAGGGTGTGGGACCCTCTGAGGCTGTCCCTGTGACGGCCCTATCCCCCCATGCATTTCAAATGACTTTTCACGGTTCGCCCCCAAGAGGTGAAGAGGCCGAGGGTTATGCTGAGGACTCTGATGATGATCCCATTGACACTTCTCACGCCTCTGCTTATTTTTCCACTGTGAAGGATCGCGACCTCTTGCTGTGGAGGCATCAGTTCGGCATAAAGTCCTCTGTGACTATGAGGGTTCCCAACCCCGATGAGCGAGTTTATCAGGGAGACGAGGGGGAGGTTGCTGTTTACGAGCAGATGCTTAGGGTAGGTGTTAGGTTCCCTCTGCATCCTACCATTGTTGAGATCCTGTCTGCCCTTGGGGTTTCCCCCTCTCAGCTCCCCCCTAACTCTTGGAGGGCAATTCTTGGCTATATATCTCTTTGGAAGAGTGTCTTCACAGATGAGCCCTCAGCAGACTTATTCATTGGTTGTTATAACATTACCTCATCGTCCAAGCAGCCTGGTTACTACCACTTAGGGGCCAGGAAGTCTGACAAGAAGATCCTTCATGTAGCCCAGACCTCAAATCATGACTGGAAGAAGAGGTATTTCTTCATCTCTGGGGACTGGGAGTTCCCCTCTGGGGTTGAACCTCTTGAAGATAGTCCGAGGATTTCCCAGGTATGGTCCAAACCTTCCATGAGGGCACGGTCTGACCCTGGATTAAGTCAGGAAGAGAGGGTAATTGTTGACTATCTGAGGGACCAGGGGAAAGAGGGTGAACTTCCAAAATTTGAAGATCTAATGACCTCTCATCACCTCAGAGAAGCTGGTCTGAGGGTCGGCCCTCTGACAGAATTATGTGAGTGTTTTTCCATTTTCGCATTATGATTCCTTCTAAGTGTTCCCTCTTTGCCTCTGTATCTTTCTGACATATTTCCTTCTTTTCAGGTCGTCCTGCGAACATTTCTGACCAATTGTGGGAGATGACTGCCCCCAGCTTGTTGTCCGGTCTTGGCAAAAAGAAAGGGAAGGAACCTCAGCAAGCCCAGAGGAAGTCAACGGCCGAGGGGCCGAGGCCGGTAGAGCCGACCGTGGATAGTCGGAAAAGGAAGCAGCCTGAAGCTCCTGAGGGCTCTCGTCCTGATGCACGGACGAGGGTGAGGGCAGAAGTGTCTGAGGGGTCTGCCTCCAGCATGGGGGCATTTTGGTCTCAAAATTTAGCATCCTTGAAGTCTGACCCTTCTTCCCTCATAGCCAACTTAAGGGCGGCCAAGGTCTCCATGTTTTCTGCTCCTTCGGCCTCTGACTACGACTTTTTGTCGAAGATGCCCCCTGCCAAGGTGTATGATTACGGTTTGCATACCATGGCCCAGGTATTTGTTTCTACCGTACTTCCTCAGTTAATTTTTTGTCAATCTGTTCCCTCGGCCTCTTAATGTTTGCTTGTTCTTGTGCAGTCTATTTGTGCTTGGGCGTCGGCTACAAAATGGATGGCCGAGAATCAGCTGAAATTTCAAGAGGCTGACAGGGCCATTCAGCACGAGGCTCTTCTGCAGACTGAACTGGATACTGCAAGGGCTGAGCTGGATACTGCAAGGGCTGAGCTGGAGGGTATGAGGGTTGAGCATACCAGGGTCTTGAATGAGCTACAGACGCAGCATGAGGCAGATCTGAAGGCCAAGGACGACCTTATTAAAGACAAGGATGCGGCCTTGAATAACCTGGGGGCTCACTTCAAGACTGAGCTTGAGGGTGCAGTAAAGAAGGCCGGGGCTGATGCTGTTGAGGCCTATAAGGTTTCAGACGAGTTTCAAGGCTTCGGCCTTGAGTATCTTGAGAGGGGAATTAGGACGGCCTGTCGGTGGGTCGTCCTAAAATTTGCTGATGCAGTGACGACTATCCGCCCTTCCCTTGAAGCCGTCCAGCTAGATGACCCCTTAATTGCTGAGGCCTTGGCACAGGTTGAATCCCAAGTCCACGTTGAGGGTACCGGCACATCTGAGGATCAGCCTCTGGTGGTCGTAGATGAGACCCCTGTAATCGATGTGCCCTCTGAGTGTGCTCAATAGGGTGGCTGTCTGTAGCCCACACCCTCTTCTTGTAACATTTTTTTTGTATTTTTGTTGATCAAACATTTCCCTTATTTGTAATATAATCACTGTCTTCTATTCCTGTCTTTGCTTTGTGATGCTTAGAAATTAACAATATTACCAACTCCTCTCTCGTCATTTTGAGGGTAAATGGTGTCGTCTCCCCCATTTGCCCTCTTCATAGCCGAGGGTGTTTACCACCAAATTATGGTGTTTTAAATCAAGTCCACCCTCGTCTTTTTGAGGGGAGTGGAGGGGTCGTCCCCTCCACTGGTCCCCATTATAGCCGAGGGTTCAACTATCCAAATTAATGGATTTTAATGTATTCTTCCCTCGTCTTTTTTGAGGAGAGTGGAGGGGTCGTCCCCTCCACTGGTCCCCATTATAGCCGAGGGTTCAACTAACCAAATTAATGGATTTTAATTTAGTCTTCCCTCGTCTTTTTTGAGGAGAGTGGAGGGGTCGTCCCCTCCACTGGTCCCCATTATAGCCGAGGGTTCAACTAACCAAATTAATGGATTTTAATTTAGTCTTCCCTCGTCTTTTTTGAGGAGAGTGGAGGGGTCGTCCCCTCCACTGGTCCCCATTATAGCCGAGGGTTCAACTAACCAAATTAATGGATTTTAATTTAGTCTTCCCTCGTCTTTTTTGAGGAGAGTGGAGGGGTCGTCCCCTCCACTGGTCCCCATTATAGCCGAGGGTTCAACTAACCAAATTAATGGATTTTAATTTAGTCTTCCCTCGTCTTTTTTGAGGAGAGTGGAGGGGTCGTCCCCTCCACTGGTCCCCATTATAGCCGAGGGTTCAACTATCCAAATTAATGGATTTTAATGTAGTCTTCCCTCGTCTTTTTTGAGGAGAGTGGAGGGGTCGTCCCCTCCACTGGTCCCCATTATAGCCGAGGGTTCAACTAACCAAATTATGGTGTTTTAAATCAAGTCCACCCTCGTCTTTTTTGAGGAGAGTGGAGGGGTCGTCCCCTCCACTGGTCCCCATTATAGCCGAGGGTTCAACTAACCAAATTAATGGATTTTAATTTAGTCTTCCCTCGTCTTTTTTGAGGAGAGTGGAGGGGTCGTCCCCTCCACTGGTCCCCATTATAGCCGAGGGTTCAACTATCCAAATTAATGGATTTTAATGTAGTCTTCCCTCGTCTTTTTTGAGGAGAGTGGAGGGGTCGTCCCCTCCACTGGTCCCCATTATAGCCGAGGGTTCAACTAACCAAATTAATGGATTTTAATTTAGTCTTCCCTCGTCTTTTTTGAGGAGAGTGGAGGGGTCGTCCCCTCCACTGGTCCCCATTATAGCCGAGGGTTCAACTATCCAAATTAATGGATTTTAATGTAGTCTTCCCTCGTCTTTTTTGAGGAGAGTGGAGGGGTCGTCCCCTCCACTGGTCCCCATTATAGCCGAGGGTTCAACTAACCAAATTATGGTGTTTTAAATCAAGTCCACCCTCGTCTTTTTTGAGGAGAGTGGAGGGGTCGTCCCCTCCACTGGTCCCCATTATAGCCGAGGGTTCAACTAACCAAATTAATGGATTTTAATTTAGTCTTCCCTCGTCTTTTTTGAGGAGAGTGGAGGGGTCGTCCCCTCCACTGGTCCCCATTATAGCCGAGGGTTCAACTATCCAAATTAATGGATTTTAATGTAGTCTTCCCTCGTCTTTTTTGAGGAGAGTGGAGGGGTCGTCCCCTCCACTGGTCCCCATTATAGCCGAGGGTTCAACTTCCCATGCATGCTAGGACTGACAATAGGATGAAGGAAACACTGATATTTCTCATTAATTTTCCAAGTGTTCTGTTGGAGCAACCCTAATTACAATTATGGCCTTTCAAGACCTTACAACATTACTGATAGTATTTCTTCAAATGATCTGCATTCCAGGGGTTTGAAAAAGGCTCCCCCTCTAAGTTTTCTAGCCTGTAGGTCCCTGGGAAAACTTCATCGATGACCCTATATGGGCCATGCCAATTAGGATGGAGCTTGTTGGGTTTCTGCCAAGTCTTTTTAAGAACCAAGTCTCCCACTGCGATAGGCCTCTGTTTCACCCTTTGGTTGTAAAACTTTGCGGTCCTCTGCTGGTAGGAAGCTTGCCTTATCTCAGCATCCTCCCTTCTTTCCTCAATCAGGTCTAGGTCAAGTCTTCTCTCTTCCGTATTCCCCTGGGGGTCATACATTTGGACCCTATGAGTAGGAAACTCCACTTCGGTGGGGATGACTGCTTCTGATCCATAAGCTAACATGAATGGGGTCTCCCCGGTAGAGGTCCTTACTGTCGTCCTGTATGCCCACAACACTGCATATAACTCCTCGACCCATCTTCCTTTTGCCTCCTCAAGCCTCTTCTTAATCCCATCTAGGATTGTCCTGTTCGTAACTTCGGTTTGCCCATTGGCCTGAGGTCGGCCTGGGGTGGAGAAAAATTGTTTGATGCTTACCCTCTCACAGTACTTCTGCAGAGAGGCATTCTTGAATTGAGTCCCGTTATCCGAGATGAGGGTGTTGGGTAGACCATATCTGCATATCACATTTTTCCAGATGAACTGGAAGGTCTTCTGCTCCGTGATCGTGACCATCGGTTCGGCCTCTACCCACTTTGAAAAGTAGTCAATTGCTACGATGAGGAACCGATAGTTATTGACTGCTCTCGGTAAGGGTCCTACCAGATCAATCCCCCATACTGCGAACGGCCATGGTGATGTAATGGAGGTGAGAGGCTGGTGAGGTTGATGAGGGATGGTAGCAAATCTTTGGCATTTATCACACTTTTTAACATATGCGGCAGCATCTTTTCCTAAGGTCGGCCACCAGTAGCCTTGGGTGATCACCCTCTTTGCCAAGGATCTACCCCCAATATGGCTTGAACACGACCCTTCATGCACGTCTTGCAAAATGGAAGGGACCTCTGAGGGATGCACACACCTAAGTAAGGGGAGCAGAAACCCCTTTTTATACAGCGTGTCTCCGATGACAGCGAACTTTGCAGCCCTGTATCTCAGCTTCTTCCTCTCTTGGCTCGCTTCCGGCATCTCTCCCCCTCTAATGTATCTGATCAGGGGGTCCATCCATGAAGGTTCTTGAGAAACATTCATGCAAACACCAAGTGTTCCCTCGACGTCTTCGATTGTTGGTCGAAGCAAGATTTCTACCGGGACTGTCCTCCTTATGTCTATCCTAGTGGCTGAGCCCAACCTTGCAAGGGCGTCAGCACGGCCATTGTCGAGCCTAGGTACCCTCTTGAATTTCACTTCTTTAAAGTCCTTCAGCGATAACCTCACCATCTCAAGGTACCTAGCCATCCTCTCGTCCTTGGCCTCATAGGCTCCTAGTATCTGATTCACCACCAGCCTTGAATCACTGTGAACCAAAATTTGGCCGATACTAAGGGATTTGGCCAAGGAGAGGCCAGCTATCAAGGCCTCATACTCAGCCTCATTGTTGGAGGCTTTGAAATTGAACCTCAGGGCATACTCGACGTCTGTGCCATCGGGTGCTGATAGTATCAGTCCAGCACCACTTCCGCTATCACAGGAGGACCCGTCAACGAAGAGGTTCCACGGAGTCTTTCCTTCAGAAAAATTTCCCTCAGAGAGGGACCCCTGTCTAAAGATGTATCTTCCCTCTTCATTTTCAGTCACTTTCCTTCTAGCGGTGCTCGTCTCAGCCATTTCTGCGGGTGCGTCTGCGGGTCTGTCTTCTGTATCTGCCTTCCCGAGGGTCTCACCCTCGGCCTCATCATCTTCCCAGGTGAACTCAGCCACGAAGTCTGCCAAGGCCTGCCCCTTAATGGCTGTCTTAGGCTGATACACAATGTCAAACTCCCCTAGCTCTATAGCCCAGGTCATTAGCCTTCCTGATTTTTCAGGCTTGTGTAGGACCTGCCTAAGAGGAGAGTCAGTAAGGATGACCATAGTATGGGACTGGAAGTACGGTTTCATCTTCCTTGAGGCATGGATCAAGGCGTAGGCCAACTTCTCCATCCTCGGGTATCTCTGCTCTGCCCCCTGGAGTGCCTTGCTGTTGAAATATACGGGTTTCTGTATCCCATCTTCGTCTCTTACGATTGCTGCACTGATAGCGGACTCTGAGACAGCAAGGTACACGTAAAGTCGTTCACCCTGCACGGGTCGTGACAGCAGCAAGGGAGACCCTAAGTATGATTTTAGCTCCTTGAAAGCCTCATCACACTCTTCGCTCCATTCAAAGGCTTTCCTGAGGATTTTGAAGAATGGTAGACACCTGTCTGTGGCCCTCGACACAAATCTGTTCAAGGCAGCCACTCTCCCTGTGAGCCTCTGAACGTCTTTAATGGACTTGGGGGTCTTCATCTCAATAAGGGCCTTTATCTTTTCAGGATTGGCCTCAATGCCTCTTTGGTTGACAATGAACCCCAAGAATTTCCCCGCTCCGACCCCGAAGACACACTTGGTCGGATTAAGCTTCATCTGGTACTTGTCCATCGTGTTAAAGGTCCTTTCCAGGTCTGCTACATGGTCCTCTGCCTTCAAACTCTTGGTCAGCATGTCATCCACGTAGACCTCCATAGACTTCCCAATTTGGTCTTCAAACATTCTGTTTACGAGGCGCTGGTACGTTGCCCCCGCATTTTTTAGACCAAAGGGCATGACCCTGTAACAGTATGTCCCCTTATCAGTGATGAAGGCTGTCCTCTCCGAGTCTTCAGGGTCCATGAAAATCTGGTTATACCCTGAGTAGGCATCCATGAAACTCATGAGCTCATGGCCTGCGGTAGCGTCTACCATCTGGTCGATGCGGGGAAGAGGGAAGCTGTCTTTAGGACAATGCTTGTTGAGGTCTGTGAAGTCAACGCACATTCTCCACTTGCCGTTGGCCTTTGGGACAATGACTGCGTTGGACAGCCATTCAGGGTAGATGACCTCCCTGATAAACTCAGCGTCTTGTAATTTTTTAACCTCATCCCTGATGACCTCATACTTCTCTCTAGAGTAAATCCTTCTCTTCTGCTTTACCGGCTTTACTCCCTCTACCACATTGAGTTTGTGGCACATGATTTCAGGGTCGATCCCTGGCGTATCTACATGGCTCCACGCGAAGACGCTTCGCCTTCTCCTCAACAGTTTTATGAGGTCTTCCTTGATACTGGGCTTCAGAGACTTCCCACTTGGACGGTTTTTCCCGGGTCATCCTCATCGAGGATGATGGGTTCTACCTCCTCAGCGGCCTCTCCTTTCTTGAGCTTCGTCTCGTCCCTGGGGTCTAGGGTATCAATGTTGTAAGTGGCTGTAGCCCTCTTGTGTGCCTCCCTTTCTTCAGCGGAGTTGTAGTAGCACTCTCTCGCTATTGTCTGGTCTCCCTGAACTTGCCCCACCCCATAAGGGGTAGGGAATTTAACCATCTGGTGGACTGTGGACGGCACAGCTTCAAACCCCTTGAGGGCCACACGTCCCAGTATGATGTTGTATGCCGAAAACACATGCTCATCCAGCACAAAGAAACTGACCTTCTTGGTGAGCCATCTCGGCCATTCGTCCCCCATTCTGACATCAGCCTCATATATTCCCAGGGGGTGAACCTTCTCCCCACTGAACCCAATCAATGGATGGTGGTATGGGACAAGTCTGGCACGACTGAGGCCCAAGGCCTTGAAGCATGGCCAAAACATCACATCTGCGGATGAGCCTCCATCTATCAGTATCCTCGGCACTTCACACCCATGCACCCTGGTAGTGATGACGAGAGGGTCATCATGCGGGGCCAAGAGGCCTTTGAAGTCCATCCTTGAAAATCCCACTATCAAAGTGTCCATGTCAACCTTCTTCCTTTTCTCTGACTTGACCTCTAGGGAGGTCGAGTGCACCGTCTTCGTCACTGCCTTAGCTTCAGCAACGTGGGCCTTCCTGTCGGCTACCTCAGACCCTCCTCCTGCAAGTCCCCCGGAGATCATTCCCACTCCGAGGGAGATCATATTGAGCCTCTTGACAGGGCCGTGGTCGTCTCTCGGCGGGAGGTCAGGGTCGTCCTCATCATCAGAGGGGTCGTCCCCTCTTTTTTGAGGACCTTCTCTGCAGGCATCGACTCGCTTCTTTCTGGGGTCGTCCCCTCTTCCTCTCTTGAAGTCGGCTTTGTCGACGTACTTTCTGAGCTTCCCTTCCTTCAGCATCTTCTCGATCTCGTCTTTCAGAGCAAAGCATTTATCCGTTACATGGCCGTGGTCTTGGTGAAATTCACACCACAGATTCTTATTCCTCTTACCGGGGGCTGCCCTCAGCTTCTCAGGCCACTTCAGCGTCCGGTCACTCTTTATCTCATTGAGGATTTGTTCACAGCTGACCGTCAGAGGGGTGTACCCCGCGAACTTGTCATCCATGGTTCTCTTCTTCCCCTCTTTGTTCTTCTTGGGGTATTTACTCCCACTTGCACCTCCTCTTTCGTCCTCGTACTTTGCAGCCATCGCCTCTTCGGCGTTCATCACCTTTCCTGCTGTTGACAACAGCTCGGCCATCGTCCTCGGAGGGTCTTCAGCAAGCTTCCATAACAGCTTCCCCTTTTGGAGTCCTCCAATCAGGGCTGTCATAGCTATGCTCTCCTCATAGTCTTCCACCTCCAACTTCTCTTTATTAAATCTGGCTATATAGTCCCTCAGACTTTCACTCTTCCCCTGCTTGACATAGAGCAGGTGGGTGGTTTTCTTTTGTGGCCTCACCCCAAAGCAGAAATTATGGATGAACAGGTCTGCCAACTGCTTAAAGTTTCCAATGGAATTTTTCGGAAGGGATGTATACCAAACATGCGCAGCCCCTGTCAAGGTACCAGAGAAGGCACGACACCTCATCTCATCTGAGATAGAGTATATGTCTGCTGCCGACTGATACATCTCCACATGGTGGACGGGGTTGGTACTTCCGTCATACTTGGGGGTGACCACAGGTGGCTTGAATTTTGATGGCGTGGGGAAGTTGACTATCTTTGCCACAAAGGGCGAGCCCACGGTGTATCCTCTCTGAAGAGGGTCTCGGCTCTTCAGTATGTCGCCAATTTTATCCTCTAACCGCTGGATTGAGTCATTCCAGGGCCTCACAGGGTCGGCCTGGCCGATGTTATCCCCTGCCGCCTCTCCGAGGTGGACGGAAGGTTCTGCGGCAGTAGGCCTGTGTCGGCTGTTTACTTCCCTTTGGTCATCATCCCGTCCTCTGGGTCGGCCGCCTGCTGCCTCCCTCCTGGATCTCGCAGCGCTTCTTGGTCGGGACAACTGTTCCCGTAGGTCATTTACTGGGCCTAGCCTCTCAAAGGCCGACCCCCTGCTCAAGCGGTCAAAATCAGAGCCCCTCGGGCGATCATCAGGGTTTGGTCTCCCGCACTTCCCTCTACTGTCCTGAAGAGGTCGTACAGTATTGTTGGAGACCTCATACGGCTCCCAGCATTCTACTGGAGCCTCTTCCACCTCCAGATCGTCATACCTATCCTCAGGGCAAGGGTTTCCTTGCCTCCCCAGGCATAAACGCCGGGGGTCAGCAACATCCCTACGCCGCTGAGGGGGTGGAAGGTCTTTGCGTGGCGCCTGGGGTGGTCCCCTGGCCTCATGCTGTCCTGGAGCTGCTGCCGGAGTAATCATCTCAGGTGAGACCCCCGGCGGTCTCAGTATGTTCTGGCTCAGGGCTGTGAACTGCTCCTGCATCATCCGCTGGCTTGCCGCCAGAGACTTTAGGGCTGCCGCCACATCAGCCATCTCAGACTGAGGCGGCGGCTGACTGGAACCGGGTCTTCCCCCCTCATCCGGCGGGGGGAGTGGCGGCGGTGGCATCTCAGGTGCCATGTGCTTGAGCTATGAAAAGTTGAACTGAAGAAAATACTGGTGAGCTTGGGAACCTTAGTGGGTCTCTTTCAATGGTGAAACACCTCCTCACAGGGGGAGTGTTGGTTCACCACCAGAGTGCCCAGTGAGGTCAAGCTATACAAAGGAAGAGATATCTTCTCGTTCCCACAGACGGCGCCAAACTGATGATGCGTGGATTTAGCACCACCAGGTAAGTGATAGTGAGCTCAAGCAGTGGTAACCATGGCAGCTATAGAGATGTATAAGTGTATAAGTATGTAAGTGTGTAGAAGGAGATGAGTATAAGAGGAACAAGATGATGATGTATAGTGGTTCAGCCAATTTGGCCTACATCCACTGTGAGTGTGTGATCCACTAAGTATGGGCACTAATGGCCTTGGATACAATGCACATAAACTCTCTCTCTCTCTACTGTGTATACAAGCAGGGTTTTAGCTAGGGTTGCAATTGATCGATCCCCTCTAGGGTTGTAGGTGACAAGTATATATAAGTCTTGGGGGGTGTAGTGTACCCCCCAAGTAAGCATGGTGCATGTGAATGATGATCTAACCAATTCCCTGTTGACACCTGTAGATGCCAAATGATGGCATAATATTCCCTCACGTGAGGGTGTGATTCGGTTATAACGGTCTGCCACGTGTCATATGAGCCTCACGCGCACTGTTCCACGCGTCTCCCAAACCACGCGCTGAGATGATGTCACCCTCGGCCTATGATATGAGGCCGAGGGCAAAGTTCCCCCTGGTAGTGTATGGTCCAATTTAAGCCTCGTACTGTCGGCCCCTCGAAGGGTCGTCTGGGGCCTGCTGAAAGGTCGGCCCCTCGGAGGGTCGTCCGGGGCCTGCTGAAGGGTCGGCCCCTCGGAGGGCCGTCCGGGGCTGTTGAAGGGTCGGCCCCTCGAAGGGTCGTCCGGGTCCTGCTGAAGGCCGAGTCCAGGTGGGGTCATATGGAGCCAAATGAGGGGTCGGCCCCTCGGAGGGTCGTCTGAAGGGGTTGCCTTGATCCCGGCAGTCAGGGGGTAAATATGGGTATATCATACATAATCATCAATATTAATCTAAATTAGCTTATACCCATACAAGGCTAATTTTATATACATAATTATCAATGTTTTGCCTCTAATATAACAACCCCCTATTTTCCACATACTCACCCATCACATACACACACACACATATATATACACACTTATATATATATATATATATATATATATATATATATATATATATATATATATATATATATATATATATATATACACACAAACATATATATAAATGGAAGAGAGAGAGAGAGAGAGAAATTAACCTGAAACTAGAGAGATAGAGCAGCGTAGAGAGAGAGAGTTGTAAAAAGGAGGGAACGGCGGGGGGGGGGGGGGGGGGAGGGATAAGGGGAAAGGATTTTTGCTGAAGAAGTTGTCATGGTCGCGTCAAGGTCCTTGACCGTGACAAATATTTAAAGAATTGTCATGGTCATTGACCGTGACAAGTCTGTGACAAGTAAATTTGTCACGGACTTGTCACGGTCAATGACCGTGATAATTCTTTGTCACGGTCTTGTCAAGGTCAATGACCGTGACACAAAACACGTGTTTTTTATCACGGTCAATGACCTTGACAAGGGTGGCCGTCTAAAAGGTGATAATTTTGTCATTTTGGTGTAGTGTGTGTGAATTATTTTGCGACCCAAGAACACATCTTGTGTCAAGTTTTTCTTGTTGAGAAAATCTCTACCGCTGATCTAGGTGCTCTCGAGGGGAGTACTGGGCTGAAGACGACTGCGTGTCAATAGGGAGTGCTCATGGGCATTCTTGGGCTGAATTGGAACTACGGTTCTGGATGACTCTAGGCTGCGGTTTATGTCGGTTTTCTGCGGTTAGCTCATTACGGATTTCATTGTAATTGTGAGTATTATAGTGAAATGAAGGTTTTACCCGAAAGGGGATTTTTTTATAAAATCTGCGAGTTAGTAATTTTATTTGTGATGGCTTGACACACACATACACACGTAGTTTCATGTTTAGGGGATGATTTAAATTGGTTTAAAAATTAAGTGCAATTAAATAAGTTTAAATTGGGAATTTGCAAATTTATTTAAATCGATATCATATGGCATTCACAAGGAATGTTCATAGCCATCCATGGCTATACCGATACTTCACAATATACATGTAAAAAACTTAGAGAAAGGTTGAAAATTGCCTCCTGCATCCAAGAGGCTTTTTAAGAATAGGTGTCCAAGACTATCCTAACTAACACGGAGCGTAGGGATATAGATCTCAATCGAGTAATCATATTTATAAATGAATATCTAATCAGGGTGAACATGCTACAGAAGGATGCGCTGGCCATAATTTTATGAATAGCGAATTTAAACATGTAGAATATATTGGTCGATCAGGGAAGCTCTTCAAAATTTTGTATCTAAACCTACTACTTAAGATCGTTTATACTGTTTAGGATTTGGATATTAAGGTTGTACCACTGATCGATTTCAAGCGAATATGGAGACCCCCTGAGGTCAAGTTTCCTGTCAAAGTCAAATCGGTCAATCGCGAGATAGAATTTCATATCATATAATCAAATTCACCCTGCAATACCATTCTGGGAAGAGTATGTCTCCATACCATGAGGGTTGTTCCTTCATCTCTCCACTAAAAACTCAAGTTTATGAATGACCAAGGAGTTCTGAAGATAGAGGGATACTAGATAGGAGCCTGTAATTTCTTTATGGTTGCCATCAAGCCAAAGTAGAATCATTTTAAGAATATTTAGATCGATGATGATTCGGAGGATGACCAGGCCAAGTAAAAATCAAAGGTTATTCGAACGGGGGTTGAAGAAACCATACTGACCATCAATGAGCGAGGAATACAGGAATTAACAAGACTTCTTATAAATTCATCCCAACCAAGAAAGACCTTTTCACCGGATCAAATTTAACCATGGAATAACTAGAGCATCTCATTCACCTTCTCATAACTATTACTGATATCTTCACCTGTCCGCCTTATGATTTTCCTGCTATAAATCCAGACAATGCCTGTCATTGACTATATATGGATCCAAACGTTTGAACAATTAAAAAGAAGATAACAAAGTCAGCACTAGATAAATTAAAAGCTATGGAAAGTGAAGTCAAAAACCTCCTCCAAGTCGGCTCGATTAGGGAAGTTCAATTCTTGGACTGGATTTCCAACACCGTATTAGTTAGAAAGAAGAGGAAAAAGTAGAATTTGTGAGTTGAGTTTACCGACCTCAATAAGAATTATGAAAATAATTACTAGCCACCATCGCATCAGATTCATGGTTGCCTACCATCGACATCATTGGATACCATTGTTCA
This sequence comes from Sambucus nigra, assembly GCA_949130495.1. Classification (NCBI taxonomy): domain Eukaryota; kingdom Viridiplantae; phylum Streptophyta; class Magnoliopsida; order Dipsacales; family Adoxaceae; genus Sambucus; species Sambucus nigra. The sequence goes on along the minus strand of OX422209.1, from coordinate 387,768,261 downwards.
GACCAAACCAAGATAAGACCTCCTTCATCATGACTCTGGGCCTTTACTACTAAGAAGTAGTGCCTTTTGGTTTGAAGAATGTTTAGGGAACTTATTATTGCCTGGTGACTAAGATATTTAAGAAGAGATTAGTGAAACTATAGAGGTCTATATCAACGACATGCTTATTACGAGCAAATAAGAGGCTGATAATATCAAGGACCTGACGAATACATTAAAAATCCTCAAAAAGTATATAATGAAGCTGCATGCCTCCAAATGTGTCATCAAAGTGTGCTCCAAAAAGTTTCTGGGATACTTAGTGACTCAAAGAGGAATATAAGCAAACCTTTAATTAGATCAAGACTCTATCGGATATCAAAAGGCATACTACCAACAGTGACGTTCAAGTCCTTACCGGAATATTGGTCATGCTCAATGAATCCATATCATGGTCATCAAATAAATGTCGACCTTTCTTTTAAGCCCTAAATAAGGAAAGCTCAATAATATGCACAAAAGAATGTAATCAGATACTGGAAGAAATTAAGATGTACTTGTTATTCCCTCCCTTGATGTCGACTCCTACCACCAGAATATATATTTACATATACTTATTTATTTCGTAGCAAGTGACCAAAGCATCATTGATACGATTACGGGACAAAGAACAACTATCGGTCTACTATATTAGTCATACTCTCCTTGAGGCAGAAATCGAATACATGCCCATCGAGAAGATGGTCCTGACATTGGTGATATAGGTCAGGAAGCTACGACATTACTTTGATGCTCACACAATAGTTGTCCTAATGACTTATTCATTAAAGTAGATTCTCAATAAGGCGGATCTCTCTAATAGAATGATAAAGTGGTCTTTGGAGGTAGTGGGGTTTGGTATAAAGTATGATCTAAGAAAAACCATTAAAAAGTATATTTTGGACGACTTCATCGTTGATTTCTTAGTATCACCACTAGAAAAAGAATAATAGTTGAATCCAATTCTATAATCACCAGCCATAATAGAGGACGATCAAATATGGAAGTTATTCGTAGATGGGGCATCTAATGAACGTGTCGCTGATGTTGGGGTCGTATTTATTAATGATGCTAAGATTTAGCACCACCGGATAAGTGATAATGAGCTCAAACAGTAGTAGCCATGGCAGCCATAGAGATGTATAAGTGTATAAATACGCAGAAGGGGATGAGTATAAGAGGAAATAAGACAATGATGTATAGTGGTTCAGCCAATTTGGCCTACATCCACTGTGAGTGTGTGATCCACTAAGTATGGGCATTAATGGCCTTGGATACAATGCACATAAGCTCCCTCTCTCTCTCTCTACTGTGTGTACAAGCAGAGTGTTAGCTAGGGTTCCAATGAATCGATCCCCCTGCGGGGTTGTAGGTGACAAGTATATATAGGTCTTGGGGGGTGTAGTGTACCCCCCAAGTATGCATGGTGCATGTGAATGATGATCTAGCCAATCCCCTGTTGACACCTGTAGATGCCAAATGATGACATAATATTCCCTCACGTGAGGGTGTGATTTGGTTATAACGGTCTTCCACGTGCTATGTGAGCCTCACGCGCACTGTTCCACGCGTCTCCCAAACCACGCGCTGTCATGATGTCACCCTCGGCCTATGAGCCGAGGCCGAGGGCAAAGGTTCTTCCGGTAGTGTCTGGCCTAATTTTAGCCTCGTACTGTCGGCCCCTCGTAGGGTCGTCTGGAGCCTGGTGAAGGGTCGGCCCCTCGTAGGGTCGTCTGGAGCCTGGTGAAGGGTCGGCCCCTCGTAGGGTCGTAGGGTCGTTTCGAGCCTGGTGAAGGGTCGGCCCCTCGTAGGGTCGTAGGGTCGTTTGGAGCCTGGTGAAGGATCAGCCCCTCGTAGGGTCGTCCATTTTGGAGGTAATATTTATCCAGGTCGAGGATATAAACGGGTATATCAATCACCCCCCAGCCCTTAGCCATAGGTGCCATTAAGATGGCTGAGGGATAGTTTTATAATTGAGATGCGTGCATGATCAGTTAGGTGAGTGGCACCTGGGCAGATACTCATTGTTGTTCAAGTTTCCAAGGCATGGCGGCTGCACACTGCATGGGGCTTTGTGCCCTAATAATAACCTTCTTGGTAAATGGGCCCACTCATTACCAAAGTATTTAAGAGATTTTCAAACTCTCTCTCCTTCTTCTTCTTCTTCGCGCCCAAGCCTTCTCTCTCTAGAATTTTATCAGTTTCCATCGCCATTTTCTGCAGCCTTTAATCCTTCAAGCCTAGCAACGTTCTTGCTCTCTTTATCAGGTAATCTCTTTCACCCAACGCTCTCTTTTACCTTCATTTCTGTTTGCTTTTTAGGGTCGTGGGGCTGCATTTTCTTTGGGTTACCCCATAGCTTTTTCCGGTGTCTTCTCCGGCGACTGTTTCTTGAATGTTCTTGAGTATTCTTGAGTGAAAACCTTCAATTCCCCTTTTAATTCAAAAGTCTAGTTTGGTCAATTGTAAACTCGTTTGTGGTCAAGTTCCCCAAATTTCTCCAAGTGTAGGGTCTTTCCTTTTAATGCTTAGGAAGCTTTATAGTTTAGCGTCTGAATTCCCATCCTTGAGAGAGAAGCTCTTTGTAGAGATCAGACGTATAGAGGAAGAGGAAGAGAGGAGACGAGGGGCCGACCCTAACTGGGTACGACCCATCTTTCCCATTCCTCTTGCCACCATAAAACCATTTGAACCGTCTGAGTCTTGTGGGTCGTCATCTCGTCCAGCCGAGACTCCCAAACCAAGTGAGATGGACGAGAGAGCATCCTCGCCAGTTGGTGCTGGAACTTCTGGCAGGAGGGAGACATCCGATCTAAGCCCAGGCCGAGAGGCCGAGGGTATTGTCCCCTCCGAGGCTGTCCCTGTGACAACCCTGTTTCCCCATGCCTTCCAAGTGGCTTTTCCCCAGGGCCCTCCGACAGATGACGAGGCCGAGAGAGAGGGGACTGAGGACGAGGACGATGATACAGATGACGAAGTTGATACCTCCCACGCCTCGTCCTTTATCTCCTCTGTTAGGGATCGCGACCTCCTGATATGGAGGCATGCCTATGGGGTGCCCTCCAGCATAACTATGAGGGTTCCCTCTGAGTCTGAGAGGGTTTTTGATTGTGAAGAGGGAGAGGTTGCAGTCTATGAACAAATGTTCAAGGTTGGAGTCAGATTCCCTCTGCATACTGCCATCGTAGATATCCTATCTGCCCTTGGTGTTGCCCCCTCTCAACTTCCCCCCAACTCTTGGAGGACGATCCTAGGCTACATCTCCTTGTGGAAGAATGCTTTCACCGACGAGCCCTCGTCTGACCTATTCTTGGGCTGCTACAATATCACCTCCTCGTCTAAACAGCCTGGATACTATCATCTGGGGGCGAGGAAGTCTGAGAAGAAACTCCTCCACGTGGCGCAGACTTCCAACCACGATTGGAAAAAGAGATTCTTCTTTATCTCTGGAGAGTGGGAGTTCACCGCCGATGGTCCGAGGGTACCCAGGAGATGGTCTAACCCTTCAATAAAGGCCAGGTCAGACCCTGGACTTAGTCTGGAGGAGAAGGACATCGTTGAGTATCTGAGGGGCCGAGGGAGAGAGGGTGAGCTACCAAAATTTGAAAACTTGATGACCCCCCGGTTCCTCAAAGAAGCTGGTCTGAGGGTCGGCCCTCTGACAGAACTATGTGAGTTATACTGAACGTTCTCCATTCTTTACTTATTTTTGAAGTGTTTCCTCTTTTTCTCTGCATTTTTCTGACGTGTCGTCCTCTTATCAGGTCGCCCTGCAGGTATATCAGACCAACTTTGGGAGATGACTGCTCCGAGCCTACTGTCTGGTCTGAGCAAGAAGAAAGGGAAGGAGCCTCAGCAGGCTCCGAGGAAGACGAGGGCCGCTGGGCCGACGGTGATGGAGCCGACCACAGATAGCAACAAAAGGAAGGAGCCTGAGGCCCCTATTGACCCTCGGCCTGATTCTCGGACGAGGGCCAGGGTCGGAGCCTCTAAGGGGGCGACCTCTTCATCTAGCATGGGGGCCTTCTGGTCTCAAAACTTGGCACATCTGAGGGCCGAGCCCTCATCACTTATTGCAAACTTGAGGGAAGCCAAGGCCTCAATGTTCTCTGCACCCTCGGCAGCTGACTACGAGTTTCTTGCAAAGATGCCTCCTGCCAAAGTGTATTACTATGGTCTGCACACCCTGGCACAGGTATTGGTCTTGATCCACTTCTTTTAATTTCATTCTTTCAACTGTTTCCTCGGCATATTGACATGTGTTTATTTTTCTTGTGCAGTCCGTCTGTGCCTTTACCTCGGCCACAAAGTGGATGGCTGAAAATCAGGCAAAGTTCTATGAGGTCGAAAGGGCCATTCAACATGAGGCCGATCTGCAAACAGAGCTCGAGACTGCGAGGGTTGAACTCGAGAGTGCTAGGACTGAGCATGCCAGGGTATTAGATGAGCTGACGAGGCAGCACGATGCCGACCAGCAGGCCAAGGACTTGCTCATAAAGGAGAAGGATGAGGCTTTACTCAACTTAGGGGCTCAGCACAAGGCCGATCTGGAAGCAGCTGTCAAGAAATCCGAGGCCGATGCTGTGGAGGCCTACAAACTCTCAAACGAGTTTCAAGGCTTCGGCCTTGAATACTTGGAGAGAGGAATTAAGACGTGTAAGGACACAAATTTCCAATTGAGTCCATATATAGTTTTGGCTCAATTCCGGACAAAATCATTTATTCATAGGATAGTATTCTATTGTAATATTCTCAAGCCTATGAAGTGTATGTTGAAGACGTAGCGGCAAAGAATATAAAGCTTCATCAAAATGCCGGTTTGCGTGCCTCGTTTCTACGTCATCATCTAAGGTTCCATGCTCCCAAGGTATGAATGTAACTATATTTATATAGGAGCTTGGAACAATAGTTATTGGGTGTTAGGTGTAATAAAAACTGCGTTTTATTTTCAGAAAGAATCAATTAAATCTTTAAAATAAGTATATAAAATTTTCTGGGCCAAAATCGAATTTTACAAACTTTCTGGTCGTTCGTTAGAAATGTCGTTCGAACGAGTTTTTTTTGTTCGAACCAGGTTTCGTTCGAACGAGTTTTTTGTTCGAACAAGGTTTCGTTCGAACGAGTTTGCCAACAACCCTAAACTGGTCAGTCGTTCGATATGTCGTTCGAACGAGTTTGTTCGTTCTAACGAGGTATCTAACGAGTTTCTAACGAGCCCAGTCTGGTCGCTCGTTAGAAGTCTCGTTCGAACGAGAGTCAAGTTCGTTCGAACGATATGCCAGGGCGGGAACAGTTTTGAGCAGTTTTTGGCAGTTTTCACCCACTTTCCCCACTTGGTTTTTAACCAACTTTTTCAAGACTTATTAAGGACGGGAAACACATTTTTCTAATCAACTTTTCCAACCTTGTTTATCTCCTAGAGAGAGTTTGAGAGCAAAAATAGTTTAGGAAAATGTTCAAGTTTTGAGTGTTGTTTTTCAGAGAAAAATTCATATACCACTCTAGTGTTTACAACCAATAGTTGTGTTTATCCAAGTTATATATACATATCTTTACTTGGAGTTTTTGGCACCGGTTTTCTCTACCGAATTCAAGAAGAGACGTTTCGTGTTTGCTTCTACACCCCATCACAAAGAAGACTTTTTGTTGAGATTCTACCCACACGGAGAAAGGCTCCATGCTTGGGTGACGGTGACCATATAAAGTCCCATCGGTGGATTCCGAGATCACGGTGGTGTTCCGAGGTTGTTCGCTAGGAAGAGGTTTCTACGAGAAGAAGCGTCGAGGCTTGAGAGGGATCGAGTCAGTCGTTGTAAGTCTATCTGTCTTGTAATTGTAATTCCATATCTAGTGGACTTGTGGCTAGGGCCGTCCGAGGTTATTTCCCGTCTTGGGTTTTTCCTCGTACATCTCGGCGTAGTGTGATATTGTTTATTTTATCTTGCACAATAATTTAGAATCCATGCTTAGGATAATTTCAAGATAAAATTTGGTTTAATTATCACACTCATTTAATTTGGGACTAAATTAAATATTGGGTAAATTTGGTTTATTCAAGTCTTTTGCTAAATTGGTTTCGCCTAACTTTGGATATATTGATAAATATGACTTAGGCAAATTCTAGGACTTGGATTAATGAATTGGTTTTAATTGTTTGAGAAATTAAAACTTGTTGTTGTTAATTTTTGGAAGTTGAACCATCACCTTTATAATGCTTCCGCAGCATCTCTTGAGTTTTTATATTAAAAAGGAAATTTTTACTTCTTCAAATTGGTATCAGAGCCAAAGCGATAAATTATTTCGTTAACGATCTTTTAAATAATCTTTGGCTAAAATGGATTTTTCCCCATTTTCAAAATTTCCTATTTTCGATGGTTCAAACTACGCGTATTGGAAAGCGCGAATGAGATCGGCACTAAAATCTATCGACGAGAGAGTTTGGATGTCTGTTGTTAACGGGTACTCCCCACCAACTTACTTAGTTGAAAATGAACGTGTTATCAAACCCGCCGATAGATGGACTGAAAATGAGTTTAAACTTGCTAACTTTAATTCCCGAGGTTTAAATGCCTTATTTAGCGCTGTCGCACCGGAGGAATTCCGACGTATTATGACGTGTGAAACCGCTAAAGAAGCTTGGGACATTTTACAATTAACTCATGAAGGAACTAGTGTCGTTAAAGCTTCAACACTCCAAAACCTCACCACTCAATTTGAAACTATCAAAATAAATGAATTAGAAACTTTTGATAAATTTTATGCTAGACTTTCTGATATTGTTAATTCATCTTTTAACTTGGGAGAGAAAATACCTGACGACCGTGTTGTAAAGAAAATTTTAAGGTCCCTACCCGATAGATTTATTCCAAAGGTGACCGTTTTAAATTCTTTACCCACTTTAGACTCTACAAAATTAGAAGAGCTTGTAGGTGATTTACAAACCTATGAACTTGATATGTTTCCCTCTAAAAATGAAAAGAAAATTGAAAAGGGCGTTGCTTTAAAATCCCGAAAAGAGGTCAAACAAGTAGTAGAGAGCGATAGTGATAGTGACTCAGAAGATATGGCTTTGTTTGCTCGCAAATTTAGAAAATTTCTTAAAATTAACAAATGTAATTTTAAAAATGATTTTAAGAAATTTGATACTTCTAAACATGATAAAAGCGAGAAGGTTTCTAAAGCCGAGAAGATCCCTAAAACTAGTAATGACAATTTAGATAGGGACGAGTCTAATAAGTGTTTTGGTTGTGAAGGTTATGGCCATAGGGCTTATGAGTGCCCCACTAAACTAAGGAAAGAGGGTAAACGATCCACTGCATATAATGCGACCCTTAGTGATAGTGATAAGGAAGAGAAGCCCGTTTCCCCCACTAAGAAAAATTTTGTGGCTTTTATGGCTAGACATGTGAGTGATAGTGAGAACTCATCGAATGATGAAACGATAGCACATGCCACTTCCAAGGTCATTGTACATGATTCTCTTATTTTTGATGATAGTGAGAGTGAAGAAGAAAGAGAGAGTGAAAATGAAGATGAGGTTGATATGAGTGAACTTCAAAATGCTTTTCAAGAACTTTATACAGAATCTATTAAATTGAAAAGAGCTAATTTGAAGTTAGAAGCTAGTTTAAGAGAGAGTGTCAAGGTCATTGATGAAAATGCTTTAATAGAAGACCTTAGGACACATGAGAGGACTCTTCAAGAGAAGCTTGAATATGTAGAAGGCGAGAGAGATAGCCTTAGGGGTTTAATGGAATCCTTCAAAAAGGAGCTTCTTGCTTTTGAAGAGAAAAATGCTTTATTAGAGTCTACCATTTTAGAATTACAAGACAAATTAAAAGACTCTAGTAATGTCAAATTTGATTTGGAGTGTCGTTCGGAAAAACTAGATAAAATGTTAGGAACGATCCAAATTAAAAATGACACTTGTGGTTTGGGCTTCAATACTTGTAATGAATTTTCTAATAATGCCAAAACCAAAGTTTTAGGAGAATCGTCTAGGAAAGATTTTAGAGATCACTCCTTAAGAAAATCTTTTCGACATATTCTTACTTGTACACATTGTGGTCGAAAAGGTCATCTTAGGAAATTTTGTTTAGATCTTAAATGAATTCCTAGAGAATCCCATAGTAAAGTAACCACGGTAATTAACGATCCAACACCCCAAGATAGTAATTCTTCATTAATTTGGGTTAGGAAATCCGACTTGGTTGCCTTACAAAATAGGGATTTTGATTCTCATTTACTTTCACATGCTTCCTCCCTTGCTAAATCTAATGGATGAATGTGTTAGTGTTATGCATACTTTAGCCTTTGTACTTCATGCTATATTCACATGCTAAATGTATGCCTGTTTAGTCATTTTCTAGTCATTGCCTTATTTCATATCACATGCTAGAAATCATGACTTGTTTATCTTTTTGTATTATATTTTGTGTTTGATTTAACTGAAAAATATAAAAAGATTTTTGTTTATCATTTGTGTTTTTATTTATTTCATTTAAGCTTAATGAAAAATACAAATGATTTTTGTTTAGTCTTTTGAGTATATATCTTTATTTTTGATTAAAAATATTAAAAACTCAAAAAAATTTTGTTTTGTGTGTATTTTAATTTGACACACTTTAAGTGGCATATACTTGTGTTTGAATCCCATCTTTTACGCTCCCACGTGGCTAGAACTTTTGGTTAAGAGTTTCAATCCTTAAAATGTTCTTTACCATGTTTTATATGGAGTAGTTGGATTTTGTATTGTTTAAATGGATTCTATTTCTATATGCCTCTTTTCACACATGCACGAGCTCTTTTGAAATCTTAATGTCACATGTTATATTTGAGCTTTTTGAGGTGTTCTCCTATCAACCTAGTCATCTACATATCTATGACCTAGGAGGACTAGTGCATGTCAAAATCCGTTGCATGTGAGATTTGTGTGAAAAATGAAAACATGATAAATTAATATATGCACGGGGAAGGGCTCCGAAAGGATGAATTAAATCCTTTGCGATAGTAAGCCACCGTTGATTGGATCTAAAAGAAATACGTGATCCAAAGGACTAAAAACAGAATATTTGGCATTAAAAAGAAAGCTATTGCCAAGGCCTATGTTTGTTTGATATATTCATTCAAAAACATAAGAATATATATGCTTATTGAGGGAGAATTGGATGGTATATCAACGGTTTGCACAATGTCCCTTTATCCTAGATGTCGTTAATGTCATGACTCTATTTGGTTTGTAGAATCATCATCATGCTAGGCTTGTATGCATTGTGTATGTTTGTTCATTGAGTTCAATCTTTATATTGTCACATGAGGTTATATTTAACTGTGATGAAGTTTGCAATCAAATGAGAACTCCGTGAACGTTTCTTAAGTGTTTGGGTCTAAATTTTCTTGTTGCTAGTTCACACCCCTACACTTCCGTTTCCATATGACACATTTTTGCCATACGAGTGTGCAAACTTATTGTATTTTGTGTCATGTGTGTGTTTATATCTATCTATATATGCACGTACTTATTGGTATATTTATAGTATATATATATATATATATATATATGATATTTGTTTGTCTTTGCCTTGCTTTTATTGCCCATATGCGTTCATATCTTATCACTTTAAGCTTCCACATGCTGTTTATTAGTTCTTTATCCTTTGCCTATTCCCGAACAAAAAGGGGGAGAATGATGATAGGGGGAGAAATGGTATCTAATAGAAATGGTATCTAATCCTATTATTATCGTATCTTAGTTTGGGGAGATTTATCTTAGGGGGAGACGTCTTTCTAAGTATGTCATGTGTTTAAAAGGGAGAATTAATTTAGGGGGAGTAATTAATTAATTGCATTTAATATTTTGATATTCCCTATGCATTTGATGAGTTTGCTTAAGTGTGCAGGAATTATTCTAAAGCGGCATCTTTCTATGGCAAAGCGTTTGATCCTTGAGTTGAGTCAAGTTTGGGCGGGTTATGTTTTGAGTCTAGTAGAGCTTGACGGCCCTTTAGGATTTTTGTTTGGTTTTTGTCCCAGAATAGCCAAAGGGGGAGATTTGTAAGGACACAAATTTCCAATTGAGTCCATATATAGTTTTGGCTCAATTCCGGACAAAAACATTTATTCATAGGATAGTATTCTATTGTAATATTCTCAAGCCTATGAAGTGTATGTTGAAGACGTAGCGGCAAAGAATATAAAGCTTCATCAAAATGCCGGTTTGCGTGCCTCGTTTCTACGTCATCATCTAAGGTTCCATGCTCCCAAGGTATGAATGTAACTATATTTATATAGGAGCTTGGAACAATAGTTATTGGGTGTTAGGTGTAATAAAAACTGCGTTTTATTTTCAGAAAGAATCAATTAAATCTTTAAAATAAGTATATAAAATTTTCTGGGCCAAAATCGAATTTTACAAACTTTCTGGTCGTTCATTAGAAATGTCGTTCGAACGAGTTTTTTTCATTCGAACCAGGTTTCGTTCGAACGAGTTTTTCGTTCGAACCAGGTTTCGTTCGAACGAGTTTGCCAACGACCCTAAACTGGTCAATCGTTCGATATGTCGTTCGAACGAGTTTGTTCGTTCTAACGAGGTATCTAACGAGTTTCTAACGAGCCCAGTCTGGTCGCTCGTTAGAAGTCTCGTTCGAACGAGAGTCAAGTTCGTTCGAACGATATGCCAGGGCGGGAACAGTTTTGAGCAGTTTTTGGCAGTTTTCACCCACTTTCCCCACTTGGTTTTTAACCAACTTTTTCAAGACTTATTAAGGACGGGAAACACATTTTTCTAATCAACTTTTCCAACCTTGTTTATCTCCTAGAGAGAGTTTGAGAGAAAAAATAGTTTAGGAAAATGTTCAAGTTTTGAGTGTTGTTTTTCAGAGAAAAATTCATATACCACTCTAGTGTTTACACCCAATAGTTGTGTTTATCCAAGTTCTATATACATATCTTTACTTGGAGTTTTTGGCACCGGTTTTCTCTACCGAATTCAAGAAGAGACGTTTCGTGTTTGCTTCTACACCCCATCACAAAGAAGACTTTTTGTTGAGATTCTACCCACACGGAGAAAGGCTCCATGCTTGGGTGACAGTGACCATATAAAGTCCCATCGGTGGATTCCGAGATCGCGGTGGTGTTCCGAGGTTGTTCGCTAGGAAGAGGTTTCTACGAGAAGAAGCGTCGAGGCTTGAGAGGGATCGAGTCAGTCGTTGTAAGTCTATCTGTCTTGTAATTGTAATTCCATATCTAGTGGACTTGTGGCTAGGGCCGTCCGAGGTTGTTTCCCGTCTTGGGTTTTTCCTCGTACATCTCGGCGTAGTGTGATATTGTTTATTTTATCTTGCACAATAATTTAGAATCCATGCTTAGGATAATTTCAAGATAAAATTTGGTTTAATTATCACACTCATTTAATTTGGGACTAAATTAAATATTGGGTAAATTTGGTTTATTCAAGTCTTTTGCTAAATTGGTTTCGCCTAACTTTGGATATATTGATAAATATGACTTAGGCAAATTCTAGGACTTGGATTAATGAATTGGTTTTAATTGTTTGAGAAATTAAAACTTGTTGTTGTTAATTTTTGGAAGTTGAACCATCACCTTTATAACGCTTCCGCAGCATCTCTTGAGTTTTTATATTAAAAAGGAAATTTTTACTTCTTCAAATTGGTATCAGAGCCAAAGCGATAAATTATTTCATTAACGATCTTTTAAATAATCTTTGGCTAAAATGGATTTTTCCCCATTTTCAAAATTTCCTATTTTCGATGGTTCAAACTACGCGTATTGGAAAGCGCGAATGAGATCGGCACTAAAATCTATCGACGAGAGAGTTTGGATGTCTGTTGTTAACGGGTACTCCCCACCAACTTACTTAGTTGAAAATGAACGTGTTATCAAACCCGCCGATAGATGGACTGAAAAGGAGTTTAAACTTGCTAACTTTAATTCCCGAGGTTTAAATGCCTTATTTAGCGCTGTCGCACCGGAGGAATTCCGACGTATTATGACGTGTGAAACCGCTAAAGAAGCTTGGGACATTTTACAATTAACTCATGAAGGAACTAGTGTCGTTAAAGCTTCAACACTCCAAAACCTCACCACTCAATTTGAAACTATCAAAATGGATGAATTAGAAACTTTTGATAAATTTTATGCTAGACTTTCTGATATTGTTAATTCATCTTTTAACTTGGGAGAGAAAATACCTGACGACCGTGTTGTAAAGAAAATTTTAAGGTCCCTACCCGATAGATTTATTCCAAAGGTGACCGTTTTAAATTCTTTACCCACTTTAGCCTCTACAAAATTAGAAGAGCTTGTAGGTGATTTACAAACCTATGAACTTGATATGTTTCCCTCTAAAAATGAAAAGAAAATTGAAAAGGGCGTTGCTTTAAAATCCCGAAAAGAGGTCAAACAAGTAGTAGAGAGCGATAGTGATAGTGACTCAGAAGATATGGCTTTGTTTGCTCGCAAATTTAGAAAATTTCTTAAAATTAACAAATGTAATTTTAAAAATGATTTTAAGAAATTTGATACTTCTAAACATGATAAAAGCGAGAAGGTTTCTAAAGCCGAGAAGATCCCTAAAACTAGTAATGACAATTTAGATAGGGACGAGTCTAATAAGTGTTTTGGTTGTGAAGGTTATGGCCATAGGGCTTATGAGTGCCCCACTAAACTAAGGAAAGAGGGTAAACGATCCACTGCATATAATGCGACCCTTAGTGATAGTGATAAGGAAGAGAAGCCCGTTTCCCCCACTAAGAAAAATTTTGTGGCTTTTATGGCTAGACATGTGAGTGATAGTGAGAACTCATCGAATGATGAAACGATAGCACATGCCACTTCCAAGGTCATTGTACATGATTCTCTTATTTTTGATGATAGTGAGAGTGAAGAAGAAAGAGAGAGTGAAAATGAAGATGAGGTTGATATGAGTGAACTTCAAAATGCTTTTCAAGAACTTTATACAGAATCTATTAAATTGAAAAGAGCTAATTTGAAGTTAGAAGCTAGTTTAAGAGAGAGTGTCAAGGTCATTGATGAAAATGCTTTAATAGAAGACCTTAGGACACATGAGAGGACTCTTCAAGAGAAGCTTGAATATGTAGAAGGCGAGAGAGATAGCCTTAGGGGTTTAATGGAATCCTTCAAAAAGGAGCTTCTTGCTTTTGAAGAGAAAAATGCTTTATTAGAGTCTACCATTTTAGAATTACAAGACAAATTAAAAGACTCTAGTAATGTCAAATTTGATTTGGAGTGTCGTTCGGAAAAACTAGATAAAATGTTAGGAACGATCCAAATTAAAAATGACACTTGTGGTTTGGGCTTCAATACTTGTAATGAATTTTCTAATAATGCCAAAACCAAAGTTTTAGGAGAATCGTCTAGGAAAGTTTTAGGAGACACTTGTGGTTTAGGCTTCAACACTTGTGGTTTAGGCTTCAATTCTTGAACCGAGTCCCGTTATCCGAGATGAGGGTGTTGGGCAGACCATATCTGCATATCACATTTTTCCAGATGAACTGGAAGGTCTTCTGCTCTGTAATCGTGACCATCGATTCGGCCTCCACCCACTTTGAGAAGTAGTCAATCGCTACAATGAGGAACCGATAGTTATTGGCTGCTCTTGGTAAAGGTCCTACCAGGTCAATCCCCCACACTGCAAACGGCCATGGGGATGTAATGGAGGTAAGAGGCTGATGAGGTTGATGAGGGATGGTAGCAAATCTTTGGCATTTATCACACTTTTTTACATATGCTGCGGCATCTTTCCCCAAGGTCGGCCACCAGTAGCCTTGGGTGATCACCCTCTTCGCTAAGGATCTTCCCCCAATGTGGCTTGAGCACGACCCTTCATGCACATCTTGCAAAATGGAAGGGACTTCTGAGGGATGCACACACCTAAGTAAGGGGAGCATAAACCCCTTTTTGTACAGCGTGTCCCCGACGACAGTGAACTTTGCATCCCTGTACCTTAGCTTCTTCTCCTGCCTTGCTTCTGGCATCTCTCCCTCTTTAATGTATCTGATCAGAGGGTCCATCCATGAAGCTTCTTGAGAAACATTCAGGCAATTGCTTAGTGTTCCCTCGGCATCTTCAATAGTTGGTCGAAGCAAGATTTCTACCGGGACTGTCCTCCTTATGTCTGCCCTAGTCCCCGAGGCCAACCTCGCAAGGGCGTCAGCACGGCCATTGTCGAGCCTGGGTATCCTCTTGAATTTCACTTCTTTAAAGCCTTTCAGTAATGACCTCACCTTCTCAAGGTACCTACCCATCCTCTCGTCCTTGGCCTCGTAGGCTCCTAGTATCTGATTCACCACTAGCCTTGAATCACTATGGACCAAAATATGGCCGATACTAAGAGACTTTGCCAAGGAGAGGCCTGCTACCAATGCCTCATATTCAGCCTCGTTGTTGGAGGCTTTGAATTTGAACCTCAGGGCGTACTCCATGTTTGTGCCGTCGGGTGCTGATACTATTAACCCAGCTCTGCTCCCGCTTTCGCAAGAGGACCCGTCGACGAAGAGGCTCCACACGGTGTGTTCTTCTGAGAAACCTACCTCGGTGAGTGACCCCTGTCTAAAGAGGTATCTTCCCTCTTCGTTTTCATCCACCTTCTTCCTTGTGGTGCTTGTCTCAGCCTTATCTGCAGAGGGGTCGGTGAGTCTGCCTTGTTGGGCATATGTCCTCACGAGGCCTTCATCCTCAGCTTCATCATCTTCCCAAGTAAACTCCACCACGGAGTCTGCCAGTGCTTGCCCCTTAATAGCTGTCTTAGGCTGATACACAATATCGAACTCCCCCGGCTCTATAGCCCAGGTCATTAGCCTTCCTGATTTTTTAGGCTTGTGCAGGACCTGCCTAAGAGGAGAGTCAGTAAGGATGACTATAGTATGGGACTGGAAGTACGGCTTCATTTTCCTTGAGGCATGGATCAAGGCGTAGGCCAACTTCTCCATCCTTGGGTATCTTTGCTCTACCCCCTGGAGTGCCTTGCTGTTAAAATATACAGGCTTCTGTATCCCGTCTTCGTCTCTCACGATTGCTGCACTGATGGCGGACTCTGAGACGGCGAGATACACATAAAGTCGTTCACCCTGTACTGGGCGTGACAGCAGCAGGGGAGACCCCAGATATGATTTTAGCTCTTTGAAAGCCTCATCACACTCTTCACTCCATTCGAAGGCCTTCCTGAGGATCTTGAAGAATGGTAGGCACCTGTCTGTGGCCCTTGACACGAATCTGTTCAAGGCAACAACTCTCCCTGTGAGCCTCTGAACGTCTTTAATGGACTTGGGGGTCTTCATCTCAATAAGGTCCTTTATCTTCTCAGGATTGGCCTCGATGCCTCTTTGATTGACAATGAACCCCAAGAATTTCCCTGCTCCGACCCCGAAGAACACTTGGCCGGATTAAGCTTCATCTGGTACTTGTCCATCATATTAAAGGTCCTCTCCAGGTCTGCCACATGATCCTCTGCCTTCAAACTCTTGGTCAGCATGTCATCTACATAGACCTCCATAGACTTCCCAATTTGGTCTTCGAACATTTTGTTTACGAGGCGCTGGTACGTTGCCCCCGCATTTTTTAGACCAAAGGGCATGACCCTATAGCAGTATGTCCCCTTGTTAGTGATGAAGGCTGTCCTCTCCGAGTCTTCAGGGTTCATGAAGATCTGGTTGTACCCTGAATAGGCATCCATAAAACTCATGAGCTCATGGCCTGCGGTAGCGTCTACCATCTGGTCGATGCGGGGGAGAGGGAAGCTGTCTTTGGGGCAGTGCTTGTTGAGGTCTGTGAAGTCCACACACATTCTCCACTTCCCGTTGGCCTTTGGGACAATGACTGCATTGGACAACCATTCATGGTAGATGACCTCTCTGATAAATTCAGCGTCTTCTAACTTTTTGACCTCGTCCCTAATGACCTCATACTTCTCTCTAGAGTAAATTCTCCTCTTCTGCTTTACCGGCTTCACTCCCTCTACCACATTGAGCTTGTGGCACATGATTTCAGGGTCGAAACCCGGCATATCTACATGGCTCCACGCGAAGACGCTTGGTCTTCTCCTCAATAGTTTAATGAGGTCTTCCTTGATATGGGGCTTCAGAGACTTGCCGACTTGGACGGTTCTTCCCAGGTCATCCTCATCGAGGATGATGGGTTCTACCTCCTCAGCGGCCTCTCCTTTCTTGAGCTTCGTCTCGTACCTGGGGTCTAGGGTATCAATATTGTAAGTGGTCGTAGCCCTCTTGTGTGCCTCCCTTTCTTCAGCGGAGTTGTAGTAGCACTCTCTCGCTGTCGTCTGGTCTCCCTGAACTTCCCCCACCCCGTAGGGGGTACGGAATTTAATCATCTGGTGGACTGTAAATGGCACATCTTCAAACCCCTTGAGGGCCACCCGCCCCAATATGATATTGTAGGCAGAAAACACATGCTCATCCATCACAAAGAAGATGACCCTCTTAGTAAGCCACCTCGGCCACTCGTCCCCCATCCTGACATCGGCCTCATACACGCCTAGGGGATGAACCTTTTCCCCACTAAATCCAATCAATGGGTGATGGTAGGGGACAAGTATAGCACGGCTGAGACCTAAGGCTTTGAAGCATGGACAAAACATTACATCTGTAGATGAGCCCCCATCCACCAGGATCCTTGGCACCTCGCACCCATGCACCCTGGTTGTGATGACGAGAGGGTCATCATGCGGGGCTAAGAGGCCTTTGAAGTCCATTCTTGAAAATCCCACTATTAAAGTGTCCATATCAACCTTCTTCCTCTTTTCTGACTTGACCTCCAGAGATGTTGAATGTACCGTCTTCGTCACTGCCCTGGCTTCTGCCACATGGGCCTTCCTATCTGCGACTTCAGACCCTCCTCCTGCGAGACCTCCGGAGATCATTCCCACTCCGAGCGAGATCATATTAAGCCTCTTGACAGGGCCCTGATCATCTCTCGGCGGGAGGTCAGGGTCGTCCTCATCATCAGAGGGGTCGTCCCCTCTTTTTTGAGGACCTTCTCTACATGCATCGACTCGTTTCTTTCTGGGGTCATCCCCTCGGCCCCTCTTGATGGCACCTTTGTCGACGTACTTTCTGAGCTTCCCTTCTTTCAGCATCTTCTCAATCTCATCTTTCAGAGCAAAGCATTTGTCTGTTACGTGGCCATGGTCTTGGTGAAATTCACACCACAGGTTCTTATTTCTCTTGCCAGGAGCTGCCCTAAGCTTCTCAGGCCACTTCAGGGACCGGTCACTTTTTATATCATTGAGAATCTGTTCACAGCTGACCGTTAGAGGGGTGTAACCAACGAACTTGTCATCCGTGGACCTCTTCTTCCCCTCTTTGTTCTTCTTGGGGTACTTACCCCCACTAGTACCTCCCTTTTCGTCTTCATATTTTGCGGCCATCGCCTCTTCGGCGTTCATCACCTTTCCTGCTGTCGACAGCAGTTCGGCCATCGTCCTCGGAGGGTCCTCAACAAGCTTCCATAACAGCTTCCCCTTTTGGAGTCCTCCAATCAGGGTTGTCATAGCTATGCTTTCCTCGTAGTCTTCCACCTCCAGCTTCTCTTTATTGAATCTGGCTATGTAGTCCCTCAGACTCTCATTCTTCCCCTGCTTAACATAGAGCAGGTGGGTGGTCTTCTTATGTGGCCTCACCCCAAAGCAAAAGTTGTGGATGAACCGATCTGCCAACTGCTTAAAGTTTTCAATGAAATTTTTTGGAAGAGACGTGTACCAAACGTGTGCAGCCCCCGTCAGGGTTCCGGAGAAGGCACGACACCTCATCTCATCTGAGATAGAGTATATGTCCGTTGCTGATTGATACATCTCAACATGGTGGACATGGTTGGTGCTCCCATCATATCTTGGGGTGACCACAAGTGGCTTGAACCTCGATGGCGTAGGGAAGTCGACTATCTTCGCCACAAAGGGTGAGCCTACGGTGTATCCCTTCTGAAGGGGGTCCCGGCTCTTCAATATATCACCGATCTAATCCTCTAGCCGCTGGATTGAGTTATTCCAGGGCCTCACAGGGTCGGCGCAGCCGATGTTATCCCCTGCCGCCTCTTGAAGGTGGACGGAGGGTTTCGCTGCAGCAGGCCTGTGTCGGCTGTTCACTTCCCTTTGGCCGTCATCCCGTCCCTGGGGTCGGCCATCTGCTGTCTCCTTCCTGGACCTCACAGCACTTCTTGACCTAGACAACTTATCCCGCAGGTCATTTACTGGGCCCAGCTTCTCGAAGGCTGACCCCCTGCTCAAGCGATCAAAAGCTGAGCCTCTCGGGCGATCCTCAGGGTTTGGTCTCCCACACTTCCCTCTGCTATCCTGGAGAGGTCGTACAGTATTATTGGAGACCTCATACGGTTCCCAGCATTTTATTGGGGCCTCCTCTCCCTCCAGATCGTCATACCTGTCCTGAGGGCAAGGGTTTCCTTGCCTCCCCAGGCGTAAACGCCGGGGGTCAGCAACATCCCTACGCCGTTGAGGGGGTGGCAGGTCTTTGCGTGGTGCCTGGGGTGGTCCCCTGGCCTCATGCTATCCTGGAGCTGCTGCCGGAGTAATCATCTCAGGTGAGACCCCTGGTGGTCTCAGTATGTTCTGGCTTAGAGCTGTGAACTGCTCCTACATCATCCGCTAGCTTGCTGCCAGAGACTTTATGGCTGCCGCCACATCAGCCATCTCAGACTGAGGCGGCGGCTGACTGGAACTGGGTCTTCCCCCCTCATCCGGCGGGGGAAGTGGTGGTGGTGGCATCTCAGGTGCCATGTGCTTGAGCTGTGAAAATCTGAACTGAAGAAAAGACTCGTGAGCTTGGGAACCTTAGTGGGTCTCTTTCAATGGTGAAACACCTCCTCTCAGGGGGAGTGTTGGTTCACCACCAGAGTGCCCAGTGAGGTCAAGCTGTACAAAGGAAGAGATATCTTCTCGTTCCCACAGACGGCGCCAAACTGATGATGCTAAGATTTAGCACCACCGGATAAGCGATAATGAGCTCAAACAGTAGTAGCCATGGCAGCCATAGAGATGTATAAGTGTATAAATACGCAGAAGGGGATGAGTATAAGAGGAAATAAGACAATGATGTATAGTGGTTCATCCAATTTGGCCTACATCCACTGTGAGTGTGTGATCCACTAAGTATGGGCACTAATGACCTTGGATACAATGCACATAAGCTCCCTCTCTCTCTCTCTACTGTGTGTACAAGCAGAGTTTTAGCTAGGGTTCCAATGAATCGATCCCCCCTGCGGGGTTGTAGGTGACAAGTATATATAGGTCTTGGGGGGTGTAGTGTACCCCCCAAGTATGCATGGTGCATGTGAATGATTATCTAGCCAATCCCCTATTGACACCTATAGATGCCAAATGATGACATAATATTCCCTCACGTGAGGGTGTGATTTGGTTATAACGGTCTTCCACGTGCTATGTGAGCCTCACGCGCACTGTTCCACGCGTCTCCCAAACCACGCGCTGTCATGATGTCACCCTCGGCCTATGAGCCGAGGCCGAGGGCAAAGCTTCTTCCGGTAGTGTCTGGCCTAATTTTGGCCTCGTACTGTCGGCCCCTCGCAGGGTCGTCTGGATCTTGGTGAAGGGTCGGCCCCTCGTAGGGTCGTCTGGAGCCTGGTGAAGGTTCGGCCCCTCGTAGGGTTGTAGGGTCGTCTGGAGCCTGGTGAAGGGTCGGCCCCTCGTAGGGTCGTCTGGAGTCTGGTGAAGGGTCGGCCCCTCGTAGGGTCGTTCGTTTTGGAGGCAATCTTCAGCCAGGCCGAGGATATAAACGGGTATATCATTTATCACACCACAGGGGTGCCTTATTGAATAAGAAGTTATGCTCGGGTTCAAAGGATCTAATAACGAGGCTAAATATAAAGTTATGATTCATGGTCTGTAATGGGAGATCAACCTAGGATCCAATCACGTAGAAGTACATTATGACTCTCGTATGATCACAAACCAACTCAAATGAGAATATGAATCTAGGGATCCCATAATCCTCACTTATCGAGATAAAGAAAAGACACTTCTCAATCTCTTCAGGTTACCCCCAATAGAGCAACTACCGAGGAAAAATAATAATCATATAGATGCATTAGCTACTCTGGCATCTGCTATTGCATCAACCTATAAATGATGATTCAAGTTGAGTACATAGATCGACCTAATATTGATGAGCCATAACTAAATTCAGATTTCATGTTCGGTGAGGTTTTACCTTAACTTAAAAGGCTAAATTTATCGACAATTGTTCATTGATCCTCTCCTCAAATGTTTCCATCCAAACTAAGTGGAAGGAATTTTCAACAAGATGAATGAAGGCAGTTGTGGAACTCACGCATGTGGAATATCACTCCACTATAGGGAAATATCTGATAGATATTAGTGGCCTTTCATGCAAAAGGATGCTCCTTATTTCACCACTAAGTGCGTTAAATGTTAGTAATTCCACCAAATATTTAAGAAGTCGGTCGAAGACCTGAACCCCTTACGAGTCCTTGACCCTTTTCTTATTGGATCATGGATATAATGGGACCTCTACCTGTAGCTCCTAGCAGCCAAAATTACTTGATAACTTCTACCGACTACTTCACAAAGTGGGTAGAGGTCGAACCAGTCACCCACATTAGATAAGGAGATACAAAATGATTTGTATAGAGGAACATTATTACAAGGTTTGGGATTGTAAGAGAACTAACACTTATAATGGAACGCAGTTTGAAAATGACATCTTCATGGATTTTTAGGCAAAACATGGGATTAGGATCCACTATGTGTTAATTGTTCTCCCGAAGTGTAATGTCTAAGACGAGATCACTTACAAAACTTTGTTATTAGGAATCAGGGGGGGAAAATGCAAAGGGAAGATGAGTAGATGAACTCCCCTATGTCATTTCAGCTTATATAATAATTCCTAAAAGTCTAACCAAGAAAACCCCATAGTCTCTAGCATATGAAGTGATCTCTTTAGAGATTGAACTTCCAACTTTGAGGGCATAAATCTTTGAACATGAACAGAATGATGATTGAATAACTTATGGGTTGGATCTAGCGAAATAATGAAGAGAATAGATTCTCATACACCTAGACACTTATCAGTCAAAGCTCGCCAATAAGCATGATAAGAAGGTAAAAGTTAGGGAATTCCATATCGGCGACCTGATCCTCATAAAGCTCCTATCTGCGATAAATAAGTCTTCATATGAAAATCTAGCACCGAATTAGCATAGACCTTATAGGATAGCATCAAAAGCTAATGATGGATCCTATCACTTAGAAGAATTATATGGCATAGTAGTACCAAGTTTATGGAATTCCATGAACTTAGAAAGTCTTATCATTAGTTAGATTTTCATCCCTATAAACTTTTCATTTTATTTATAATCAGTATAAGTTATTCCTTTACTATTGTTGACTTAGTATTATTCTTTAAGGATAAAACCCACCTGAAAATGGTTGTACAACCCAAGTGGGTTGGTCTCCTAGAATAGGCATAAACCTACTTAAGAATTGAGTGGTATAACTTAAAAATAAGTTGGGGGTATGTTTTGCATAAAACCATTTAAAAATGATCGTATAACACAAGTGGGTTGGTCAACCTTAAATAGGCATAAACCCTCTAAAGAATTGAGTGGTACAACTTAAAAATAATCTAGGGTTCCATGTTTCGCATAAAACCCACCTGAAAATGGTGGAACAATCCAAGTGGGATGGTCGGCCTAGAATAGGCATAAACCCACTTAAGAATTGAATGGTATAACTTAGAAATAAGTTGGGGCCTATCTTTGGCATAAAACCCACCTGAAATCAGTGGTACAACTCAAGCAGTATGATCGACCTAGAATAAGCATAAACCCCCTTAGGAATTGGGTGGTGCAACTTAGAAATAAGTTGTGGCCCTACATTTGGCATAAAACCCACCTGAAAGTGGTGTATAATCCAATTTGGCGGGTCATCCTAGAATATGCACAAACTTGCTTAAGAATTAACTAGTATGACTTATAGGAGACCCAAAATGAACATGATCACCACTGTAGTGAGGGAAACTCTAATCGTATGCGAGAGATGCCACCTCCAGCTCCATACAAAGAAAGGAGACAAGTGTACCACAATCGGGTAGTAGAGAACCCCCGGAGGTTGGTATTTTATTCGTGAGGAGAAAGGAGTAGATCTCGGTTATTAGGATCTGGGGGAGATGATAGGTCTTATAGGCCAAGAGTAACCTCCACTCTTCGATCAACAAGGTACGTCAATAATCAAACTTATTCAGTAGAGTGGATAAGCATGCTGGAAAGGCTAAGAAGATGGTCTACTTTTGATCGATTGGGTCCAAGGGATGCACCATCACATATGTACAGGGACCTTAGGGAGTGAAAGGAAGAGTTAAGAAGATTAAAGACTAGAAGAATTGAATGCTCGGCCAGGTCCAGGAAGAGTGTGCAAAGGTTATCCAAATTTAGCCACACTTCAAGAGAGGAAGAGATTTCAGTTGAAAGTCGTGAGCGAGACGACAAGGAAACTAATACCGATTAGGAGGAAAAGGATGATCCTTAGAAAGGGTCAATTAGGAGGAAAAGGATGATCCTTGAGATGGTAGATTATGATAAGAAGATTTCTATAACTTCCATAATGATTGTCCTATTACCTAGAAACTTTATTGGAAGTTGGAAAAGGATTCTACAAGTACAATGGTCAAGCTCTTGGACAAGGCGAGAAAAATAATTAATGTTGAGGAGGAAATGGCAGTAATAAATTCCAATCATGCAAAGTCCGAGGCTAGTAAAAAATCTAAAAATACATAATGATCCAAGAAAGCATAAAAGCTGAAGAGATTTGATGAATATACACCGCTCACCTTGGGATTTCATCACATCCTCGAGGAGATCCAAGGAAGTGAGAACCTCAAGTGGATGGGAAAATTAAAGTCTCCACCAGGCATAAGGATAAAAGAAAATACTGAGAGTTCCACAAGGATCATGGACACACTAATAATAAGTGTTCGTCCTTGAAGAATGAGATCCAAACCTTGATCCAAAGAGGAAAACTTAAAAAATACATATATAAATATAGCCTAGAAGTCAAGCATGAGGACAATGAGAAACCCAGGAGACTATATAAGTTTCCTTGCTAGGGTAATAATGAGAAGAAGCGAAGTCGAGACGACTCTAATCATGGAACTGATCCAGAGCTGACTAAAAATCCTAAAGAGCATGTAGAAATTGTTAGTATGATTTCCTTGGGATGTTATTTCGTTATTGGAGGAGATGCTAGTAGTGGAGATGAACTAGCAGAGAATAAAGCATACCTAAATGAGGCAAGAGCTTATACTCACATCAACAAAGTAAGCATGGATGAAGTAGTTCAAATTCATACTCAAAAGGTAAAAAAAATCATCTAATAGTCATTTTTTCTAAATATGGTTTATCCAGTTTGTTGTATCTACACGACGACCCTTGGGTTGTCACCGTGATGGTCCATGATAGATTAATTGCAAGGATCTTAGTGGATAATGGTAGCTTTACGGATGTACTGTTCTATGATTGATTCAAGAGATTGAGGTTGGTAGATAAAAAGTTGCAAGCTTACCACCACTCACGTATTGGTTTCTCGTGGGAGAAAGTGTTCTCCTTAGGAACAACTGAGATCGAAGTTATTTTCAAAACTTGGATGACCTACCGAACTGAAATGATGCATTTTTTTCATCTTAGAAAAGAACATGGTCTCACCTTACAATATTATCTTCAGTAGGTTTGGATTAAGAAGTGTTGATACCAAATTTAGTCTGCTGACATGGCCCAATTGAATGAAGACACGTGGTAATCTACATGGCAACAACAAATACTTTCGAGGAACTCAGACGCTCCGAGGAACCATACTACAATGAGGAACACTGCTTCCCCGAGGAACTCACATGCTCCGAGGAACTCACATGCTCCGACGAACAAGAACTCTCCGAGGAACTCATACGCTCCGAGGAACAAGAACTCTCCAAGGAACTCTTGAGTACCGAGAAGCTTAGGCGGTCCGAGCTGCACCTCGAACAAAGCATTAATAGCTGGATAACCAACAGTTCAACTGATTCATTAAATGCTTATCATTCAGACGCACATGTTTGAGGGGAATTGAATGTATTACCCTTTCATATGTACATCATTTAATGTATTACCCTTTCACATTACAGCCTCAGGGCTATAAATACATTGCACAATCCTCATCATAGGGGGACCGAAATTTCTTGATAGAACTTGTAATCGAGAATTTCCAAACACTCAGCAATAATACAACAGTGGATGTAGGCCATTCTTATAAGGCTGAACGACTTTAAAATTCTTTGTCTCATTTATTTATCTGTCATTGAATAATTAGAATGATCTAATTTTTTACATCAACAGATTGGCGCCGTCTGTGGGAACGACTGGTAATATCATTTTTCACCAAAAACAATTCATCACAAATGGTTGATATTCCAGAATCCAGCAATCGAAACGCTGGAAGCCCTCCAAATCCATCTGCTCCGCCAAATATTCCAGATCTGGCTGGAATAATGACAAATCTGGCTCAGGGCCAGACCGTCATGCAAGAAACAATGCGACAACTCATCTGAACCCTCCATGGCGGTGCACCAAATCATTCAGGACTACGGAGTATTCAAAGAAACATTCGTGCACCATCCTCGCGTACTAGGTGTACCAATTCATATCACAATGAAGAATCTGAAGATTTTTCTTATCAACCTGGACGAACTTCGTCAGTGCGAGCCACATATACTGAACAACGTGTCACTCTCTCTCTCCAGAAAGGACTAGTGCGCTAGAGAGGTTAAGCAGGGCATCACCTTTTGATCGATTAGGACTTGGAAGGAATATAAGTGCTCCTAAAGTCGTATCAAGGAGTTTTCGATGACCATCAGATTTAAGGGAAGGATCTGCCCAGTCGCGACCAGCTGCTCGTCAAGATAGATCTCAGGAAGCCACATCAACGCGATCAGTTGCTCGAACCAACAGGCCCGAGGAAGGAAATGATGCGTGGAAAGGATCTATTCAGAGGCTGGAGGATAGATTAGGGGAAATGGCTAAGGCCAAGAACCCTCTACAACGAACCTTTGTTCGAGGAACACCTTTTGTCCAGGCCATTGTAGATTTTCCAACACCATCAAAGTTCAAAGCACCTGTTGTGACCCCCAAGTATGATGGAAAGACTGACCCTGTCCTTCATATAGAACAATACCAAGCTGCAACCAACATCTACGCTGTTCCAGATGAGATGAGATGCAGGGCATTCTCAGGAACTCTTACCGGATCTGCTCAAATATGGTATAATAATCTTCCTCGGGGTAAGATCTTAACTTTTCTTCAACTGGCCGAGTTGTTCATTGGGAATTTCTATTTTGGGGCAAAACCAGTTAAACGAGTAACACATTTGTTAAGTGTTAGACAAAAGGCTGGTGAGAGTACCAGAGATTATATAACTCATTTTAATAACGAGAAACTCGAGGTCATTGATTATGAGGAGAAGACAGCGATTACTTCCTTGATGAGTGGATTATTGCCCAACAAGTTGTACTACACTTTGGCCAAAGATCCACCTCGAACCATGTCAAACTTGATGGGAAAAGCGTCCAAGATTATTAATACCGAGGAGGCTATGGCTGCGAAGAAGAATATGGATGCTAAAGAAACCAAAGTGGAAGGTAATAAAGCTAAGAAGAAAGAGCATAAAAATAATGGTAATGACAAACATTCAAAAACTAGGTCGGTATGGGATGTACTGAAGAAATATGATAATTATACTCCTTTGAAGAAGGACATCAACCATGTTCTAGAAGAAATCAAGAATAACGAGGAACTAAACTAGCCGGAGAAAATGAAGGCAGGCCCTGACAAGAGGAATAAGGTGAAGTATTGCGAGTTTCATAAAGATCATGGTCATATGACCAAAAATTGCATAGCTCTTCAGAATGAGATTGAAGCACTCATCAGAAGAGGAAAGCTGGCAAAGTATGTTGATCGGGGAAACGAAAGAAGAAATAACGACCGAACAAGAGAGAGATCTAAATCTCCTCGTCGAGCAGAGGAGAACAAGAAAAGAAACCATGAAGTTGATCCAAAAGACGACCCCGATCTTCCCAAGAGACCAAGGCAGCCAGAAAGAGAGGTATTTTCAATACGCTTTGGGTCATTTGACTGTAATGTTATAACAGGTGAAGATGCAGGAGGAGGAGACCTTACTGCAGAAAGAAAAGCTTACCTCTGTGAGGCTCAAGCTTGATCGTACATTCAACGAATAAATCTAGCTAAAGAGGATCGCCCGAGAAAGGTGAACAAAGAGAAATTGGTCATTGGTTTTTCAAGGAATGACATGACAGGTGTTCTATATCCTCATGATGACCTATTGGTGATCAAAATGAGGATGAATGAGGTAATGATTTCAAGAGTACTGGTAGATAATGGTAGCTCAGCAGACATCATGTTCTACTCGTGCTTCGATAGTTTAAACCTAAAGTTATCTCAATTGTAGCCTTATCATAGACCCCTCCTCGGTTTTTCTGGCGAGAAAGTATTTCCACTTGGGACGATCAAGTTGGATATATTCATTTGTACGTGGCCTGCTTGTCGAACAGAAAGAATACGCTTCTTCGTGATGGATAAGAATGTTCAATCATCATATAATATCATCATGGGAAGAGTAGGATTGAAGAAGTTCGAAGCTGTACCATCTACAGTGCATCAGTGCCTAAAATTTCCAACAAATTTTGGAGTAGGAGTTGTGAAAGGTGATCAGAAAGTAGCTCGGGAATGCTATTATTCATCCGCCGAGCAAGAAGAACTGGAGGAATCAAGGAAAAAGACTACTAGCTATCAAGTGGATGAAGGTGCAGAAATTGAAACATTGGATCCTAGAGATGAGTCACAACTCGTGAAGGGTCAGGTGGTGGAAGATACTGAAAACATCATTCTGGACGACAAGCATCCTGAACGAACTACTCAGATAGGTTCATCGTTGGAAGCCTCATTAAAACAGGAATTGATAACTTTCCTTAGAAACAGAAAGCAAAATTTTGCGGGGAGTCATGAAGATATGCCTGGGATAGACCCAAATTTCTTATGTCACGAGCTCAATATGAATAAGGATATCAAGCCAGTGAAGCAGAGAAGAAGAGTATTCAGCCCCGAGAATAATCAAGCTATACAGGAGGAAGTCGAGAAGCTCTAGAAAGATTTTTTCATTGAAGATGTTAAATATCCAGACTGGTTAGCCAATGTGGTGATGGTAAAGAAGAAAAACAATAAGTGGAGGATGTGTGTAGACTTCACCGACCTCAACAAAGCATGCCCAAAGGATCACTTTCAATTGTCCCGAATTGACCAACTGGTGGATGCTACCTCGGGACACGAGCTGCTGAGCTTCATGGATGTTTATTCTGGCTACAATCAGATTTACATGAAACCTGAAGACAGGGAAAGTACTTCTTTCATTACCCCTAGGGGAACTTATTGTTATAATGTTATGCCTTTTTGTTTGAAAAATGCAGGTGCGACATATCAGCGGCTGATGAACAAGGTCTTTGCTGAACAAATCAGTTGCAATATGGAAGTCTATGTTGATGATATGCTGACAAAGAGCAAGAAAGTTGTCGATCATCTAGTTGACTTAAGTCAGACTTTTGATCAACTAGATAAATATCAAATGAAGCTGAACCCGACGAAGTGCATATTCGGAGTACGAGAAGGCATGTTCCTCGGGTACATTGTCAACCAACGAGGTATTGAGGTAAATCCTGAAAAGATCAAAGCTCTATTAGGGCTGCGATGTCCAACGACGAAGAAAGAGGTGCAAATTCTTACAGGACGAGTAGCAGCACTCAACAGATTTGTATCGCAAGCAACTGACCGATGTCTCCCATTCTTCAAGATGCTCAGAAAGACTTTTGAGTGGAATGATGAATGTGAGAAGGTTTTTGAAGACTTGAAGAAATACTTGGGAGCACCTCCATTATTATCCAGGCCAGTGATGGGAGAAAAATTATACTTATATCTTGCAGTGTCCGAGAATGCAGTTAGCTCGGCGTTGATCAGAGTGGAGAATGAAGTACAAAAACCAATCTACTATACGAGTAAGGCCTTCCGAGGAGCAGAGATCAGATATCCAAGGCTGGAAAAATTAGCACTGGCGCTGATTGAGGCGAGTAGGAGAATGAGGCCATACTTCCAGGCTCATACCATAGTCGTATATACTGATATGGCATTGAGGCGAGCCCTTCATAAGCCAAAAAAATCAGGGAGATTGATGTACTGGGCAATAGAGCTCGGTGAATATGATATAGTTTATGAACCCAGATCATCATTAAAAGGGCCAGTTGTGGCAGATTTTATAGCAGAGTTCACCTATCCTGATACCCCCGAGGAGCAAAAGTTGCTCGCTGATCAACCTATGGATGTTACAGGATCAACAAACACAAGCTCAGACCAACTCCGGTTGGTAAAAGGGCAAGTGGATGTTACAGGATCAACAAACACAAGCTCAGACCAACTCCGGCTGGTAAAAGGGCAAGTGGATGTTATAGGATCAACAAACACAAGCTCAGACCAACTCCGGTTGGTAAAAGGGCAAGCGAATGTTACAGGATCATCAAATTCGAGCTCAAACCAACTCCGATTGGTAAAAGGTCAAGAAAAGATGATCGACGAAGAGCAAGAAATATCCGGGGAGGATGAAAGGAAGTAAGAAATATTTCATCGAGGAACTCTGACTGATCAGAAATTTGAAGACGAGTTACCTATATGGAGGCTATATGTAGATGGTTCATCTTGCACTACAGGATGTGGCGCGGGGATAGTTTTGAGCACTCCGGACGAGGTCGACATGGAATACACCCTGCGTTTCCAATTCAAAGCTTCCAACAATGAGGCTGAGTATGAGGCCATGATTGCAGGACTTAGTTTGGCAAAAATTATGGAGGCGCAGCAGGTTATTATTTTCAGTGATTCTCAATTGATCGTAAATCAAATGTTGGGAGTATATGCAGTTAGAGGAGAATTAATGATCAGATATCATGCAAAGGCAAAGGAGCTGGTGTCAAAATTTGCCACTATTCAGCTGGTCAGAATACCAAGAATGGAGAATACGAGAGCAGACGCCCTAGCCCGACTAGCATCAGCTACTCGCACCGAGCTACGACGAACAATCCCAATTGAAGTGTTGGCTGGTCGGAGTATAGATGAAGATCTAACGATGAACTTTATTACCCTTGATTTAGGACCATCCTAGATGGATCCCATCAGGGCATATATTGAGGAGGGAGAATTGCCAATTGACAAGCTCGCAGCCAAAAAATTAAAGTTTAAAGCTGCTCGGTATGTATTAACTAATGGTATTTTATATAAACGAGGAATTATGGAAGGTTTGCAGAGATGTGTACATCCCTCCGAGGTGAAAGATTTAATTGAAGAGATCCATGAAGGGTCCTGTGGAGCCCATGTAGCAGGTCGGACGCTTTTACAAAGGATGATGACGCAGGGATACTACTGGCCGACGATGAGGGCTAATTGTATAGCCTATGCCAAGAAATGTGACAAGTGCCAACACTTTTCCTCCATCCAAAGAACTCCACAGGCATTCTTGACACCCATAACTTCCCCTTGGCCATTTGCCATGTGGGGAATAGATTTGGTTGGGCCACTGCCAACGACCAGAGGAAGGTTCAAATACCTCGTCGTCGCAGTGGATTATTTTACTAAATGGGTAGAAGCTGAGCCACTCATTGATATGACGTACGAGAAGGTGTACCAATTTGTTTGAAAGAACATCATTTGTCGATATGGTCTTTGATAACTAGCTTTTTGCATATGGTATCTGTCGTTGTTGTGCAAAAGCCACTCTCAAAATTCCCTTGAGTACCTACAAAACTTGTCTAAAAATAACTCGTATTGCGGTAAGTACGGGTATCAATCCAACTTTCAAGGTGAAACAATAAATGTGAAAACGTGCAATTCCAATTTTTTTTTTTTATGAAAATAATTTTTTTATCTTTTTTATTTTTTTATTTTTAAAATAATTTCAAGGGAAAAATTAACTAACAAATGCTAAAAATTATAAAATGACTAAGTAATAAAAAAATGTGCAACCGAGTGTGAAATATGTGAGAAGGTCAAGAGATGGGATTACACTGCATTTTCAATTATTTTAATTTCTCAATTTATTAATTTTGAAATATTTCGAGATAATATTAAATCGATAATCTAACTCTCGTTAAAATTATAAATTTAATAATATCTTTTTCAGAAAATTAATTTAAAATTATCACACGAATGAAAAATTAGGACTTATACTATTTTCAAAAAATTATCCGCTAGGATCAATTTAACGAAAAAATATCAATCCTCAAATTTAATACCAAATTAATATTTAAATATCGAAAAAAACTATCTCTAGTTCGATTCCTAAATTCAAACATCAATTCGTTCAATTAATTTACTAACTCTCGTTACATAAATTAATTGGCGACATTTAAAATTAATTTACCTAGAAATATAAAATTAATGAATCAACTAATTAAAGTAACATCATTCGCAGTGCACCCCACCCCTTGAACGGGGTGTTTAGCCAAACATTCTCATGTGTGCATAAACAACATTCAATATCATATCAAAAGATGACATAAATGAATAGAGAAATAGAATACAATACGCAAGTCTCCTTGTCGAATCGCGTTCATAAAATGCGTCTCAATCTTCTCACTAATCCAGCACTTGATTACACCAAAAACAATAAAAAACAAACCTAAAAATTATTCTAACACTAAACTAATTTTTTTGGAATTTTTTGGAATTTTTTTAAGACCCTAAGCTGTACATAATATACAGTCTTTTTCTCTCTCTGCGTTGCTCTCTTTTTCTGTTGATGAGAATCTCCCTTTTAAAATGAGAGTTCCCTTTCTTTTAAGACCATACCCACGATGCTTTGCCTTGAGAGATTTCTTTGGGATTTGGATGTGGCAAGTCAAGATTTGTTGTGGATTTGAAATGGAGAAAGTTCCGAATTTGTTGTTGGATTTGGGAATGGGTCTCGGATTGGGGAAAACGGGTTCGCGAGTATGGGCCGGATTCGGGTTTTGGCTAGAGGTTAAGAGACTTGGGTTGGTTTCCGGGTTCGGGTTTTCCTCCGGAGCTGGCGCGGTTTGGGCGGTAGCCGGAGGTTGGCAGTTGAAGGTTATGGGAGCGGGTTAGGGTCCTGGCGTCGGTATATGGATCCGGGTTGGTGCTCCGAATCAGGTGAGATGGTGAAATCGAGAGATGAGAGAGGAGAGAGGCCGGAGGTGGTCGGCGATCGCAGCGGCGCCGGCGGCTGGGACCGGTTGGAGCTGGGAGTTGAGGGTTTGATTAGTTGGGAAATGGGGTTTTGGTTTGAAATGGAGGTTTTGGGTTTTGTTAATGGGGAAGGAGAGAGAATCGGGTGTGGGTGTGGAAAGATGATGATGAATAGTAGATGTAGGGTGTGTTTGGATGTGTTAGGGTGTAGGTATTTAGGTGAGGGTGAGTGTATGGTGTAGGATAGCTAGTGTGGGGGTGAGTGAGGGTATGTGTATTTAATTTGTACCCCTAAAAAATTAAAACAATCTAACTAAAAAATTAAAATTAACAAAACTAAAAAATAACATCCTAAAAAAAAAAAAACTCAATTAATAAAAGAAATAAAAACTAAAAATCTAAAAATCAAATAAAAATAAAACTTAAGACTAAAAAAAATCTAATAAACTAAAAAAACAAACATCTCAAACTAAAATAAAATAAGACTCTATTAAACCTAGAAAAAATTAATCCTAATAAAAATAAAATAAAATAAAGATTAAAAAGTAAAAAGTAATAAAAATAAAAATAAAGAATAAAAAAATAGAAAATAAATCCTAAAAAAAAATTCTAAATAAATCTAAATAAATCCTAAAAATAAAAATCTAGAAAAATAATAAAGGTACAAACTAAACACACACCGGCTAGGAGAATGGTCTGGACTCGGTGTAGGCTTAGGTTTGGGTTACGGGACTGCTTCGGGGCATCGGGTCACATCGGGGCAAGCTTGGATTGGACTCCAGATTTCGCGATCTCCTTGATTTCTTCGATACATGCTTTTAACCGCTATTGAGTTGCAATTGTACTGATTTAGCATTATTTGTACCGCAACTGCGTATTGACCTGCAAAATGATAAAATACGCACATAAGGCCAATTTTAATTAAAACGAGCGACTAAAATGTATCTATTCAGGGTATAAAATAGACACTTTTGGGTGCTTATCAGTCTTCCTCATGCCTTCATCACAGACCATGGAACATAATTTGATAACGAGGAGTTCGCTGCATATTGTCATCAGTCAAATATTTTGAAGGTCCACTCAGCACCAGGCCATCCTCAAAGCAATGGACAAACTGAAGTGACAAATAGAACGTTGTTAAATGGTTTGAAGAAAAGATTGGGTGATGCGAAAGCGAATTGGATCAACGAGCTACAATCAGTACTTTGGGCTTACCGAACTACTCCCCGAGTAGCAACTGGAGAATCACCATATATGCTGGCGTTTGGAAGTGAAGCTGTTATACTTGCCGAGTTGGGCCTCCCAACACACAGGGTACTGAATTTCAACTCCCCTGTCAGGGACTTAATGAGAAGATTGGATTTAGACATGCTCGAGGAAGTTAGAGAAGAAGCAGCCATTAGAAATGCTGCTTACCAGCAACGAACAACTTTGTTTTACAACAAAAGGGTGAAGAAGTGCGACCTAAAAGAAGGAGACTATGTGTTGAAGAAAGTGATTCAAAAGCACAACAAACTGGAGGCAAACTGGCATGGACCATACCGAGTTACAGAAGTTGTTCGACCAGGAACTTTCTGAATTGCAACTTTAGAAGGGGAGGAGTTTAAGAATGCATGGAATGCAGAGCACCTACGCAAGTATTATCAGTGATGAATAAAATGAAGATATTCTGCCGAATTCTTTCTTTTTATTGAAATTTTTTCGGGGAATAGTGCTACACACTACTCGGGGCATAACTCGGCAAAGCTCAGACTCTCAAATTTTTTCTCGAAAATGCCAACTAAGGTTGGTCGAGAAACCTATATTCCTCCGGGAAGTAAAGCTACCAATATTCCTCCGGGAAGTAAAGCTACCAATATTCCTACGGGAAGTAAAGCTACCTGTATTCCTCCGGGAAGTAAAGCTACTTGTATTCCTCTGGGAAGAAAAAATTTTGTATTCCTCCAGGAAGAAAAACTTTGTATTCCTACGGGAAGTAAAACTATATGTTCCTCGGGAAATAAAAATATTCCTAAAAATGCCAACTTATGTCGGTTAGGAAGTAAATATATTCTCAAAAATACTAACTATGGTTGGTCAGGGATAAAAACCCACTAACTGTAGTTGATCGACAAGAAAAATTTACCGACCTTGGTTGGTCGGAAACATTTTATGAAAACGAAAAGACTAACTATGGTTGGTCGGGGATAAAAACCCACTAACTGTAGTTGGTCGACAAGGAAAATTTATCGACCTTGGTTGGTCGAAAACATTTTATGAAAACGAGAAAGTGATCAAACAACATTTTTTATACTCGTAACTTTTTATTAAGTTGGTCGAGAAACAAAACATTATGTTTGCCTAATGACTACCACAATATTTTTTATACTCGTAACTTTTTAATTATTACTGAGTTGGTAGAGAAACAAAACTTGGGGTAAAAAAGAAATTCACACTACTCGACAATAAGTTGGTCGACAAACAACTCAATATTGTTATTTTTTTTAACAGATACACATGCATAGATGTAAAGTATTACAAGACAATAGCGATTAAGATTGCAAACAAAAATGAAAGTCTTTCATTAAAACCAAAAATAAATTACATTGATAATGAAATGAAAATTACATTGATTGTGAAATGTATACAAATTTATTACATTAATATTCTTATTCTACTGGTCTTTTCCCCTCTGCTTTTGACACAGATTCCTCGCCAGCAGGCGGATCATTTAAAGCCAGAGGAGAATTTATAAAGTTGAGATCCTTCAACATCCTGGCATTCATCACGGATGGTCGATCTAAGAGGTGCTCAGGACGAGATATCTCGGCATTTGAATGGAGATTGTAGTCACTGAGATATTTGGAAATTAAGCTCTGAGGAATGGCCCGAGCAGGGATCCAACTCATATCCAATTTGTATGGTGGCACAGGTAAGTCAAGCAGCCCGGGATCATGGTAGTCCCACATGTAATGACCCTGTTCGAGTTGTAGCACACCTAAGGCATTCAACCAGCCTTGCTTGTAGCCCTCATTATTGGCATTCTGGATACGATCGTCCAAATGGTAGAGCGCCTCGTTGTATCCAGCCATCCAGAACTCCCTGGGCTGTTTGTGGAACTGATAGGTCAATCTTTCCAGCTGCTCGTGGAGATTTTTGACGAAGATCTCTTTGTTCTCCAAGGTAGATTTCTGCTCAGAGAGCTGCTCTTCCAAGTCCCTGATCTTCTTTGACATTTCAGCCAAAGACTGGTTCTTCGCCATTAACTGGAAGGCCTGGTTCTCTAAGGCAGACAGAGTCCTTTGTTCCTCGACAGGAATCTGAGCTGCTCTTGCTCGTCCCCGAGAAGAAGAAGAAGGGCCAGACCTTTTCAAGGTTTCTAACTCGTCCCTCAAGTTGGCGTTCTCGACCTCCAAGAACGAAAATCCCTCATCAGTCACTCGGATCAAGGCTTTTGAAGTGGAAGCTGCAGACTTCAACTGTGATAACTCCCTTTGCAGGTTGTTGTTCTCTTGCTCTAATAGTTCAGCGATTTGTCTGCACTCCTCGGCCTCACCCCTCAAGGTTCTCTCCCTTACATCGTAGCCAGCAAAAAGCTTCTCGTAGCCCTTGTCGGCAATGATCTGCTGGTACTTCTTCTCGTACCCCTCAAGCAACAGGGCAGTGGATTCTTTGTATTGTTACTGAAGGTCTTCGAGGGTGCCTTGGAGATCCTCGATCATATCAGAATAGGCCACATTATTGGCCACTTCTCGATCAAGTAAACACTTCAGATATTGATATACTTCAACTGCCTGTTCAGAAGCATCTTGGCCAAGGATGTCGACGACTTGTGCTGCACTCGGGTCTATGTGACCAGCCTTAAAATATTCATTGCATTGCCTCAGCAGCTTTGTATCGTGAGCAGATAACAATTCCATCCTGGCCAGAAACTAGCAGAGAAAGAAAAAGCAATAATCAATAAGTACAAGCAGAGTATGAATAGAAGATAGACAACAGTATGCAAAAAAGTCCAAGTTTTATTAGATCATAAAGTTCAGAGTTACATGTTCTGGGTTACATTTGAAAAAGAGAAATAAAATAAAAAGAAACCCGAACAACTCTACACCTTTTCCTTGTCTCCCAAGATCTTCTCGGGAGGCTGGGATGAGGAGGTAAGTTGATCGGAGGGAATAGAGAGTTGCTTGGGGAGCACTGGAAGTTCCTCGGTAGCAGGCTGGATGGCTGGGGGATGATCTCTCATCACCATAAAAGACTCTTCAGAGGCAGCTTCGTCCTCTTCTTCATCTTCAGAAGTTGGAGGGGGGACCAGGGATATGTCGCTGGAAGAGCTCAGAAGATTCATCAACCTTCATCTCCTGGAGAGTTGCAACCCATCCATCTCTAAAATATTTTAGGCTGCCATATTCTACTTGAGACATCATGGCAGCTAATCCCTTGTTCCACCCTTTGTCCCAGCCAGCACTGAAGGACTTCTTCACAGCCATTTTCCTCTTGGTCTTCTCCAAGGAAAGCTTTTCGGACATAAGGTTTTCAGCAGTCTTCAATTTATTTTCAACCTCCTCCTTCTGCTGACTTACTTCCTGAAGTTGGCCCAACTTTTCCTCAGTAACCCTGAGCTTATCTTCAAGCTCCCCAGCAGTTTTGAGCTTCTCTTCGAGCTCTTTATTTTCCTTCTCCGGGGCATTCATTTTTTTCTCCAACTCTTTGGAGACTTCAACAACCTGAGCTTTTTCCTACTCGATGGAGGCAAGCTTCTTCTCCCAGACAGCCTTGTCAGTGGCATATTTTTAGCGAGAATCTTCCAAAGACTTGATAGCTTCTTCCAGAGCTCCCTCCACACTAGACGAGGAGCATGAAGCTTTAATCGCCTCGTCTTTCTTCACAATTATATTAAAGCAGCTCACCAACTGTAAAAAGAAAATGAAGCAAGTCAGAGATAGGAATAATAAAGAAAATATGAAAAGTTCAAAGTAATGAGACTTACTGAAGCAATATGGCGGGCAGCTAACGAAGTGACCATGTCCCGAGTAAGGTTTTCCTCAGTACCTTGGACCTTGGGAATGATCCAAGACTTTACCGAGCTCATGGCAGAGCTCGTAGGAACAAAGGTAGGAACACCAGTTCCAGTAGTTGGGGGATGAGCAATGGTTTCAGCCAAATTGACCGAGGAGCTCTTCTTCAGCCTCCTCGGGGGAACATGAACAATTTTGACCAAGGAAGAACTCTTGGTCGGTGATATTACAATCACCTCTCCAGGAGCAGCAGACCTGCTGGGGGCCACTGCGGGCTTCTCGGTAACCTTCACAACAGCAGCCGAGGAAGGTGCATCAGCCTTCTTTGTCCCCTCCCCTGGGACGTCAACCTTACTTCTTTTTGCCTCTCCAGCACCAGAGGCAGGCTTCTCGAAAAGGGTGGGAGGTCTTCTCTTCTTCATCCTTTCACTTAAAGGGACGTGAGATTCAGGCGAAGAACTGGTGGAAGCTGGTACTGGCTCTGATTCACTTATTACTGGACGAGCAGTAAAAGAGGTGGTGTAGCGCTTGTATTGCAGCAGATATGAAGACGACCTAATATGCTCGTCGGTAATAGATTGATGCAGACTCCAGATAAGTTTCAAGTGTCTTATGTTAACGTCTGCTTCCTTTGGACACTTTCTTTTACTATCAACTGCAAATAAATAAATAAACATTGAAATATCAGTGGCACATTTTATTAAACACAAAAGGAGCATGATTTCAAAATAAGTAAAATGAATTAAAAATAACCTATCCCATTGCCATAGGGAGGGCATCTGGGACCCTGATAAACTTCATCTCCAGATAAAGGAGCATGTTGCCAATTTTTTATGACAACCCCGTGCTCAAAATAATCCCTTTTGGCATCCAGAAGATTTACTACTAAGGCCCTATTTAAAAATCTAGTTTTCAAATAAAAAGTGTTATCACCAATTGCCCATCTATAGTAATACATGATTTCTGGAATTCCTATGCGAGTTCCATGGATTTGATTTAACCTATGAACCCCATTAACTATTCTCCATGTATTTGGGGCTATTCTCGCAGGAACAACGTCAAAGTAATGACAGAATTCCAGACATAAGGGATTTGGTGGAAAAGAAAATCCACACTCAGCAATAAAGAGACTGGGGAACCAATGTCCCTCAGCCAAATGGAAATAATCAGAAGGCTCAGAAAGCTCTTCCAAAACAACCCAGGAGGGAATAAAAAAATCAGAGCGAAACTTATCAAGAGATTCAACAGGGTAAACCATGATGAATAAAGGAAATAAGGAAGAAGATCTTACAGAAAAAGAGTAGATCTGTTGACAACGAACGATGGAAGAGATGAATACACAGGAGAGAAAGAGACGATGGAAAACTCGAAGATACAAACTTGAAAAAGTAGAAGATGATGGAATTATCTGTGACGCTTAAATACCTTGCCTTGGGAAAAGGAAAAAGTAATGATTACAAAAAGAAACGATTACACTACCGGCGGCTAAAAGGACAAAAAGGGCGCGGCAATCGAAGCGGTTATAAAAATTCAAAAAAGCATGATTCTACGAATTGAGAAGGATAAATAAATACAAAAGACACCCAAATATCAGGAGGACCATTTAAAACTACCATATTCCGAGAAAGAATGTTCCATACTCCTCAAATTTCGAACTATGAAACATTGGGGGCTTCTGTTGATACCAAATTTATTCTGCTGACATGGTCCAATTGAATGAAGACACGTGGCAATCTACATGGCAACAACAAATACTTTCGAGGAACTCAGACGCTCCGAGGAACCATGCTACA
Organism: Sambucus nigra; assembly: GCA_949130495.1. NCBI lineage: Eukaryota > Viridiplantae > Streptophyta > Magnoliopsida > Dipsacales > Adoxaceae > Sambucus > Sambucus nigra. The sequence continues at coordinate 387,730,133 of OX422209.1, read as the reverse complement.
ACGAGGAACACTGCTTCCCCGAGGAACTCACACGCTCCGAGGAACAAGAACTCTCCGAGGAACTCTTGATTACCGAGAAGCTTAGGCGGTCCGAGCAACTCAGGTGATCCGAGCTGCACCTCGAACAAAGCATTAATAGCTAGATAACCAACAGTTCAAGTGATTTATTAAATGCTTATCATTCAGACGCACACGTTTAAGGGGCATTGCATGTATTACCCTTTCATATGTACATCATTTAATGTATTACCCTTTCACATTACAGCCTCAGGGCTATAAATACATTGTACAATCCTCATCATAGGGGGACCGTAATTTCTTGATAAAACTTGTAATCGAGAATTCCCAAACACTCAGCAATAACACAACAGTGGATGTAGGCCATTCTTATAAGGCTGAACCACTTTAAAATTCTTTGTCTCGTTTATTTATCTGTGATTGAATAATTAGAATGATCTAATTTTTTACATCAACAAGAAGTTTGAGGTAAATTTCTTAACAAACTAAGGTGTGGGAGTGATAAATGGAATTAAACAGAAGCAACCAAATGCTACTACACGTTGACTGTGTTGTTGGAACAAAATAAATTGACCATAATTTATCAGATCGAGATAATAAGTCCTCAAGATAAAGAAAATTGGTCACAAGTATAATGATAGAGAAGATTGAGATAATTGTGCTAGATGATGAGTATCCAGAAAGGACAACCCAGATTGGCTAATCACTGGATCCATCTCTGAAGAAAGAGTTAAAAACAAATTCTGAGACAGGGGAAAAATGTTTTATCTTAGATTCGTAAGAACATGCCCAGAATTGATCCAATTTTCCTTTGCCACGAACTCCACATTGCCAAAGATGTGAAGCCCATTAAATAAAAATATTATGTGTTCTCTAAAAAGAAAAATATGTCTATCCAGGAAGAAGTGGAAAAATTGAATCAAGCTAATTTTATTCGAAGATGTGAAATATCCAGATTGTCTCTCTAATGATATCATGGTAAAAAAAAAAGGATAACAAATGGAATATGTGTGTTGATTTCACTGACATCAATAGATCCTATCCCAAATATCACTATCCACTACCCAGAATCGAACAGTTGGTGGATGCCATTGTTAGGCATGAGCGTCTCAGCTTTAAGGACACATTTTCAGGGAACAATCAAATAAAAATAAAGCACGAGGATCATGAAAATATCTCGTTCACTACCATTTGAGGCATAATTTATTATAATTTTATGTCCTTCGGGATTAACATATTGGAGTTATGTACCAAAGGTTAGTCAATAAGGTATTCGAAAAAAATATTGGGAAGACGATGGAAGTCTATATGGTTAATATGCTTACTAAGAGAAGGAAAGCATCCGATCACATTCATGATCTTGACCGAACCTTTGATGAGATGGAGAAGTACCAGATGAAGCTTAATCCAATGAAAATCATTTTTTGGATCAATGAAGGAAATTTCTTAAGCTTTATTATCAATCAGAGGGGTAAGGAGGTGAACCCTAATAAGATCCAGGTGTTGATTAATATACAACCTCCCAAACAAGAAAGAGATCCAGATCATGACTGGAGAAGTAGATGCTCTGAACAGATTTGTCTCAAGGGCAATAAATCGGTGTCTACCATTATTCAAGGTACTTAAAAAGGCCTTATAATTGAATGATGAATGTGATAAATCCTTTTTGTATTTGCAAAGGTACATTCGATACATGCCTTTATTATAAAGGTGTAATACCCCGTATTTTTATCGATATTTATTTAAGGGATTAATTAAATTAAATGTGAATTAATTGAAAATTAATCCAGATATAAATACTAACGAGATGTGAGTTGGTATTTGATTATGATGTGTATATATGGCAATATATTAATATTGAAAATATTAAAATTGTCGCGAGACTGAAATACGACAATTTGGGAAATTTAGTTGGGACGCGCGTGTCAGTCGCGTCAGAAATGAAATTATTTGAATTAAAAAGTGAATTTTATTTTTATCAACCGAATGGTCATTTTGAGTGCGCCAACGAGTCCGAAAGGGTCAAAATAGTCAGAAAACACTAGCCGGGGGTTTAGTTTGGGTCTCGGGGCATTTTTGGGCCATACCGGCAACTTAAAAGGGTATTTTGGTAATTTTGAAATTTTGGGAATTAAAGCCTACGAATTTTAAGAGTTAATTATACATTATTTAGTAACCCACTAAGCCCATTACCAGCATTTGACAAGTTAGAGGGCTACGTGAGTTATAGGAAGAGTTGGAAGAGGTTCCCAAAAGAAAACCCATAACCACCATCTTCAACCTTGGGAGAAAATCTGTAGAGAAAGGGGAGAGATCAACCTTCAACATCAAATTCTGAAGAACAATCTAAGGCAAGTGATTTAGTATTTTTAATGCATTGAATATGTCTTCCATGCTTAGTGTAGGAATTATCTTTTATTGAACTTTTTGAAGAAAACCCATGAAATTTGTTGGAGAAACTTTGAATTTGGGTTAGGATTTGCATGTAGTATGATAATGGACTAATTTAATACTTGGATAGTTACATATAATGATTTAAAAATGGATTTATGATGAGTAATTAGGCATAAGAAAATTAGGAGTTCATGTTCATAGGGTTTGGAGAAATATTTGTAGATTCATATTAATTCCATGGTAATTTGTAAGAATTGACCCCTTAAATGTGTTAAGGAATGATCTAGGGTGATTAGAAATGGTTTATATACGTTAAAACATAATTTGGATGGTCTTAGGGTGGATTTAGAGGAGAAAAGAATTGAGAAAAACGGAATTGGGATTTTCTGGGCTGAAACTGCCATCTCGTTAGAAGACCTGCCCAGGTCGTTCGAACGACCTCGTTTGAACGAACTTCTAACGAGATGACAGTATGACTTCTAACGAGTTGGTATTTCGTTTGAAGCCCTTCGTTCGAACGAGACTTCTAACGAGTTGACAGAATGGAATTTTTGGCCTGATTTGATTTCTATCATCCCGTAGTCTTATTTAAATGGTGAGATAACTTTCCCTTATTAACTAGTGGGTGTAGTTGGGATATTTGGGGTATATGGAGGAGTAAAATTTAGCATAGTGTCTTGAACCGGACGACACTTGTGGATTAGGACGCGAGTGACTAATCACGAAGTGAGGATAATTGACGACGTAAATATATACAAACCGGGGACTTGTGATTTGTATAATACTAAGAGTTGGTATAAGAATGAGAAGTATACCATTAATAAATATTGTAATATCTAAGATGTGAGAATGCTTAGTATATGTAGTTATCTGTGTATGACATACCTACCATACTTGCTATCATGGGCGGTTGGCGTTCGTTTAGGGCCATCTAATCTTTGTATGCCTACGGGGGGATTTAGATTGGTACCTCGAGGACATAGGTCAGAGAAGGGCTTATTGAGAAATAAATAAGCCTGCTGATCATGGGAGCGTAGGTATGTGCGTGACCCATGTGATGTGAACTATGTTCGCCTCCATTGTTTGTGATTGTAGTTAATGAAACGATTCCTGAGAGATTCGGAATACGTGATCCTCATGTACGTGATGTACAAGGATTCGATAGCAGAGTATGTGTGCACCGCAGCTTAGTCTCGGGGTGCTAGTATTGTATATTTATGGTGAGAATAGTATACTGTTGATTGAAATGAATTATCGTGAACAATTATGAGTATAAATAATAGCAACGGTTTGTAAAGTGAAAATGTAAGATTTCTAATAAATTGTAGCGCTAAAGTGGGGAAACTGTGTAATAAAGTACAATACTCTATTAAATAGAAGATGTTAGGATTTGAATTGGATATCATATAGAAATGTTAGATTTAGCATTGAACTAGATAGATATAGGAGCAACTAGAAACGGGTACAGGTACGATAGGAGTGCACAATTAGTTAAGAGGTGAGGAATTCATGTGAGTGCACACACTATCAGGTACTTTATATTCACTGTTTAATGATATAAAACACTTGCATATTTTAAAATTATTTTCACATTCGGGCTCTGACCCGTTTGCTTTCAAATATATTTTTGTAAAAACCTTTTTAGGTGCCCAGCCACAAGGACACCATAGATAGGAGTTATATTCAGGTGACGTGCTGTAGCTGCTGTGGAAGTTACAGGAACTTGAAAGTAGACGCCTCCATTTCTGATCTTGACTCCATTATCAGTTTTTATCATCTGTTGGGCATGTCGCCCATTCCTTTTAGAGACATTTTACTTATTCAGTTATTTTAAACTTTGGGTTGTAATTAATTTTAGTGATGCAGACTTTGTATTTATTTATTTTGGAACTTGGTTTGTTGTGAGAAGTTTTCCTCCAGACTCATTAGTATTGGATGGTTATTCTATTGTGACTATATATTGTGTTGGTTATGTTAATCTCTCTTAATTCATTTTTGCATGTTAATCGGGCTTAATTAAAATGGACAACTCACTTTTTAAATACTAGGTGGTTAGTAAATATAAAAATGTTCTCGACAGTGATGCTATGAACTGAACCAACTTGGCATTTTGTATTAATTTAATAAAGGAGTAGCTACCCGGTATTTAATTAGTCGGGGTGTCACAGGTGGTATCAGAGCATCAGGTTCTAGTGTCCTTAGGATCTGTACGGCTTGTTATGTTTCCGCTGAGCTTTCTTTGATGTAGAGCCCTATATTTTAGGACTGTTGTATTCTTTTGTGTATGCTTCGCTCTTCAGCTATTTTGAGTTAATAACTGCGAACTTATAAGACTTTACTCTCATTTCAAATGCCTCCACGATGTACGCAGCGAGTTCATAGGGATGCACAGCCAGAGCCACATCCTACACCAGTTCAGGGCACTATGAATGCCGCAGAGGTTGCAGCTATTGTAGCCCAAGCAGTAAATGCCGTTGTTGATGTAAAAAATCAGATCACTCTAATTATTCAATCACAGATAAATAAATGAGACAAAGAATTTTTAAGTAGTTCAACCTTATAAGAATGGCCTACGTCCACTGTTGTATTATTGCTGAGTGTTTAGGAATTCTCGATTACAAGTTCTCTCAAGAAATTCCGATCCCTCTACAATGAGGGTTGTACAAGGTATTTATAGCCCTGAGGCTGTAATGTGAAAGGGTAATACATTAAATGATGTACATATGAAAGGGTAATACATTCAATGCCCCTTAAACGTGTGCGTATGAATGATGAGCATTTAATGAATCAGTTGAACTGTTGGTTATCCAGCTATCAATGCTTTGTTCGAGGTGCAGCTCGGACCGCCTAAGCTTCTCGATACTTAAGAGTTCCTCGGATGGTTCTTGTTCCTCGGAGAGCAGTGTTCCTCGTCGTAGTATGGTTTCTCAGAGCATCTTAGTTCCTCGGAAGTATTTGTTGTTGCCACGTAGATTGCCAGGTGTCTTCACTCGATTGGGCCATGTCAACAGACTAAATTTGGTATCAACAGCCGCCCTAGCCGTTGTATAGCAGGCACCAGTAGTTGCGCCAGTTCAGGCTAATGCATTCTCGTCTGCTTAGGAACGCGTCCGTGATACTTTCCAGAAAGCACACCCTCCGGAGTTTGCAGGTAGCTCCAATGTTGTGGTATCCAGTCAGTGGAGGAAGGATATTTAGAGGCACTTAAGGATGTACGAGTGCACAGAGGTTCAGAAGAAGATATTGGTTACTTTCAAGCTAGTAGGATCTGGATTGTAGTGGTGGGAATCCATTTCCACCGCAGAATAGAGGGACACCCTCACTATACAGGAGTTCTGGGTGCGGTTCGACCGCAAATATTTTCCATCAGCTGTTCACACGGAGATGAGGAGGAAATTGATGAACCTCAAGAAGGAGGGGAGGACCGTAGCCGAGTATGAGGCTGAGTTTACCAATCTCTTGAGCATTGTTCTGGATGAGATACCGACTGAGGAGAAGAAGATTCAGAAGTTCACGGATGGATTGACTTGGAGGATCCGTCAACACTTGTTGGGGAATCTCTCGTTATCCACTTATTCTGATGTGGTTAACACTACATTGCTTCACTGCCAGGATCATCGCTTTCATATGACTGAGAGTAAGAGATCAGGAGATTCCAGCCATCAGGGTAGGATCGGGGGAAATGGTGCCAGCGGGGCACAATCTGCTCAGGGACAGCACAGGCAGGGTGACCAAGGTTCCTAACAAGGGGATCATAAGAGATTCAAATCTGGAGATTTTAGAAGTGGACAGGGAGGTTTCAGACAGAGCCATCAGGGTCAGAACGGCCATCAGGGCCAGCAGGGTCAGAATGGTCAGCAGCAGCAGTTTCAGTAGGGCCAGCATGGCCAGGGGAGGAATGGTAATGGCCACCAGGGTCGAGGACAGCAGGGACAGCGAGGGGGAAACTTCCCGGGGAAGTGTTTTGTTTGTGGCAAGACTGGACACAAATGCCAGGATTGTCCTGACAGGGGCAGGGCCCCACAGCAGCAACAGCAGGTGCTCGACACGAGCCACAGGCGCCTATGTTTCCCGCCGCCCTCCCAGCACCACCACAGATGGCAGAACTACCACCCATTCCAGCGGTCCCAGTCTAGCAGGGACATCTTCAGTATGGGAGAGTGTATCAGCTCCAGCATGCCGCAGCCCTATAGGATCCACCAGCCATTGAGGGTATGTTCTCTATTCAGGGGACTATGGGGCGTATTTTATTTGATACGGGGGCCACACATTGTTTCATTGCCATGAGATTTGCACGCACTATTGGGTTGTTAGGCACCGCCGAGAGCACGGTTACTTGTGTAGATTCACCGTTGATTAGAGGTTCCATGATTTCGCTTATTTGTAGAGGTGTGGGTATAGAGATCGGGAGGTTTACTTTACCCGCGGATATGTTAGTGTTAGAGATGACTGAGTATGATGCCATTATTGGTATGGATTGGCTAGTTGCGTATCGATCCATGATTAACTATTTTAGTAGGAGTATTATCTTTGCCATTCCCAGACAGGAAATGTTTTTAGTGGCGATGCCTCGCCTTGAGGGAGGATCGTCCACTCACTTGTACTATATAGAGGAGGAGACCTCTAAGGAAGTGGTGATACCACTTGATGCGATTCTAGTTGTGAGGGAGTTTGCTGATGTATTTCAGGATAAACCTGGACTACCTCCGAGTAGGGAGATAGATTTTGTGATCGATTTGATGTCGGGCACTCGGCCTATTGCCCGCGCACCTTACCGTATGGCTCCAGCAGAGATGAGAGAGTTACGGGATCAGATTGAGCAGTTATTGGGTCAGGGGTTTATCCGGAGGAGTACTTCGCCGTGGGGTTCCCCTGTGTTGTTCGTAAAGAAGAGGGATGGATTGTTGAGGTTATGTGTAAATTACCGAGAGTTGAATAAGGTCACGATACGGAATAAGTATCCATTGCCCCGAATCGATGACTTATTCGACCAACTGAGAGGAGCTTCTTTCTTCTAAAAGATTGATTTACGACAAGGATATCATCAGTTGCGTATCAGGGAACAGGACATCTCGAAGACCGCTTTCTTAACGAGATATGGTTCCTATGAGTTTCGGGTTATGCCTTTTGGCTTGACCAACGCTCCAGCCGTGTTTATGGACTTGATGAATAGGGTGTTTAGAGAGTTCTTAGACCAGTTCGTCATTGTCTTTATTGATGACATTCTGGTTTACTCCCAGACAAAAGAGGAGCACGCCGAGCATTTGAGACAGGTTTTGCAGACACTACGTCAGAACGAGTTGTATGCAAAGTATGAGAAGTGTGGGTTTTGGCTGAAGGAAGTACAGTTTTTGGGGCATATCATTTCAGACCGGGGGATATCGGTAGATCCGGGGAAGGTATCCGCGGTGAGGGAGTGGGGACAGCCCACGACACCGGCTGAGATCCGTAGTTTTTTGGGCCTAGCAGGATACTACAGGAGGTTTATTCGGGGTTTCTCAATGATAGAGGGCCCTTTGACACATCTGACTCGTAAGGGTGTGCCATTCATTTGGAGCGATGCCTGTCAGTTGGCATTCGATGAGTTGAAGGACAAGTTGACCTCAGCACCTATGTTATCATTGCCGAGACCGAGAGTTGAGTATCTAGTCTACACCGATGCGTCCTTACAAGGACTCGGAGGTGTGCTGCAGCAGGAGAGTCAGGCCATAGCTTATGCTTCCCGTAAGCTTAAGCCTCACGAGAGGAATTACCCCACCCATGACTTGGAGTTAGCATCAGTTGTATTTGCCCTTCGGATTTGGATACATTATCTCCTGGGGGAGAAGTTTCGGTTATTCACGGACCACAAGTCTCTACAGTACCTCTTCACACAGAAGGAGTTGAATATGCGTCAAAGACGGTGGCTTGAGTTTGTGAAGGATTATCAGTTTGATATCCAATACCACCCGAGAAAGGCTAACGTGGTAGTAGACGCGTTGAGCCGTAGGCCAGTAGATAAAGTGGTTGAGGTGTCGAAAGCAAAGTGGAAGGAGTTGGGACATCAGGATGCAGTGGCCCGATCGTTCATGTCTGTGATGACTGTTACACCGCAGATTGTTACGAGAGTGGTCAAGGCCCAGGAAAATGACTCGTTCTGTCAGGAGCAGATAGTTTGATTACTAGCAGAGGGAGCCAAGTCCTATTCTGTTAGCTCAGACGGGGTATTACGCTTCAATGGGAGACTAGTTGTTCCGAAAGGGGAAGACTTGCGACACGAGGTGATGGCAGAATCGCACGGCTCATGATTCGCGGTACACCCCGGTGGGGACAAAATGTACCAAGACATGAGATGTCAGTATTGGTGGAGCGGGATAAAGAGAGATATTGCCGTGTTTGTTTCTAAATACGCCACTTGTCAGTTGGTAAAAGTGGATCATCAGAGACCGACACGACTTCTACAGCCATTAGAGGTTCCGACGTGGATATGGGAGAGCATATCCATGGACTTTATCACGGGGTTACCTACGTCATAGAGGGGTCACGACTCCATTTGGGTAATTATGGACCGGTTGACCAAAGTTGCTCATTTCCTATCCGTGAGGACAAACTACACTACGGGACAGTATGCCCAGATTTTCATTACGGAAATAGTGAGACTTCATGGTGTGCCCCTAAATATCGTGTCTGACCGAGACAAGATATTTGCTTCACGGTTTTAGGAGAGTTTCCAGGAGGCCATGGGCACTGAATTGCGGTTGAGTACGACTTATCTCCCGCAGACCGATGGGCAGACTGAGCGTACAAATCAGATAATGGAGGACATGTTGCGTATGTGCATCATAGACTTTGGGGGTGGATGGGAGCAGTACCTTCCACTGGTGGAGTTTGCTTATAATAACTCCTACCAGTTCACCATTAGCATGGCTCCATTTGAGGCGTTGTATGGTAGACCTCGTCATTCCCCAGCATGTTGGTTAGAAGTGGGGGACAACAAATTACTTGGGCCGGAGGTGATACAGGATACTTCGGTAAAGATAGAATTGATACGGAGTCGCATTCGGGTAGCTCAGGATCGGCAGAAGAGCTATGCTGATGCGAAGAGGTTCTTCAGAGAATTCAAAGTGGGGGACCAGGTTTTACTCAGAGTATCTCCTATGAAAGGGATTATGCGTTTTGGGAAGAAGGGGAAACTGGCACCGAGATATGTGGGGCCATTTCCTATCATCGAGCGGATTGGGCCAGTTGCGTATAGACTTGGGTTACCGGAGTACTTGCATAGGATTCATGATCTTAGGTATGATTTGGCCCATACTCACATTACTTTGGAGGACATCGATCTCCAGCCCGATAGTTCCTACGAGGAGGGACAGATTGCTATTTTGGACCGAAGCGAGCGGAAACTGAGGTAAAAAATAGTACCGTTGGTACGTGTTCAGTGGCAGAATCATAATGCCGAGGAGTCCACATGGGAGCGCGAGGATGAAATGCGCGAACATTATCCAGAGTTGTTTTTACCAGCTACTTTTTAGTTCCGAATTTCGGGACGAAATTCTGTTATTAAGGGGGAAGTATGTAATACCCCGTATTTTTATCGATATTTATTTAAGGGATTAATTAAATTAAATGTGAATTAATTGAAAATTAATCCGGATATAAATACTAACGAGATGTGAGTTGGTATTTGATTATGATGTGTATATATGGCAATATATGAATATTGAAAATATTAAAATTGTCGCGAGACTGAAATACGACAATTTGGAAAATTTAGTTGGGATGCGCGTGTCAGTCACGTCAGAAATGAAATTATTTGAATTAAAAAGTGAATTTTATTTTTATCAACCGAATGGTCATTTTGAGTGCGCCAACGAGTCCGGAAGGGTCGAAATAGTCAGAAAACACTAGCCGGGGGTTTAGTTTGGGTCCCGGGGCATTTTTGGGCCATACCGGCAACTTAAAAGGGTATTTTGGTAATTTTGAAATTTTGGGAATTAAAGCCTACGAATTTTAAGAGTTAATTATACATTATTTAGTAACCCACTAATCCCATTACCAGCATTTGACAAGTTAGAGGGTTACGTGAGTTATAGGAAGAGTTGGAAGAGGTTCCCAAAAGAAAACCCATAACCACCATCTTCAACCTTGGGAGAAAATCTGTAGAGAAAGGGGAGAGATCAACCTTCAACATAAAATTCTGAAGAACAATATAAGGCAAGTGATTTAGTATTTTTAATGCATTGAATATGTCTTCCATGCTTAGTGTAGGAATTATCTTTTATTGAACTTTTTGAAGAAAACCCATGAAATTTGTTGGAAAAACTTTGAATTTGGGTTAGGATTTGCATGTAGTATGATAATGGACTAATTTAATACTTGGATAGTTACATATGATGATTTAAAAACGGATTTATGATGAGTAATTAGGCATAAGAAAATTAGGAGTTCATGTTCATAGGGTTTGGAGAAATATTTGTAGATTCATATTAATTCCATGGTAATTTGTAAGAATTGACCCCTTAAATGTGTTAAGGAATGATCTAGGGTGATTAGAAATGGTTTATATACGTTAAAACGTAATTTAGATGGTCTTAGGGTGGATTTAGAGGAGAAAAGAATTGAGAAAAATGGAATTGGGATTTTCTGGGCTGAAACTGCCATCTCGTTAGAAGACCTGCCCAGGTCGTTCGAACGACCTCGTTCGAATGAACTTCTAACGAGATGACAGTATGACTTCTAACGAGTTGGTATTTCGTTCGAAGCCCTTCGTTCGAACGACCTCATTCGAACGAGACTTCTATCGAGTTGACAGAATGGCCTTTTTGGCCTGATTTGATTTCTAGCATCCCGTAGTCTTATTTAAATGGTGAGATAACTTTCCCTTATTAACTAGTGGGTGTAGTTGGGAGATTTGGGGTATATGGAGGAGTAAAATTTAGAATAGTGCCTTGAATCGGACGACACTTGTGGATTAGGACGCGAGTGACTAATCACGAAGTGAGGATAATTGATGACGTAAATATATACAAACGGGGACTTGTGATTTGTATAATACTAAGAGTTGGTATAAGAACGATAAGTATACCATTAATAAATATTGTAATATCTAAGATGTGAGAATGCTTAGTATATGTAGTTATCTGTGTATGACATACCTACCGTACTTACTATCATGGGAGGTTGGCGTTCGTTTAGGGCCATCTAATCTTTATGTGCCTACGGGGGGGGGATTTAGATTGGTACCTCGAGGACATAGGTCAGAGAAGGGCTGATTGAGAAATAAATAAGTCTGCTGATCATGGGAGCATAGGTATGTGCGTGACCCATGTGATGTGAACTATGTTCGCCTCCATTGTTTGTGATTGTAGTTATTGAAACGATTCCTGAGAGATTCTGAATGCGTGATCCTCATGTACGTGATGTACTGGGATTCGATAGCAGAGTATATGTGCACCGCAGCTTAGTTTCGGGGTGCTAGCATTGTATATTTATGGTGAGAATAGTATACTGTTGATTGAAATGAATTATCGTGAACAATTATGAGTATAAATAATAGCAACGGTTTGTAAAGTGAAAATGTAAGATTTCTAATCAATTGTAGCGCTAAAGTGGGGAAACTGTGTAATAAAGTACAATACTCTATTAAATAGAAGATGCTGGGATTTGAATTGGATATCATATAGAAATGTTAGAATTAGCATTGAACTAGATAGATATGGGACCAACTAGAAACGGGTACGGGTACGATAGGAGTGCACAATTAGTTAAGAGGTGAGGAATTCATGTGAGTGCACACACTATCATGTACTTTATATTCACTGTTTAATGATATTAAACACTTGCATATTTTTAAATTATTTTCACATTCGGGCTCTGACCCGTTTGCTTTCAAATATATTTTTGTAAAAACCTTTTTAGGTGCCCAGCCACAAGGACACCATACATAGGAGTTCTATTCAGGTGACGTGTTGTAGCTACTGTGGAAGTTACAGGACCTTGACAGTAGACGCCTCCATTTCTGATCTTGACTCCATTATCAGTTTTTATCATCTGTTGGTCATGTCGCCCATTCCTTTTAGAGACATTTTACTTATTCAGTTATTTTAAACTTTGGGTTGTAATTAATTTTAGCGATGCAGACTTTGTATTTATTTATTTTGGAACTTGGTTTGTTGTGAGGAGTTTTCCTCCAGACTCATTAGTATTGGATGGTTATTCTATTGTGACTATATATTGTGTTGGTTATGTTAATCTCTCTTAATTCATTTTTGCATGTTAATCGGGTTTAATTAAAATGGACAACTCACTTTTTAAATACTAAGTGGTTTGTAAATATAAAAATGTTTTCGACAGTGATGCTATGAACTGAACCAACTTGGCATTTTGTATTAATTTAATAAAGGAGTAGCTACCCGGTATTTAATTAGTCGGGGTGTCACAAAAGGTTAATCCTTCATGATAATTTTTACTTGTACTTAGTAGTGTCTGAGTCTGTTGTGACCTCGACACTGATGCGATAGGAAGATGGCATGCAGAAGACAGTATATTACACCACTAAATATTACTGTGGAGTAGGGTACGTCTAGTGTCGATCACCAAGGCTGAACTCAGGAGAACTATTAATGTTAATATTTTATTACAGTTCAACATTAATGAGGATTTTGTGCTACTAATGGAGTTGAGTATGGGCCTATCTTGGATGAATCCCGTCAGAGCATATTTAGAGTACGACATAGTACCGAAAGATCCTAAGGAAGCATGGAAACTTTGCTGCAAAGCAACGCGGTATGTCTAAAAGGTGGATTCTTGTTTAACAAAGGAATTTTATATCCCTGTTGAGGTGTGTTCATCCCAATGATGTGCCTAACCTGATCAATGAGGTCCATGAAGGTTTTTGCAAGGCACACTCGGTAGGCAGGTCACTGGTGAAAAGAGTCACTACTTAGGGGTATTACTTATCGACTATAAAGGAGGATTGCTCCTGTTATGCGAGAAAATCTTTCAAGGGTCAATGATACGCAATCCTTCACAAGCGACCAGGAGCAGATCTGGTACCGTTCACATCCCCATGTCCCTTTGTCGTATGAGGGATGGACCTGGTTGGGCCACTATCGAAGATAAATGGAAGGTTTCGTTATTTAGTTATTATTATGGATTATTTCACTAAATGATTCAACGAAGAGCCTGTAGTATGGAAAAATATCATTTTCTAATATTCTATGCCTTATGAATTTATCACAGATCATGGTACGTAATTCGATAATAACTAGTTCCTTTACTACTGCATCAGATCAAAGATTAACAAGATGTATTTTGCACCTTCCCATCCTCAGTGTATGAGGAAGAGAGAAATTACTAACAAGACCCTACTTGATGGATTGAGATAAGATGTTTGATAATGAAAAGGCTAATTTGATCAATGAGCTGCAAAGTGTCATTTAGGCTTATAGAACTACTCCGAGGATAGCTACGGGTGAAACTCCTTTCATGCAAGCATTTGGAATTAAAGCGATGGTATCCATGGATATTGGCTTACCAAGTCACAGGTTGTAAACTTAGACTCTCCCAAGAAAGATATCATGTAGAAACTCGATCTAGATTTGGTCGAATAGGTCAAGGAACAAACAAATCTACGGGTGGCATCTTACTAACATAGAATAATGTAATTTACAACAAGAGAGGGAAGACCATAACTTTAATAGAAAAGGATAACATCTTGAATAAGGCAATATAAAAGGGAAACAAGTTGGTACCAAACTGGAATGACATCTATAGGGTTTTAAAAGTTATAAGTTCGATGACTTATCAGATTGAGACTCTAGAAGGTGAGCAGTTCAAATACCCTTAGAACATCGAACACTTAAGAATGTACTACCAGTAGAGATGAGATTATTGTAGTTTGAGAGAAAAATGTTTATGTAAGCTGTTTAAATTCGTTGTAATCAGTTTCAAAGTATTAATGAAAAATTAGCAGTTTCATCTCCATTATATTATTATTTCAAGTTCTTCATTTATATACTTTAAAATTCATCAGTGTAAGAGATGTACAAGAAGCTCATATCAAAGACATCTCAGATTGTCTATGACAAGACCAAACTTCTCAAAGGACCTCGTCTTAAACAGGTCATGATCAAGAAGTTGGTCGACCTGGGAAACAAATGATGTCACGTGATTAGGACGATAAAATCCGTCCACACGACCAGTAAGCTTTCTAAAGTAATGGAAAATCCCAACATAAGTTGATAAGGGAACTTTTAGTTTTCACTTATAATGACCCTGTCTGGACAACTTAGGTCCGTCCAACTGGTAGCTAGTAAGTTAGGTCAGGTCGGTAAGATCCAACAAAATGACCATAAGACTAATAATACTGTCATGCCTACTTTAATTTAAAAGTCTAGTAGGTCAGATCGGGTTGAAAAGATCCAACCACAGGGGCTTAAGACTAAAGATACTCGCAATTAAAAAACACTTAAGTAAAAGTGGGGGATAATAGTGTAGCCGAGCAATGTAACTTGTACAAATAAAACAAAATGAACATCACATTAACAAAAACAAGCAGAGAATAATGAAAAATATTTGTATTCAGATAAAACTTTTATTGAAAATTAAAGTGTTAGCAACAAGTATGAGTATTCAAAATCACAAACATTTTTTAAAAATATTAATGAGCAATTACAAAATAGAGTTTCATAAAATATAAACCAAGGAAATCAGGCCATAGGGTCTTGAGTAGATAAGGGATCACAAGGATCATTTTCATCAATAACTCTAGATATAGGAGTTTCATCAGTAACTTCATTTCATTATCTTCGAAAGCCAAGGACCTAACCTCATCGTCGTCTCCCTCCATTGACTAACATCTTCAGATTTGTACGAAAAAGTCTTTATCACCCTTCTCTTTAGTTCATCATAGCTATCCAAAAATAAGGTCATAGTTTTCAAAGTAAAGTCAACATAAGCTTTATACTTCTCAAGGGTAGACTCCTCAGATTTTGCAAATGCCTCCTCCAAGTTTTTAATCTTAGTGGAATTGGTGATGAGTTTCTTTTTAATTTCATATTATTCTCATTGACTGCACTTAGAGCCATGATCTTCTCCATCATCTAATTATCTCCGTCTTTTATCTTGTCACAGATCTGAGTGGCCTCTTCCTCTAGCTTGATCACTTTTTGGATCAAAAGTGTAGAATTTTTCCTAGAGATCTTGATTCGCCTACTTCACTTGATCAAAGGTTTTTAAATGGTTAATGAAGCATTAGTTTTCTCGATCGAAGTAGTTACTGCCATGCCACTCTAAAAAAGGAAAAGAAAGAGTTATATCTACCAAATAAGAAAATAAATCCATAAAGAGAATAATCTTTAAAACTTACTACATATGCCTTGTGATGAACAAGGGTGCACATGTCATATGGACCTAAACCCCAGAGATACTCAAAATTAGGACTGTACCCATTGTTATTGAGCAACTCCAGGGCATTATCCATATGATGAATAATGGACTTTGGTTCTCTCTTCATCTCGTTGAGGTAAATGGGGTTGTTGTCATCAAAATTAAATTCCTCCACCACAGTATAATGATTTTTTATATCATTTTCCTTAGCTAAACAATGAGTTTCATCCCCATCAATCATCATAGGAGTTAGTCCATGCCTCATTGGACTTGGATCTTCTACGCTGGTAAGCTTTAAAATAGGTTGGAGGTTAGAAGTCTCCATCGAACTCTTATTGACAAAAAATAGGTTATTAATGGTAATAATAGCTTTTTCCTTTTCCTTGGTTTTGACAACAACATTTTTCTTAGCCTCAACATCGTCCCTTTGTCTAGCTTCAGCCTCATTTCGAGCTTTCTTCTTCAGCTCAGCATTGACTTTTATCTTATTTTCTCTCTTAATATTTTATCGATAGGGGATATCAAGGGCATCACACTCTGTTTTCTTGGGAGACAGTCCAATAGAGGGCTCAACCCGAAAGCCTGAAGCTCATGGAGTAGTGTCTTCATAAAAATTCAACAACTAGTCAAGATGTAATGAAAAATTTCCTAACACTTATAAAATTTTATTACCTTCCCCGACCTCTTAATCATCCTCAACATCATCTTCGTCTAAAATTTGTACATGGGTTGCTTCCTCACCTTGAACACCTCTTATATGTATGCAATATCTAAGATCAATGAAATTGATTAAGTTTATGATACTCTCGAAGGTAGTGGGGTCGGCCATGCATATTCTCTCCACTAAGCTTTCCAATGCATGGAGAAGCTTGGGAGCCTTCTTTACTGAAAAAATATCAGACAAAAATTTCAGCACGAATTCAGAAAAAAGTTAAATTATATAGAGGAAGGATACATACAAATATGGTTCGTCCCACACCATTCACGGGGAATACTACTAAATATGTCCCTCCCATTAGGGCCAAACTCCCAATTATTTTTTCAAAAACACAAAATTGTTTTTCCATATATGATTTTTCATTTTGGCCACTTTTACTAATTTCAGGTGTGATTTTATTGGGAAAAAATCGTAATATCCTGGGGCCTTAGCATTGTCCTTTATGCCATATACAAATCTAAAGATATCCCGTATGATATTAAGCCTAGTGAGTTATTTTAATATACCATTGACCCTAAAAATTTCCTATTAAGCATTTGGGGAAATCAGGTTGGAGACACCAATAACCTTTTAAGATCAACCTTATAATGGGGTGGATAGGTAGATGAACTTTGACCTATAGTTCCTAAAGTGGAAAGTAAATTTCAGCGGCATCACGCTAACCATAAACCTTATCATCCCAGTAAGGCAATATTAATATGATCCTAGTAGGGATATCATATAGATATCATAAGTTATCCAGCTCATCTTTGATAACATCACAGGTGTTGTACCGAGAATCAGTATTAGCAGCACTATATGAACTACAAAAGGCGCTCTTCTCTTCATTGGGGATGATGATTGGGGAAGTAAAAGACTTAGACGGAGCCTTATACATGGCATGTTCCGTTGGTTCCCTAGGTGAAAGAAACTAGGGAGTCCATGTCGAAAAGGTTTCTACCACCAAATTGGCAGTTGGCACCATCCGAATTGGTAGATCCTAGAAACTCAAATTTGTTGTATTCCACACTTAGGGGCTGAGGAGCCGAACCAATAGAAGAATGAAATTTTGGGGTAAAATTAGGGTGAGAAAGATCGTCCTCAATCCGAACAAGTTGAAGAGGTGTTTGGAACCTCTCTTCGAGAACACCAGGGAAAACCTTATTCAACTTCTTAATATACACTAGCACCCTATCAACTTGAGGATACTCACTCATAGAGAATAGGTTTTGGCAAGGAGAAAAGACTTTTGAGGACTGTTTGATAGAGCAAGAGATGGGTTTGAACGAAGAAACCCTAAAATCCAAAAAACCTCAAGGAACTAACTCAACGACCACCTAAAATTGCAAAATCCACCATAAAAAACCAATCAACATTAATAATCACAACATATAACAAAATTAAAAATACAAAATAGAGAAATTTGTAGAGAAACCCTTAGAACTCAGAAAATATGGAAAGGCGTACCTAAAAACCCTAAATATTGAAAACCCGACTTAAATTCTGCTAATACATGGACTGCAGGCTAGGCCAAGAAAATTATCATTGGTGGAAAGAGTTTTAAGGAAGAGTACAATAAAAAATGGAGGGTGTCAACAAAAAATATGGCTAGAGAAGAAGGAATATAAGGCGGGGAAGTTTTCTCTCTTTTAAATGACTTGCATGTGAAACTTGTGAAATTAAAAAATTTGGAATGATTTTAAGCAAGCAAGGAAATAATGATTACTCCTTTTGAAAATATGCATGCCATCATGCCTTAGGAAGACAACTGGTGCCTAAAAACTATACGTACACTTCCCAGATGCATGCACACTTACTAAACCTACCGTAATTTCCAGAGCTTGACACGTGGTAGTCTCGAGCCCAAAGTATAATAAAATTCCAAAATTTTATGTCCCTAGCCAATAAGAACACGAACCGATGACTCATATAATTAAAATTTTACTCACTCAATTTGCCCATCACTTACCTAGAAGAGGCAATACTTCAGAGAATCTACTATAACCTACAATCATGAGCAAAGCCTTGGGGGCTATTGTTATACCATAAATATGGTACGACTCGTAGACCAGTTAGAAATGGACACCTAGACCTACACATAAACAGATAGAAACCTATTCGGCCCAAGAATGAGGTCGACACAATCAGTATTGACAAATTACTTAACATTTTTAGTTAGCAGTGTGCTAACACTATTAGTTAACAATGTTACAAGAAGCATGTACTACATGAACGGATGACATCAACAAAATTAATTGAACGTGCACATAGAGGAGATATGCAAATATTCTCCCCCATGTGTCAATAACTACCTATATTATTATTTTCTCACCATTTTTGTAAAACATGTACTCACCTGACCTATAAAGGTGCGCAATGTGTAACTCTCAATCCGTTCTCCTTTAATAACCTATAAATAGAAAACACCACCCATAAGTTTGGGGGAGAAGAGAGATTATCTTTACTATTATGATGTCCAACTCTAGAGAACTTCCATATTGTACTTGTTAATGGCTTTTTCCTAGTAATTTAATACAATAAACATTGCACTTGTGAATGTAGACACCATTTTTGGGTTATACCATATAAATCTGGTTCCATTTATCTTGATCTTATCTATTTACTGTTTTCTTTAGTGTTATTATTTGAATAATTTAGATCTTTTATATGTTATCTGCTTATTATTGGCATATTCAAGATAATAAAATCAGTATACGAGTTTTAGGCGATAACAATGATTATCGGTATGATTTTTCTAGCGGGTCTAACTCCTCTCCACGAAATATGGACTAGGACCTGGTAGATATCCAGAAGAACTACCAAATTTTGGACTCTATCATTTTGAGGTCCACAATGACCAATGAGAGGGCATGTTTAATGATGGCCCAACACATGTGTTTTAATGAATGCTTCCTCCAATACGGAGAAAGTTCCCACTTTCATTGCCAGTGGTGAGGATACTGAAGGCTATTGGGATAACTCCTTATCAACTAGTGGCTAACTAATGGATACCACTGATGGCCATAATCTTGGATTTTACGGAGACCAGTAGAGGAAAGCATGATGTTACCCCGTCCAAGTTATTCAAGTTGTGTAAGGTTTAGGTGCAGAGAAGTCTAATGTGGTGGTCTTTGCAAAGGACAAGCATAGTACACTTGGATTTTAAAAATTGGAAGGAAAAATTATTCTTTGTTTGGGGAAATTGGGCCACCTCAGACACTGACAGTGTACATGTTTGTAATAATCAGAGTAATCTAACCGATTACTCTTGATCAGTTAGTTAACTAGTTTGTTAGACTTATTTTACCATGTGTAGTATATGTGAGTAGTTAGAACAGATTTGATATTCTGTTTGTTATTCTGTTTCTTCTATTATAACAAATTTTCATCTATAAATACAATGCTTTTCTCAGAGTATTGGTAATGTTTTCCAATACTTCTGAGATCTTACTTACACAAGATTATAGATCTCTGAATAGTTTAAATTGGTAAATTTTATTTTGTTTATGGTATTAGAGAAATATTATTTCTCTGGAGTTTTCTTTCATGGCATCTTCATCGTCCTCCTCTTCTCATAATATATTTTCTCATTCTTTATCCTCGTCTCTTAATATTCGTCTTGATCATCTCAATTTTCTTTCATGTAAGTCTCAAGTTATTCTAATAGTTATTGGACATGGTCTGGATTATGTATTATTCTCTGCTAATCATCCACCACTATATCTTATTAATGGTGCCCTAAATCCTGACTATACTGCCTGGCATCGCAAGGATCAATTGCTTCTTAGCCTATATCGATCTTCGATGTCATAATCAATCCTTACCTCTGTTACTAAATTTTCTTCCTCCTAATCTCTTTAGCAAGCATTAGAGCAACGCTTCTCTATTCACTCCAAGGCTCGTCTTCTCCAACTCAAAGCACAACTTCATTTTTCACAGAAGGGAAGTCTTTCTGTATCTTATTTCTGTGATTATCTAAAACTTATCACTTATAATCTTACTTGTATTGGACACTATGTTGATGATAGGGAATTGCTTATGTATCTTCTTTATGGTCTAGGACTAGAATTTGATCCAATTATAGGTAGTTTTACATCTCAATCTGATTCTTTAACTTTTGATGAGGTCCAAGCACTACTTATGGCTCATGAGAGCAGATTAGAACCCCACAATTATGATCTTTCTATCAAGATGGATAATCTTTCTATTAATTCTGGCTCTAGAATGTTTAGTTTTTCTCAAGATCGATCGGATCATTTGGTAGAGCTAACGCTTCCTTTTATGCTATTTGTGGTTCTTTATTTTCTTGAGGAGGTTATGGTTTTCTTCTAGCCATGGAGGATAATCTTTTGGCAGAGGTTACTCTATGAAACTGATATGTCAAGTCTGTGTTAAGTCTGTCCACTCAGCTGTTGTGTGACACAACAGGTTTGATCATTCATTTAAGCCACCAATTGGTGTCTCTTCAGGACCTAGGGCTTATATCTGTGATCAAGAGGGATTTAACAGTGACAACTATGCTTATTTCACTAAAACTGTACCTAATTTTAGGACTGATATGGCTTGGTATGCTGATACTGGTGCAACCAGTCATGTTACTTCAGATTTATATGCTCTTAATAATGTTTCTTCTTACGTAGGACCTGATACCTTAATAGTAGGCAATGGTAAGAGATTAGTTATCTCTTATATTGGTTCTACTACTTTTACTACTCCTACAACTCCTCTTAAACTTAAATCTGTCCTTAATGTTCCTAAAATTACAAAGAATCTTGTTAGTGTTTATCAACTAACAAAAGATAATCACGTATTCATGGAATTTCATTCCACTTGCTTCTTTGTTAAGGACAAGAGCAAAGGGAAAGTGCTGCTCAAAGGGAAAGTTAAATATGGTTTATACCTGCTAACTTTAACAAATAAAGAACATCAGCTACAATGTCATCTAGCTACTAAAGATTGTCATTTTCTAGATTCTATATCATCTCAAAAGTGTTATGCTACATTAAGCTCTCTCTCAAAGTCTTCTATTTCTAGTTGTAATTCTAGTCAGCAAAAGAACGTGGCAGATGTCTCTTCATTTGAGTCTAATGACGCACATGTTTCTAGTTTGACTTCAAGTGTACCTACTACTGCTTGTAATGTGTTTGTTTTACTAAATAAAACTGTTTCTCATGGTTCTCAATCTTATTTTGCTTCTTCTTCCAGAATTAATGATTCACATAGTTTTCATGTTACTCTTTCCCATCCTGGTTCTTTTATTATGAAGAGAATCTTATCTAATGTCTATCATAGTGGATAAGTCAAAGATTTGAAATTTTGTAAATCTTGTCAACTTAGTAAGATCCATGCTCTACCATTCACTACATCCTCTACACAAGCAGCACAACCTCTAGCTCTTACTCATACTGACTTATAGGGTCCTTCCCATACTATTTCGAGGGATGGTTACAAGTATTATATAAACTTTATTAATGATTACAATAGATACACTTGGATTTATCCTTTTATTCTTTAGTCTCAGGCCTTATCTGTTTTTCAAAAGTTTAAAGTTCTAGTTGAAAAACAATTTGGTCTCCCTATTAAAGTTGTGCAATCTGATTGGGGTGGTGAGTACAGGACTTTTGCTCAATTTTTAGAGTCTCAAGGAGTCATATTTGAACACCCTTCTCCCACAATTTATGAACAAAATGGTAGAGCAGAACAAAAGCATAGACTCATTACAGAAGTTGGCTTGACACTCTTAGCTCACTCTGGTTTAATCATGGAGTATTGGCGGCATGATTTTCATACAAGAGTATATTTGATTAATAGATTACCTAAAGTAATCTTAAGTGATCAATATCCTCTTGAGGTACTTTTTGGAAAAAAACCAAACTACTACTCTCTAAAGCCTTTTGGTTGTGCATATTTTCCTTATCTAAGAGCC
Source organism: Sambucus nigra (assembly GCA_949130495.1). NCBI lineage: Eukaryota > Viridiplantae > Streptophyta > Magnoliopsida > Dipsacales > Adoxaceae > Sambucus > Sambucus nigra. Next base: position 387,707,730 of record OX422209.1, on the reverse strand, counting down.
TATTTACCTCATAAACTTCACTTCAGATAAAAAAAAGTGTACTTTTATCGGTTATTCTTCTACTCATAAAGGGTACTTATACTTGACTCCACCTGGTAGAATTTATATAACAAGGCATGTTGTGTTCAATGCTACTAATTTCCCTCATCTCCAATCTTTTTCTATATCTATCTCTGACCCTACCAAAAATATTTACCCTTCCTTTCCTATTTCAACATTTCCTGTTTTTCCTCTTCCTTTAATCTCCTCTTCCGTACCAACTACTTCAGCATCTTCAGTTACTGGCTCAACTTTACCTATCACTTTACCCTTGAATGATCCCATAGAATTTCCTGCCTTGACTCCAATTAGATTCACCCCACCCATAACCAGACAACCTATTCCAAACTCTAACTCAGTCCCACATAGAACTCACCAAATGACAACCATATCACAAAATGGAATTATTAAGACTAAAATCTATCTAACCAGCAAACACCCTTTACCAGAATATCTTCTACCGAAGGATCCCTTATCAATGAAAAATAGGCCTTGATGGATCCTGTTTGGTTTGCATCTATGCAAGCAGAATTTGATGCTCTACTTAATACTAACACATGGAGTCTAGTACCCTATAGCTCAGGTATGAATCTTATTAGCAGCAAATGGGTGTTCAGGGTCAAGATTAATATTGATGGCACTTTAGATCAATGCAAATCCGGATTGGTTGCTAAAGGTTTTCTTCAAACTTATGGCATAGACTATTCTAAAACATTTAGCCCAGTGACCAAGCCAACTTTAGTTAGAATCGTTCTCTCTCTTATTGTATCTAAAAATTAGAGTGTTCAACAATTAAATGTGTCAAATTCCTTTGTTAATGGTGATCTTTCCGAGACTGTGTATATGACCTAACCAGAAGGCTTCAGAAATAAACAGTTTCCTTATTATGCTTTCAAATTAAATAAGCCTCTTTATGGCCTTAAACAATCACCATGTGCTTGGAATGAGAAACTTAAAAGTTCTTTGGTTACTTAGGGTTTTCATTAAGAAAAATCAGACACTTCTCTCTTAATTATTGGTTGTGGTCCTTCTATAATAAATCTCTTGGTTTATATGGATGACAAATTAGTTACAGGACCTAACAAATCTCTCATTTCTCAGCTTACTAAAGATCTCATCCATATGTTTTCTCTTAAGGATCTTGGTCAGGTTTATTATTTTCTTGGGGTTGAAGTGTGTAGGACCTCTGCTGGTATCTATCTTTTGCAGTCAAAATACATTTCTTATCTACTTACAAGATCCAAGTTTGATGGTGCCAAACCATGTCCTAATCCAGTAAGCACAGCTCAGAAACTCTCCTTACATGATAATGAGTTATTTGAGGATCCTTATCTCTACAGAAGTGTTATAGGTGATCTTTAATATCTCAACCTTACTGATCCTGGCACTATTTTCATTGTCAACAAGCTTATTCAGTTTATTCACTCTCCTATAACACTACAATAACAGGTTTGCAAGAATCTCCTTAGGTACTTAAATGGTACTCTCTATGAAGGGATTTTTCTCACACCAACCACTCATTTCTCCTTAGAAGTTTAATCTGATGCTGATTGGGCTAGCTGCCCTGATGATTGATGCTCCACAAGAGGTTATGTCATCTTTTTTGGTGGTAACATTATTTCATGTTCATCGAAGAAATAACCTGTTGTAGCTCGATTCAGTACTGACAGTGAGCTACATACTTTGGCAAATGCTTCAGCAGAACTCATTTGGCTTGGATATCTATTTAAAGAACTTGGCATTGTACTTTCTCACTATCCTATACTTTGGGTGGATAATCAAAGTGCTATCTCATTAGCTGTAAACACAGTTTTTCATGCACGCTCAAAGCACATCGAGATTGATTATCATTTTGTCAGAGATCAAATTATGGCAAAGACACTTGATGTCTAATTTGTACCATCACTTGACTAAGTTGTAGATTTTCTAACTAAAGCACTTGGTTTAGATCGATTATATTATTTGAAATCCAAGCTTCATGTTAATTAACTAGTTCGTTAGACTTGTTTTGCCACGTGTAGTATCTGTTAGTAGTTAGAACATATTTGATATTATGTTTCTTCTATTGTAACAAATTTTCATCTATAAATGCAATCCTTTGCTCCGAGTGTTGGTAATATTTTCCAATACTTCTGAGATCTTTCTTACACAAGATTCTCTGAATAATTTAAATTGGTAAACTTGTTTTGTTTAGACACCACTGAGCCTATTGGTTTCCCTATCCTCTAGTGTATCCCTCCGGATGTGGGTAAATTAAAGTTTATCTTTGCTTTTATACTTGGGTTGACATCTATTTTGAGCCTTAATAATTTCTTTCTCTTTTACAGTGGTTGATGAGCATTCCTAAGAGGCATTAAACCGTACTGTTGAGGAACAAAATTGGCCTTTTCCCCTTGAGATTTTGGCCACGGTCAAACTTCTTTTTAACAATAGGTTATTTCTATTATTTGGAGGACCCTTTAAGGTCTCCAAGATCGTGGTTGGGGATACGATAGGGTCTTAGGCCTTTGTTCTGGTGCTCTGAAAAAGTAAAATTATTTATGAGGTATCCACCGAGGTTTTCTAAGGCCTCCGAGGGTGAAGATTACATGCCTAAGGTTAAGGCTGACTGTCCTAGGATTGAAGGGGTCCCTACCTCAGCTGATGATCCTATACTGCTTGAGTCTGACTATTCCCCCTGTAAGTATATTTGACTCTTTTTTATTATTTTCATTTCTAGTTTTCAGATATCTAATTTTCATTTATTACTGATCTAGTAAATGAACATGAAGAGTGGGGGATAGTAAGGCAACTTGGGAATGAGACTTATGACGAGGTCATGGTTAGCAAGAAAAAGAGATTTAAGACCACTAAATGTTTGAAGTTTAGCGCCTCAATAAATATTTCTTCTCACATTTAATATGGTGGAGGAGACCAATATGGGTCTTGGCCTTATTGAAAGATTAGTGTTGGGGCCTGTAAAAACCTACCCTTACTTCAAGCATATTCAGGATCAGGTGGGACCTCTGGGAAAATACAAAGTTATCCTTATATTCAAAGGGACTTGCAACCCCTGGTATCAAAAAATGAAGATATGGAGAATATGGTTCCCCCTTAGGATAAGTCGATTTGAATAAGGCAACTGAGATGCCTAGCAAGTTAGAGTGGCCAGTTATTGCAGAAGGGAATAACATGTTGCCTCCTATGGTGGAGAGATTTTCAAGGCCACCCTCGGTTGAGGAGATGTACTATTATGCCTCAATTGTGAATGCCCTTCAATCCCTGGCCAAAACGAATAACTTTGACATAGTGGCAACCCCGAGAAGCATAGGAACCGCTGTTAACGCTGGGGAGTTACCCTCTCTAAATCCCATGTGATTTTGTTTTGGATTATTTTTGTAACAAGTCCCAAATACACTTGGACAATTTCACTTACTAAACATTTTCCTAAAAGGATGTTTAAAATCACTTTTCTAATTTTAAAACCATAAAATGAATGTTGGTTAATATATTATTTATTTTTGTATTAATACATTATATATGTATTTTATAGCTACGTATTTTTATATTATACATTTTATGGGTTTATAATTTTCCAGAATTTTCTAAATTAATTTTCATTTTTTTTATGATTTTTTGGAATTTTAAATTGCTGAAATATACATTAAACTGGAACAAATTAAAATTTTATATTGCTTCTTATTTAATTCAGCAGAAATAAAAAGGATGCATTTTGATTTATTATGGGTTATTTTGTTGTCGATCCAAGTGACTTGATTTGGACCAATAAGGATGCGAGGTTCCGCCCATGCGATTTTGATCACACGTGAGCCTTAGATCACGTATGCCGTGTCTGTTGGCAGTCGAGGGGATTTTTTTCTTTTAATCACACGTGAGCCTTGGGGCGCTTATGCCACATCTGCTGGTAATCGAGGGGATTTTTACTATTTTATCCTCCATAGTGACTTGGTTAGAGATGCTTATTCCCTCACCGAACTCTTTTTTTCTGTGATTCCAATCTTACCCTTCGAAACCCTTGGCTCTTTACTCTTCTACCTTTATTTATTGAGGAATTACAATCATATCTAAGGAATTCCTCAATCTCTATAAATAGAGGGCTTGGGCTGAGTTTTTAAATGGTCGAGATTATTTACAAAGTGAACCCAAACTATGCCTAAATTTTTCCAAAACTCTTTCTAAAAACTTATGTATTTCATATCATTTGATAGATTTTCGTTAACCCTTTTCTAAACACATGTGTATCCTACAAATCATTTATGCAAGTTTGTATGTTTAAAGTTTGTTTAAGGTTTTAAAAGAACAAGAGTTCTCTGATTTTAAGGGGTTTCTCATTTTGAAAATGTTTGAGCTTTATAGGTTTTGGTTTCTTTTGAACCTTTCAAAGATTTCTGGCTTTGGTATTTGAAATCCTTTCTGAGCTTTCTATTTGGATTATTCAAGGTTGTTGAAGCTTACACTATTATTATCCTATTTGTCTTTATGATCTTCGCTAGGGTATAATCTATAAACTTATATTTTTACACACACACGCACACACACACACACATATATATATATATATATATATAGTGTGTGTGTGTGTGTGTGTGTGTGTGTGTGTCTACTGTGTGTATGAGATTGTGGCTTTGTATGTGTTAAACTATGTTAACATGTTTTAAGACAAAACCTAGATTTTGAAAACCCTAACTTTGGAATCTTTAATTCTTGGCCAGATCTTACTAAATTTGTTATAATACATAAACATCTCTTGCAATCTAGTAGATTTACTTTTATGAACTAAGTCTATGTTTAAACCTGTTATAAATTTAAAAACAAGATTTAGTTTGTCTTTCTCAAATTTGTGTAGATCCAGTTGTTGTTTATAAAAACTCATGATCAAAACTTTTAATACACAAAACTAAGTTTTTTCCACATGGTTGAAACTTAAAACCCTAAAGTATACTCTTTCAACGGATAAACCGTACCGTCCTACCTATTTAAATTTTGAGAATAGGTCGAGGCGTTGCGCCCCTGATGCCTCTAATCATTGGTTTTACCCAATAGAACTCGGGCGGAGCGGCCGTCGATGCGGATCTTGGTGGAAGTGCAAATATTCAAATGAGAACTTTGAAGGCCGAGTAGGGGAAAGGTTCCATGTGAACGACACTTGCACATGGGTTAGTCGATCCTTTCAACCTTCTATGAAAAATCAAAACTTATTCAAATCTATTTTCGTTACATTTTTAGTTATACTCTTGTCTTGAGTGTGAAGCTATATGTGTGTATGTGTGTGTACTACGAAGTCTACTGATTGTGTTATTTGGTACTCTTTAAGTGGTTGGGGTTATTTAGTATTAGTATTGGTGTACTAGGTGTATTCATTTACATATTGTAGTCTGTAAATTGCATTTAAACTGTTGTTATAGTGGACTTGTGGTGTGTGTGGTCATAGTAATAACAAATTCAGAATTTCCACCTGTTTTTCTTGTTATTAAATTATTATGTACTTATCTACTTCTTCTCATCTCATTCTATTTCAAATTGAAATCCATTTTACTTTGAACATCAGTCCAACTAAAAGTGAACTTTGTGTATGTGTGTGTGTGTATTCAACCATTGAAATTTAAAAGGTTTTTACTAAAGAGTTAAAAGAAAATTTTATTAATCTTGACACATTAGTTTATTAGAATATTTTCAAGTGGTATTTGAGAAACATGATATTTTGTTTTAAAAAAAAAATTCTCATTAAGATCTCGAACTCTTTTAAAACTTATTTTAATTGGAAGACCAAAATAGTAGGTATGTACATGCTCCTATGTTTGATGGTGAAAACTTTTCTTACTAAAAAGTAAGAATGATTAAATATATCCAACAGTTAGGAGATAAAGTATGGGATATGGTTGACAATAACTTTTCTATAGCAACTAAAGTAATTGGTGAAGATGATGCGCAAAGAAATGAAAGAAACCCAAATTTTGAATGGACCAAAGAGGAGAAACAAAGTTCACAATATAACATTAATGGCAGAAATGTTATTTTCCAAGTCATTGATGAGTCCGAGTTTAAAAGAATCTCAGCATGCATTACATCTAAGGCAACTTGGGACGTTTTAATGTCTACCCATGAGGGTGATGTTACAGTGAAAAGGAATAAGTTTCAATTATTGGAACACATGTAGGATACTATTTTTATGAAAGATGAAGAAAAAATTGATAATTTTTATATTAGATTACAAAATATAGTTAATCAATCACATGCAAATGGTATTGTTTATGCTAATTCTGAAATCCGTGCTAAGATATTTTAGATATTTACCTCATACATTTTCTATGAAGAAACATTCCATAGAAGAAATGGTTGACCTTAACATGACACCTGAATTTCTATGCAGTAAAATGAAATTTTTTGAATTATAAACTACCCTAAGTGAAAATTAAAGAGGAAAAGAAAAGTCACACACTACACAACCCTCCTTAGTGATTAAATCTGGTGTAAATAATCTTGCTTTTGTTTCTTCCATATCAAATGTAGATATCACTTTAATTTCTCTTGAGTCATTATATAATAAAATTTCCTTATTGTCTACACATTATAAGAAATTTGTTAAGTTGAGGAACAAATTTAATTCTAAAGAAGGCCAACCTAGTTGCACTAGTAGGCCTCATTAAAAAAGTACGATAAGAAACCTTTTTAAAAAAATATGATGATAATAAAGATTTAAGTTATATGAAATATGGAAAGGGTAATGAATTTGGTCATTGTGCTTAATCAGTGCTTTTCAAAAGTAAAATGACAATCTTCTAACAAGGTCCATTTATCTAAAAACTTGGGATTATAGTTCTGATTCTAACTGTGATATTAGTGATAGGGATACAATATAGATGTTTGCGATACATGTGTACTTATGTGTAGAGGGGTACACACTTGATAGCTCAAGAGCTTGGGAGAGGAGGGGCCGAGGAAGAGCCCCTCGCCCCAAGTTCCCCAAAGCTCACAAAAATAGAGGTTGGGTAAGGAGGGACCGAGGAAGAGCACCTAGCCCCAAATTTTCCAAAGCTCACATAATTAGAGCTTGGGCGGGGAGAGCCCCAGAAAGGGCTCCTCGACCAAATGTCCTAAAGTTCATAGAAATATATCTTGGGCGAGGAGGTCCCCAGAAAGGGCTCCTCGCCCCCAAATGTCCTAAAGCTCACAGAAATAGAGCTTAGGCGAGGAGGGCCCCAAAAAGAGCTCCTTGACCCAAATGTTCTAATGCTCACATAAATAGAGGTTGGGCAAAGAGGGCCCCAGAAAGGGATCCTCACCCCAAATGTCCTAAAGCTCACAGAAATATAGCTTGGACGAGGAAGGCCCCAGAAATGGCTCCTCACCCCAAAAGTCCTAAAGCTCATATAATTAGAACATGGGCGAGGATGGCCCCAGGAAGGGCTCCTTGCCCCAAGTTCCTCAAGAATGACATAAATGAACAATGGGTGAGGAGAGACCTAGAAGGGGCTCCTCGTCCCTAATGTCACAAAGCTCACATAATTGAAAGATGAGCGAGGAGGGCCCCGAGAAGGTCTCCTCGCCTCAGTGTGTCCAGAAATCCACAAAGACAAATGTTGGGCGTGGAGGGCTATTAAGAAGGGCCCCTCGCCCCCAACTTATACAAAGTTCACAAGTTAAGATTGGGCGAGGAAGCCCACCAGAAAGGGATCCTTGCCCCAAAGTTCCCGAATTCACAATTTGGAATTTGGGTGAGGAAGATCATTAGAAAAGGTTCCTTATCCTAAATAACTCTGTAAGGACACAATTCTCAAATTGAGTCTTAATATAGTTTTGGCTCAATTACGGACAAAAACGTTTATGTCATAGGATAGTGTTCAAGCATACCTATTCAAGCCTATGATGCGTTTAGTTGAAGACGTAGCGGCAAAGAGTATAAAGCTTCATCAAATGCCGAGTTTATGTGCCTCATTGCAACGTCATCAACAGTGGTTCCATACTCCCAAGGTATGAACGCATTTTACATATATATAGGAGCTTGGAACAAGTTTATTGGGTGTTAGGTTTTAAAAACTGTGTTTTGTTTTCAGAAAGATTTCTATTAAAACTTTAAAATAAAGTATATAAAGTTTCCGGGAAAAAATAGAATTTTCCAAACTTTTTGGAAGTTCGTTCCATATGTCGTTCGAACGAGTTTTTTGTTCGAACCAGATGTCGTTCGAACGAGTTTGCCAACAAGTTCCCATATTGGCCACTGGAACTTCGTTCGAAATGTCGTTCGAACGAGATGGCTGTTCGAACGAGATTTCCAACGAGATTTCTAACGAGTTCACACTGGAACTTCATTAGAAGCCTCGTTCGAACGAGATGTCGTTTGAACGACATTTTCGTTCGAACGAGATGTCAGGCGATAAAAATTTATGACAGTTTTTAGCAGTTTTTACCCACTTTCCCCACTTGTTTCTCCACTAACTTTTCTTAGATCTTATAATGTGCGGGAACAACTTTTTCTAAACTAATTTTTTCATAATATTCTTACTCCTAGAGAGAGTTTTGAATGTTGATTCTTTCAAGAAAAAGTTCATGAGTTTGAGTGTTAATTTTATAAAGAAGAATTCTTTAAACACTTGGTTACGTCCATATTTGTTTCTTCCAAGTTCATATATACATATACTTTGCTTGGAGAATTTTGGCACCGGTTTATCTCTACATTCTTTTGAAGATAAGTTTGAGTTTTCTTCTAAATCCCTCAAAGAAGAAGAAGAATTATTTAGCTGCGGCTTTCTCACATGGTGAAAGGCATCATGTGTCGGTGACGGTGTAGCTATTGTTCGATCGGTGAGTCCGAGATCGCGGTGGAGCTCCGTGATTATCCGCTAGGAAGAGGTGGTTATAAGAAGATGCATTAAGTCTTGAGAGGGTTCAAGTTGAGGAAGTAAGTCATCTGTCTTGTAAATGTAAATTCCGTACTTAGTGGATTTGAGGCTAGGGCCGTCCGAGGTTGTTTCCCGTTGTGGGTTTTTCCTCGTACATCGAGGCGTAGTGTGACTGATTTTCTCTTATCTTGCATAATAACTTAGAACGCATGCTTAGGATAATACAAGATAAAATTGGTTTTAATTGTCACACTTAATTTAATTTGGTGCTAAATTAAATTTGGGTAACGCTAATTTAATTCAAGTCATTTGTTAAAATTGGTTTGGCCTAACTTGATAAAATTGAAAAATATGACTTAGGAAAATTCTAGGACTTGGATTAATTATGTTATATGAAAATATTTTTAATGGATTAATTTAATTTCACTTGGTTTTATTTTAATTTTGAAAGAAGTTAAAATTTGGTTAAGTTGTTTTAATTGAACCATCACCTTTACGCTTCCGCATATCCATTGCATAAAAAGGAAATATAATTTGTTAAGAATATTAAAATTGGGGGCTTCCCACACCTTTCAAATTGGTATCAGAGCCAAAGCGATAAATTATTTCGTTAAGATCCTTTAAATAATTTTTGCCTAAAATGGAATTTTCCCCATTCTCAAAATTTCCTATTTTCGATGGTTCTAACTACACGTATTGGAAAGCGCGAATAAAATCGGCACTAAAATCTATCGACGAGAGAGTTTGGTTATCGGTAGTTAACGGGTGGTCTCCACCAACTTATTTAGTTAAAAATGAACGTGTTCCCAAACCGGCCGATAGATGGACTGAAAATGAGTTTAAACTTTCAAATTTTAATTCCCATGGTTTAAATGCCTTGTTTAGCGCTGTCACACCGGATGAATTATGATGTATTATGACGTGTGAGATCGCTAAAGAAGCTTGGGATATTTTACAACTCACTCATGAAGGTACAAGTTTCGTTAAAGCTTCGAAACTCCAAAACCTCACCACTCAATTTGAAGCTATCAAAATGACTGAAAAAGAAACTTTTGATGAATTTTATGCTAGACTTTTCGATATTGTTAATTCATCTTTTAATTTGGGAGAGAAAATACCCGACAGCCGAGTTGTAAAGAAAATTTTAAGGTCCCTACCCGATAGATTTATTCCAAAAGTGACCGTTTTAAATTCTTTACCAACTTTAGCCTCTATGAAATTAGAAGAGCTCGTAGGTGATTTACAAACCTATGAACTAGACATGTTTCCCTCTATAACTAAAAAGAAAATAGAAAAGGGCATTTCTTTAAAAGCCCAAAAAGAGGTCAAACAAGTAGTAGAGAGCGAAAGTGATACTGACTCGGAAGAAGTGGCCTTTTTTGCTCGGAAGTTTAGAAAATTTCTTAAATTTAACAAAGATAAATTTAAAACTGATTTTAAGAAATTTGAAACTTTTAAGTATGACAAAGTGGAAAGGATCCCTAAATCTTCTAACGAAAATTTAAATAGGGATGAGTCAAAATAAGTGTTTTGGTTGTGAAGGGTATGGCCATAAGGCTTCTGAGTGCCCCACTAAACTAAGGAGAGAGGGTAAGCGACCCATTTCATATAATGTGACCTTTAGTGATAGTGATAAGGAAGAGGGAACCGATTCCCCCACTAAGCCCAACTTTGTGGCTTTTATGGCTAGTCATGTTAGTGATAGTGAGAACTCATCGATTGATGAAACTTTAACACATGACACTTCCAAGGACATAGTTTATGATTCCCTTGTTTTTTATGATAGTGAGAGTGGAGAAGAAAGAGAGAGTGAAAATGAAGAAGAGGTTAATGTGAGTGAATTTCAAAATTCTTTTCAAGAATTATATGAAGAATCAATTAAATTAAAAAGAGATAATTTGAAGTTAGAATCTAGTTTAAAAGAGCGTGTCAAGGTCATTGATGATAGTATGTTGGTAGAAGACCTTAGGACACGTGAGAGGACTCTTCGAGAGAAGCTTGAATTTGTAGAAGGCGAGAGAGATAGCCCTAGGGGTTTAATGGAATCCTTGAAAAAGGAGCTTCTCGAGTTCGAAGAGAGAAATGTTTTGTTAGAGTTTAACATCCTAGAATTAGAAAATAAATTAAAAGTCTCTAGTAATGTCAAATTTGATTTGGAGTGTCGTTCGGAAAAATTAGATAAAATATTAGGAACGGTCCAAATTAAAAATGACACTTGTGGTTTAGGCTTCGATACTTGTAATGAATCAACTCACAAAGCCAAAATCAACTTTTTAGGAGAATCGCCTAGGAAAGCATTTAGTGATCATTCCTTAGTTACCAAATTTCGATGTAATTTTACTTGTACTCATTGTGGTCGAAAAGGTCATCTTAGGAAATTTTGTTTTGATCTTAAAATATTTTCTAGAAAATCCCAACGTAATGCAACCAAGGTAGTTAAAATTCCTATACCCCAAGATAGTCATTCTTCATTAATTTGGGTTAGGAAATCCGACTTGGTTGCCTTGCAAAATGGGACGTTTGATTCTCATTTACTTTCACATGCTTCCTCCCTTGCTAAATATAAAGGATGAATGTGTTAGTTTTTTCATACTTTGACTTTTGTGCTTCAATCTATATTATCATACTAAATGTATGCTTATTTAATCATTTTCTAGTCATTACTTCATCACATATCTCATGCTAGAATAATGATTTCCTGTTTATCTTTTTGTATTATATTTGTTTATTTTTGTTTGCATTAAATGAAAAATTCAAAAATATTTTTGTTTATCATTTGTGTTTTATTTGTTTCATTTAAGCTTAATGAAAAATACAAATGATTTTTGTGTGTTCTTTTGAGTATTTATTTTTGGTTAAAAAATGTCAAAACCTCAAAAATATTTTATTTTGTGTGTAATTTGTTTGACACACTTTATGTGGCATATACTTGTGTTTGAATCCCATCTTTTACGCTCCCATGTGGCTAGAACTTTTGTTTTAGATTGTCAATCCTTAAAATGTTATTTACCATGTTTATATGGAGTAGTTGGATTTTGTGTTGTTTAAATGGATTCTATTTTTATATGCCTCTATTCATACATGCACGAGCACATTTGAAATTTTAATGTCACATGTTATATTTGAGCTTTGTGAGTGTAATACCCCGTAATTTTAAATGACATTTAAAATGGGTTATATTTTAAATTAATGGATTAATTGGATTTTATTATTAATTAATTCATTTGGGTTTTATCCGAATTGTGGATATTAAAATGGATGATTCTGAATATTACTTAAATATATTTAGGTAATATATGAATGTGATGTCATTGATATGACAGTGTGATATAAAATTGGTAATTTGAATTTTTAGTCAGACGCGGTATGGGACGTGTCGGGACTAATTTATTAAATTAAAAAGAAAATTTATTTTCTATCGACCTTATAGTCATTTCGACTGCGTCGTTGCATCCGGAAGGTTCGAAATAGTCAGAAAAGTCTATTTGGATGTTAATTTTGAGTCTCGGGTCATTTGGAAATGAATAGACAACCCGAAAGGGCATTTTGGTCATTTTTCTAGGGGGGATGAATAGTGATTTCGGATTTTGTCCTATTATAAGTATTGGTAGATTAAGTGTATGTGGGTTATTCATCTCCTCTACACAAAATAGATAAGTCATCTTCCTACAAAGAGTGAAAGGGTGCTTGGGAAGGGAAAAGCCTACTTGGGAAGGAGAAGAACAAGAACTAAGGTTCACCACCACCAACCACCACCGGAGTTTGACCGGAGAAGGGACAACCAACTGAGATATACTACACCAAAGGATCAGACCTTCAATAAAGGCAAGTGTTTGATAATGGCAATTTAAGTTCGTATATTGTCCATGTTAGAATAGTTATGAAAAGAGAAGATTATTCATGTTTGGAAGAAATAATGGAGCTATTAAATGAATTTCTGGAAACTGAAATGATATAGGAATTAAACTCATGTTGTAGGTTGATAATAATCCACGAAATAGCCATGTATCTGTTGAAGAAAATCTGAAAACCATTGATGTCTTCTTGAAGATGATATGTTAATAATTTTCTGGAAATAAGGAGATAAACATGCTTTTTAATTCAATCCCTTGATGATTCTAGGATGTTTAGAGTATTGGAAATCGTTCATATATGTTGATATATCATGTAGAAATAATTATAACTCATTTTGGAGGTTAATATGAAGGTTTGAATGAGTAAAAATGGTGAAACCCGTAGTTGCAGAAAATGCAGAAAACCAGGCTGTGACCTGAGGGATCGATCGATTGACCACCTGCCTTCGATCGATCGACCTCCCCAGAATATGTAAAGTTGTTTCTTTTTAAATGTTGATTATTATTCCAAAACTTTTGTGGATCTTTGGTGATTATTATTTGGATATTATGGGACTTAGAAAATATCAGTAAACCCTTGATAAGATTTGAATTAATTTGATTTGGATTCAAGTGATTAAAATGATGAAAATTATATTGAATGGAATTTCGATTGCTAGATTCATTTGTTAAATTCCAAATGGAGATGTATGAGGATTAAAGATAGGACCAGTAGGGGTGATTGAATATAACACCTGGGTATCCTTAAGTTTACAAGAGGGTTTAATCCTAAGTGAAAGAAGATGTGTTTATAAGAGATTCGAAACTATCGGTTTTAACCTTAATTAAAAGGAGAACTAAACTCGTAGTAATTTGGGAGAAATGATGTTATGGGCCAGTAGGATATTAGTGACTTCTTACTGAATATATGTTAAGGAAAAACCTATTTGAATCTTGTGTATTGAGTGAGGGTAGCCTTAGGGTTACAATTTGAACATCAAGGACTGAGTTTAAGCTCATTAGTTATTTCGCAAGGACTGAGTGTAGTACAAGAGCGTAGTGGTATGGCTCCTGGATAGAGATGGGAGTTTAGAACACATTTGGTTGAAAGAGGGTATGAGGTTATCCCGATCGCATAGTTGAAGTTTTCGGACCTCCTCGATCGACAAATTTAAGTAGTAGTGTATTGGAGGGGTTCCTTGTTTGGATTTTGCTTTGCGAGACGCTCCGCGCATGAACCTTAACGACGTCGGGAGTGGAGAGATGTTATAGGATGCGAGGATAATTAAATTATGAAGTAAAGATATGATATTTTAATACGTGGAATTTAAAAGAGATATAATGCTACGTATGGGAATTATCTTAGGGTTGTGATATTACCTTATTGATATTATATTATAGGTATGATAATGCCTATTGGATTAATTGATGATTTATGTGTATGACATACCTAGCTTACTTGCTATCGGTGGGAGGTTTGCGTGTGAGGGCAGTCATATCCTGATGAATCCTTGGGATCTTTGATTTGTCGCTCGAGAACATAGGTCTATGAAAGACTTATCGGGGAGTTGATAAGTCCGCTGACTGTGGGTACGTAGGTATGTGCGTGACCCATGGATACGAGAACTATGTTCGCCTCCAATTTGTATGTTGATGTTTGTGGTTCGAGGAATCCTTACCGAACCTTTAGTCCCCTATTCGGCGACCTGCGATGATGGGACATGATAGCAGAGTAATGCATTGCACCGCAGCTGTGACTCGGGGTGTTGTATTATATATGAATATATATATATAATGAATTAAATGAATGAATGGATATTTATTATGGTTAAATCTATCTATGGTGATAATTGTAGATAACGGTGAATTGAGAAAAGAATGGAATTAAGTTAATGAATGTTTATGCTTATAAAATTGAAAAGCTTAATTCATATTAATGAGAAATGATTCATGTTAATGAGAAACGATGAGAAATGTAAATGATTGATAATGTGGCGTATGGTATGGGACATACGGGGATTATGATATGGGAATGGAATTATAATATGGAGACTAGAAAAGAGGAACCATTAACTAGGAAGTTAATAGGAAACGTTAAGTGTGCACTCTAGTTGAGAGGTGATAATAACAAGTGAGAGTTGGATCTAACATGTACATAATAAATTCTTTATTTCACTTGTTAAATACTTTCTGTTTTAAAAATCATCTACACATTCAGGCTCTGACCCGTTTCCTTGCATATTTTATTTTCTATTGTATCTTCTATATCAGGTGTCCAGCAACAGGGACGCCAACCTTAGCGGATTACGATAAGCTATGGAGCTATGGAGTTTTGCTTAGACGCTTATCTTCATTTGATTCACAGCATTCTTAGTTAGGGCATGTCGCCCAAAGGATTCAGCTATCTTTTTTCTATCAGGGTTAAATACTATTGTATTCGGGTCTTTTTAATACATTTAATATTGTTGGGATTAATGTAATGGATCCATATTATTTGGGAATGTTTATTCCAATTGCATTTAAATTCTTTTGTGTTATCTATTTGGTTATCAGTGTTGTAGAATAAAATGTGTTGTGTTATTCTTAAACTGAAAATGGATTTTGTTGAATTAAAATTTGGAAAGTTTTTAACACCAGCTTAATTGAGTATTGGGTGAGTTGTAAATGTTTTCGACAGCGATGCTAAGAATGAGCCAACTGTATATTCTGTTTTAATTTGGTATGGGACTGGCCACCCGGTATTTAATTAGGCGGGGTGTTACAGTGAGGTGTTCTCCTACCAATCTTGTCATCTACATATTTATGACCTAGGAGGATTAGTGCATGTCAAAATCCGTTGCACGTGTGTTTGTGAGATATAAAAAATGATATATAAATGTGCACGGGGAAGGGCTCCGAAAGGAATAATAATCCTTTGCGATTGTAAGCCACTGTTTGAAATGGACCTAAAAGAAATACGTGGTCCAAAGGCCTAAAAATAGAAAAATGGCTCTAAAAGAAAAGGAATTGCCAAGGCCTATGTTTAATTGATATATTCATTTAATATAAAAAGAATATATATGCTTATTGAGGGAGATTGGATGGTATATCAACAGTTTGCACAATGTTCGTTTATCCTAGTGGTCTTTATTGTCATGACTCTATTTGGTTTGTAGAATCATCAAAACTCTAGGCTTGTATGCTTTGTGTATGTTTGTTCACTGAGTTCAATCTTTATTGTCACATGAGGTTATATTCAAATGTGATAAAGTTTGCAATCAAATGAGAACTCCGTGAACGTATTTTAAGTGTTTGGGTCTAAATTGAACTGTTACTAGTTTACACCCCAACACTTCCGTTTCCATATGACACATTTTTGCCATACGAGTGTGAAAGACTCCTATTATATTTTGTGTGTGTCATTTGTGTGTTTATATCTATATATATGTGCAGGTGCATCTTTAGTATATCTAGAGTACGTATATATATGATATTTTTGTTTAGTCTCTGCCTTGCTTTCTAGTCCATATATGCTTTAATTCATAATTGGTATCTATCTTGTTGCATTCTTTGTTGATATCACATACTTTATGTATCTTATTGATATCATTTTATTGCATCCTAGTTGGTATCATTTGTTGGATTAGTTGTGCTTTTGTTGCCCATATGCTTTAATGTTCTCATCACTTTATGCACAATTACAAGTTTTATTATTTATCCTTTGTCTATTACTGAACAAAAAGGGGGAGAATGATAGGGGGAGAAATGGTATCTAATCCTATCTAATCCTATTATAATCGTATCTTAGTTTGGGGGAGATTTATATCTTAGGGGGAGACATCTTTCTAAGTTTCTAAGTTGATCATAGTTGATAAAGGGAAAGAATTTAGGGAGTGCTTACTTTACTTGCATTAAATATTTTGATTTGATATTCCCTATGCGTGTAATGTGTTTGCTTAAGTGTGCAGGAATTATATTATAAGTGGCAACTTTCACCGGCAAAGATTGTGATCCTTTGGGTTGTTTGAGCCAAGCATTGTATTTTCATTTTGGGTGGGACTTTTTATTAGTCTAGTAGAGCTTGATGGCCCTTTAGGATTTTTATTTGGTTTTTGTCCCGGAATAGCCAAAGGGGGAGATTTGTAAGGACACAATTCTCAAATTGAGTCTTAATATAATTTTGGCTCAATTCCGGACAAAAACGTTTATGTCATAGGATAGTGTTCAAGCATACCTATTCAACCCGATGATGCGTTTAGTTGAAGACGTAGCGGAACAGAGTATAAAGCTTCATCAAATACCGAGTTTATGTGCCTCGTTTCAACGTTATCAACAGTGGTTCCATACTCCCAAGGTATGAATTCATTTTACATATATATAGGAGCTTGGAACAAGTTTATTGGGTGTTAGGTTTTAAAAACTGTGTTTTGTTTTCAGAAAGATTTCTATTAAAACTTTAAAATAAAGTATATAAAGTTTTTGGGCAAAAATAGAATTTTTCAAACTTTCTGGAAGTTCGTTCGATATGTCGTTCAAACGAGTTTTTCGTTCGAACCAGATGTCGTTCGAACGAGTTTGCCAACAAGTTCCCATATTGGCCACTGGAACTTCATTCGAAATGTCGTTTGAACGAGATGGCTGTTCGAACCAGATTTTCAACGAGATTTCTAATGAGTTCACACTGGAACTTTGTTAGAAGCCTCGTTCGAACGAGGTGTCAGGAGGGAAAAATTTATGGCAATTTGTAGCAGTTTTTACATACTTTCCCCACTTGTTTCTCCACTAACTTTTCTCAGATCTTATAATATGCGGGAACAACTTTTTCTAAACTAACTTTTTCATAATATTCTTACTCCTAAAGAGAGTTTTGAGAGTTGATTCTTTCAAGAAAAAGTTCATGAGTTTGAGTGTTCATTTTATAAAGAAAAATTCTTTAAACACTTAGTTACACCCATATTTGTTTCTTCCAAGTTCATATATACATATACTTTGCTTGGAGCATTTTGGCACCGGTTTATCTCTATATTTGATGAAAAATGACTTTTGGGTATATTTATCGTTGTTTGAAAAGTACTTCATATCAAAACCTCAATTACCTACAAAATATAATTAACTCAAGTGTAGCAGTAAGTAAGGGTATCAATCCACATTCTAGGGAGTAAAGCAAATGGAACAAATTCAATTGTAATTCACTTTTTATTTTCTTTTTGTGCTTTTTCACTTTTCTAATTTTTTTAGCTTTTTCAATATTAAAACAATAGGGTGAGGTGAGGTGAAATAAGACTAAACTAAAGTGTGAGGTGAAAATAACTAACTAGAAAGTGACTAAAATGAAAAATAAAGTCTAACACTAAAAATAAGAGATAAAGTGAGGTAAATAATTGTGAGAACAATCAAGGAATGAGATTACACCACAAATTTTAAGTATTCTAATTAATTAATTTAATTATTTGAATTCTCCCAAATTAATATCAAAATTACAAACCAACTATCGTTGCAAGTGTAATTATAATAGTAATATTTTAGAATGTTAAGTTTAACACCCCACGACTCTAGAAAAATAAATCTACACTCCTTTTAATTAATCACCCGCTAGGATCAATCAATTAAAGTTCATGTAAATCTTAGAAAATAATTTTAGAGTTGAAATTCAAGTGATAATACCCCACTTAAGAAACCCCTATCTCTAATTCGAATCTAAAATGGGTATTATCACTAGAATATCGATTTTCTCTCGAAAATCATTTACCCTCTCTCGAGGTGTAAATTTAAGGGCGAGGGATCAAATTTAACATTCAAATGGACTTTTCAAGTAATTAAACTAATTAAAATACAATAACATCAAATAAGGGTTTTACCCCACCCCTTGAAAGGGGTTTAGCCTAACATGGTATGAAATATGACAAACTAATATTCAAAGGCATAAAATAATAAAAGAAGAGAAGAGAACAATCAAACCAAATCTCTTTGATTAAGTTGAACTCCAATCCTTGAAATTGAAGCATACACCTCTTAATTGATCATCCAAATGATTTGAAATATCCACTCAATTAAATCCCAATCAATATTTCTCCTCACAAATCTCTAAAAGAAAAGAAGAAAAAATAATAATAAAACTATTTACAAAATGAAATTTATCCTAATTTATTTCTAAGCTAAAATTTCTCTCTCTAGAATTTTCTTCCTACCAAGCTCTCCTTCATGGGGTATTCTATCTTCCTTTTATACAAGGCATGGAGCATGGAGGTTAATTTGGGTAATTGATTTAAGTATGCATGTGGTTTTGGATATGTCATGTGGGTAGTGAGGTGAGATAACAAATCTGATTTGGTACAAGGGTGTTTTGGGTAAAAGGTGGTTGGGGGGTAAAATGGGTAAATGGAAATAAAGGGTTTATTTAGGTTCATTTAACACATGTGGGTCTTTATGGTTTTGGCTTTGGTTTGTTTTATGCAGGTGAAAGAAATCGTGGAGGGTATTTGGAAAGAATGAAATGGGGTTTGAATGGGAAATGGGTTGAACATGGGTTTGGGGCAGGCAATACCCGAGATGGGTAGCTGGAGCTTAGTCGCCGATTTGGGCGGACGGAGGAAGGGGGCTGGCGGCGGCTGGTCATAGTTTGGGTCGTCGGGGTTTCATTGTGGCATTCGGCAGGTGGACAGGGTATTCCGGTCGGGATCTCGCCGTCGCAGGCGGTATAAGGTGGGTCGCGGCTAGGGGTGAAGTGAGAGGTCGCCAGAGAGGGGCTGCCGGCAGCGGGTTCGTCTCCGGCGTGTGGGTTAGGATGGGAGGTGGTGGTGTAGGTTGAGAGAGTGTGTGGGTTAATGGTGGTAGTGGAGGTTTAGGAGAGAGAGAGGGTTTTTGGAGGTTGAAGATGGATTGGATGATGGTTGACTGGGTGAGGGTGTAAGAGAGTTTTGGTGAGGGGTAAGGGGTGAGGGATGAGTTATGCTGTAAATGAGGTGTAGGATAGGTTTGAGTGAGTGAGTGTATAATAAGGGTTGTGTGTGTTTAATTAAGACCCCCTCAAAAATATAAACTAAAACTAAAATTAAAATTAATCTAAATTTAAAATTAAATTAAACTAAAAATAAAAATAAAAAGTAAAATAAAATAGACACGACACGACACACTAAACAAACTCTAAAAAAACTAAACACAACTAAAATAAAAAAATAAGAATAAAAACTAATAACTAAAAAAAATTAATTAATAACTACTAAAAATATAAAATCCTATAAAATAAAAGACACAAAAATAAAAAGTTAAATCTAAAAAGAAATAAAAATAAAAATAGAAATCTATAAGACTAAAATCCAAAAGCCTAAAAAAATAAAATCTAATAAATCTAAAAATAAATGAAATCCTAAAAAAAACTAATTCTAATAAAATAAAACTAATAAAAAATAAAGATAAAATAAAAATGCAATAATAAAATATAAAAATATTAAATAAAACCTACAAATTCTAAATAATTCTAAAATAAAATCTAAAAAATAAAACGACACTAAATAAAAATCTAAAAAAATTAAAATAAAATAAAAAGGGACCAAACAAACACACACGGGGCTTGGGTGACGGTTTTAGAGACAAGTTAAGGGTAGGCTAGGGTACGAGACAAGGGTATTTAGCTCCTCTTGATTCACATTTGACTTGAAATAGTGCTTTTTGAACCACAAACGAAATCAAGCCTGCACGTTGAACAATTAAGCGCATAAGACCTATATTGTCGAGAATTAGCAACTAAAATTCGTCTATTCGGGATATAAAATGTACAGTTTTGGGTGCTTATCACACCACCCCCAAACAGAGCGTTGCTAGTCCTCGAGCAATAAGACAGAGAGAAAGATAAAGATAAGAAGCCAAAAGTGTACCACTTTCGCAGGAACTTGCAATTGCACTTAGCATGTGCAACAAGACTTTAAACCTATAGGTTGCCCTACAGGACGAGCTGTGTCTCGTGAGGGTTTGTAGGAAATATACCCACAAAATTCTTATTTGCAAAAATTTATTAAGAGGCAGTCAATCTCTTATTAGACATAGAATAATCGTACAATCCATCACATGGGAAATATTTTCAGAAATACAAGCTAGAATTTGTAAAGAGATTAAGCTAAGTAAATACTCAAGGCACATCCTTCCTAGAACTCAACGTGCGTAGTGTGAATCAGTCAAGATAGGTCGAGTATCATAAGAGTAATTCCTAAATTGCCTTGTCGGAATCAACGCTTCAACTTCAAATCTCACGGAATATAGCTCTCTCAAACGAACTCTCAAGATTTGGGTTAGTGTATCGCTCTTTGTGTGAGGAGGTGAGTAAATGTAATCAAGTTCAAACGTCTCACACACACATAAGAAAGAACGAACAATTTGAAAGAAAAGTGATCTCATGAAAGAATGCTAATCACTATAGTGAGAACGTCGAGTTATTCACCACGTCGATTTTCATTTGCCCGAACACCTAGGGGAACATATGGATGATTATGGGTGAGGGGAAAATGAAATGGGGACGATGGTATAAGGTGTGGTATAATGGATGGGATGATGTATGGATGTGGTATGTAGGATATAATGGTGATATGAATGATAAAGGATGATGGATGAATGTATATGATAGAAGAGTGTTCTATACTTTAGGAACAAATGTATTTATTACATAAAAATTAACTACAACTCTCTTTTTCTTTTCTTTTCTCTTTTTTTTTCTTTTTTTTTCTATAATTTGCTATTTTTCTATTTTTTTTTCTTTTTCTTTTTATATTTTCTATTTTTCCTATTTTTGCGTTTTCTCTTTTTTTTTTCTTTTTTTTTCTCACTTTTCAAACCAATAATGAAGACATTTAACATTTAAAAATCAACACTCTTTTATTTGAAAATGATGGATGATATATGAGTGGAATGATAAATGTATGGTGTGGGGAATGTATATGAAATATGGGAAAGTAATGGGTGAAATTAATGGGAATATGATATGGGGAAAAGTGGTAGGTGTATGGATGAAAATCCTAGTGTTCGGGACAAATTTCAAGACACGTGTTTCTTACAACTCGAAAAAGATGTCATTCTCAGTGATCAAGCCAAAATTTTATGAAAAATAATGAGATCATACAACAATTAAATGTGGACCCAAAGAAAGTTGAATAAACTTGTGACTCGGAGATTGCGTAAAACACTCTGAAAGGGTGAAAGGCACAAATCTCACAAGCTAAAGTCTTTACTAGTGATCCTTAAGGTTCTCTTTAGAATTGTAGTACTCCTTAACTCTAAACGTAATGACGTGATAAGTGCGCAAATTTTATTGAGTCTAGAAATTCATGGTGCAAAATGCCTTGTTATATACTACATAATCTATTTAGAAAAAATATTCTCTAGCTTAATTCCTAGACTTTAAAAGATGGATGATTGAAAATTCACATCAATGAGTGAGATGAAAGAAACTGCACGAGATATTAAAAATCAGGTTTAAAAATCAAAATTTTTCAAAAGAGGTACGATTTTGATAAAATTCCCCACCCCAAACAAAAAGGAACATCGTCCTCGATGTTAAGTAAATTGATTTTTAAAATTGAGAGCATAAGGTAGGAAAGAGATTACCAGAATGAACCGCTAATGAAGTGGAAAGATGTAGCCAATAATAAACCTGAATAAGTGATAAGAGAAAAAATGTGTACAAGTCTACAACATGGTAAAGCATAGGGTGATGTGACACACCACCCCCAAACAGGATGAGACTCATGCAAGAAACGCGGGCTGCCTCTCGGTAGCGCTAAGTTAAATGTCTTCAGCCAGACCGAACCATTCTCACCCTAAGGATAAGATCTATGAAAGCTTGGGGTGACAGAAGAATTGGGTGACGAGAATCACCCCCAAACAAGACTGAAGCTTCAGTCTTGCTGGAAACAGGCTAAAGTGGTCAATGCACCTGTATGGCAAAGTGCATCACACGATGCAAAGCATCGGTGGACCATGGGTGGGTGGGGATTATGAAAAGGGTGAGGTTGAATAAGCATCAGTCACGAGCCTTGTTGAGCTTAAAGGTGAGGGCAACTAGGGCCCTATAAGAATGGTGCTCAAGTTGGTGAGGGAGGCGAAATGGTGTGGACATAGGAATGGGGTGGAACTCATAAAAATCACACGACCATTCTATAAATGGGCGATGATAGTGGTCGCGTCGTGACACACCAGGGAGCTGTCGATGGGAAAAATCAACATCACAAGGAAGTGGTGTGTATGGAGGGACAAGCTCGGTGTCACGGAAGTGGAGAGTAGCACCAAAAATATTCTCGTAGATGGTGGAGGATGGTTTCAGGTGAGGATCTAAAAATGTAGATGGAAACTTGAACTGTGTAAAATCAAGATCCAAACCAGGTGGTAGGGTGGAAGGGATAATGGGTGGGTCGGGTGGGATAAATGGTGGAGGAAGATGATCCAACTCAAGCGTGGGAGACACACACTCATTGGGAGGAGTAAATGAATACTCACAAGGGAGTGTGGTTTCTAAAGATGGAGTTGTCAACTTTTTCATAAGAGTAGCATCGGTAAATGGGGTGGGTGGGAAAGACGAGGCACAAAGATCAGAGATAGAGGAATCACTAGAAATATCAGGCTCAACGGGAGCCATGCATGGATGAACATCATCCATATCCGGATAGTTAGGAACTATCACGGAGTCTATCTCGGAAAAATGGTGAGCACTCGTAGCCGGAGCTAACCTAGGATAAATAGGTTCCTCGGGAACACAAGGGTGAAACTCGATAGGTGTAGACTCGGGCATATTTTTGGATATGACGGGAGTGTGAGTGGGAATAGGAACCGCAAGGTGGGGTTCATATGGATATGGTGGGAATTGATCAGGCTCACTAATGAAAGGTACGTCAACACAATTGTCGACTTGGGAACCGGACCATGGAATGGTCTCAACTTCGAGATTCTCTGGGTGGTAGGTTTGGTCACACTCAAAATTTGTGTCACGGGAGGACACATCATCATCACACTCGGTGGCAACGATGGGTGAGGCCATGGGAATATACGACTCTCTCTCACACTCCAATTCATTTAACCTTTGTTCAAGCCTTTGGAGAGTTTATGTTTGAATTGCTTGCTCTTGCTCAAGTATGAACTTTTGCAAGAGGGTTTCGAGAGTGGAGGTGGATGATAGTGGTGGTGGAGTGATCGGTGGTGGTGGTGGTTGAGGTGGACACAACTTGCTATAATCGGGACTATATGGAGAATACTCATATGAAGTGTGTGGGGTGGGGCCAAGTTCATCATACACGAAAGGATTGCTTTCGTGATGGACAAATGGTTGATTCGCACGGGGTACGTAGTGAGGGGACTGATCGTTAACAGGTGCACAAGGTTTCCATGACGACTGTTGGAACGTGTGAGGATCCACAACATCGGGTTGGGATTTGTATTGCGTGGAAGGGTGATCAGGACTCCACGAATAACTGGGGTACTCACACAACTCGAAATTGGGTATAGCATGACAATGGGCCGAGGTGGGTTCCGGAACAGTGTCATATGGATACACATGTTCCACGGTGGGGTCGGATGGATATGGAATGTAAGGGCACTCATGGGACATGTGATCGGCATAATAACAGTGGGTGCACAACAAAGGAGGAGACACGGCGACACTTGACACTGAGGATGATAGAATAGGAGGTGCATGCATGGATGGGTCAAGAGTACCAACGGTACTCGTGAGAGAGGTGAAACGAATAAGAATATCATAAAGAGACGGCTCGAGATCACTCTCACACGTGTCACGTGTCAATGGAAAATGACCAAAGTAGTCCCGTAAAGGGCGTTCTTCGGCCATGTGGAGAGAAATATATTTTTTTGATTTTTTGGAATTTTTTCAAAAGGAAAGAAAATATTTTTGGGTTTTTTTTGCAAAAAACAATAGAAAAAAATATTTTTGAATTTTTTGTTTTTTTATAAAAATGAAAGAAAATATTTTTTTGGATTTTTTTTTTGGAAGGAAAGGGTGGGGAAAAAATATGGACTCTTTGATTTGGACGGACTAACTAAAACCGACTACCGAAAAATGAATTGGACACACACACAAGTCAAGAAAATTTCCTAACTAGCACATAGCCAATTTTTATCTTTAAATTTAGTTAAAGGGGTAGTCAAATTTTAATTAAGTCCGCGGGTGATAAAATTCACAAAAATATGAGTGATCGACTTTGCAAAATATTCTCTTATTGGGCTACCTAGTTGATTGATTTTAAATTTAGTGATGGCTAGGGTAACACACAATTTATAAGCGAGTGAGTCGGGTGATGAAATCCCTTCTCGTGAGTGACTGGGTGTAGGTCTTAGTAATTTAATTCATCACACCATTCAAAAAATAAATGCGAGAATAAAATCACACAAGAGCACACAAGTACACACAATAATGGACTCGCTAACAGGAGAGACGCGAGGGTTTAGAAAATGTACCTCCCACGGTTTTTAGGCCGTGGGGTGCCGAAAAATTTGAGTCGACTGGGGGGAGATCACGCCTATCTCAGTCGTCCCCGGGAGTCCGACCGACCCAAGGTAGAGAGGCTTCTAAATCCTCGCCTTTGGACGTCCTCTCCCTACCTTGTCCGGTTTTCCTATCACGCTTTTCAATTATTACAATTTTAAATAAAAAATAAATGGTGTCTCTAAGCACCGCAATACAAGCCAAGGATAAATATCCTAAATACAAGTCTTCTAAAAATATAAAAATGGTACCAAAAAATAATAAAGTGCAAAAAAATAAATAAATGAACTACAATATTGAATCCGCTCCGAGCTTCATGATCCCAAGAATGGCAACGACGCCATTTGATAGAAAAATAACTTTTGGGTATATTTATCGTTGTTTGAAAAGTCCTTCTATCAAAACCTCAATTACCTACAAAATATAATAAACTCAAGTGTAGCGGTAAGTAAGGGTATCAATCCACATTCTATGGAGTAAAGAATATGGAACAAATTCAATTGTAATTCACTTTTTATTTTATTTTTGTGCTTTTTCACTTTTCTAATTTTTTTAGCTTTTTCAATATTAAAACAATAGGGTGAGGTGAAATAAGACTAAACTAAAGTGTGAGATGAAAACAACTAACTAGAAAGTGACTAAAATAAAAAATAAAGTCTAACACTAAAAATAAGAGATAAAGTGAGGTAAATAATTGTGAGAACAATCAAGGAATGGGATTACACCACAAATTTTAGTTATTCTAATTAATTAATTTAATTATTTGAATTCTCCCAAATTAATATCAAAATTACAAACCAACTCTCGTTGCAAGTGTAATTATAATAGTAATATTTTAGAATGTTAAGTTCAACACCCCACAACTCTAGAAAAATAAATCTACACTCCTTTTAATTAATCACCCGCTAGGATCGATCAATTAAAGTTCATATAAATCTTAGAAAATAATTTTAGAGTTGAAATTCAAGTGATAATACCCCACTTAAGAAACCCCTATCTCTAGTTCGAATCTAAAATGGGTATTATCACTAGAATATCGATTTTCTCTCGAAAATCATTTACCCTCTCTCGAGGTGTAAATTTAAGGGCGAGGGATCAAATTTAACATTCAAATGGACTTTTCAAGTAATTAAACTAATTAAAATACAATAACATCAAATAAGGGTTTTACCCCACCCCTTGAAAGGGGTTTAGCCTAACATGGTATGAAATATGACAAACTAATATTCAAAGGCATAAAATAATAAAAGAAGAGAAGAGAACAATCAAACCAAATCTCTTTGATTAAGTTGAACTCCAATACTTGAAATTGACGCATACACCTCTTAATTGATCATCCAAATGATTTGAAATATCCACTCAATTAAATCCCAATCAATATTTCTTCTCACAAATCTCTAAAAGAAAAGAAGAAAAAATAATAATAAAACTATTTACAAAATGAAATTTATCCTAATTTATTTCTAAGCGAAAATTTCTCTTTAGAATTTTCTTCCTACCAAGCTCTCCTTCATGGGGTCTTCTATCTTCGTTTTATACAAGGCATGTAGCATGGGGGTTAATTTAGGTAATTGATTTAAGTGTGCATGTGGTTTTGGGTATGTCATGTGGACAGTGAGGTGAGATAACAAATCTGATTTGGTACAAGGGTGTTTTGGGTAAAAGGTGGTTAGGGGTAAAATGGGTAAATGGGAATAAAGGGTTTATAAGGGTTCATTTAACACATGTGGGTATTTATGTTTTTGGCTTTGGTTTGTTTTATGCAGGTGAAAGAAATCGTGGAGGGTATTTGGAAAGAATGAAATGGGTTTTGAATGGGAAATGGGTTGAACATGGGTTTGGGGAAGGCAATACTCGAGATGGGTAGCTGGAGGTTAGTCGCCGGTTTGGGCGGACGGAGGAAGGGGGCTGGCGGCGGTTGGTGGTAGTTTGGGTCACCGGGGTTTCATTGTGGCATTCGGCAGGTGGCTGGAGGTATCGCCGGCGGGTTGGAGCTATTAGGGAGGTGCTGGTCGGAGGGTTTATAGGGTCGCCGGGTTTACAGGGTATTCCGGTCGGGATATCGCCGTCGCAGGCGGTATAAGGTGGGTCGCGGGTGGGGTGAAGTGAGAGGTCGCCAGAGAGGGGCAGTCGGCGGCGGGTTCGTCTCCGGCGTGTGGGTTAGGATGGGAGGTGGTGGTGTAGGTTGAGAGCGAGTGTGTGGGTTTAATGGTGGTAATGGAGGTTTAGGAGAGAGAGAGGATTTTGGGAGGTTGAAGATGGGTTGGATGATGGTTGAGTGTGTGAGGGTGTAAGAGAGTTATGGTGAGGGGTGAGGGATGAGTTATGGTGTAAATGAGGTGTAGGATAGGTTTGAGTGAGTGAGTGTGTAATAAAATTAAAATTAATCTAAATTAAAAATTAAACTAAAAATAAAATAGACACGACACACTAAACAAACTCTAAAAAAAATTAAACACAACTAAAATAAAAGCTAAGAATAAAAACTAATAACTAAAAAAAATTAATTAATAACTACTAAAAATATAAAATTTTATAAAATAAAAGACACAAAAATAAAAAGATAAATCTAAAAAGAAATAAAAATAAAAATAGAAATCTATAAGACTAAAAACTATAAGCCTAAAAAAATAAAATCTAACAAATCTAAAAATAAATGAAATCCTAAAAAAAACTAATTCTAATAAAATAAAACTAATAAAAAATAAAGATAAAATAAAAATGCAATAATAAAATATAAAAATAGTAAATAAAACCTACAAATTCTAATTAATTCTAAAATGAAATCTAAAAAATAAAACGACACTAAATAAAAATCTAAAAAAATTAAAATAAAATAAAAAGGGACCAAACCAACACACACGGGGCTTGGGTGACGGTTTTAGGGACAAGTTTAGGATTGTCTAGAGTACGAGACAAGGGTATTTAGCTCCTCTTGATTCACATTTGACTTGAAATAGTGCTTTTTGAACCACAAACGAAATCAAGCCTGCACGTTGAACAATTAAGCGCATAAGACCTATATTGTCGAGAATTAGCAACTAAAATTCGTCTATTCGGGGTATAAAATGTACAGTTTTGGGTGGTTATCAATGTTCGTTTGAAGAGAAGTTTGAGTTTTCTTCTAAATCCCTCAAAGAAGAAGAAGAATTGTTTAGCTGCGGCTTTCTCACATGGTGAAAGGCACCATGTGTGGGTGACGGTGTACCTATTGTCCGATCGGTGAGTCTAAGATCGTGGTGGAGCTCCATGATTATCCGATAGGAAGAGGTGGTTACAAGAAGACGCGTCAAGGCTTGAGAGGGTTCGAGTTGAGGAAGTAAGTCATATATCTTGTAAATGTAAATTCCGTACTTAGTGGATTTGAAGCTAGGGTCATCCGAGGTTGTTTTTCGTTGTGAGTTTTTCCTCGTACATCGCGGCGTAGTGTGACTGATTTTCTCTTATCTTGCATAATAACTTAGAACGCATTAGGATAATACAAGATAAAATTGGTTTTAATTGTCACACTTAATTTAATTTGGTGCTAAATTAAATTTGGGTAACGCTAATTTAATTGAAATCATTTGTTAAAATTGGTTTGGCCTAACTTGATAAAATTGAAAAATATGACTTAGGCAAATTCTAGGACTTGGATTAATTATGTTTAAGTGAAAATATTTTTAATGGATTAATTTAATTTCACTTGGTTTTATTTTAATTTTGAAAGAAGTTAAAATTTGGTTAAGTTGTTTTAATTGAACCATCACCTTTACGCTTCCGCATATCCATTTCATAAAAAGGAAATATAATTTGTTAAGAATATTGAAATTGGGGGCTTCCCACACCTTTCAAACTCAGAAAACACAACAATAAAGTCTATTGAGGAAGCCCACTATAAAGAGCTCCTCGTCCCCAAAAATTAGAATCCCCTACAGAATAGAACTAGTGGGTGAGGAGGTTCACTTAGAGTGACCTCTTCCCCAATATTTGTTGCTCACATGAATATCAAAGTAGTAACATGTTATTTTCTATTACAGGTAGCCTAGTTGAAGAGGCATGACTCAAGTAGGCAAGATGGGATCTCCTAGGAGTTTTGGCTTGGTGGTTGAGGAACAAGGTTTGTTGAGAAATCTCAATCACTTAACACTTTAAGATTGAGAGAACACTTGTAAACAGACCATATTAGTCACCCAGTCCTCACACAGTCCACACTTAATCAGAACTGAAGTGAGCAACCAAGGGTTGCTCGTAAGAAATGAACAGTTTAAAAAATAATTTTAGATGAGATCGTCCTTGAGACCTCTACTCAAGTTTACAAAGATTTTAGAGGTGGTGGTCCTCGAGACCTCCCTCCTCAGGATTACAAAGATTTTATAGAAGGTGGTCCTTGAGACATCCCTCCTCATGTTTACAAAGATTTTAAAGGAGGTGGTCCTAGAGGCCCCTCCTCAAGTTTACAAAGTTTGTACAACAAGTTGCCGTTTTTAAATGATATTCACCAAATCAGTTATCTTGTCCTCAAGCGTAGACACATTTGCGTTTTGACTTTGGTTTGCACTAGGTGGCACTTGCCAGCGTATACAGGCGACTGCATACATGTAGGGACAAAAGGTACATTATAGACCTTGTCCCTCACCAACCCCCTTAGTTTTAGTGCCCCAAAAGTGCCTCCTCGACCCTAGTGGCCAAGTAGAAATGGGACCCTTGGTCAAGGTCAAGTCAAAATCATAACTCAAGTCTTATTGTTACTCTCTCAAAATCACCCCAGACTACTAAGTGTTCTCTCCCTGCTCTTTCTCTCTTAGTGTTAAGTGCTTTGTTCTTTCACTCCGCCCAAACAACCATCACTCTCAGGAGTTTCTCTTGGGAAAAGTTACTATTATTGTGGTGAAGGTCATCTCCTTGCTGGGAGTGGGATATAGTTTAATTTCCATTGTTACTAGATAAGGAAGGTTTTACCACTGGATGTTCTAGAAGACCCTGAGAACCTTGAAGGCAGCGTCCATTGGAGTAGGTCACGCCTCACCCTTTCCAGTTATTTATAGACCCCAGTCTTACTACCCTCTCACATTGGGTAACTCCGCTTGGGAGGAATTCTTGATTCCATGGACAAAGAAGGTTTAAACATTTCTAAATAGCTAGTTTTTAATGACATTCCACCTGGGAATGGGACTCAAAGTGACCAGACCACGCATGAAGATGTGGTGGTGATCAGAGCAAGTGCATCTTCCCCTTAGGAAGGGTAAACTAGTTCACCAACGGCAGCTCCGAGGACTTGTATGAGCCTTATGAGCATGTTCTTTGAATTCTTGAAACAAAATAATGCAGACCTTTTAAGTTTAGGTCCAAGATGAGTAACACCAGAAGCAACCCTCTCTGGAGGGGCGACCACTCTGGTGACTGCTCCAGCAGAAACATCTCCACCTCGAAAAGTGGCATCGGAGCAAGTCTTGAGACTATAAATCTCACCAGCAACAAAGGGCGTGGGTCTAGAGGAATCCCCCTCCAAAGCTGTTACTATGGAGGAGGTAAGGAAGATACTATCCTCCTCTTAAAAGGAGGACTCTCACTTGTACGAGGAGTTGCAAGACCCCTACCCACATGAAGTGAATGAGAAACCATACCTAGAAGGGTATGCCCCACCAAAATATATCAAGTTCAGTGGGAAAGAAGAGAACCCAAGAGAGAATTTGAAGAGGTTTGTTGAATACTTGGGAGTGCATGTGAACGACAAAACCCTGAGGTTGAGGGAGTTCTCCAAGACCCTTACAGGGAAGGACTATATGCGGTACTCCTATTTAGCACCCAAAAGCATCCCTACCTGGGAAGAGATGCATAGATAATATCTCCAAAAGTTTTTTCTGACGAAAGATAAGTTCACGTTGAGAAACTTGTCATAAGAGGTGCAAAACCCTATGGAGGATTTGATGAAATATATTAAGAGCTTTTGTGAGAGATCACTTGATGTCCACGAGGAGGTAGCAGAGGCAAGACTGCTTCAAATTTGTGTTGAAGGGCTCCTGGAGGAATATAAACTCCATTTGGTCAATGAGACTAGAGATGGAACCTTTTGATATTTAACCAAGGCTGGGAGCAACATAACCATGATAATCAAATTAAGGACCTTAAGTTGGAGGACACACGTACCACATACTTGTGAAAGATTTCACGTCTCGAGGAGATAGGCAGTTAACTAAGTGGATGAAAATCCTAAAGGCAAAATTGGAGGTTCTGAATCAAAGAACAACAACCCTTACAACAAGATAAAATTTGGAGAAGATGCTCCACCACTGTTACCTTGCAGTGTACAGGAAGCTATGGATTGTTATCGTACAATGGTATGAAAGTGGGTAGTAGGTCCCCCTCACCTGAATGGAGAAACTCCAACAGTAGTAGACAAAGCCAACCCTAAGTATTGCGAGTTACACCAGCAGGTGAAACACTCTACTCATGACTGTTATTACTTGAGAAGGATCATTGGTGACCAGGTGGCCAATGGTACCTTGCAGATACCCCGCTGGATGTTAATGAAAACGCACTTCCAGAACATCACTTTGGCACTACCAACATGGTAGTGGCCTATTATGAAGGAGTAGTTCAAGATATGGTGGAGTGGGAAAATGTAAATGAGATATCTAAAGATTTGGAGAAGCTGACTTTGAGCAACAAACATCAAATTGAGCTAGAAAGAAAGCGTGAGGAATGGTTCTTCACCCCAGAACAAGAAGACGAGGAATGCAAGGAATTCGAGCAGGTCGATGTCTTAGAGCGCCATGTGGATGTCATTCTTTCCCTAGATGAGGGGGGGGGGGGGGAATTCGAGGCGGAATATGTTTGTAATGCCCTAACATACGAAGTAGACATAGAATCTGAGTGTGAAGCCATAGAGAGGAGCCCCAAGTTCAAGTGGATCTTCGATCAAATAAGAGTGAAATATGACACAACGGTGCTTATAATAAGAAAAGTTTTGGAGGAAGTACAAGAGCGAGGAGACCCCTCAGTAAATTGGCAAGGGCCAATTGGAAGTCTAATTAAGAGATATAGTTCTGAAGTAGTATTTTCAGCGGCAGATAGGCAGGTGACTTATTTTCATAACTACCCATTGTATGTTATAGCTTTGATCAATGTGATATCATTTCCTAGGGCATTAATGGATGGAGGAGCATCTATTAACATTATGTCGATCAATGCATTGTATGGGACATGAATTGACCAAGAGAAGGTAGTTCCAGTGCCACTAGTGATCTTCGAATTTGATAATGCCAAAATGTAATCCATTTGATATGTGAATATGGGAATTAAGTTGGGGAATTTCACTTCCCACATCAAATTCCATGTTATCAATGCTACTACCAGTTACCAGTTGCTCATCGGAAGGGTATGGATGCATACCCATGGCATAATGCCTTCTACCTACCACCAGTGTATGAAGGCTAACGTTATAGGCACAGAGATAGTCATCAAGGTGACTCAGAAGACTTTCTCTATCGAGGAGGCCCATTTAGTAGATATAGCTTTTTATACCGAACTGGATCGGAAACAGGAAATTCTATAAGAAAGCTAGAAGAAAAGCAAGTGGTAGGGGGAGTTGATCAACCAAAGAAATCTGTTCATGATTTCTTTGGGGAAAAGGTAATTCCCCACATGGAAAAAGGGAAGAGGAAGGTGATAAACCTCCCCGAACTTGTAAGAAAGTTGTTTTGCCCGATGGAAAGGCTATCTACCTCTTATAATGGTCTACATGGGCAGTGTTCTGGGACAAGAGCAGTGATTCGACACCAGAATGTTTTGTTGTTAATGAGTCACATATTATTGAGCACGTTAAGGAGGCAGAGAAAACTCCAGAATGCATGTAAGATGGACATAGAGAGCAATTACAGGAGTTATAGGAGATCAATCTAGGGAAAGAAGGAGGTGAAAATAGACCCATCCCGATCTCTAAGATTTTGGGACCAAAGCAGAAAGAAGAGCTCATTGGCTTGCTCAAGGAGTTCACCAATGTCTTCGCTTGGAAGTATATAAAGATGCCTGGAATAGACCTAGAGGTGAACTCCCATAGATTGAACGTTTTCCCCAATGCCATTCCAGTGAGACAAGCCACTCACACTCACAAGGCAGAACTCGACTTGAAGATAAAAGCTGAGGTAGAAAAGTTATTGGAGCAGGATTCATCAAGCCCATTCAGCATCCCGTGTGTCTTTCTAGCATAGTGCCAATGGCAAAAAAGTACAAGAGCCAAATCAGGATTTGCGTAGATTGTTGCGACCTGAACAGGGCATGCCCCAAAGATGAATTTCCTATGCCGAGCATATACAGCTTAGTCGATGCTACCATAGGACATGAGATGATAGTTTCATGGATGGGTACATTGGCTATAACTAGATTAAAATGGATTTGACAGATGTGAAGAAAACTGCCTTTCGCACACCCCTAGGAAACTTTCACTATATGGTCATGCCATTTGGACTGAAGAATGTTAGGTCCATATACCAGAGAACCATGATGGAAATTTTTTCATGACCTATTTCATGACATATTGGAGTTTTATGTGGATGACCTAGTGGTGAAATATCAAAAATAAAGAAAACGCATACAAGACCTCAGGAGGGTGTTCGAGAGGTGCCGGTGGTATAGGATGCAAATGAACCCTTCCAAGTGTGCCTTTGGGGTCACCGCATGAAAATTTGTAGGGTTTGTGGTGAACAGGATGGGGGTGCGAGTAGATGAAGAAAAAATGAAATACATAATAATGATGCCACCCCTAAGAGTCAGAGATAGCTTATGATCTTCCAGGAAAAGGTTTCCTACCCGGGGAGGTTTATAGCCGCACTCGCAGAAGTGACTCACCCATTCACACCCCTTCTGAAAGACAAAGACAAATGTATTTGGGGAGACGAGCAGAAAAAGGCCTTTGGGAAAATCAAGGAGATTTTATCCTCCCCATCCATATTGATTCTACTAGAAGTGGGGCACTGCTGCTGCTCTACCTTACTCCAACAGAGAGGTCCATAGGAGCATTGTTGGCCCAAGAAAAGGAAGGAGTAGAAAAGTCGGTGTACTACCTCTCAAGGGTGATCTCAAGTATAGAGTCTAGATACACTACTGTAGATGGGCAATGCATGGCTGTTAACGCAAAAAATCTCCATCTACGAGGACCAATCATAAAAGGACACATGTCATCCTACGTGTCAATATTCGACATCAGAGGAGAGTTGGTCGGCACCCGAGGAGAGTTGGTCGACACCCGAGGAGTATTAGTCGGCACCCGAGGAGAGTTGGTCGGCACCCGAGGAGAGTTAGTAGGCACCCGAGGAGAGTTGGTCGGCATACCAACCAGGAAGATCAAAGGATAACTACGCATTTAATGTGCATGAATGAAGATGGCAACGCATTTAATGAGCCTTAATGTACATTTATATTGTATTAATAGATGACAACACATAGCATACCAAGCAATTCAACAATTAGATTCGTTGAATGTAGACATAAATGTCTACATACAATGAATCTATTTATCTCCCATCACTATAAATACATGTATTACCTTAGCCAAAAGAGAGGAGATCGGGGAGATCCGGAAGAGATCCGAGGGAACCTAGAAACACCATACACAAGATACACATCATTTCTCTCTCTACACCCTATGGTGCTATTGTAAACCCCTGGGAATAAAATAATAGTGGACGTAGGCTTTATTCATAGCCGAACCACTTTAAAAATCTTTGTCTCTCATGTGCTTGATTGGATTGCTTTCATCTATTTATCTGTGATCATAAAAATGGGATTCGGTCCAGTTTTTTGCATCAACAGATTGGCGCCGTCTGTGGGAACATGTTACAAGCATTGTTCTCCATCAAAAGTTAAGTTTTTATTTTCTCTACGTATAATCAATTATACATACATATTTTGATTCAATCATGATTTTTATGTTTATATACATAAATTAATTGTCCAATTTTTATCTGCAAAATATTGCATATCATGATTTTAAAATCATAACTGTTAGATTAATTCTTATTTAGAAATCTGAAAAATAGTGGATTTCATAAATCATAACTTTTTGCTTAATTCTCAAGTTTCAATTTTATCTCATGAAATCAATATTTTAAATGATTACATATACCAATATATACGACGATGATAAGATTTGATAATTTTCATTATTGATTTTGAAATAATTTTTGAAAGATCTTTGATGACTATTCAAATTCCCATTACATTTTTAATCAGAGAATGGGAAAAGGTTAAAAACAATAAAAAGTTTTCTCATGGAAATCATAACCCATATCTACTTTCTCTCTCTTCAAGTTTGACTCTCTTTGTATTCATTTTTATGAACTATATACTTAATTTGGTTCATCTTCCATCTATGCCAATAAAGTCTCATTGATTGATTTTTGATATAAATTTGGTAATAATTTCGATCATTCAACATATTTTTATCTATGCAAATAGGGAATAGGAAGGGATCAATATAAAAAATAATTTTCACCTGAAAAACCATTACCCACCTCTTGTAAAAGAGGACCAGTAAAACAATCATGACCATATCAAGACTCTGGGTACAAATTTGATATGTTGGCCCCTCGTTCATAACATCACAGGGTTTCTTTGTCGAAATCACACGATCTAGTGGATTAGATAATTATTCATTTAATTAACATTCTTAATGCTTAAATTTTACATCAAATATTTTTTTTTGATCTATTAGTTCGAGATATTTTGGGACATAGCAATCTCATGAAAAATTATTCACCGCGGCTCATATGGCTGTCCGGAATCATCCACTTACAACCCCTATTTCTGGTCAGCCATCTATATTGTTGGTCGACATCATCTTGGGCCATCTTTTATTAAAGGGAAGATTAACCAGACCATTTCTGTTTGTTGGAGATAAGATATGAAGATCCATCAGCAACGTTGAAATAATTTTATCCAACTACGAGGTATCTTATTATTGGTCGGAGCCCCATATTGTAGCTCGGTGGAACCAATTGCAGGTCGACGATCATCTACTTCTTGATCGGCGACATCTCAGTATTGTTCGGAGGGTTCAATTTACTGGTCGGTAACTATCCAACCATCCACTTTTTGGTCGGTAACATCTAATGTTGTTCGGTGCTGTCAATGCACCATTTTTGTTGATCGGCGAAATTGCTCAGCTGGTCGGGGACCATTTGCTTCTTGGTCGACACCATATATTCTATAACTTGAGATATCCTTAAATGTTGGTCGGCAACATCCATGCCATTTGTCGGCAGCAGTAGAATATTGGGGTATTAAAAAATGCGAAGCACCCTAGATATTTATTTAAACACGAGTTCAGCTCGGGGACAAACAGGGGGCTTAAGTCTTTTTTAACTTGTCATCACCCCAAAAATATTTTTAAATCCAAGTGATAAATAATTTTCAAACATCAACTTATACCTGATTAGTTTTTGGAGATTAAATAAATTTACAAAAAACTTTACGTCTTATTTATGGCACATATCTAATAAAAATTTCACCATCTCACACACATTTGGCACAAAACATATTATTTCATATTTTGAAATTTTTATTGCCTTATGCTGATACACATCACATATTGTTTGGATGAATAATTATTCTCATGATAATAATTATTTTCTCTAGTCTCGACAGGTGCTCGGGCAGCCTATTAAAATTTCATAGGGACGAGATTCAATCCCGATGAAAGCTCTTGTAAACCTTTGGAAAAGTAGTATTGCTCGACATCAGGCAATTGTGACTCGACATATCAGCCAACATATATTATTTCATTTTTTGAAATTAATATTTTTATTTCTCAAACATATACCTATCATATATTTATTTAATGATTCTCACGACTGATCAATTAAGCCTATACAAATGGTAGAGAAAGATATCAATTTTTACAGGTACAAGACTCAACGCCGACGAATGCTCGGAAACAATCTGGAAACTATTATCATTTCACCTCAGCGAGGAACTATTGATTTTATTATTGCTATGACATCTGATCCAGCACAAATGATTCTATATATCCATTGGGATTCATATTATATATTCATCTCAACATGGAGCTCGGCGAGATACTCATTATATATTCAGCTCCGAGGAAAAGCTACAACAGTTATTATATGTCACCCCCAACGGATAGTTGGTCGGGGCAATTCTTATTTATATTCAGGCCCAGATATCGGCTCAAGCACAAATTATTCTATATATCCCTTGGGATTCATATTCTATATTCATCTCAACATGGAACTCGGCGAGATACTCATTATCATATTCAACTCCGAGGAAGAACTATAACATTTATTATATTTCACCCCCAACAGATGGTTGGTCGGGGTAATTCTTATCTATATTCAGGCCCAGCAAAGTTCTCGGCCATATTCTTATGTTCTGGAAAATATTATTCTTATTCGGCATTATGCAATTGTGCCTCGACAAGATACTTATTCAACTTTAAGGAGAATTACAACATTCGTTGTATTTCACCCCCAACGGATAGTTGGTCGGATAATTCTTATTTATATTCAGGCCTGACAACGTTCTCTGCCATATTCTTATGTTCTGGAAGATCTTATTCTTGTTCGGCATTATATAATTCTACCTCGACAGATCAACGAGGCACTTTATTATTTTTAATTATTCTTTATATCTATTTGGATGCATATTCTATTCTTATTTCAGCATGGAGCTCGACAAATATTTATAATCATATATTCAGCTCCAAGGAGGTCTTCAACATTTATATTATCTTATTCCCAACAATCCGTTGGTCGGCTCCAAGGAGGTCTCCAGCATTTATTATATCTTATTCTATTCCCAACAATCTGTTGGTCAGCTCCGAGGAGGTCTCCAGCATATATTATCTTATTCCCAACAATTTGTTGGTCAGCTCCAAGGATGTCTCCATCATATATTATCTTATTCCCAATAATCTGTTGGTCAGCTCCAAGGATGTCTCCAGCATTTATTATATCTTATTCCCAACAATCCGTTGGTCAGCTCCGAGGAAGTCTCTATCATTTATTATCAAAAATGTATTCCTAAAAATGCCAACTTATGTTGGTTAGGAAGTAAATGTATTCCTACGGGAAGTAAAACTATGTATTCCTAAAAATGCCAACTTATGTTGGTTAGGAAGTAAATGTATTCCTACGGGAAGTAAAACTATATATTCCTAAAAATGCCAACTTATGTTGGTTAGGAAGTAAATCTATTCCCAAAAATGTCAACTCAGGTTGGTCGGAAATAAGAAGCTGTCAACTACAGTTAGTCGAAAACATTTTATGAGTATGTGAAAGCGATCAAGCAAAAAGCATTCAAAGTTCACATTCCACACTTGGGGGCTTCTATTACAGATATATTTGTTCATTTGGTGGCACATTCTTATAACATCATGCAGTCGAGTATCAAATTCAACTCCACAAACTCACACGGTCGGGGCCCCGACCAATCATCATTCAGGAGTTGTTTTTCTTGCTCAGGAATTATTTTTGATATTGAAGTTCAGGAGGTATATTGAAGTTCAGGAGGAATATTGAAGTTCAGGAGGTATATTGAAATTCATGAGGTGTATTCAGAAGTTCAGGAGGTGCATTCAGAAGTTCAGGAGGCATATTCAGGAGTTATTATGCACATACTATTGAAGTTCAGAAGTCAAATTTAGCATCTACAGCACTGAGATCTTTACTACTACTATCCCGACCAACATTGAAGAAGAAGTTGTATGAAAATGTTTCGAAGTCCACCACTAGCTTGGTACTAATCAGATTGAAGAGTTGGGTTCAAAAGTTAGTATATTACTCGAAAAAGTATTCAGAGCACGTGAAGTTAGCACTCAGTTGCTCGGCACAGGAGGCAGTTGGTCGGCTAGCAAACCAATCAACATACTTAAAGATTATGACAAGCTACAAGCTGCATACTATGGCATGGCTGCATCTAAATTCCCAGGGGTGATACATAGCACACGGAGTTCCTCAAAAGAAAGATTAGCAACCATCGATCAGCCTACATCATATGTCGTCCAGGAGATAATGCACTTTATGTTGAACAAATCAAGAAGGTAGATCAAGAATTTCACGAGCACCGAGCAACACTGCAGAATAAATACTCCATCCTTTCAAGTAAACCATCAAGCATGGAGCATTGGGGGCTTCTGTTAACGCAAAAATTCTCCATCTACGAGGACCAATCAGAAAAGGACACATGTCATCCTACGTGGTAATATTCGACATCAGAGGGGAGTTGGTCGACACCCAAGGAGTATTAATCGGCACCCGAGGAAAATTAGTTGGCACCCGAGGAGTATTAGTCGGCACCCGAGGAGAGTTGGTCAGCACCCGAGGAGTATTAGTCGGCACCCGAGGAGAGTTGGTCGGCACCCGAGGAGAGTTAGTCGGCACCCGAGTAGAGTTGGTCGACATACCAACCAGGAAGATCAAAGGATAACTATGCATTTAATGTGCATGAATGAAGATGGCAGCGCATTTAATGAGCCTTAATGTACATTTATACTGTATTAATAGATGACAACACATAGCATACCAAGCAATTTAACAATTAGATTCGTTGAATGTAGACATAAATGTCTACATACAATGAATCTCTTTATCTCCCATCACTATAAATACATGTATTCCCTTAGCCAAAAGAGAGGAGATCGGGGAGATCCGGAAGAGATCCGAGGGAACCTAGAAACACCATACACAAGATACACATCATTTCTCTCTCTACACCCTATGGTGCTATTGTAAACCCCTGGGAATAAAATAATAGTGAACGTAGGATTTATTCATAGCCGAACCACTTTAAAAATCTTTGTCTCTCATGTGCTTGATTGGATTGCTTTCATCTATTTATCTGTGATCATAAAAATGGGATTCGGTCCAGTTTTTTTGCATCAACAATGTGTGACCCCATCAAGTACCTCCTCACACGGACAATACTTATGGGATGAGCAGTAAGGTGGTTTTTGATCTTATAAGAGTATAATTTGAAATGCATAGTTCCTAAGGACATTAAAATCCAAGCAGTAGCAGATATGCTTGCTTATTTTCCAAGTGGGAATTTAGAGCCACCTAGTGAGGAGCTACCTAGAGAGAACTTTCAGGCATGAATGGTGGAAGAAATGTAAAAATGGTCGATAGAGTTGATGGCTCCAGCACTCAAGGAACAGGGGTGCTGGTATTATATTGTCAAATAAGACGGAGAATATCACTCTCTCTTTCAAGTTGGACTTTAAATGATCAAATAACGAGGTTGAGTATGAGGCCCTCATTTTGGGTATGTTAGAGGCACTCATAAGCGGGATCAAGGTGTTAGGCATACGAGGGGACTCCAAATTGGTAGTAAAACATGTCAATGGGGAGTTTGACCTCAAGTATGCCAATTTATCACCCTACAAGTACATCATCCAGAGGTTGTTTGAACAGTTATTAGAGGTAACCGTGGAGAGACATGCAAGAACAATGAACATGCATCTTGACGCACTAGCTACGATAGCATAGAAGCTAGACATGGGTGAGTTGGAAGCAACAATCACATTGCAACAAAGAACAGTGCCCATTATAGTAAAATCCTTGTTCCCGAGCAATGATCCAGAAGATTGGAGGCACCTAGTGGTGAAGCAACTCGAAATCAGAGAAGGGACGATGAAGATATTGGAGTTAGCTAACTATCACATGCCGTAAGGAACACTATATTTCAAGAGTCCTAGAGGATTTCTGTCAAGGTGTGTCGGAGAGCAAGAAGCTAAGGAAAGGTTGGCATAAATGCACCAAAAGCATTATGGAGATAATGATATTCCTATTTATAGATGCTTGCAGTGGAGTGGGTACTATTGGGCCACCATGAGTGCAGAAGCTACCCGCTTGCAACAAAGCTGCCTAAAATGCCAATCCAATTTTAACCAGCTAGCAAAAGACAACTTTGTGGAAGCCTTTAAAGATTGGATACAACCATATATAACATATCTGAGAGATGGAGAACTGTCCTCAGAGAGGGCGGATGAAATTTATCTGTGAAAAAGGATAACTCGATTTAGTTGGTGGAAGGAGTGCTTTATAGAAAATGGTACAACGAGAAGGCCTTGAGATGCATAGCTAAAGAAGACATAGAGAGGGTGCTGAAAGAAGCTCATGAGCCCTCCCATATGGGGGGGGGGGGGGGTACTAAACTGTATGATCAGCTGATGACGTTGGGGTACTATTGGCCAACTATGGAGGCTGACTCCATTCGATATATGAAGAAGTGCAAAGCTTGTCAAGTACATGGCAACATGATACATGATCCTTCCGTAAGCTTGCAAAGCCTCGCAGCTCCCTATCCCTTCCACACATGGGCATTTGACTTCGTTGGAAAGATCATCCCAACCTCACATGGAAAAGATTCTATCATTGTGGCCACAAAATTGTACACCAAATGGGCAGAAGCCATCCCTCTAAGAAGGGTGACTACCCAAGTGGTAACCTAGTTTATAAAAGATTATATCATATGCAGGTTTGGTATACCTAAGGTTATTCTAACAGATAATGGGAAGAAGTTAGTATGCAAGGAGATGGTCCTCCTCATAGATAAGTACAAAATTATGCACAATAGCTCAACCATCTCCTACCCTAAGGCTAATGGCCAAGCGAAAGCTGCCAATAAGACCCTGATAAATATCTTGAAGA
Source organism: Sambucus nigra (assembly GCA_949130495.1). NCBI lineage: Eukaryota > Viridiplantae > Streptophyta > Magnoliopsida > Dipsacales > Adoxaceae > Sambucus > Sambucus nigra. Next base: position 387,665,912 of record OX422209.1, on the reverse strand, counting down.
AATTGATGGAGGACATGCCAGGGGCATGAGATGAGAATTTGCCCATGGTGCTATGGGCTTATTGTACTTCAAAAAACCCCGGTAGGGTTCACCCCGTTCTCCCTAGTATATGGGATTAAAGATGTCTTACTACTGGAGTTGGCGGTGCCCTTAGCTAGAGTTGCTCTAAGCAACGGACTCATCCCTGACCCAAGGCATGTGAAGCTAGAGGCACTCGATGAACATAGAGACAAGGAAAAGGAGAACTTTAAAGTCTACACCCAACAACTGTCCATAGCCTACGAATATTTGGTCAAGCATAGGGAGTTCTAGGTAGGAGACTTAGTCCTGCGAGCATCCACTCACCATCTACGCAACATATCGGCATCAAAGTTCAAACCCAACTGGGAAGTCCCCTTTGTCATCAGAGGGGTAGGCAAGTTGGGTTATTGTCAGATTTCAGAGCCAGAGAGTGATTACCTCCAGTCCATCAACTGCAAGTGGTTGAAGAGGTATTATGCTTAATATTGTTAAAGAAATATTTTCATTTCTGTTGAAAGGATTGAACAGCTTGCTCTAGTGCTAGACAAGTTCATTTTTGTAAAATGATAAGAGCAATACCCTCTTGTAAATGATGTAGATAATGGATAAAAATTAATAGTAACTCTTTTTGAGCATTGCATGATGATTCTCATTTTTTTGCTTATGGCATAAGATAGATAAACCAGAATACACACACACACACACACACACACACACACACACACTTACTTTTAACTCTCTTTGCTAGACTAGAGGAGAGTCCCAAATTGAGAGAATTTTGCTCACTACACTTGGGGGGGGGGGGGGGGGTTACATCCATCCCGATAAAAAGTATACTGAGCAAAGTTTCTCCAAGCATATTAGACAAATGATTTTAATTTTGTCACCAGACCAGCAGGAGGAAGTCCTCCGGGTCATGATAATAAAAATACATAGATATTTTTTTTGGTAGAGTTGAAAAGAAAGCCTTAGCTTCTGTTCTCAAAGAAAATGCTTTATCTCACAAGCTCATATAAATAATATAGAAAAAGGGACTTACATTCTTCTGCTCCAATTTCTAAAAAAAGGGGGGGGGGGGGGGGATTTAAGGGAAGGAGAAGAGCTAACCCTTTATCTCCCAACTTATTCCTTAAGAAATGATAACTTGCCTACATAAAAAGCAAGTACCCCACAGGTAGAGGGGATAGTTCTAAAAATATTACTTGCTTAGATAAAATGCAAGTGCCCCATAGTTAGAGAGGAAAGTTATAAAAATGTTACTTACTCATGTAAAAAAAGGTAAATACCACACAGTTAGAGGAGATATTAGCACATGCTATAGTAAGAAGACATCAAGGTCGAGATAGAAGGAAATGAGCAAAGTGATATAAATCAGCAACACTTTTTCATTAACAATGGCGAAGTCCTTTACATATGAAAAAATATACAAAAAGAAGTCTAAACAACCAAACTGTCTATCCACTAGATAACATGAAAAATAGATTCTGGCGGGAGGGAAAATCTGTGTACATTGGACCAGCCTCCTCAACGAGCTGCTCCTCTAACCTGGCTATCCGATCCTTGTCCTCATCAGCACCAACCTCCAGCTTATCCAGGTTAGCCTGTAGAAATTGAAGCTGAGTCTGAATTCAAGAAGCCTCAGCCTATCGCTCTTTCTCTCTAGTCTAGTGGGAAGTATGAAGCCTCATCATCTTCCTAAAGGTGGTGCTAAGAAAATGATGAAGTAAAACTTCAAGCCAATCTAACTGGAAATAATAGAAACACTGAAGATCATGAAGAGACTAGAGAAACAACGAGAACCTACGAGCAGTCACATTAGTGGGAGGGGTAGACAGGTACTCATGAAGATGGCTAGATAAGGCCTTGAAATTGAAGACTGAAAGGCTATCAATGTTAAGGACGCTCTGGGAGGTGAAAGTCTCAGGAAGGTGCTCCAGAAGCAGCTGTAACACCTTCCGTTCCTGAGCACGAAATTGGGAGGGCAACTCTGAACGCCACAACTCACTCATTAAAGCACCAGGAGTCTACAACTCTTTGTTATCGTAAGCAGTGTTATGAGACTCGAGCTCTGAGAGAGTCACAAAGGTATCCTCATCGAAGCCCACATCACTAGTCGCCTCGAAACTCTTATTAGCCTCCCCGGTGGCCTTAGCGGGTTCATCAACTGGATCCTACAGAATCGAAAGTAACAAGGGATAAGTCGTAGAGAAGAAAAGTAGCATGAGGTGGTCATTCACATTCGAATCGAAATAAAGGTCATTGAAAGCCTACCCCAAAGCCTAGGGGGGTCAATATGCTATCACCAAAGCAAGGGGGCACCACATAACCTTAATACCAGCCTAACAGAGAAAAGGAAAATGTTACTATCTTCTTTTCCTAAAAATAAAATAAAAGAAAGGTGCTAACTTAAATAGATAGAAAGAACTCTGGTATGAAAGTTTCATACCTGAGGAGTGCGCAGTATAGTACTCGTAATAGGTCCCACGGGACTAGGGACAGACGCCTCGCTGACCTGAAAACACGAAAATGGGAATGTGAAGGTGAGTCAACTTGCACAGTAAAAGTAAGAAGAAAAGGGGGAATAAAGACAGAGTAAGGTAAGACAGTGATGATACGAGAAATCGGCCATAGGGCGTTCTCATACCAGCAAGTCAAGAGAAAGTGTGTAAATAACAAGTATAGCAGATAAACAGGGAGAAGACAAGATATAGAGTGGTTAAGCCTTTAAAATAGGCCTACGTCCACTGTGTCGCCCCATTCTCATTATGTGCGTCGTATTGTATAATGTAATAGTGCCTAAAGAGGCATACAAGTATAAGAATAAAGGAGAATACATGATGACTGAGGATTCCGGTGTGCAGATATCTGGCCTCCAAATCGTATGTTGGGGTTGTGTAGAGGGAATTTGTATTAGTGTCTCGGGTGTGTCTGGTACCGATCTCGTCTCCGAACCCCTTATCTCGAGGTGTGGACCCTTATTTATAGGAGGTCTGTGTGTTGAATCACGTGCCCTGAGCACGTGGCGTACACCAAGTCTGCAGTAGATGTGGATGAGGGCACGCGCCTAGAGCAGCAGCGCTGCGCTATTGAAGGTGATCCGCGGAACCTGAGGTCATTGGGGTGCCGCGGCATCTTGTGGGGAGGCCGCACCCTATAGGAGTTCTGGACGCGCCTCATGTGAGTTACAGGCCGCGGCATATATGTCTTGGATGCGATTATAGAAGTACTGCCACGGCAGGGTGCTATACTTGTACTATCAATAAGCCCCCAAGCCGTAGTGTCAAGGGAGACATATTGGGACTGCGGATTAGTAGCCAAGGTGCCGCGGTGGTTCCAAAGCGACGATTCGTCTTCCGCGCTCCCTTATATAAATTGTTTCTGGCCGTGGACTTCATTACGTTTCCAAATCTTTTGAGAGCAAATCGAGAGCGAAACTCTACACGTTTCTTCCTGCATACTCCGGCGACCCTCCGAGGCGGTGTGTGGTAGTTCAAGGTGGTCTGTAGCTGATCTTCGGGATTCTCTTCATTTCCAGGTGATTTTTCAACCACTATTCCCAATTTTCTTCCCTGTTTATGCCCTTCCTGGTCCATTTGCTAGAAATCTAGGGTTTTACTTGTTTGTTTTGCTTTTTCCCACATATGCTGCATAAAACATTCATACCACTGTTCTTGATATTCATAGTTGAAACCTCCACATTCTGTAAATTTGATCTTAGGATAGTTAAAATTTGGTTAATCAACTGTTTAGGATAGAGGCTGCGGCACGATAGGATTATGATAATCGTCTGAACTTGCAATTTTTGCGTCAAATGTGCTAAATGGCCGCGGTCCCTTAAGTCCTCATCCGTGGCATCTACTTACCCTAATTCCCCTTGGCCATCTCGGAACAGCCTTGAAACTTTCATGAATCCCAAGACATCCATGTAAAATAATTGTAGTTGCTACTAGAGCATATCGAATTGTCTGAAGAATTAGGAATGGCCGCGGTCGGTGATGCCTTAAGGCAATTTTAATACATTTCCGCGGTAGCGCACGTTCCATAAATATGGATGTGTCCGCGGCCAGTTGGGACCGTTTGGTCCCATAAGCAATACCAAAGCTCATTAATAACCGTATTAGGGACGTAATTCCACCTTGCAAGACTTAAAAAATAACCTTCTGCGGCTTCTTGAAGTCTTACAAGTCATACTGGCTGCGGCGCCTAACTGCGAATTCTGCTTTTCAGGTACTGCTGCAGCCATATGAGCTTTGACCCAGACGAGTTCCTTAGAGGCTTTTGGGCAAAGCATTTTGGGACTTCTCCCCCAGAATTTACTTCCGTGCCGCCTCTGAGATCAGTTGGGCCCTGCAAACTGAAAGATTGCCCGAACTGCGTGATAATTGACTCAACCTCCGCGGATTCTTCATCTGGGAAGGATTCCCCATCTCAGTCGATGGAAGAGGAAGCCAACTCAAGCACTCATCCCATGGGAGAAGGAGATATTACCGCGGCAGCTAGAAATAAGCCTGGAAGTACATCGGGGAGGGCTGCAAAACCATTGGCCGCGCTTGACATCCGCGGCTCGATGACCCAAGAATGGGTTGAGCAGGTTGCTGAGGCCTTCGAGTTTCCAAAAAACTTGACATGTTCAGCCCCTGCCGCGAACCAAAGACCATGCACGGCACTTTCTGACGATGGGATTACTTCCCTTTGCACGCGTTCATCTACGGGCTGCGGCTGCCTGTTCCTGTTCCCATCCGTCGCATTTTCCAGACGATGAAACTAGCTCCAGCCCAGTTAGACCCCAACGGTTGGAAAGCTGTTCTTGCTGCAGTTGTCCTTTGGGAGAAGTTGTTCAAAAAGGACATTACTCCCACGGAGTTCTTTCACTTCTACCGCCCAAAGGAGAACTCAGTAAAGTTCGCGGGCTACTATTACTTTTCTAGCCGCGGCAGGGACGAGACCCTATACACTGGGAGACCGACCAGTGTGAAAAACTGGAAGGGGAAATATTTTTACATCTCCGGTGAAGGCTGGGAGATGCACCCAGAGGAGAATGAGAGAGAGAGATCATATAAAATTCCGCGGCAATGGGGTTCACCCTCAAAACTAGGTATAAGATTATAGCCGCGTCTTTTAATTTCTCTTGACCTCTACTAACTTGAATTGTATTTTCTTTCTGCAGCTCTTGACAATCTGTACTTGAACCCGCGGCAGGAAAAAAGAGTTGCCGAGGCCGCGGAATTTCCTGCTGAACATAAGAAGTTCAGCATACTTGTAACATCGGCCACTATATTTGAGGCGGGATTCTTCCCCAACAAATCAATTCCTCAACAGATGGGCGCAGAAGGTAATTAACTGTGCCATTGTTTTCATTCCGCGGTCATTTTATTCTCTTGGAATTTGTTGAACTCATTCCATTCTTTTTCAGGTGAAGAGGTTGATAGGGAGCTGCTGGCTGCGCAGCTAACAGAGATGGATGAGGACGCGGTCGTCCTGAATAACACCGCGAGAAGCAGAAAAAGGAAGCGGTCTAGGGGCAAGGTACAGGCCGCGGCCTCTGCTGGTGATAAAACCACAGATCCTGCCGCGGATCAAGTGTTTCATGATGAAACCCCTGTGCATCATGAACACTTCGATGATGACATAGGGGAAAATTTGGCTGCGGCAGGTCTGATGTCAGCGGAAATTCCCCTACAACCGTCTTCTCCTCCCCCACCAAATGTAGTGGCCGTCAATGCAAATTTTCCGCCTCCCCAATTCCGCGGAGAGTCTGGGCCAGACGATAGGCCAAGGCCTCAACTAAGGCAGCCTGACCCAAATTCCTCCTGGGATACTACTGCAAAGGCTGCCCGGAGAATGAAGCGAGCCTTGGATGCCGCGGACCTCGACAGACTTGTTGGGGAGGATCACGAAGACCTGGAGGATTGTGGCCTCCACAGCCTTCTCAGGGTACGTACTAATCATTTAATCTTTGTATCTCATATTTTTCTGTACTTTTGCTAACGACTCTTATTTCATATACAGGCCGCGGACGTGATTGTGGTCCAAAAAAGAAAGTACGAGGCTTTGTACAGGCTGAAAGAGGCCGAGAAGAGTGCACATGCCGCGAACCTACAGTCTGCCCGGACCTCCTCCTTTGAGGTCGGGAAAGCGTCCTCTGCCGCGGCCTTCCAGGCAGCCCATATGGATCTGGAGAGGGCCAACAAGGCCAGAGAGTAAGCGGAAGAGAATTTCAATCAGGCCGCGGAATCTCTGAAGTCATCGCAGGCCCAAACAACCGAAGCCGCCCGTGTTGCAGATATTGCAACTTCCAAGCTTGCCCTCCTCCAGCAAAAATACCAAGAGCTTGAAGCCAAGTCTGCTCAGAAGGACGAAGCCCATGCCGCGACCATAAAAAAGATGGAAGAAGATCATGGCGACGCCCTCCAGCTATCCATAGATCATGCCGTGGAGTCCATCAAAGGCTCCAAGGATTTCTTCCTTACCAATAACAGGGCATACCTCCGCGGCTATCAGGAGCTGTGGCAGAGAATCATTAAAAATTTCCCTGATGCCAAGGAGACTGTCTTCGCTTGGAAATTAAGTGATGCAGAACATCAGGAATGCATTGCTGAGCTGAGGGCCGCGGCTAAAGAGAGAGCAAGGCTGATCGCCCAAGCAGAGGCAGAGGCTGAGGCTGAGGGGGAGACAGAGACTGCCGCGGGCGGTGATGAGGCTGATGATGATGATGATGCGGCTTCTTAGATTTTAAATTTCTGTTGCACTTGTAATTTTGAACTTTGCTGTGGCTGCGGCCCTCATTTCTGTAATCCAAATTTATTAATACAAAGGCTGCGGCCATATTCTTATCACTGCTTAATATTCTTTTCTTTTCTGCATTGCATGTTTTACTCTGCCTGCTATAATGAATGGTTGCATGTTACTGCCTCTCATATTTGTAACCTGCTTTCTGTATTGAAAGAACTTGTAGAACTTGTAACTAGGTCTGCGGCAGCATAGCATAATTCGATGCAATCTTGTTCTTGTTAATCATCCGCGGTTCCCTTGTCACCTTGGCCCTTTTTTGCTTTACCCTACACCACCTTAGGCTGTGACCCCAGGCCGCGGTGCCAATGAAGTTTGAGGCCGCGGCTTGGTTTCTTCAATATTCTGTAGATGCCGCGGTGGTTTAAACAAGCAACAATCGCTTTTTCCATTTAGCTGTGGCAAGTTTCCATCCAGCACTAGGGTTATGGTGGATGAGGATGCCGCGGCATCTATTTGACTGCTGACAAGATAATGGGGCTGCAGAACCTTGCCCCTGGGAAACTGAGGCCACCCTTCTGTGGGTTTGACACGCCTCATGATCATGATGACCGAGCCTCCAATAGCTGATTCGATTGTCCTTCATGGCTTTCCTTTAGTCGATATTGGGACACTATGAAGCCTCCCCAGGCTGGGTTACATTATTAAGCCACCCACAACTAATATGCGAGACACTATCAAGCCTCTCCAGGCTGGGTTATGTTGTTAAGCCACCCACAGCTAATATGCGAGACACTATCAAGCCTCTCCAGGCTGGGTTATGTTGTTAAGCCACCCACAGCTAATATGCGAGATACTATCAAGCCTCTCCAGGCTGGGTTATGTTGTTAAGCCACCCACAGCTAATATGCGAGACACTATCAAGCCTCTCCAGGCGGGGTTACGTTGTTAAGCCACCCACAGCTAATAATACATATAAAGCCATCCCTGACTCGAGGACGAGCCCCAAAAGCTAAGAGTGGGCGTTATAAGCCCCCGTGGCTGACGTCGCACCTCGAGAGCAGAGAAGTGGCGTTGTAGGCCCTGGTGGTTGGTAAAAGCTCCTTGAATCCTCAGATGCCTCCGCGAGTATAGCCATCATGTGATAAGATGTAGCTGCACATTGCGAGGGAAACCTTAGAGCTAACGAAGGTCGTCTCCCATCCAAGAGCGCGTTCTGAAGTAGAATAATCCTTCAAGATAATTTTGTTGTATTTCCTTTGAAATCTGTTTGAGACAACAAGTCTTTTTGTGAGGTATCAGGTTATGAAACCAAGAGAAATATCAGATATAGCTAAACTTGCTAGTTCATATACTTATATATGTATGCTGCCAATGACTTTGTTAATAAAACATAAAGTCTTGAGTATTTAAGGCTACAGTGAGCTTCATAAAACATAAACAGAAATAGTTAAAAATAGAAAGACTAAGGATGAGATGTGGTAGGCAGCCTTGGCTGGGTCTGGCTGAATCCCCTATGCATTCTTTAGGAATCGCTGCAGCATCCCTTGCCCGATTAGCCTCTCAATTTCATCCTTCAGAGCATAGCATTGCTCTGTGTCGTGACCATGGTCCTGATGGAATTTGCACCAGGTAGCTTTGTTCCTTTTGTGGGGTGGAGCTCTCAATTTTTCCGGCCACCTCAAAATCTTGTCCCCTTTGATGACTTCAAAGATCTCTTCAATTGGGAGGCTCAACTGAGTATAGGCACCTGACTTTTTCTGCCTTTTTTAACCTCTGGCGGTTGATTCCGCGGCTTCATTTACTGCCACGGCGGGCATGGCTGGTTTTGCTAATCCCTCCACTTCCGTGCCTATGTTTTTAGATGTCGCGGCCTCCAGCATTAGCACCCTCTGAGTGAGAAAATTGACCTGGGTCTGAAGCGAGGCGTGGCTGTCATAGAGGTGATTAAGGTGATTGTATAGTTGCACAATCTCATCCTTGACTTCTGCACTCCGGCTGGATTCTCCCTCCATCTCTGCTTTTGTTAGTCTTTACAATATATATATATAATCTGAGAACAAACTGATAGAAGTGAGCAATCCCAGAGATATTGAACCAAGTAGGAAATGGAGGCCGCAGCCACTGCTACGTGACACCGTGGCCGCGGCCATAAGGCGCGCAACAAGATGCACTGCCGCGGCCGTATGATACACCGTGGTAAAGTTAGAGCCCGACTGATTGCGCTCCTACTAGGGTTTGTTCATGAGTAAATAACCTCTCGATGCACATAAGGCACAGTTTCAATGATAACCCTAGATCATCGGCCAAGAACAACAAAGAAGGAGTAGATACAATCCCTCCCTAATCATTCATCTTTTGAGGCAAAAGCCTGTCATGCCTTTCGATACTAGCCAGATAGAATGATATCACAGGGGTATGCAAGATGGATCTAAAGCCCTAAGATGGAATATATCTGGATATAAGAAATACCCACCTATGGGTATGAATATGATGTGGAGTCCAATAACCAGTAGCCGGCCCGCGAGGAGATGATCCAAAGGACCCCTCGGGATCGAATAAGGTGTTTGAAGGACTCATATACGCAGAGAAACAAGATTGAAATTTCCCGTTCCCACAGACGGCGCCAAATTGATGATATGAGAAATCGGCCATAGGGCGTTCTCATACCAGCAAGTCAAGAGAAAGTGTGTAAATAACAAGTATAGCAGATAAACAGGGAGAAGACAAGATATAGAGTGGTTCAGCCTTTAAAATAGGCCTACGTCCACTGTGTCGTCCCGTTCTCATTATGTGCGTCACATTGTACAATGTAATAGTGCCTAAAGAGGCATACAAGTATAAGAATAAAGGAGAATACATGATGACTGAGGATTCCGGTGTGCAGATATCTGGCCTCCAAATCGTATGTTGGGGTTGTGTAGAGGGAATTTGTATTAGTGTCTCGGGTGTGTCTGGTACCGATCTCGTCTCCGGACCCCTTATCTCGAGGTGTGGACCCTTATTTATAGGAGGTCTGTGTGTTGAATCACGTGCCCTGAGCACGTGGCGTACACCAAGTCTGCAGTAGATGTGGATGAGGGCACGCGCCTAGAGCAGCAGCGCTGCGCCATTGAAGGTGATCCGCGGAACCTGAGGTCATTGGGGTGCCGCGGCATCTTGTGGGGAGGCCGCACCCTATAGGAGTTCTGGTCGCGCCTCATGTGAGTTACAGGCCGCGGCATATATGTCTTGGATGCGATTATAGAAGTACTGCCACGGCAGGGTGCTATACTTGTACTATAAGACAGTATAATACCTCACTCATAGTAGCTTCCCCTAGTTGTTCCACGGCCTAAGGAACAATCGCTGCGCTAACCTGAAAAAAGGGAAATAGGTAAATGCCAACAAGTATTTATATAGAGAATGTAAGCTCAAAGACCCAACTAGATTAAGTCTTGGCCTGGGAGATCTCGATTGAGATCCCTTCCATAGACTCCTCAACAGCCAGAGCAAGAGTGGTACTAACCGGAAGGGTGACCAAAGTCTCCTCAAGCACAAAAATTAGCGGACTACTCACCTGGGAGTTCAAATGTAAATCCCGCAAGTAAAGGGACCACATCTACAAATATGTTAAAAAAACTGAAGCATGCACAGATGTGTAATCAAGATAGCAAGTAGAATTTATAAAGATTGGGCATACCGCTGAGACTGGTCCCGTGGAACTAGGGACAAGCCCCTCAGATAAGGGGACTCCGAACAGGTTGGATGAAGTAGGTGCAACCTGAGGGTCTTCCCCGAATGTAGTAGGGACTACTAAAGGAGGAACCGAAGAAACAGGTGGGGGGTGTCACCAACCAACTAGCGTATAAAATAAAATGAACAGTAAATATAATATGAAAATGAAATTCCAAGGTTTCAAGAGCATGAATTGAAGATAATGAAAGACTCAATATAAACGCACCTGAAGCCCCTCTAAAGAGGAAGGATGGAAGATGACCGATGGGATAGTAGTGCCAAGGACAACGACCTGATTATAGCAAAAACTTGTAGGGAACTAAACATAAATAAAGAAAAAAAATGGATTCTTATAGGAATAAGAAATACTTGAGAGGTGGTTCTAACCTTTATAACAGGTCTGCTAGACGCAATGGTGAAAATGGTCCCGGATGGTATAGGCAGGATGTGAAGCCTAGGTCCATGGGCATAAAAACCCGGGAGATAGGAATCCTCCCTGAAGGCAATATATCGAGAATAGTGCCTCCCGAGGATGGTGCTTTTCCTTCAGTAGAAGAAGGGACGCTCGTAGAAAGTCCCTATATAAATAAGAAAATAGAGATAATATAGCTATGGGTATAGAGAATGTGATGAAACAGGCAGAGTCAATGAAGAAGACAAGTTAAGAGTACCTCAGGAAAACGGGTAGAGAAACCTCTCACCACAGAGGAAAGGGGAGGTGAGGAAAGGTGACTAATTGAAACAGTCACCTGCATATACAAGACAAGTTCACTTCAACAGATATATTTCAAAATATGACAAGTAAAAGATAAAAGACTCGGGGGAGCTAATGCTTACCTGAACCGAAGAAGAAGACATAAAAGAAGTCCTCGTCGATGTCGGGAACACAATAAAGAGTTGCTAGAGTTAAAAAGAGGAGATAAAATATTAGTGAAAAATTGAAATAAAATAAATGAAGTAATGAATGGGTAGAGGGAAGTGATAAACCTCATTTGATAGGCCCAAGGATGATGCCATCGTGGAATTCCTAGCCTTAGCAAAAGGCCCCTGGGCAGGTGGTGAAGGCGTCGGATCACTCGCTACGAAAAAGACACCCTGTAAATACAGTAAAGACAGAGATAAGTCATATCTGAATTATGTATATGAACATAGATAGTAAAATAGTAATAAAAAAGTTAAGGAAAAGACTAATAGCGGTAGTGCTGGTGGTCTACCCACAAGGCAGATGTCCAGTAGTAGGACTGGAGGCAGAATGTGATCCTATTAAGGTTCCCTCACCAGAAGACTCCTCTGAAACTGGTAACAAAGAAGAAGCATCAAAGTGCTGATTATCATAAGGTTCAGTGACTCTCATCTCATTCGAAAAAGAACCGTCATCATCATAGGAGGGAGGGCTTCTATAATCGACTAGTTCCTCTTTAAATGATAGAGAAGGGGAACCAAAAAGTGAAACCCTAGGAAAGTTAGCTTCACAAAGTAAAAGGGAATGAGTTGTAGTACCTTCATATATGGGAATGGAAGTAATATTAGATCCCTAAGTACACATCCCAAAGGACTTATAGCCTTGCTCGCACATATTCCTATACGCCTCCTCTACTCTAAGGTCATCATTGTTAGACTCGCAGTTTGGTGAAGGAGAAGGAGCAGAGGCCCCAGTACTAGTCTTCTTCTTCTTCTTCTTCTTCTTCTTCTTCTTCTTCTTCTTCTTCTTCTTCTTCTTCTTCTTGCCCTAGTTCTTACTTGCGAGGGGGGGAGAGTAGGAGCAGCAGCGATAGTAGTGGAAACAACAGTGGTAGCCGAGGTAATGGTAGATGGTATGAAACTAAAAACGTCCATATCGAGATGCTTCCTCTTTGATGCAGCGGCTCTTGACTTACTCCTCGACTTGGGCCTAGCAGGTTGAGGCTCAGGTTTCTTGGAATAAATAGACTCATCGAGCAAAGGCCTCGCCAAGATTGGAGTGAGCTGCTCGAGAGGAGTCTTAGGGATGGTAATTCGGTGCCACACTAGCCTTTGGGTCCTCTTACACACATACCTATCATTGTTAGGAATTTTTGTATAAATAGTCTTATGGGGGACATCCCTCACACAGTTCTGGATCAATAGAACCTTCTTCTGCCAAAGGGTGAACCATGAGCGAGTGAAAGAGGGCAGGTAATCTCGTGAAGGTATAAATAAATTTCCTAGATAACCAACCCTATCAACCACCCCCTTAAATGTGAAGTTGAAATAAGTCTCAAGGCATAGCTCGTAGGGGGAGGTTCTCTAAGGATAAATAGGGGTATGAACCCCCTGGTAATAACCAAACTTCCTCCTCACTCTCTCAGAGTGGTAGAACTCCACACCTTGGCCCAAGTCAGTGAGTGAAGGCAAAGTGGAAAGAAGAAGCATAATGACCACAAAAATATGGAGGCTGGTAGGAACAAACTCTTCATCAATAGGACAATAGAAAGTGTCGCCAGTAGCTGAGAAGGAATGCCAAGAAAAAATACCTCCAACAGTCTTGCAGTAGAGCCTGAAACAAAATTCATTGATGTTATTTATCAAAGACCCTAGAGAAGTCTTAGGAGTCTTCTTGTTCCATCTTGTAGCACGTGCAACTCCGTTGTGGCAAGACCTAGCCTCTGGGTTAAAGTTGGCAAATCCCTAAGAATGCAATAATGATAAAAGTGTTGGCAAAATGGATAGTGTCGTAACGATGATAAGAGCGCTCAACGTCAACATGAGCCCTATCTAACCAAGTGTACAAAGACCCCAGAGTCAAAGCTACGAGGGGGACTTCCCTTCCTCGAGCAAGCCTTATAGAAATCTTGAACAAAAACTCATGGGGAGAGTCATTTGTCCTCCCAGGGAGAAGAAATCTACTCAAAAAAGTGACAAAAAGTGCTGCCAAGTGTGAGGGGGAGTTAGTCTTCGGGCCTTGCTCTTTAAGGCCCTACTCGAGCTCTCCCCCCTTAGGCAACTTCTCAAAATCCTTAAACCAATACCGGTGCCATTTAATGAAAGAGTGTTTGGCGGTCCCACTCAAATTGATAGCTACATACTTTGATCACTCACCCAAAGCGGAGTGGAGCTCGCCCACCATCTTCAACTCAACCTCATCCTCAAAGACATTAGTAAGGATATGACTTCCTAAGTAGGGAAAAGCGAGTAGCTCACAAATATCTTCCAAAGTAATAGTAAACTCACCCCAACCAGTAATAAAGGTGTGAGAATCCTTGCTCCAACGAGATGTCAACAAAGTAAAAGCTCGCTCTTGTTTGGCAATTGATTAAGCTTTGAGACTGTTAATAGTGGTCAGAAGACCAAGTCTCTTATTTAAAGCTCTGTGTGTGGGGGTGGACAAGATATGATCCACCCAGAGACCCCATTCTTCTGTGGCAACCCCATATGCCTTGACCTCAATATTGGAATACGAAAAATCACCCATGTCTACTCACACCCTAAGTATTGAATCAAGAAGAACAATGGGAAGGTCGGAGGACTCACCTAGACCCACTTGGGGTCACTCGTTGATCTTGTCCACAAACTTATGCTCAAAATTTTCAAGAGAAGTCATAAAAGTGTCCTCCCCACCAAAATAGGGTGCCATACGATAAAGCCTGACGAGCAGCAAGATATTCCCTTTGAGACTTGGAATAAACAACATGTGTGGATGAGATAGTACTCCTGGTGGTGAGGAGGCCCATGGACGAGGATGACCCAGTGGTTGTAGGCACCCCATCAGGGGAGGAGGTCCTAGAGGCGAGGTTTCCTCTGGACGAGGAGTCTCCTGTGACCCTGACAGACGAGGAACCCCTCCTTGCGAAAATCCCAATGAGTAAGGAGGCCCCAATTTTGCAAACACCCCAGTAGGTAAGGAGGTACCAGTGGTGAAATTTTCCATGGACGAGGAAGTCGTAGATGAGGAAACCTTCCTCGAAGAAATCCCCATTGGTAAGGAAGCCCATGTCACCAACACAACAGCAGACGAGGATACCCCCAAAGGGGGAACTCAATAGATAAAGGTTGAAAAGTATCAACCACAGGGCATAAAACCTCTGACATCACGATGGTGGATCTGGTGGCTGAGACGGTGGAAATGGTGATAGAAATGGGTACTTCTCCCACCAATACCTTACTACTAGAAGTGGCGATGGTGGAGGTGGGGTTTTAGGAAGATGAGTAAGCCATTTGAGTGAGTAAAGGCAAGAAAAACACGAAAATGGCTATGGAGGATTTTAACCTTTTTTTTCTCTCTAAAGAACTTGAGTTTGAAAACAAGTGACAAGGTAAAAGAAGAAAGAGAGTTAAAAAAAACTTTTTTATACCTAGTATGACATGTGCAGAAAACCAATTAAAACAGGGACTACATATTTTCTAATTACGGGATGTGTGTCCCCAAGTGACACATGCCACCTCGAGACCGTAAAAGTAGGCTGAAGTGACAGGCCTAACTAATGTAATAGTGATGTTTCGAATTCCAAGACACAAATGAATCATTGCGTACAAATACCTTTTGTATGACCAACACGTAGATTTTTGTACGAGGGGACTACTGTAGAGAGGTATACACTTGATAGCTCAAGATATTGGGAGAGGAGGGCCCCAGGAAGGTCCCCTCGCCCCAAGTTCCCCAAAGCTCAGAGAAATAGAGCTTGGGCGAGGAGGGACAAAGAACGAGCTCCTTGCCCCAATGTTCTAAAGCTCACAAAAATAGAGCTTGGGCGAGGAGGGCCCCAGAAAGTGCTCCTCGCCCTAAATGTCCTAAAGCTCATAGAAATAGAGCTTGGGTGAGGAGGGCCCCAGAAAGGGTTCCTAGCCCAAAATGTCTTGAAGATAACATAAATAGAGCTTGGGAGATGAGTCCTTTATAAAGAGATCCTTTCCCCAACTGTTCTAATGCTCATAGAAATAGAGCTTGGGCGAGGAGGGCCCCAGAAAGGGCTCAGTGCCCCAAATGTCCTAAATCTCACAGAAATAGATCTTGGGCGAGGAGGGCCCCAGAAATGGCTCCTTGACCCAAATTTCCTAAAGCTAACATAATTAGAACTTGGACGAGCAGGGTCCCAGGAAGGGCTCCTCACCCCAAATTCCTCAAGAACCACATAAACGAACAATGGGCGAGGAGGCCCCCAAAAGGGGCTCCTCGTCCCAAATGTCCCAAAGCTCACATAATTAAACGATAGGCGATGAGGGACCCAAGAAGGTCTCCTCACCCCAGTGTGTCCAAAAATCCACAAAGACAAATATTGGGCGTGGAGTGCTACTAAGAAGGGCCCCTAGCCCCCAACTTATACAAAGTTCACAAGTTAATCTTGGACGAGGAAGCCCACCAGAAAGGGCTCATTGCCCCAAAGTTCCCAGAATTCACAATTTGAAATTTAGGCAAGGAAGCTCATTAGAAAAGGTTACTCATCCCAAATAACTCAGAAAACACAAAAAATAAAGTTTGATGAGGAAACCCACTACAAAGAGCTCCTCGTCCCCAAAAATTAGAATTCCTTACAGAATAGAACTAGTGGGTGAGGAGGTTCACTTAAAGTGACCTCTTCCCTAAGATTTATCGCTCACATGAATAGCAAAGTACTAGCATGTTATTTTCTGTTATAAGTAGCCTAGTTTAGGAGGAATGGCTCAACTAGGAAAGATGGGATCTCCTAGGAGTTTTGGCTTGGTGGCTAAGCAATAAGGTTTATTGAGCAATCTCAACCACTTAACACTTTAAGATTGAGATAACACTTGTAAAAAGACCACAGTAGACACCCAGTCCTCACACAGTCCACACTTAATCACAACTGAAGTGAGCAACCAAGAGTTGCTCATAAGAAATGAACAGTTTGAAAAGTCATTTTAGATGAGATGGTCCTTGAGAACTCTACTCAAGTTTACAAATATTTTAGAAGAGGTAGTCCTCGAGACCTCCCTCCTCAATATTACAAAGATTTTAGAGGAGGGGGTCCTTGAGACCTCCCTCCTCAAGTTTATAAAGATTTTAGAGGGGGTGGTCCTAGAGGCTCCTCTTCAATTTTTTAAAGTTTGTACAACAAGTTACCATTTTAAATTGATATTCACCAAATTAGATATTTTGTCCTCAAGCGAAGACATATTTTCTTTTTGACTTTGGTTTGCACCAGCTGGCACCTATCAGAGGGAACAGGCGACTGGACATAGGTAGTGATAAAAGGTACATTGCAAATCTTGTCTCTCACCAACCCCCTCAGTTTTGGCGCCCAAAAAGTGCTAACTCAACTCTAGTGCCCAAGTATAAATAGGACCCCTAGGTAAGGTAAAGTCAGAATCATAACTCAAGTCTTACCGTTACTCTGTCAAAATCACCCCAGACTACTAAATGTTCTCTCCCTGTTCTTTATCTCTAAGTGCTTTGTTCCTTCACTCCACCCTGACAGCCATCACTCTCAGGAGTTTCTCTTTGGAAAAGTTACTATTATTGTGGTGAAGGTCATCTCCTTATAGGGAGTGGGCTACAATTTGAGTTCCATTGTTACCAGATGAGGAAGGTCTTATCGAGGCTGTTCTAGAAGTGCAGCGTCCATTGGAGTGGGTCATGCCTCACCCTTTCCAGTTCTTCATACACCCCAGTATCACTACCCTCTATCCTCTTACACTATGGATCAAGTGTAAGTCGTTCGCTCAAGTAATACCCGGTAAGTCATGGTCGAGTGCTAAGGAGATAGGTCGTAAAACAATTAATGAAAGTAATGTTCACTTTTAAGATCTAGCTATCACTCAGGAAAGAAAGAAAAGGTGAGTTTTACTTTTCGAAAAAACTCTATTTATGTAAGTAAATTAAGATAACTCAATGCAAATTAAACTACTAAGAATCAATAACTTGAAATTTTTGATTTTTGAAAACTTTTTGGGAAAAAATGGAGTTGGGATCCAATCTCCCTAATTGTAGGAAATCTCCGCTAAATATATAATGCTAAAAAACTATTTAATTAATTTGAATAAAAACTTAAGGTAATTCGAAACACCAAACATGTTTGGGTGTTAATCTGCACAACAAATTAACTTACACAAATGATAGAATTATTGGCACGCATATTGCGTTCTCAAACACTCTAGTTGCCTTTAATGGACAAAGTTAAAAGATCTACGATATTAGTCACGATAAAAATGTCAAACTCTAAGAATTAATCATACAATTATTTACATTTTTATATTTAACTTTAAAAACTTAGGTTGGGATCATGTTTCCCAACTCACTATGAGTTTAGCTGGACATGGAATAATTCTCTACGCAATTAATCATTATATTGCAAACAAGCATGATTGAAATAATAAGAAATATGAGATGAAATGATATTACCAAGTTAGAGAAAACTAGTAGCATGTAAGAGAAATCACATCAGGGAAAGAAAACTAGAAAAAGATTAATCTTGCTTGAATTGGTGATAAAAGATGTAAAAATTATTCTCTAATTAGTTATTAATCATATTCTGCCTAACTATGAATCTCACTAGTTTAATTAGACTCCCATTGGACCTAAACATGTGCCAAAATTCGTTTAAAGTAGTTTAGATAGACTCTCTATAAAAAATTTAGGAAGTGATAAAAATCCCCACCTAGGATTGAACCCATCTCCGAATCGAACCTATGACTGAACCCCTAAGGGTGACCCAAGTCGCTGATCGAACCGGTTCAGTTAGGTTCTTTGCCATTTTCTTCTTATTTTCATTTTTCCCTCGAAATTCTTCCCAGCTTTGAATGATCGTAACTTCTTCACCGTAGCTCGGATTGAGGTCCCCTTCCAGTATTCTCGTCACGTCGAGATCTTCAATTTTTCTATTGGTTCCTCCTCCATGTTCTAGATAAAAAATTATCGATTTACCCTTGGCTTTTCTTTATCGCGATTCTTTCACTGTTTTGACTTCTCTCTTTCATCCAATTGCATTATTTATCTAGAAAACACAGGAAAAATTCATAAAACGCAAAATACTAGCCTAAAAGGTTAGTAGCACAAATATTAGATAAATTAGGGATAAATGCAATGTTTGGGATCGTAAAATTTCCGAATTTAAGGGGATTAATATGGAATATTTGTGCTTAATCAAATACCCCTAACTTACAACGTTACTAGTCCCAAGCAATGTAAACGAATGTGAATTAGAGTACAAGATAACTTCTAAACAACAAAGGATAGAATACCTTTTTTGCGGGCAAGCGATTGAAGTTAGCATATGCAATAGGCCATTAAACCCCCAGGTTATCCTAGTAGGACGAGTGGCGTCTCGTGAGGTTTTGCAGTGAATTTTCCCACATTATTCATTTTGTACCATATGGTACGACTCAAAGAAAGTATCAAAATAATTAAAAACAGTACAATTTAAATTCTCCAAAAATAATTACAACAAATTTTTATTCGATAAATCTCAATTCATATTGTGTGTGTGCGAAGCCGAATATTAAATGTTATCTTCCATCGATTGATCATTATGTTACTTTCCAAAAAAAAAATTTGATTAAATTTCTCACGGGATGCTCTGACGAACGAATCACTCGGATTGTGCCTTTTTCTCTTGGTGTGCGTGAAATTAAGAGTAAATATAATGGACATAATTTACGCATACAAATTAAAATACAAAATTTTTATGGTGAATATGATCTCGTGAATAGAATACAGTCATTGAAAAATGGGAAAACATCATTCTTTATTCGTACCGTTTTGTCTTTTTATTATGTTTTTGTAGTTTTAGCTCTCCACGTGGTACTTGACTTCATTATTCGGACTTGGTTAGGACTTTTTCGGGTTGAGGTGTATTTTGAGTAATAATGGGAGTGGCTGGAAATTTTTGGAGTTAGAAACTTTTCTTATGGATTGTCCATTAGCATTTTTTTGGGGCTTTTGCTCATTTTTTCTCTTTTTTCATATTTTCTTATATTTTTCTATTTTTTCTTTTATATTTTTATTTAAGTTTTTTTTATTTTCTACTGCTTTTTTGTATCGTTTGGACTTGCTTTATGAATTTTTCTATTTTCACAACTCTGGCATAATTTGGATTTTTCGGGTTAACAAATGAAAAGGGATATCATTTTTAAGCTCAAGTTGGCTAAGGATATGTTTCATGACTTTTTGTGGCTAATATTTTTGGGTGAACAAATGATGGCCTAGCTTCATATGCCCGAACTACTAATCACATTACTATCTGGCCTAACTTCATAATATTTCCATTCATTTTTCGTAACCAATCAAACAAAGATTTAGAGATCAATTATCACTGAAAGAGATTTTGGGTTATTTTTAACTCAGATTGATTTAATTACACAAAAATGGGGATTAACACAAAAAATCTCACGGGGTTCAAATCTCCTCACTTATTCGTATAAGTCATCAATTTTCACTCAATTTGAATCTCGAATTAGTGCAATGGGTTTTGAAAAATTGAGATTTCAAACAAAAATTTAGCGATACTTTTGAAGATTTCAAATTAAATTTTTTATTTATTTTGGAGAAAAAATATTTTTGACTTTTTTGAAAATTTTCAATTTTTGGGGCATTTAAAAATTTGTGAAGTTTGAAAGATGCACTTTTACCCCTCTAACTTAGACTTTTGCATTGTCCTTAATGAAAATGACTAAATTCTAAATAAGAAAAAAAGAGTGCGAAATATAAAACAAACAAAATTTAAAATGCAAATAGACAATAATAAACTCAAACACCAATTCATTAACAAGAGATATCATAATTACATAGTTTCTTTGAATGATACATCCATGAAAAATGAAGAAACTACATAATAAAGGTACACATCCACGAGAGATAATGAGAGGGGTCGGACGCATCCAGGTCACGAGTGATTCGTATCGAATATTGCATATTTTTGCCCGTTATCTCTATGCAGTCTAGCACTTTTACGATTCTTAATGCCTATATTTATGATCATTAACCAGACAACCTTGGATTTGGATATATAAATGCTTTGCAGGGGTTAATTGTGCTTTTGTAAGTATTGGAACGCTAAAAGTGAGGATCCGTTGCATTTCGGAGAAGTTTCATCGCCGGACGCTACTTTAAGGGCATTTTAGTCAATTCACATTTCATCTTCAGCTCATGGAAATTCCACGAATGTGTAGTTCATTGAGAAAGCTTCGCGTGGCCGCAAACGGTGCGCGATTTCGAGACTCCAGACGATGAAGTTATGGTCGTTTCCGTAATCAACCTTTCCCCCTCTTCATGGACCAAAGAATTACAGAAAATAGAGTACCGATGGACCGTGGTTTTGTATTTTGCCGTGGAAAGGAGACAATATGCTTTTAATATAAGGCTCGGTCGATCGGCCCCCTGGCCGCGGTCTACCGCAGTTACCAGATATTTTGTGATTGTCTTCTTTTTTTTTCTTTTTACTTTATTTCTTTTCCAACTTACTATATAAACCAATTTTGGTTTCATATTCAGAGATAATTCTTTTTACATAGTTTTAGGTTAAGGTTTGGGGGTTTGGAGAGTTCTTCTTCTTCCTCACTTGGTTTGACACCCATTTAGGTTTGTAAGTTAACTATTCATCTTCCCTCTCCATTAATGTAGTTTGTATTTCATTTATTCTTACTTTGCAGTTAATTTACATGCTTTCATAATTAGGTTTACATGCTTTCTTTCCTTGCTTTCTAGTGTAGATTTATCGCGTTTATTTTCCGTGTTTATTTACCGCGTTTTTAATATGCTTTCTAGATAAGTTAGTCTAGGTTGTGTCGGATTGAACTCATTCTGGGTTGACATGTTGCTTTGCTTTGGTGATGGAGTTTACGGATCTATTTCGGGCGTGTTGTCCTAGTTATTACGCCTAGGGGATTTGACGGGGCATATCATGTATGTTCCGTGCTTACGACCTTGCGTGCATAATTTTTGGGGTATTTGTTGACGCCAAAATCGAATTAGGCATTTATGCGAATTTAGGGGGTGTGATAACTCTTGATTCAATTAACCGTCGAAACGAGGCGCATTTGTAATAGCTCGTCGGCCCATGTAACCATTTTATACTAATTAACTCGGGTGAGGGATATTCAACGCAACCTATAGTTTTTACCGCTTTTCTTAATCTATCTTTATTTTCCCACGCCTAGATTAATATTTTCCTTTTATGAATCTTTTTACCTTTTGTGTATAATCATCTTTTACACTTTTATTTCTGATGTATTAAACCAATTAAATTCTAGCAACTCGTCTCTGTGAATTTTCGATACCCGACTTACTGCTATACTCACCCGTTGAGTGTCGTCATAATTTAGGCTTTTGTAAATTTGGTGAGACGAATATAACAAACGACCGGCACGCAGGTGACTCTCGCACCGCGGCGAAACCCTGCCTATCAAATGGCGCCATAGCTAGGGACTAGATTGTTTTAGAATTTATTTGATTTAGTATTTTGTAATATTTTCTTTCTATTTGTATTATTTGCCGAACAGTTTTGTAGGACTTCAACATTTGAGAGCCAAGAAACGCTTGAATTTCCAGCGCGCACCTACTTTGTGGAATTCACCACTTCGAGCCATTTTGGGGGTAATCATGTCTTATTCCAATTCTTTCGGTAATCATTGTTATTATTCTCAAAATGCTCGTAATGCTATGACTTTCAGCCAATACTTAGAGTCCCAAAAATTTACAAATTCAAAAGTGACTTTGGGCGAGTATAACGAAAGTCAAAACTTGGGTTATTGGAATTTTGATGATGATGATAATAATTTTGGGCCTCTAATTCCTTATAATAGGAATTTTGAAATGAATTGCAATAGTTTTCAAAATTCTTATAATAATGAGTTTAAGTTTAAGGCAGATGGTAATTTCCAAAGTTCGCATTTTTAAGAATCCGCACCTCAGCCTATGACTTTTGGCGAGGGATTGCGTATGCTTGAAAATGAAAAAATTGAAAATCGTTATCGGGTAGAAAATTATTGTTGGGAACATGAGTTGGATTTATTATTTGAATCCGACGATGATTTCTCTTCCGAGAGTTTGGAAGTCGACGAATGTTTTGAACCAGATGAGGATTTTATGCCTACTTTGGAACAAACCATTCTTGACTTTGCCCATTGCGTAATAGATATTGAAAGTGAAGATGAAAATGAAGTAATATCTATTTTCAATGAAATGGTTTCTTCTTTGGCCCCCAAAGAAGAACATTTCATTGAAAATGATCTTATTTCTTTTGAAACTCAATCTTTAAGCGATGATGATGCATCTCTTGAGTTTGAATTTATTTCCTCCCCATTTTCATTCTCTGTTATCACACTGTCACAAGTACCCAATGAATTGGTTTCAAACTTTAATGTGTTAAAAATTTTCATCGATGAGGAGTACTTGCTCGAGTTGCCTTCCATGAAGGAATCTTTGCCTTCGTGTGCGCCCCCTCTCATTCCAATTTCAAAATCCTTGGGAGGATATTCTTCTTTTCTCGGTCCCCACATGTTTTTGTCACCCATTCAATCCAAATCCCCCATCATCCCTCCAAAACTTTTAATTGACGATGGTTCATTTCTTCCGCCTTACACATGCCTTCCGTTTTTCAAACGGAATTCATATTTTATGAAAGGCATGCTTGAGCGTGCGCGTACACCAGTCACCCTCCAAAGTCAAATAGTTTTCATGGTGGACCCTCAACTATTTAGACTTCTAGTGTATAGTTAGTGTGAAGCGTAAATAGTAGGTTGTATATAGTTAACTTTTTATTCTTTCTTTCTTTTTATATTTTCTTTACTTTTTCATTTAGTCTAGTGTAATTAGTTAACTTTTTGTTATTTTTTTTTTGCTGTGCTAGGTACTAACTTATTTTGTAGATTCTTTGGACTTGTTCTTATGGGGATCGCTCCAATTTTGGGTAATATCGCTATTTTCCTCTCTTTAACTTGGTTCTTAATTCACATTGAGGATAATGTCAGGTTTTAAGTTAGGGAGTGTGGGATATTCTATCCATTTCTTTATTTAGTCCATTTTTTGCTCACATGTTAGTTACTAAGTTTGCTTCTCTTGTAAAAATTTGAAAAATTTCAAAAAGATTTTCTTTCTTTTTTCTCCTTTGTTGGACATTTTGACTCTGTTTCCGATGAATTTTTTTAATAAATGCCCGATCTAATAGACAACCCAATGATGCATATTCTCGATTTTAGAAGTTATTAGACTTTAGTCCTCAATCATTGATATTATGAATAAATTCATGAATTAAAATTTAATCACATGAGCACATGCACTTTCTTGCTTTATTGATTTGGTTTAAGATTTTTATAACTCGATAATCTTTTATTGCACTGTATATATTTACATCGAGTAAAATTTGTACCTTTTGTCATTTGTGAGTGTTATACACTATTCTTTCCTCTTTGAAGATGTTGAATTCGTCGGTAATCTCTCTATTCTTTCATTGATCGTTCATTAATTGAGTTCATATTTGAAATGTGTTACTTGATCATGATTTTCATATATTGTTTTGACTCGATAATTGCATAAACTTTATGAAATTATCATAGGCCATCTTTGTTATATCGCCCATATTAGCCTTGACCTCACCTTATATGTTTTCCCTAGTCAACCCCTTTGAGCTGAAATATTAGCCCTTCGTTTCATAACCCAAATCCCATAGCCAACTCCAAATTGGAGTTAGAACCATACATACACCATCCATACCTTTGTTTGGAATGTTACTTGGGATTGAATGCTATTGTTGTGTTGCGGTTGCAATTTAGGCATATGAGACTGAGAAAAGTAAAGAAAAGAGATGTGAAAAAAGAGAAAAAGAGAAAGCAAAAAGCAAAAGAAAACAAAAGAAAACAAAAGAAAACATGAGAAAAAGAAGAAAAGAAAAAGAAAGAGAAAGTTGTAAATGTTGTGTATATAGTTTAATAAGCTTTGATTACTCTCCAATTATTATATCCAATGCTTGTTTGGAACTTGTTTTCTAATTTTGAAATTGCTCGCATTTTCTCATTATCCCAAGTTTTTCATTCCAAATACTTTGAACTCGTACATACATGTCATTCGTTTCGTACCCTATCCTAGCCTACATTACAACCCTATAAAATCCTATGTTATCTTAAGTAGATGTAATTCAAAAGTTAAAATAGTTTTGATAATCTGTGAAAATGCATTTCGCCTCCTTTAATGTGCAGTATTTTTCATTGAGATTACAATTTTAATTTCATATATAGCGTTCTTCATTTGTGACATGTGTGCGGCCTAGTTTCCATTTCCATTTATTCTTTATGCCCGCATGTTCCGTGTGTTAACTTCCTATTTTGAGTGAATTCACTTGATGAGTATAATACCCGTGAGGATTGAATATATGCATTTTTTATTTAGTATCCGATTTATTTAAGTTTTTGCCAAATCACACTTTGCATGTGCTCGCTCCCCTCCCACATTTTAAGGTTTCAATTTAACGAAGTTCATTCTATAATATTAATAATATGGACTTTTGTGTGCATTCATTCACTGTGCTAATAATGTGAATGAAATTCTTTTCGACATTGTTGGGATTGTCGCATGTTGGTTTGGGCATATTTTGAGGAAACCATATGATGTTTGTGGGTTTCATCCCTTAAAACCCCTCAGGAGATGACACCCGTCCACTAGGGTAACGACTTATTGCATATGCTAAATGCAATCGTATTCTCTTCGAAAGTGGCATTTATATTTCGATGCATATATACGTCTTGTATTACCTTCTATGGACTGGTTTTGTTTATTTCATCACTAGGTACTAGCGATGTCTAAGTTTGGGGGTGTGATTCGTATCGAATATTGCTTATTTCCGCCCGTTATCTCTATGCATTCTAGAACTTTTAGGGTAATTAATGCCTATATTTATGCTCATTAACCATACAACCTTGGATTTGGATATATACATGCTTTGCAGGGGGTAATTGTGCTTTTGTAGGTATTGGAACACTAAAAGTGAGGATCTGTTGCATTTTGGAGAAGTTTTGTCACCGGACGCTAATTTAAGGGCATTTTAGTCAATACACATTTCATCTTTGGCTCATGAAAATTCCATGGATGCGTAGTTCATTGAGCAAGCTTCGCGTGGCCACAAACAGTGTGCGATTTCGAGTCCGGATTATGAAGTTATGGATGTTTCTATAATCAATCTTTTCCCCCTCTTCATGGACCAAAGAATGGCAGAAAACAGAGTACCGATCGATTGTGGTTTGAGGCTAGGTCGACTGCGGTTTTGTATTTTGTCATGGAAAGGAGACAATATGATTTTAATAGAAGGTGCGGTCGACCGGCTCCCTGGCCGCGGTCGACCGCGGTTACCAGATATTTTGTGATTGTCTTTTTTTTTTTTCCTTTATTTCTTTTCCAACTTACTATATAAACCAATTTTGGTTTCATATTCAGAGATAATTCTTTTTAGATAGTTTTAGGTTAGGGTTTGGGGGTTTGGAGAGTTCTTCTTCTTCTTCCTCACTTGGTTTGACACCCATTTGGGTTTGTAAGTTAACTATTCATCTTCCCTCTCCATTAATGTAGTTTGTATTTCATTTATTCTTGCTTTGTAGTTAATTTATATGCTTTCATAATTGGGTTTACATGCTTTCTTTCCTTTTTTCTAGTGTATATTTATCGCCTTTAGTTACTGTGTTTATTTATCGTGTTTTTAATATGCTTTCTAGCTAAGTTAGTCTAGTTTATTTACCGCATTTTTAATATGCTTTGCTTTAGTGATGGAGTTTAAGGGTCTATTTCGGGTGCATTGTCCTAGTTATTATGCCTAGGGGATTTGACGGGGCATATCATGTATGTTCCGTACTTACGACATTGCGAGCATAATTTCTGGGGTATTTGTTGACGCTAAAATCGGATTAGACATTTATACAAATTTAGAGGTGTGACAACTCTTGATTCAATTAATCGTCGAAACGAGACGCATTTGTAATAACTCTTCGTCCCATGTAACCATTTTATACTAATTAACTTGGGTGAGGGATATTCGACGCAACCTATAGTTTTTACCGCTTTTCTTAATCTAGATTTATTTTCCCACACCTCGATTAATATTTCCCTTTTATGCATCTTTTCCCTTTTTGTGTATAATCATCTTTTACACTTTTATTTCTGAAGTATTAAACCAATTAAATTCTAGTAACTCGTCTCTATGGATTTTTGATACCCGACTTACCGCTATACTCACCCGTTGAGTGTAGTCGTAATTTAGGTTTTTGTATAGTTGGTGAGTCGAATATAACAAACAATCAGCGCGCAGGTGACGCTCGCACTGCGGCGAAACCCTGCCTATCAACAACCATAGGGATCCTAATAGTAGACGGGCAATTGGGATCTTGGGCCCATATTAAGTTGGTATAAATCAGCTCATCATTCAAGTTTCCCTTCGATATTCAGCACGGTCATCCCGGTACTCGAAAATGAACCCATCCAGAAGGGACTAAAGTTGGTCCATGCAACTATTGATGGCCACCGTGTTGTAAGCGTGTTCATTAAAGTCTCCCATGAAATTCAAGTTAGTCAGATCGTCTTCTCCTTGGATTCCCTCGTGAAAATCTCCCTCCTCCTCTCTTTCTCCACCGCTCTCCTCGGCTTCTTCCTCTTTATCACTTTCCTTCCCCATTTAACGTCTTCTAGAATGGGTTCAGGGGGAGGTGGAGAGTTTTGGGTTTGGGTATTGCTTCGACCAATGGAGGTGGAATTTATAAACTTGGGTTCATGGGCTTGGCGGCCCCATGGAAGGATACCTGCTTCGATGCATGTAAGCTAATGAAGAGGGCGTATGGAAGAGAAGTTTTCTCGGTTTCGTCATAATCCGCGGAAGTAATCTCATCAAAATAAATATGAGTGAGGCTTATCTTAGCCTCCATGTCAAATAAAAAGTACAGGAAAGTCCCATGCCGTAGACAGATTGCCGAATCATTCTTTGTGGGGAGAATGGGGCCGCACGTGATTAAGTTATCCAAATGATCATGGATCGAGAGTTGCCTAGAGGGAAATGTCTCCGGGTTCTGTGGAGTGTGAGGGGCCCATCGGCTAGAGAGTTAGAGATGCGAGAGGTCCAGGCCCCGATATGGGTATGTTTAGCGATCAAATCGGCTAGAGAGTTAGAGACACGAGAGGTCCAGGCATCGATATGGGTATGTTTAGCTATCGAAATATGTGACCCCCACCACGCAGATTTTGCGCATGATTATTTGGAGTGTTAGTGGGATCATTTTTACATTAATGTAGGCCTCATAATGGCCTTTGAATGTGCGGACTAGGGACCCGTAGAGTTTTTGGATGACGCCCTCATAAGCGGGGTTCGAGTCGTTGGACAACAATGTTTTGCACCCGAAGAAAGAAAATAGGGAGGTGACATCCGTGGGTAATTGGTTCCAAACGACTTTGTATCTCCCTAGAGGGCTTCAAATGCTCCTCTAGGTGGATTTTGTGGGTACAAATCAAGGGACTTATAGCTTTCAAATTAGCAATGGACTCACCAAAAGAACCTTTATGCTTCCTCAAAATAGTCATAAGCTTCCCTTCTTGCTCCTTATTTAGGATAGAGGAGACAACAACGAGATATGTCTCATCCTCTCCCAAATAAGCATATTTAGCGTTGGAAGGAAGCTTCTACAATTCAAGTTAGGGAAATTTAATGTTGGATGGAACCGTGTCCTCGGTGGTAATTCCACAAATCTTGAGACCTAACTAACGTCTCTCACGTACTCCTCACTCTCGCCCTCATCTAACAACTACTTCATCCTATTCACCTCTAGATCAAACTAGGAATAACCTCTTTCGCTCTCACTCACCTTCACTAGACACGTCTCACATGGATCCCTAGCATGATTACCCTCAAAGTGTTCGTGTACTACCTCCTCGATGAGACCCATTTCGTGAAAATCGTCCTCATCACCCATTTGCTTGGTGATATTGAAGATATTCATTTCAAGTGTCATTTTCCAAAAGTGAGTTGCATTTTCCCATTATGCGTATTAATGAACGAATTAGCCGTGGCTAGGAAAGGGAAATCAAGAATAACGGGAGCATGATGACTCAATGGGAAAGAGGGCTCCGTGTCCCAAATGATAAAATCTAATGACAAGTAAAAAGTGTCAACTTGGACGATCATGTTCTCAATTACCCCATGGGGTACCTTTATGGAATGATTCCTAAGTTGGAGAGTAATTTTAGTGGGCTTAAGATCTCCCAAATCAATTATAGATGGAATAGGGTAGAATGTTGACACTCGTCCCTAAGTCTAATAAATCTCTCTTGATTTTATTCTCTCCAATAATGCACGAAATGGTGGGGGAATCCAGATGTTTATACTTGGTTAGGAGGTCGCTCAATAGTACCGAACTCACATTTTTTGCTAAGAAAACCTTTTTCTTTACCTTTTATTTACGTTTCACCGTGAGCAAGTCCTTTAAGAACTTAGCATAACCGGTAATTTGCCTAATAGCGTCAAGAAAAGGAAAGTTTAGATTCACTTGATTTAGCACCTCTAGAATCATCACGGGAAGCCCCTTTTGGAGGAGGAACCAATCTTTGAGGGTATTGTGCAGCTATAGGGGCCTCACTACCACCTCAGGTCTAATTGTGTCTTCTTTTTCACTCTCTTCCAAGGGGCATCTTTGGCCTCTTGCGTGCCAGGTGAAACTTCCTTATATTTTTGCACGTCATGTGGAGGAAGTGAATAGTCTACAATTCTTCCACTATGTAGAGTGGTTATCACTTTACATTGCTCTTGATTTTCATTGGGAGTAGAGATCACGCGGTTTTGACCTTGGCAATGTGATTGGACTTGGGCAAGAAACTTTTCCTTCTCTTGGACACTTAAAGAGGATTGCAACTTAGAAAGCGATGCCCTTAAGTCGACAAAATTTTGAACATTTTGGGCATTTATCACTGACTGAGTTGTTTATCAAGAGTTTCCTCGAGACTCTTCCATTATGGGATCATATAAGGTGTGGGATGAGGCATTTTCATGGGTGGCACTTATTGGTAAGGTGGGAGTGGTGGAGGTTGTTGGACAATGAGTTGATTGTGGTTCATCACTTCATTTGGTTTCCCTAATTAAAATTGGGATGGTTCCGTCACAAGGGATTAAAATAATTCCTGTGAGGGGCATTAAAATTCCCTTTGTAAGGTCCCATCGCTTTAAGATAAATGATGAGGATGATATTGAAGATGAAGATAAACATTCACATCAAACATATATGAGACAAAGATTTTTAAAGTGGTTCGGCTAGGAATAAAGCCTACGTCCACTGTTATGTTATTGCTGAGTGTTTGTGTAATTCTTGATTACAAGTTTCTCTCAAGAAATTCCGGTCCCCTTGAATGAGGATGATACAAGGTATTTATAGCCTTGAGGCTGTACATGAAAGGGTCGATACATTAAATGATATACATATGAAAGGGTAATACATTTAATGCCCTTAGGCTTGTGCGTCAAGGATAATCATTTAATGAACCAGTTGGACTGTTCGTTATCTGGCAATCAGTGCTGTGGCCGAGATGCAGCTCGGACCGCCTTATTTGCTTGTCGTTAAGGAGTTCCTCGGAGCGTTGGAGTTCCTCGGAGTGTTGTGGTTCCTCGGGGTGTCCTTGTTGTTCGGAGCGAACATGACTTGGTCGGGGGGAAATAAACTTCCTCGTTGTTATTGTGCCATGTAGATTGACACGTGTCTTCTTATTATTGATCCACGTCAGCAGATTAAATTTGGTATCAACAGAAGCCCCCAATGCTTCATGCTTGATAGTTTACTTGAAAGGATGGAGTATTTATTCTGCAGTGTTGCTCGGTGCTCGTGAAATTCTTGATCTACCTTCTTGATTTGTTGGACATAAAGGGCATTATCTCCTGGACGACATATGATGCCGTTTGTAGCTTATCATAATCTTCAAGTATGTTGATTGGTTTGTTAGCCGACCTACTGCATTCTGTGAGCTAGTGGTGGACTCTGCTCGGGGACGATCAAGAGCTGCTCGGGGACGAGCAAGAGTTGCTCGGACAGACCATCTGTGATGAACATCAGAATACTGAAATATCTTAACTTCATAAAATTCCCATTATGCTTTGGATGATCTTCCTGCTGGCGAGGAACCTGTTTCAAAATCAGAGGGAGAGAAACCAATAGAGTAGGAATCTCAATGTAATAGTTAGTACACAATTTAATATCAATGTAATAAATTTGCATAATTCATTTTGAATTCAGTGAAAGAATTTCATTTTTGTTCGCAAATTTGAATTTGCTATTGTTTTGTAAATATCAAACACTTTATTATTTGTGCTTGCATAACAATATTGTATGGTTCATCGACCAAAAAAAATTATAAGTATTAGTAATGTTGCTCGATCACTTAATAATAAAGTAATGAGTATAATTTATTCAAAGTGTTTCCAACCAACCAAGGTGGATAAATAATGTTTGTCGACCAACTACAGTTGATGGGTTTTTATCCCCGACCAACCATACTTGGTATAGTTTGGAATATTTTGTTCTTTAAAGAACTTTTTGTAATAATGTTACCTCCCGACCAACATAAGTTGTAATGCGAGAATATATAAAGTCTTACCAACCGTAGTTGATCATGCTGGTGTATACCTCCTAGCCAAAGGAGTAGTAGGGTTCTTTAGAACTTTTTGGCTCCTTAGAGCATGTCCTCCTAACCAAAGGACGTTGGCTACTTATAGCACTTTTGCTCCGTAGAGCGCTCCGTAGAGCTTGTCCTCCTAACCAAAGGAGGTTGGCTACTTATAGCACTTTTGCTCCGTAGAGCGCTCCGTAGAGCTTGTCCTCCTAACCAAAGGAGGTTGGCTACTTATAGCACTTTTGCTCCGTAGAGCGCTCCGTAGAGCTTGTCCTCCTAACCAAAGGAGGTTGGCTACTTATAGCACTTTTGCTCCGTAGAGCTTGGCTCCGTAGAGCATGGCTCCTTAGAGCAGTTTTCTTGGTTGATCCTGTAACATCCACAGGTTGATCAGCGAGCAATTTTTGTTTCTCAGGAGTATTAAGATCAGTAAACTCTGCTATAGCTTGTATTAATGGCATGTCGGTATGCATGGTATGGGCCTGGAAACACAGCCTCCTTCTTCTATTTGCTTTAATTAATGCCACTGCCAATTTTTCCAGCTTTGGGTATCTGATCTCTGCACCTCTTCTTTCGTTTTTGGGGATCGCAACCCTAAAAGGGCTTTGATCTTGTCTGGATTTGCTTCAACGTCTCGCTGGTTGATGATGTACCCGAGGAACATTCCTTCCCGTACTCCAAATGTGCACTTCGTCGGGTTGAGTTTCATTTGGTATTTATCCAGTTGATCAAAAGTTTGACTCAAGTCAACCAAATGATCAGCAGCTTTCTTGCATGTCGTCAACATAGACTTCCATACTGCAACTGATTTGCTCGGCAAAAACCTTGTTCATTAGCCGCTGTTATGTCATTCCCTGTCTTCAGGTTTCATTTTGATCTGGTGTTAGCCAGAGTAAGTATCCATGAGCAACTCGTGTCCCGAGGTAGCATCCACTGCTTTGTTGAGATCGGTGAAATCAACACACATTCTCCATTTATTGTTTTTCTTCTACCCGGCAAGGAGATCTAGATCTCTCTCTGGCTCGGTCTTCATTTCCTCTTGTGTAGCTTGATTCTTCTCGGGGCTGGATGCTCTTCTTCTCGTATGTCATGTCAATAAGTGGCTCAGCTTCTATCCACTTAGTAAAATAATCTACTGTGATGACGAGGTATTTGAATCTTCCTCGAGTCGTCGGCAATGGTCCAACCAAATCAATCCCCATATGGCAAATGGCCAAAGGGAGTTATGGGTGTCAACAATGCTTGTGGAATTCTTCGGATGGAGGAAAAGCGTTGGCACTTGTCACATTTCTTGGCATAGGCTTATATAGTTAGCTCTCATCGTCGGCCAGTAGTATCTCTGCGTCATCACCTTTTGCAAAAGTGTCCGACCTGCTACATGGGCTCCACAGGACCCTTCATGGATCTCTTTAACCAATTCTTTCACCTCGGAGGAATGTACACATCTTTGCAAACCTGCCATAATTCCTCGTCTATACAAAATACCATTAATTAATACATACCGAGCAGCTTTAAACTTCCATTTCTAGGCAGCGAGATTATCCTCCGGTAATTGTTACTCCTCAATATATGCTCCGACTTTCTAATACTTCAATTGGTATCGTTCTTCGCAGCTCGGTACAAGTAGCTGATGCTAATCGGGCCAAGGCGTATGCTCTCACATTCTCCATTCTTGATATTCTTACCAGTTAAACAGCAACAAACTCTGATACTAACTCCATCACCTTTGCTTGATACTTGATCATCAATTCTCCTTTGGCTGCATATATTCCCAACATTTGGTTTACTATCAATTGAGAATCACTGAAGACAATAACCTGCTGTGCCTCCATAGTATTTGACAAATTAAGACCTGCTATCATGTCCTCATACTCAACCTCATTATTAGAAGCTTTGAATTAGAAACGTAGGGCGTATTCCCTGTCGACCTCATCTGGGATGTTCAAAACGATCCCTGCCCCACAGCCTGTAGTGAAAGATGATCCATCTACATATAGCCTCCATATAGGCAACTTGTCTTCTAATTTCTGGTCTGACAGAGTTCCTCGGTGGAATACTTTTCGCTTTCTTTCATCATGTCCTGATACTTCTGAATACACCTCTTGAATTTCGATATACCTCCTGAACTTCAATATTCCTCCTGAACTTCAATATACCTCCCGAACTTCAATATTTCTCCTGAACTTCAATATTCCTCCTGAACTTCAATATTCCTCCTGATTAGTCGGGGTTGAATTTGATGCTCGACTGCATGATGATATAAGAATGTGCCACCAAATGAACAAATATATCTGTAATATAAGCCCCCAACTGTGGAATGTGAACTTTGAATGAGATTTATCGACCAATACCAACCGGAGTTGGATTTTATCTACCAACCGGAGTTGGATTTTTTCTACCAACCGAAGTTGGATTTTGTCTACCAACCGGAGTTGGATTTTTTCTACCAACCGAAGTTGGATTTTATCTACCAACCGGAGTTGGATTTTGTCTACCAACCGGAGTTGGATTTTATCTACCGATCAGAGTTGGTGGTAATTGATAATAAATGATGAAGACTTCCTCGGAGCTGACCAACAGATTGTTGGGAATAAGATAATATAAATACTGGAGACCTCCTCAGCGCTGACCAACAGATTTGTTGGGAATAAGATAATACAAATGCTAGAGATCTCCTCGGTGCTGACCAACAGATTCGTTGGGAATAAGATAATATAAATGCTGAAGACCTCCTCGGCGCTAACCAACAGATTCGTTGGGAATAAGATAATATAAATGCTGGAAATCTCCTCAGCGCTGACCAACAGATTCGTTGGGAATAAGATAATATAAATGATGAAGACCTCCTCGGTGCTAACCAACAGATTCGTTGAGAATAAGATAATATAAATGCTGGAGACATCCTTGGAGCTGAATAAGATATAATAAATGTTGGAGACATCCTTGGAGCTGAATAAGATATAATAAATGTTGTCGAGCTCCATGCTGAAATGAGAATAGAATATGCATCCAAATAGATATAAAGAATAATTAAAAATAATAAAGTGCCTCGCCGATCAGTCGAGGTAGAATCATATAATGCCGAACAAGAATAAGATCTTTCAGAACATAATAATATGGCCGAGAATGTTGTCAGGCCTGAATATAAATAAGAATTATCCGAACGAATGTTGTAATCCTCCTTAAAGCTGAATAAGTATCCTGTCGAGGCATAATTGCAGAATGCCGAATAAGAATAATATTTTCCTGAATATAAGAATATGGCCGAGAACTTTGCTGGGCCTGCATATAAATAAGAATCACCCCGACCAACTATTCGTTGGGGGTGAAATATAATAAATGTTACAGTTCTTCCTCGGAGCCGAATATATATATAGAGAAGAAATTTTTCGAGCTCCATGCTGAGATAAATATAAAATATGAATCTGAACGGATATAGAATAATTTATGCTTCAGCATTCATCGGCATTGAATCTTGTGCCTGTAAAAATTAATAATTTGCTCTACCATATGTGTAGGCTGAATTGATTAGTCATGAGAATAATTTACTCATCCAATCAATATATGATATGTATCAGCATAAAAATTTCAAAATATGAAATAATATGTTTTATGCCAAATGTGTGTGAGATGGATAAATTATTATCAAATATGCATCGTAAAGTTTTTTTTTTTTAATCTCCAACAACTAATCAGGTATTAGTTGCTGTTTAAAAATATTTTTGGGGTGATCATAAGTTAAAGAAAGACTTAAGCCCCCTGCTTGTTCCCAAGCCGAACTCGTGTTTAAAGAAATATCAGGGGTGCTTAGCAGTTTTTAATACCCCAAGATTCTACTGCTGCCGACAAACAACATGGATGTTGCCGACCAACATTTAAGGATATCTCAAATTATTTCTTGAGTCTTTAGATCAAAAATAACATTCAATGTAAAATTTAAGCCTTAAGGATGTTAATTAAATGAATAAATAAATAATCGGTTAGATCGTGTGATTTCGACGAAGAAATCTTGTGATGTGATGAACGAGGGGCCAACATATCAAATTTGTGCCCAGACTCTTTTACAAGAGGTGGGTAATGATTTTTCAGGTGAGAGAAAATTATTTTTCATATTGATCCCTTCCTATTCCCAATTTGGAGGGATAAAAATATGGTGAATGATTAAAGTCATTACAGAATTTATATCAAAAATCAATCAATTTGACTTTATTGACATAGATGGAAGATGAACCAAATTAAGTATATAATTCATAAAAATGAATGCAAAGAGACTCAAACTTGAAGAGAGAGAAAATAGATCTGGGTCATGATTTTCATGAGAAGACTTTTCATTGTCTTTAACCTTTTCCCATTCTTTTATTAAAAATATGATGGGAATTTGAATAGACATCAAAGATCTTACAAAATTTATTTCAAAATCAACAATGAAAATGATTAAATCTTATCATCGTCGTATATATTGGTATATGTAATCATTTAAAATATTTATTCCATGATATAAAATTAAAACTTGAGAATCAAGTAAAGAGTTATGATTTATGAAATCTACTATTTTTCAGATTTCTAAATAAGAATTAATCTAACAGTTATGATTTAAAAATCATGATATGCAACATTTTGCAGATAAAATTTGGACAATTAATTTATGTATATAAACATAAAAATCACGATTCAATCAAAAGATGTATGTATAATTGATTATACGTAGAGAAAATAAAAACTTAGCTTTTGGTGGAGAACAACGCTTGTAACACGTTCCCACAGACGGCGCCAATCTGTTGAAGACAGAAAATGGCCACTGCCATTTTAGTGGCGTCAACAGCAGATAAATGATGAGGATGATATTGAAGATGAAGATAAACATTCACATCAAACATATATGAGACAAAGATTTTTAAAGTGGTTCGGCTAGGAATAAAGCCTACGTCCACTGTTATGTTATTGCTGAGTGTTTGTGTAATTCTTGATTACAAGTTTCTCTCAAGAAATTCCGGTCCCCTTGAATGAGGATGATACAAGGTATTTATAGCCTTGAGGCTGTACATGAAAGGGTCGATACATTAAATGATATACATATGAAAGGGTAATACATTTAATGCCCTTAGGCTTGTGCGTCAAGGATAATCATTTAATGAACCAGTTGGACTGTTCGTTATCTGGCAATCAGTGCTGTGGCCGAGATGCAGCTCGGACCGCCTTATTTGCTTGTCGTTAAGGAGTTCCTCAGAGCGTTGGAGTTCCTCGGAGTGTTGTGGTTCCTCGGGGTGTCCTTGTTGTTCGGAGCGAACATGACTTGGTCGGGGGGAAATAAACTTCCTCGTTGTTATTGTGCCATGTAGATTGACACGTGTCTTCTTATTATTGATCCACGTCAGCAGATTAAATTTGGTATCAACAATGCTCTTGGAGCATAATTTTGTAGGCGGGTATAGTCAGACATTCCTTTGTTAAATGCCCCCCTCACAAAATGCGTAAATCTCCTCCTTTAGAGAACGAGATGGGATGGATATATCTCTCCCCCTAGCTTCTACCATGTATTCTAATCGCTTGGCTAATTGATTAATTTGTAGCCTCAACTCGGCTTCCTTGTCCAAGTGGTAGAGTCAGGACGCGGAAGGAGCTATGGATGTGACTCTAGATTTGGGTTGGGTGTTCAGATTTGATGTGTCCCGAGATTGAGTAGTCTTAGAGGCATACTTAAAGTGGTCATCTCTATCGTCCACATCTAACCTAAAGAACTCTCCCGGATACATTGTTTCAATGAGTTTCTTTGATCTTAGATTAAGCCGATGATGGAATTAAGAGATGAGTCGCCACTTCTCAAAACCGTGATATGGGAACATGTTAACTAACTCGTTGAACCTCTCCCAACACTTATCAAATGGATCATTATCGTTTTGCTTAAAAGTCTGAATTTGAGCCCGAATAGAGTTGGTCCTATGAACGGGAAAGAACTTTTAGAGAAATTTAGCTTGCATGTGTTTCCACTTACTGATAGAGTTCGGTCCCAAAGTCCAAAGAAAGTCTTGGCATTTTCCTTAAGTGAGAAAGGGAAAATCTTAAGACGTACGTTGTCTTGGGTTCAAGCTTGATCGTTAAATGTTTCGTACGCCTCCTCAAACTCTCTAATGTGGAGATAAGTCTTCTCCGACTCCATACCATGAAAAGTAGGGAGAATTTGAATCATCCCATTCCTAAATTGGAGTTTCCCCACATTATATTGGAAAATAATTCATCCCGGAGCATAAGTTCGCTCCTAGTATAAGAGGTCTCTTAAAGCGCGGAAGGGATTACACCCCTTCCCATTTCGAAACTAGTGTAATCCGGCATCTCACTCATACTTCAAGAATCATTATCCTCACCGGAGTTTCAAGACGTTCTACTCTGTAGTGTTTGGAGTGTTATTGCTAGAAGAAAGGAGTTCTATTATTGGCTCGAAATTTGGAGTGGGTTCACTATTTGGCATTTAAGGATGTGAGAAAATATTTTTGTTTTTATTTTAATTTTTCTAATTTTTATTATTTTTTGGGATATTTTGGATCTTTTAAATTTTTTATTTTTATTTTTGGAATTTATGATTTTTTTGGATTTTTAAGAATTACAGAAAAATTTAGATCAACTCTACCTAACCTACGGTCTACCTGAGCCTCGACAACATCGCCAAAAACATGATGCGACACAGAATGTGTGTGCTACTGTGTACCTAAGGCTCAAGTGCAAGTCGGTTAATCAAGTAATACCCGATAAGTCGGGGTAGAGTCCTAGGGGAATAGTGTAAAACAATTGACGAAAGTAGGGCTGTCTTCTAAGATCTAGGTATTGTTCACGAAAGAAATAAAAAAATGATTTATGATTTTCGAAAAAATTCTATTATCGAAGTAAATTAAGATAAGTGAATGAAAATTAAACTACTAAAAAGCAAGAACTTGAAAATTTTAATTTTTGAAACTTTTTGGGAAAAAATGGAGTTGGGATCTAATCCCCCGAACCGTAGGAAATCTCCGCTAATTATAAAAT
The DNA here is from genome assembly GCA_949130495.1 of Sambucus nigra. Classification (NCBI taxonomy): domain Eukaryota; kingdom Viridiplantae; phylum Streptophyta; class Magnoliopsida; order Dipsacales; family Adoxaceae; genus Sambucus; species Sambucus nigra. The sequence continues at coordinate 387,627,904 of OX422209.1, read as the reverse complement.
TATCAAAAACTATATTATTAAATGGATGAAAAACTTAAGGCAATTCGAAGCATCAAACATGTGTGGGTGTTATTCTACACAATATTTAGTCAACAAATTAATTTATGCGAATGATAGAATTATTGGTACATATATTTTAATCTCAAACACTTTGATTGCCTTCGATAAACGGAATTAATAGATCCATGATATTAGTCCCAATAAAAATATAAAACTCTAAGAATTAATCATACAATAATTTCAAATTTTATATTGAACTACAAAAACCTAGGTTGGTATCATGTTTCCTAACTCACCATGAGTTCAGCTAGACATGGAATAATTCTCTATGCAATTAATCATTGTAGAGAAAATAAGCATGATTGAAATAAAAATAAAGATGAGATGAAATAATATTACCAAGTTAGAGAAAAGTAATAGGATGCAATAGAAATCACATTAATTGGGGAAAACCAGAAAAAGACGAATCTTGCTTAAATTGACTATGAAGATGTAAAACTTGTTCTCCAAATAGTTCTTGATTAGATGTGCCAAAATTCTTCTAAAGTAGTTTAGATAGAATCAAATTGCTCTAGAAAATATCTAGGAAGAAATAAAAATCCCCACCTAGTACAAAGCCCAGAGCCTTACTGAACCCATGACCGAACCCACAAGGGTGAACCGTTTTTTTGACTGAACCGTTCCGGTCAGGTTCTCTGCCTAACTTTGCCTTCTTTGTCATTTTCTTCCGATTTGTTGTTTTTTCCTCAGAATTCTTCTCAAATTTGAATGATCGCAACTTCTTCACCGTAGCTCGGATTAACTCTCGTTTCTTCTAGCTGGAAAATTATCGATTTGTCCTTGACTTTCCTTTTTTGCAATTCTTTCACTGTTTTTACTTTTCTCTTTCCTCCAATTGCACGATTTACCTATTAGACATAAGAGAAATACACAAAGCACAAAATACTCACCAAAAAGGTTAGTAGCATAAATACGAGATAAATCTGGGCAAAATGCAATGTTCGGAATTGTAAAAATACCTAATTTAAGGGGATAGATATGGAATATTTTTGCCTTATGAGATAGCTATAATAATCTTATGGATTTTACTTCCATTTGTTTAAATGAGCCTGATAATAGTATCGATAATTCTTTGTAATACCCCGTATTTTTGTGATATTTATTTATGGGATTAATTGAATTAAATGCGTATTAATTGGAAATTAGTCCGGATTAAAATACTAGCGAGATGCGAGTTGGTATTTGATTATAATGTGCATATATGATTATATATGAACTTTGAATTATGAAATTTGTCGTGAGATTTAAATACGGCAATTTAGAAATCTTGTTGAGACGTGTGTGACAGTCGCGTCATGGAATATAATTATGATAATTAAAAAGTAAATTTTATTTCTATAAACCATTTGGTCATTTTGAGTGCGCCAACGCGTCCGGAAGGGTCGAGATAGTCAGAAAACACTAGCCGGGGGTTTGGTTTGGGTCCCGGGGCATTTTTAGGCCATACCGGCAACGTATAAGGGTAATTTGGTAATTTTGGATTTTTGGGAATTAAAACCTACGAAAATTGGGAATTAAAAAGATGACTTGGTAATTACCCACTAACCCATTACCAGCCATTTACTAATTAGAGGGCTACGGAGGTTATTAGAAATTGTTCCAAAAGTTACTTAGGCAAAAACCCTAGCCACCATTGTTACTTGGAGAAGAAAGCTGATAGAGAGAGAAGAGAGGAGGATTCTGCAGAGAGAGAGAGTATACTTCATCAAATTCGTCATCAAATCAGAGATACATATAAGGCAAGTGGTTTAATTCCAATTAATTTCAGAGAATGCTTCTTCCATGCGTAGGAATTGGTTAAAATTGTATTGTTCTTGGAGTATGATGAAAACCCATTTAATTGGATGTAAAGATTTATAAATCTATTGAGGAAATTGCATGTAGAACATTGATAGGATGATTAGTGGGATGATAATACATCTTTTACATTATAAAAACGGATTTAGTTATGTCTGTGAATGACTTGATTTTTCTAGGGTTCATGTTCTTGAGAATTTGGGAAATAATGGTGGAGAATTGATAAATTTATGTAGTTTAGGGTGATTTGAACCCATATAAATGTTGTAATACGGTTGTAACATGTTTAGGAAGGATTAGATACCTTGAAACATCGTTGGAATGACATTTAGAGGAGATTAGAAGTGAAGAGAATTTGGGAAAAACGAAATAAGGATTTCTGGGCTCGAAACTGGCCACTCGTTAGAAGACCTGCCCAGGTCGTTCGAACGAGCTTCTAACGAGTTGACCTTTGACTTCTAACGAGGGTGAAGTTCGTTCGATAATCTCGTTCGAACGAGATCTCGTTAGATAGCCCAGTTCGTTCGAACGAACTCTCGTTCGAACAGCCTCGTTCGAACGAGACTTCGAACGAGTTGACAGTTTAGGCTTTTTAGCCTGTTTTGATCCCGAGTGTCCCGTAACCTTGTGTACATAGAGATAACCTTCCCTTGATGATTAATTGGTATATTTGGGATGTTTGGGATATAATGAGGAGTCAAACCTAGTAGTGTAGTTTTAACCTAAGGGAAAATATGAAGTATGACGTGAGTGTCTATTACGATGTGAGCTATTGACGGCCTAATTTATTATATTAACCGGGAACATATAAAGTGTGTAGTATTATATGTCGGTACGATAATGAGAAGTGTACCACCAATTTATTATGGTGATTACTAAGACGTGTGCATACTTAGTATATGTATTGATTTTATGTGTATGACATACCTACCATACTTGCTATCACGGGAGGTTTGCGTTCGCTTAGGGCCCTCTAATCCTTGTGTTGACCGGATTTAGATTGGTTACCTCGATGAACATAGGTCAGAGAAGGACTTATTGGGATGTTAATAAGTCTGCTGATCGTGGGAGTGCAGGTATGTGCGTGACCCATGTGATGTGACTATGTTCGCCTCCACTATTTGTGATGTTGTTATCTGAGAACTATTCCTGAGAGATTCGGAATATGTGATCCTTATGTACGTGATGTACCGGGATGGATAGCAGAGTATGTGTGCACCGCAACTAGTCTCGGGGTGCTTGTATTGTATATTTATGATGTGAATAATATACACTTAAGTAATGGGAACCTTCATGTTGATATTGTGAAAATAATTATGGTAATGTTTTGAGAAAATATAACGGGTTAACCGATAGTGATTTGTATTACAAATTGAGAATCTGAGTTTAAGTAAAACCCTTTATTTATTTGATAACGCTAGAATGTAATATGGGGATAGAGTAGTAAGGGGTAGAACTTATTACGGTTTGGTTAGTTATATATGTCATGTAGATGGGTACGGTACGTTAGGAGTGCACATGTAGTCGAGAGGTGAGAATTTCATGTGAGTGCACGTCCTAACATGTATTTTGCATTTAATGTTTTAATGATATTAAAAAACTTGCTGTTTCCAAAATGATTTCCACTTTCGGGCTCTGACCCATTTGCTTTCAAATCTATTTTTTGTAAAAACCATTTTAGGTGCCCAGCCACAAGGACACCATGCATAGGATTCTCATTCAGGTGACGAGCTGTAGCTGTTTGTGGAAGTTACAGGACTTTGCTTGTATACGCTTCATCTATCTTGACTCGATATTCATCAGTTATCAGTTGTAGGGCATGTCGCCCATTTCTTTTAGAGACATTTCATTTATTTCAGTTATTCAGACCTTTGGCATGTAATTATTCAGGATTCAGACTTGTCGTATTATTTTTCAGTTGTGGGATTATTGTGAGGAGTTTTCCTCCGGATTTATATTTACTTTGTTGGTTATTTCATTACTTCGTTATGGTGAATGGATTTTGTTGTTCTTCCATTATTCTTTTATTGCATGTTAATCAGACTTAACTTAAATTTTGGCACTTACTTTTAAATACTAGGTTGTTAGTAATTATAAAAATGTTTTCGACAGTGATGCTATTAACTGAACCAACTTGGCATTTTGTATTGATTTAATAAAGGAGTAGCTACCCGATATTTAATTAGTCGGGGTGTCATAGGTGGTATCAGAGCATCAGGTTCTAGTGTCCTTTAGGATCTGAACGGCTTATTATGTTTCCGTTGAGCTTTCTTTGATATATAGCCCTATATTTTAGGCCTGTTGTATTCTCTTGTATATGCTACGTTCTTCAGCTATTTTAAGTTTATAACTGCGAACTTATAAACTTCATTCTTATTTCAGATGCCTCCACGACGTGCACAACGGGTTCCCAGGGATGCAACGCCAGAACCGCAACCCGCACCAGTTCAGGGCACGATGAATGCCGCCGAGGTTGCATCCATAGTGGCCCAGGCGGTAAATGCCGCACTTGCCGTAGTTCAGCAGGCACCACCGCAGGTGCTAGTAGCCGCGCCAGCTCAGGCACATGCATTCCCGTCTGCTTGGGAACGTGTACGTGATGCTTTTCAGAAAGCACACCCTCCGGAGTTCGCAGGTAGCTCCGATGTGGTAGTTTCGAGTCAGTGGAGGAAGGACATTCAGCGGCACCTGAGGATGTATGAGTGCACAGATGTACAGAAGCAGATACTAGCTACTTTTAAGCTAGTGGGGTCTGCACTGCAGTGGTGGGAGTCTATTACCACCGTGGAGGAGAGAGATATTCTCACAATTCAGGAGTTTTGGGTGCGGTTCGACCGCAAGTACTTTCCGTCAGCTGTTCACACGGAGATGAGAAGGAAGCTGATGAGTCTCAAGCAGGAGGGTAAGACTGTGGCCGAGTATGAGGCCGAATTTATTGATCTTCTGAATATTGTTCCGGATGAGATACCGACTGAGGAGAAGAAGATACAGAAATTTATAGACGAGTTGACATGGAGGATTCGTCAACACTTGTTAAGGAACCTCTCGTTAGCCACTTACTCTGATATGGTTAACGCAGCATTGCTCCATTGCCAGGATCATCGCTTTCACATGACTGAGGGCAAGAGGTCAGGAGAGTCCAGCCATCAGGGCAGGACTGGGGGAAATGGTGCCGGTGGGGCACATTCTGTTCAGGGGCAGAGACAGGGTGATCAGGGTTCCCAGCAGGGGGATCACAAGAGGTTCAGGTCAGGAAATTTCAGGCATGGACAGGGAGGTTTCCGGAAGGGCCATCAGGGCCCGAACGGCCATCAGAACCAGCAGGGTCAGAATGGTCAGCATCAGTTTCAGCAGGGCCATCAGGACCAGTGGAGGAACGGTAATGGCTACCAGGGCCGGGGGCAGCAGGGACCGAGAGGGGGGAACTTCTCGGGGAAGTGTTTTGTTTGTGGCAAGACTGGCCATAAACGGCAGAACTGTCCTGATAGGGGCAGGGCCCCGCAGCAGCAGCAGGGTGCTCGACATGAGCCACAGAGGCCACTTTTTCCGCCAGCCCTTCCAGCTCCAGCCCAGGTGCCAGCTCTTCCAGCTATTCCAGCAGTTCCTGTGCAGTAGGGACAATTACAGTATGGACGTGTCTATAACGTCCACCAGGCAGCAGCTCCACAAGCACCACCCGCGATTGAGGGTACGTTTCCTATCCATGGTATTATGGGTCGGGTTTTGTTTGATACGGGAGAAACACATTGCTTTATAGCTACACATTTTGCGAAAGCCTTAGGGTTGTTAGCTATGGCAGAGAGCACAGTGACGTGTGTAGACTCACCATTGGGGAGTGGGTCACTTATTTTCTTTATATGCCGGGGAGTGGGGGTAGAGATTGGTAGTCTGGTATTACCTGCAGATATGTTGGTATTAGATATGCATGTTCACGATGTGATTATCGGTATGGATTGGCTCGCAGATTATAGAGCCATGATTGATTACTTCGGTGGGAGCATTGTTTTTGCCATTCCGGGGCAAGAGATGTTTGTAGTGGCGATGCCTCGCCCAGAGGGAGGCTCAACCGCTCATTTGTATTACCTAGAGGAGGATACCTCTAAGGAGGTTGTGATTCCTTTAGATTCGATCCCAGTTGTCAGGGAGTATTCCGATGTGTTCCAGGAGATACCAGGCCTACCTCCCAGTCGAGAGATAGACTTTGTCATAGACTTATTACCAGATACGAGACCTATAGCACGCGCACCGTACCGTATGGTTCCAGCTAAGATGAGGGAGTTACGGAATCAGATTGAGCAGTTGTTGGGTCAGGGGTTTATTCGGAGGAGTACTTCACCGTGGGGTGCCCCTGTGTTGTTCGTGAAGAAGAGAGATGGTTCGCTAAGATTGTGTGTGGACTACCGGGAGTTGAACAAAGTCACGATACGGAATAAGTATTCGTTGCCTCGAATCGATGACTTATTCGACCAGTTGAGAGGAGCTTCTTTCTTCTCGAAGATTGATTTGAGGTCGGGTTACCATCAGTTGCGTATCAGGGAGGAGGACGTCTCGAAGACTGCGTTCTTATCGAGATATGGTTCTTACGAGTTTCGGGTTATGCCTTTTTGTTTGACCAATGCTCCAGTCGTGTTTATGGACTTGATGAATAGGGTGTTCAGGGATTTCCTGGATCAGTTTGTCATTGTATTCATTGATGATATTCTGGTTTTACTCCCAGACAGAGGAGGAGCACGCCGAGCATTTGAGGCAAGTTTTGCAGACGCTATGTCAGAACGAGCTGTATGCAAAATATGAGAAGTGCGGGTTTTGGCTGAAGGAGGTCCAGTTTTTGGGACACATTATTTCTGACCGGGGGATATCTGTTGATCCAGGGAAGGTATCCGTTGTGAGGGAGTGGGGACAACCCACGACACCAACGGAGATCCGTAGTTTCTTGGGTCTAGCAGGATACTACAGGAGGTTCATTCGGGGATTCTCGAAGATAGCAGGTCCTTTGACACATCTAACTCGTAAGGGTGTGCCATTCATCTGGAGTGATGCCTGTCAATTGGCATTCGATGAGTTGAAGGATAAGTTGACCTCAGCACCTGTGTTAGCATTGCCGAGACCGGGAGTTGAGTATCTAGTATACACCGATGCGTCCTTACAAGGACTTGGAGGTGTATTGCAGCAGGAGAGTCAGGCCATAGCGTATGCTTCCCGTAAGCTAAAGCCTCATGAGAAGAATTACCCCACTTATGACTTGGAGTTGGTGGCAGTTGTATTTGCCCTTAGGATATGGAGACATTATCTTTTGGGGGAGAAGTTTCGATTGTTCACCGACCACAAGTCCCTGCAGTACCTATTCACACAGAAGGAGTTGAATATCCGACAGCGAAGGTGGCTTGAGTTTGTGAAGGACTATCAATTTGATATCCAGTACCACCCGGGGAAGGCTAACGTGGTAGCAGACGCGTTGAGCCGTAGGCCAGTAGATGATGAGGTGGCAGGGGTGTGGAAGGCCAAGTGGAAGGAATTGGGACACCAGGATGCAGTGGCCCGATCGTTCATGTCTGTGATGACCGTTACACCTCAGATTGTCACGAAGGTAGTAAGGGTACAGGCAAATGACTCGTTCTGTCAGGAGCAGATAGTTCGATTATTAGCAGAGGGAGCCGAGTCCTATACCGTTAGCTCAGACGGGGGATTACGCTTCAATGGGAGATTGGTAGTTCCGGAAGGGGAGGAATTGCGGCACGAGGTGATGTCCGAGTCGCATGGCTCACGGTTCGCGGTACATCCCGGAGGGGACAAAATATACCAAGACATGAGACGTCAGTATTGGTGGAGCGGGATGAAGAGAGATATTGCCGAGTTTGTTTCTAAATGCGCCACTTGTCAGCTAGTAAAAGTGGATCATCAGAGACCGGCAGGACTGCTACAGCCATTGGAGGTCCCGATGTGGATGTGGGAGAGCATCTCCATAGACTTTATCACGGGGTTGCCTACGTCACAGAGAGGTCACGACTCCATTTGGGTAATTGTGAACAGGTTGACTAAAGTCGCTCATTTTCTACCCGTAAGGACGGACTACACTACGGGACAGTATGCCCAGCTCTTTATTTCAGAGATAGTGAGACTCAACGGTGTGCCCCTAAATATCGTGTCCGACCGAGACAAGATATTCGTTTCGCGGTTTTGGGAGAGTTTTCAGGAGGCCATGGGCACGGAATTGCGGTTGAGTACGGCGTATCACCCGCAGACCGATGGGCAAACTGAGCATACAAATCAGATGTTGGAGGACATGCTACGTATGAGTATCATTGATTTTGGGGGTGGATGGGAGCAGTATCTTCCACTGGTGGAGTTTGCTTACAACAACTCCTACCAGTTCACTATTGACATGGCTCCATTTGAGGCGTTGTACGGTAGACCATGTCGTTCCCCAGCATGTTGGTTGGAGGTGGTGGACAACAAACTACTTGGGCCGGATGTGATTCAGGATACTTCGGCGAGGATAGAATTGATTCGGAGTCGCATTCGGGTAGCTCAAGATCGACAGAAGAGTTATGCTGATGCGAAGAGGTTCTTCAGGGAGTTCCAAGTGGGGGACCAGGTTCTGCTCAGAGTATCTCCTATGAAGGGGATTATGCGTTTCGGGAAGAAAGGGAAGTTGGCACCGAGATATGTGGGACCATTTCCAATTATTGAGCGGATTGGACCGGTTGCGTATAGGCTTGGATTACCGGAGCATTTGCATCGGATTCACGATGTATTTCATATTTCCTCGCTAAGGAAATATCTTAGAGACGATTTGGCTCATTCTCACATTGCTTTGGAGGACATCGATCTCCAGCCTGATAGCTCCTACGAGGAGGGGCCGATTGCTATTTTGGACCGAAGTGAGCGAAAACTGTGGTCAAAGATTGTTCCGTTAGTACGTGTTCAGTGGCGACATCATAATGTCGCGGAGTCCACATGGGAGCGCAAGGATGAGATGCGCGAACGTTATCCAGAGTTGTTCTTACCAGGTACTTTTTATTTCCGAATTTCGGGACGAAATTCAGTTATTAGGGGGGAAGTATGTAATACCCCGTATTTTTGTGATATTTATTTATGGGATTAATTGAATTAAATGCGTATTAATTGGAAATTAGTCCGGATTAAAATACTAGCGAGATGCGAGTTGGTATTTGATTATAATGTGCATATATGATTATATATGAACTTTGAATTATGAAATTTGTCGTGAGATTTAAATACGGCAATTTGGAAATCTTGTTGAGACGCGTGTGACAGTCGCGTCATGGAATATAATTATGATAATTAAAAAGTGAATTTTATTTCTATAAAACGTTTGGTCATTTTGAGTGCACCAACGCGTCCGGAAGGGTCGAGATAGTCAGAAAACACTAGCCGGGGGTTTGGTTTGGGTCCCGGGGCATTTTTAGGCCATACCGGCAACGTATGAGGGTAATTTGGTAATTTTGGATTTTTGGGAATTAAAACCTACGAAAATTGGGAATTAAAAATATGACTTGGTAATTACCCACTAACCCATTACCAGCCATTTACTAATTAGAGGGCTACGGAGGTTATTAGAAATTGTTCCAAAAGTTAGTTAGGCAAAAACCCTAGCCACCATTGTTACTTGGAGAAGAAAGCTGATAGAGAGAGAAGCGAGGAGGATTCTGTAGAGAGAGAGTATACTTCATCAAATTAGTCATCAAATCAGAGATACATATAAGTCAAGTGGTTTAATTCCAATTAATTTCAGAGAATGCTTCTTCCATGCGTAGGAATTGGTTAAAATTGTATTATTCTTGGAGTATGATGAAAACCCATTTAATTGGATGTAGAGATTTATAAATCTATTGAGGAAATTGCATGTAGAACATTTATAGGATGATTAGTGGGATGATAATACATCTTTTACATTATAAAAACGGATTTAGTTATGTCTGTGAATGACTTGATTTTTCTAGGGTTCATGTTCTTGAGAATTTGGGAAATAATGGTGGAGATTTGATAAATTTATGTAGTTTAGGGTGATTTGAACCCATATAAATGTTGTAATACGGTTGTAACATGTTTAGGAAGGATTAGATACCTTGAAACATTGTTGGAATGACATTTAGAGGAGATTAGAAGTGAAGAGAATTTGGGGAAAACGAAATAAGGATTTCTGGGCTCGAAACTGGCCACTCGTTAGAAGACCTGCCCAGGTCGTTCGAACGAGCTCGTTCGAACGAGCTTCTAACGAGTTGACCTTTGACTTCTAACGAGGGTGAAGTTCGTTCGATAATCTCGTTCGAACGAGATCTCGTTAGATAGCCCAGTTCGTTCGAACGAAGTCTCGTTCGAACAGCCTCGTTCGAACGAGACTTCGAACGAGTTGACAGTTTAGGCTTTTTAGCCTGTTTTGATCCCGAGTGTCCCGTAACCTTGTGTACATAGAGATAACCTTCCCTTGATGATTAATTGGTATATTTGGGATGTTTGGGATATAATGAGGAGTCAAACCTAGTAGTGTAGTTTTAACCTAAGGGAAAATATGAAGTATGACGTGAGTGTCTATTACGATGTGAGCTATTGACGGCCTAATTTATTATATTAACCGGGAACATATAAAGTGTGTAGTATTATATGTCGGTACGATAATGAGAAGTGTACCACCAATTTATTATGGTGATTACTAAGACGTGTGCATACTTAGTATATGTATTGATTTTATGTGTATGACATACCTACCATACTTGCTATCACGGGAGGTTTGCGTTCGCTTAGGGCCCTCTAATCCTTGTGTTGACCGGATTTAGATTGGTTACCTCGATGAACATAGGTCAGAGAAGGACTTATTGGGATGTTAATAAGTCTGCTGATCGTGGGAGTGCAGGTATGTGCGTGACCCATGTGATGTGACTATGTTCGCCTCCACTATTTGTGATGTTGTTATCTGAGAACTATTCCTGAGAGATTCGGAATATGTGATCCTTATGTACGTGATGTACCGGGATGGATAGCAGAGTATGTGTGCACCGCAACTAGTCTCGGGGTGCTTGTATTGTATATTTATGATGTGAATAATATACACTTAAGTAATGGGAACCTTCATGTTGATATTGTGAAAATAATTATGGTAATGTTTTGAGAAAATATAACGGGTTAACCGATAGTGATTTGTATTACAAATTGAGAATCTGAGTTTAAGTAAAACCCTTTATTTATTTGATAACGCTAGAATGTAATATGGGGATAGAGTAGTAAGGGGTAGAACTTATTACGGTTTGGTTAGTTATATATGTCATGTAGATGGGTACGGTACGTTAGGAGTGCACATGTAGTCGAGAGGTGAGAATTTCATGTGAGTGCACGTCCTAACATGTATTTTGCATTTAATGTTTTAATGATATTAAAAAACTTGCTGTTTCCAAAATGATTTCCACTTTCGGGCTCTGACCCATTTGCTTTCAAATCTATTTTTTGTAAAAACCATTTTAGGTGCCCAGCCACAAGGACACCATGCATAGGATTCTCATTCAGGTGACGAGCTGTAGCTGTTTGTGGAAGTTACAGGACTTTGCTTGTATACGCTTCATCTATCTTGACTCGATATTCATCAGTTATCAGTTGTAGGGCATGTCGCCCATTTCTTTTAGAGACATTTCATTTATTTCAGTTATTCAGACCTTTGGCATGTAATTATTCAGGATTCAGACTTGTCGTATTATTTTTCAGTTGTGGGATTATTGTGAGGAGTTTTCCTCCGGATTTATATTTACTTTGTTGGTTATTTCATTACTTCGTTATGGTGAATGGATTTTGTTGTTCTTCTATTATTCTTTTATTGCATGTTAATCAGACTTAACTTAAAATTTGGCACTTACTTTTAAATAATAGGTGGTTAGTAATTATAAAAATGTTTTCGACAGTGATGTTATTAACTGAACCAACTTGGCATTTTGTATTGATTTAATAAAGGAGTAGCTACCCGGTATTTAATTAGTCGGGGTGTCACATTCTTCTACTATTTCTGATGATTCCGAGTTATTCATAGAGAATTGTGATTTACGTCTTGTAAATAACTCTTCGTAACCATACTACTTCTATTGTTTCTAAACCTCTTTATGATTGTAATTCTAAGTGGGATTATGAAAATGATGTGTATAATGAATCGTCCCTTAGAATTAAATCGTCTGATAATGAATGTGATGATGATAACCTATAATTTATTTAACTTTACAAATCAATTGGAAAAAATGTACACATTTAGGAAAAATTAACGTTAGACTACTATCTAAAATTAGTGTTCTCAATAAACAAATACGCCTAATTTTGTATGAATCTTCTATAAAAATAGAAGAGCTTGAGACTAAAAACTTAAGGCTAGAGAAACAAATTTAAAAAAATAATAATAGCAGTATTTTATTAGAATAAAAATATAAAGTTATCTCAAATGATTATGAGGAATCACAGTGCCAACTATAAGAAGATTTGAACAAATTAAGGCATTTCTTAAACAACTTTTGAATTCTAGAAAATCTACCCTTTTATAAAGAGGGAATTGGGTTTAAAGTCTACCCTTTTACCGCGATCACTGGATTGGTCTCAACTTCAGTCTCTTCCCATGTGTACTCAGCAACAAAATCTGTAAGTGACTGCCCTTTAATGGCCACCTTGGATTGATAAGTAAGGTCGTACTCTCCTAACTTAATGGCCCAGGTCATCAACCTGCCTGACTTCTCAGGCTTGTGGAGGACTTGCCTAAATGGGGAGTCCATGAGGATGACCATATAGAGTGTGCTTGAAAATAGGGTTTCATCTTCCTTGAAGAGTGTATCAAAGCATAGGTCAATTTCTCCATTCGAGGATAGTTTTGTTCAGACCCCTGAAGGGCCTTACTATTGAAGTACACGGGACTTTATACCCCAATGTCTTCTCGTATAATGTCCGCACTGATAGCTGACTCAGAAACTGCTCGATAAACATATAACTTTTCTCCCACTATGGGCCGAGATAAGAGCAGGGGAAATCCGAGGTAGGACTTGAGTTGACTGAAAACCTCATCACACTCTTTGTCTCATTCGAAGGCCTTTCTAAGCACCTTAAGAATGGGAGACACTTGTCCGTCACCCTGGAAATAAATATGTTGAGTGTAGCTACTCTTCTAGTGAGCCTCTGAATGTCCTTGACACTTCTTGGTGTCTTCATGTCAAGCAAAGCCTTGATTTTCTCGGGGTTCGCCTCTATTCCCCTCTGATTGACAATGAATCTCAAAAATTTCCCTGCTCCTACCCTGAAGACACACTTCGCGGGATTGAGTTTCATTCTTTACAAGTCCATAGTATTGAAGGTCTTTTCTAGGTTTTCCACGTGAGTGCAGACCTTTAAGCTCTTCGTCAACATATCATCTACGTACACCTCCATAGTCTTGCCGATTTGATTTTCAAACATCTTACTCATAAGACGTTGGTACGTCGCCCCTGTATTTTTCAAGCCGAAGGGCATAACCTTATAGCAATATGTCCCATTGTCGGTGATGAAGGCTGTCTTTTATGAGTCTTCAGCATCCATAAAGATCTGGTTATAGCCTGAATATGCGTCCATGAAGCTCATGAGCTCATGACCCACCGTGGAATCTACCATTTGATTGATCCGAGGTAAGGGATAACTGTCTTTAGGGAAGGACTTGTTCAGGTCAATGAAATTAACACACATCCTCTATTTTCCATTGTCTTTGGGCACAATGACTGCGTTTGATAACCACTGTGGGTATATTACATCCCTGATGAATTCTGTCTCTTCCAATTTCCTGACATCTTCTCTGATGACGTCGTATTTCTCCCTTGAGTAAACTCTTCGTCTTTGTTTGATTGGCTTTACACCCTCTACCACGTTGAGTTTGAGGCACATAACCTTCGGGTTTATGCCAGGCATGTCCGCGTGGCTCTAAGCAAAGACACTCTGCCTCTTCCTCAAGAAATTAATTAACTCTTCCTTGATCTACGCTTTTAATGCCTTGCCTACTTGGACGGTTCTTTCCGGTTCGTCCTCATACAGGACAATGGATTCCACCTCTTCCGCGACCTCTCCTTTCTTCAACTTCGTTTCATCTCTAGGGTTAAGTGTATCAATGTTATACGTGGTGGTTGCTCTCTTATGGGCCTCTCTCTCTTCGACTGAGTTGAAGTAGCATTCTCGTGCTATGGTATGGTCACCCTGGACTTCCCCTACCCCATAGGGGTTGGGAATTTTAGCATCTGGTGGACCGTCGATGGCACGGCCTCAAACTCCTTAAGGGCTACTCTTCCTATGATGAGGTTATAGGCCGAGAAGATATTTTTGTCCATAATGAAAAGATTGATCTTTCGGGTCAACCTCTTAGGCCACTCATATCCCATTCGCACATCCATCCCATACATGCCCAATGGATGGACTTTTTTGCCCTGAAGCCCATTAACGGGTGATGATAGGGTACCAGCCTAGCTCTGCTAAGACCTAGGCTTTTGAAACAAGGCCATAACATCACATCTGCTGAACTTCCTCCATCTACGAGAATTCTTTATACCTCGCATCCATGCACTCTTGTTGTAATTACCAAAGGATCATCATGCAGAGCTAAGATGCCTTTGAAGTCGAGTTGGGAGAACTTGACTATAATAGTGTCCATATCCACTTTCTTTCTTTTTTGCTTGGTATCTGAAGATGCCAGATTTATCACCTCTATTTTGGCTACTGACTTGGCCTCTGCCACATGAGCTTTTCGATCAGCCACTTTAGAGCCACCCCTCGCAAGTCCTCCGCATATAGTGCTAACACCGAAGGAGATCATACCAACCCTCTTCACTGGGGCATTGTCATTTTTTTATGGGAGATCTGCATCGTCTTCATTATCACCATTTGAGTCATCATATCTTCTTGCTGGAGTATCATCATGACATCTGTCGTTTCTCTTCTTTTTGGGGTCATCTCTTCCCCCCTTAGGAGCCTTTCCATCAACATACCTCCTAAACTTTTCGAATTTCAACATCTTATCAATCTCATCCTTTAAGGAGAAGCACTTGTCTATAACATGGCCATGGCCTTGATGGAACTTGCACCATTAGTTCTTGTCCCTCTTATGCGGTGGAGCCTTCAGCTTCTCTGGCCATCTCAGAGATCGGTTATTTTTTATCTCATTGAGGATGTGTTCGCAGCTTACAGTTAGAGGGGTATAGCATGCAAACTTGTCATCAGCTGACCTCTTTTTTCTGTCCTTCTTTCTTTAGAAATTCCCGCTGCTACCACCGTTATCATCCTCATACTTTGCGGCCATGGCCTCTTCAGCATTCATGACCTTACCTGCAATTACCAATAACCCTGCCATGGACTTAGGAGGGTCTTCTGCGAGTGTCCACAACAACTTCCCTTTTTGGAGACCTCCTATGAGAGCGGTCATAGCTATGTTCTCTTCATAATCTTCAACCTCTTGTTTCTCTTTATTGAATCTAGCGATGTAGTCTCATAGGCTCTCATTCTTCCCTTGTTTGACATATAGCAGATGAGTGGTCTTCTTTTGAGGTCTTACCCCAAAACAAAAATTGTGGATGAAACAATCAGCCAAGCCCTTAAAGTTCTCTATCGAGTTCTTCGGAAGAGAGGTAAACTATATGTGTGCAGCTCCCGTCAAAGTTCCGGAGAAGGCCCGACACTTCATCTCATCTGGTATTGAGTAAATGTACGTTGCGAACTGGTACATCTCAATATGATGTATAGGGTTGGTGCTACCATCATACTTGGGAGACACCGTAGGTGGCTTGAACTTGGCAGGGGTTGGGAATCTCACTATCTTAGCCACGAATGGAGAGCCCTCTGATAAACTTCTTTGCAGTGGGTTTCAACTTTTGATGAGGTCTCCTATTTTTTCCTCAAGACGTTGGATGGAGTCATTCCATGGCCTTGCAACCTCGACCTGGCTGAGGTTATCCTCAGCCACCTCCAAGGGGTGGACTGAGGGTTCCCCAACCGCAGCACAACATCGGCTATTAACCTCTTCCTGGTCCCTACCTCGCCCTATATGGGGTCGGCCTTGATGAGGCATATGTTCCCCCTCTTACCTTTGTGAGACGGCATCACTTCTCGACTTGGACAACCTATGTCTTAGGTCATTTACTGGGCCAAGCCTTTCAAAGGCCGACCCTCTGCTCAATCTTCCAAAAGCTGACCCTCTTTGCTGGGTACCTTCACCTCTTCTGCTGAATAGGATGCACCGTGTTATTCGAAACCTCATACGGCTCCCAACAGTCTTCTGCATCCATATCGTCATACCTATCCTTAGGGCAAGGATGTCCTTACCTACCGAGATCTAAATGCCTAGTGTCAATAATGTCCCTCCTCCACTGAGGTGTAGGCTAGTTTTTTCGCGGTGCCTGGGGTGGTCCCCTGGCTTCAGGATGGGGTTGACCAGCCGCTAGGGTAATCATCTCTGGTGATATCCCAGGTGGTCTCATCATATTTTGACTGAGTTGTGCAAATTTCTCCTTCATTGCTTGTTGCGTTGTAGCCAAAGACTTCAAGGCTGCTACCACCTCAGCCATTTCGGACTGGGGTGGTGCCTGACTGGAACTAGTCCCTCCCGCACTAGGTGGTGGAGGAGGTGGTAGTAACTCCGGTGCCATATGTTAAAACAAAAGAGCTTATGAAGAAATGAGCTTAATACCTTAAAGGACCTCTTTCAATGGTGAAACAACTCCCCGCAAGGGGTGAGTCCTGGTTCACCACCAGAGTCTCCGGTGAGGTTAAGCAGAAAAAGAGGAAGAGACAGCTTCTCGTTCCCACAAACAGTGCCAAAATGACGATGCAGGAAATAACGGTGTTGACAAGCTCAAGCAAGTGATAATAATGGAGCATAGGAGAATATGTATATGTATATATGTAGAATGAGGTGAGGAGAAGAGGATGAACACTTGAATATAAGTGGTTCAGCCAATCTGGCCTACGTCCACTATGAGTGTGTGTGTGGGTAATATCACTGAATGAAGGCACTAATAGCCATGGATACAATCTCTCAAGCTTTCTCTCTCTACTGTGTAAAATGATAGAGTTTTAGCTAGGATTGTCATTTTGGACCTCTTTACAAAGTAGAGGATCATCTATATATATAGTGCTTAGGGGGTGTAATGTACCCCCAAGCATACAATGAGCATGTTCACGAGCATCAAGACAGTATGAGAGTGACACCTGGTTGGACTCAACTAAATAATGATGACCTCAATATTCCCTCACGTGGAGGGAATAATTCGGTTACAACAGATTTGTCCACATTTTCCCAGTTATACATGTGCGTGTGATTGCTCGTCTGTCTTCGATTGGTACCAACCTCGGCCTGGAAGAGTACGAGGTTAGTGAAGCCTGGTTGCTTCCCAATCCGAGGTTATTCGCGATGATCTCGGCTCAGTAGGTTATGGAGGTAAATAAGGTGGAGTTATAACGTCGGCCTAGGTCGAGGTTATGTTGAAGTAGTAGGAACCTCGGCTGATTTTCAGCCGAGGTTGGTCACGACGGTGGTTTTCCTTACTACCTCGGCTTATTCCCGGCCGAGGTTAATGAGCGAGGTAGGTGTGATCTCTGATGCTGCCTGTCAATGAGGTGACCATTGACGTCGGCTATAGCCGACCTTATGTAGGACGAGAGTACTGATTGTCAGTCAGGAGCCTTTGTTACCTTGGCCCTCTCATACACCGAGGTTGGTGTCTCTCAGTTGTCAGGTACATTAAGGGCATATCAATTGAGTTATCTACTTTTCTTTTTAAGAAGTCTGTGTATAGTATAGTTATGTATTTGCGTGTGTGAGACTTTTTTAGTCACAATTTGGTTTGCCCCAAAATTGACCAAATAGAGAGATTGAAAACACCCTCTCTAAATCCCACAGGATTTTGTTTGGGATCAATTTTGTAACAACAGTCCCAAATACACTCTAACTATTGCACGCACTAAACATTTCTTTAAAAAGATTTTTAAATATTGTTTAAACTTACTTTTCTAATTTAAAAACCCTAAATTGAATTTTTCTTAATAGATTATTTATTTAGTATTAATACATCATATATGTATTTTATATCTTAATAATTGTTATATTCTACATTTTATGGTTGTGATTTTCCAAAATTTTTAAATTAATTTTCATATTTTTATGATTTTTTGAAATTTCAAAAATTACTGAAAAAAACATTTAAAAAGGAACAATTAAACATTTATATTGTTTCTTGTTTAATTTAGCAGAAATCAAAAGGCAACATTTTGGTTTATTATGGATTGTTTTGTTATCGATACGGATGAGTTGGTTTGAAGCAATAAGCATGCAAGGTTAGGCCCACGCGATTTGGTCATGTGTGTGCCTTGGGCACATTTGTCACCTCTGCTAGCTGTCGAGGGCATTTTTACTATTTTTTTTTCTCCATGGTGGCTTGGTTAATGACACTTATGCCCTCACTCAACTTCTTTTTCTACGTCTCTAGTCTTAACCTTTGAGACCCCTGACTCTTTACCTTTATACCCTTATTTATTGAGGAATTACAATCTTACGTAGGGCATTCCTTAGCCTCTATAAATAGAGGTCTTAGGCTAAGATTTTAAATGGACAAGATTATTTACAAAGTGAAACCAAACTCTACCCAAATTTCTTTAGAACTCTCTCTCTCTCTCTCTTAAAAAAAATGTGTATTTAATATCTTTTGAGAGATTTCCTTAACCCTTTATTTCTAAAAACTTATGTCTCCTACAAATCATATATGTGAGTTTGTGTTTAGAGTTCGTTTGAGTTTTTGAAAGAACGAGAGTTCTCTAATTTTAAGGGGTTTCTCGTTTTGAAAGTGTTTGAGCTTTCTAGGTTTTGGTTTCTTTTGAAACCTTGAGAATATTTTAAGGTTTGGTATTTGAAAGCCAATCTGAGATTTCTGCTTTGGATCATTCAAGGTTCTTGGATCTTACACTTTTATTCTCCTATTTGACTTTGTGATCTTCCCTGGGGTATAATCTCTAAACTTATCTTTTTACATACGCCCCCCCCCCCCCCCCCCCACATATATATATGCAATTGTGGTTTTGCATGTGTTAAACCGTGTCAACGTGTTTTTAGACAAGACCTCATTTTTTAAAACCCCAACTTTGTAATCTTTCATTATCGCCCAGATATTACTAAACTTGCTATAATCCATAAATATCTCTTGCACGTTTAGTAGATTTACTGTTATGAACTAAATATGTGTTTAAACCTGTTATGCCTTTAAAAAGATTTAATTTGTCTTTCTCATATTTGTGTAGATCCAATTATGGTTTATAAAACTCAAAATCTAAACTTCTAATACACAAAATTAACTTTTTCTGCACGGTTGAAACTTCAAACCTAAAGTATAGACTCTTTTTATCTAGTCTTTCAGTTTGACCCTTCAAGCTTTTGTGGAACCAAAACTTATTTAAATTTATTTTTTTACATCTTCATGATACTTTTGTCTTGATTATGAAGCTCGATTTGTATGTATTACTAAGTTTACTGTTTGTGTTATATGGTACTCTTTCTGTAGTTGTGGAATTGTTTAGTATTATCCTTGGTGTACTGGGTGTATTTGTTGTACGTATTCATTTACCCATTGTAATCTATAAATTATGCTTAAACTGTTGTTATAGTGGACTTATGGTGTGTGTGGTCTTGGTACTAAAAGACCAGGATTTTTTCAGTATGTTGGGTTCCTCACTCTGAAATTATTGTGTGATAATAAATTTCTCCTCATCTCATTTTGTTTCAAATTTAAATCCATTTTACTTTGAACATGAAACTAACCAGAATTAAACTTTATGTGTGTGTGTGTGTGTGTGTGTGTGTGTTCAACCATTGAAGTTTAAAATATTTTTATCAAAGAGTTAAAAGATAATTTAATTAATCTTAAAACTTTAGTGTATAAGATTATTTTCAGGGAAAGGTATTGATGGGTTCGATTGATAAAACCATATGTAAAATATGTTGTTATTATTATTATTTAATAAATGATTTTTTTTGTTCCTTTTAAAAGGAGGATCAAGTTTGTGAGAATAATTTATATTTGTTTAGATATATTGTTTCATATATAAATTCCAGTCAATAGAGATTAGAAGGAATTCCAGCGGGTCGGCTTTGGGTTTATCACAAGTAGATCAGAATTACAATTCTAACATATTGAAAGGTTCATAACCTAGATAGGAACTAAACATCGTATGTGAACGGTTGCAATCCAATCCTATTAGTTTATCTTAAACGACAAGAACATGTAAGATGGTTCGATAACTTTTACGATAGTTCAATAAAGGATTGTGATCAGTATATCCCAGGATTGTATTGAGCATGACTACCCATGAGATTTGAGTCTATGGGTTATCTTGATTAGACTCGGGATATCTCCCTCGATTTGCTAAGGTTGCATAGATTCTTAATCCCGAGGCTTATGAGGATTGGAATGCTTATATGATTATTTTTATTTCATGGGTGCGAATCAATTTTGGATTGACTAAAATGATCCTCACATATTGGGTGATAATTATATAAGTAGGTCTAAGATCTTAATTAAGAGGAATATGAATCCGTGGATAACTGGGATTGTTGATAGACTTGTAAGGTTTGTTTCAACTAGTAAACTCGTTAAGTGGATTATTAATAATCCGATGGAGTAACAAAATAAGTTAAGTCTGAGAATCAAGGAATTGATTAGATGTTTGTTTGATTCAATTTATGGTATATTGATTTGTCCAAATGGTTATCGAAAGCTTAAACTGGGGAATCACATTATGTACCATAATTAAATTTGCAAATAAGGCCTCATTATATCTAAGAGATTTTTGAGATAATTAAATTAGAGTGAAATTATAATTATCTAGTGGAATTATCTATGATTAAATAGAGAAAGGAAATAAAATTACGGTAAATGTAATTTGGATTTTCGAGTATTTATTTGGATCTAATTTAATTGTTTGTCTTGGTCTATAGTGTAGTCCATATATACAAGTAATCAGGTCCATACTCTCAAGAAATCCAGTTTGCCCCAATCTCATTTTTTGCACTTGTATATAAAGGTGTGGGAAAGGGTTTAAATCATAATAATTCATCATTAGGTTTTGAGAGGGGTGATTGAAAATACTATTCACGTGTTTATGAAGAGGGCGAAATATAGACAACCATATCTCAAGTATAAGCAAAGGTTTTCATCTCAAAAGGTGTGCACCCATCTTCCTGACTTTGGGAAGGCTAGTTGACTATAGGATCCGAGCGTTAAGAAGGTTTCAGTAAGGTTTTGGAGATCCAGAAAAAGTCATTCCTGCGTCACCAACAAATATTTTTCTCCCTATCGAAACCCTAGGTTTGTTCTTCAAACCTAGTTTTTGGTTTTACCTCTTTCCTATGTTTGTTAATCAAATATCAATGGCTAAAAAATTTATTTTGTGTATACCGATCCCCAATTATTGGTATTAGATCCTTTGGTTTAGAGTAATCATCCTTTGGAATGATCCATGTTGTGCAAACCTTGAAATACTAGTTTTGCATGTTGTGGAATGGTGTATCTTTGCGTATGCTTTAGTACTAACATGGGTTTGAAGAGATTCTTCCTGCATATCCCTTCCATCAAGGCCATGCATTATTTTTTCGTGTGATTTTATTCTACGGTGGATTATTCGTAGTTATTTTTTGTCTCTTAATTCGATATGGTTTCAAAAATTAATTTTTGTAATTATTTCATATCATTGTTGTAACACCCCATGATTTTTGAGACTGAGAAATTAAATTTTTGGGAAAATAAAATTTAATTAAATTGGAGAATTTTAAAATTTGGGAATTTAGGCCCAAAAATAGAGGATATTTCAAAGTATTCCGGATGACGATTTTAAGGGTAGCATCGATCCCGGAAGGGTCGAGAGAATCAAAATGACTATCATTGAGTTTTATTTCGATTCCGGATTGTTTTTAAGTCAGTTTGACTCGAATTGGAGTAAACGAGTAATTTAAAGTGTGTATTAACATTTAAAACTGAAATTTTTGTTTTAAAGGCTTAAGAGGCTTACGGATTAAGCCTTCTCATTTGAGAGAAAGAGAGAAATAGAAAGAAGAGAGAAAAGAAGAGAGAAAAGAAGAAAGAAAAGAAGAGGAAAGGAAGAGAGAGAGGAAGAAAGCTTGGAGATTTTCGGCCCAACCGCGACATCGAGGAAGATCCAACATCTACAAATCTGAGGCAAGTGTTTAATCTTGCTAAACAAGTCATTTGTGTATTTTATTTCATAATTTGTGGGTTAAAGGATGGATTTTTGGGTATTAATATCAAAACCTAAATTTTTGGGTTAAATCTTGAAATCAATGTTTACATATGGGTTTGATGGTGTATAAATGGTTGGGATCACTTTGGGTTGATTTATTGGCTTAGAATCATGTTGTGATATTGATTTG
The DNA here is from genome assembly GCA_949130495.1 of Sambucus nigra. Taxonomy (NCBI): domain Eukaryota; kingdom Viridiplantae; phylum Streptophyta; class Magnoliopsida; order Dipsacales; family Adoxaceae; genus Sambucus; species Sambucus nigra. Next base: position 387,605,625 of record OX422209.1, on the reverse strand, counting down.
GAGGTTAGAATGGAAATTTTAGGGTTTTAAATTCGTGGGTTTTGTTGAGAAATAGAAATCGGCCAGGATATCTAGTATGGCCGGTCGATCGCGGTCCGGGGACCGATCGACCGCGCGTTAGGGAAAAAGCCTACTGCATTTCTTCGTAGGCAAAATTTGGACCCGCGGTCGACCGGTCCCCTGTTTTTAGCCCAAGAATGGGAATTTCTTTTACCCCTTTTCTTTTGGAGTTTTATTCTTAGGGGCTTTCTTAATGGGCTTATTATGGAGGGTTATGATATTAGGTCTAGGGAATAGTGCCCTAGGTCGAATAGGGGCTTGCGGGCCTATGTTAAATTAATTTCGGAGGAGGGGATGCCTCTTTTAGTAATGAAAGGAATATAGGACTTAAGTGATTGGCGGATTGTTTTATCATGATAGAGGCAAATTATCATGAAATGGTTATAAATGGAATAGGGATAGTCTCTTTTGCCTATACGTGTATTAATAATGGATACCTTTAGGTATAGTGGGGGATCTCAGTGGGGACTTGAGTTCTAACTTGAGGTCCTAAGTGAGTTTAGATATGATTGAGGACCGATGAGAGAAGATGGCGTGCATCCTTGAGGAGTATAGACTTAAGGAAAAAGCTATGAATGTAATGAGATTTAGAGTTCATTAGAACTATTAAACCTTAGAAGGGATTCCAATACTTGAAATAAAGTTGGGTTAAGTTGAGGTTTATGGACTATTAGTTATATATATATATATATATATATATATATATATATATATATATATATATATATATATATATATCAATAGTCGAAATTAGTATTGGAGGCATGAATGTCCTTTTGGAGATATATAGAATGTGTAGTGATTGTTACCTACACTAAACTATGGGTGATAACCCTAAGGTTTGGATACATATGTATGTGTTTTGGGGAGACTATTCATCAAAGGAAAATGGATGAATATGCTTCAAGGGAAGGATTGTATTCACACATTGAGGTAAATTAAATGAGTTTGTGGTGACGGCTTGTATATTGAGGATTATGTATACTTATAGCCGAGTTTATATATCTTATATTTACGAACGAGAATTAGTTGTATATATAGATATATGGATACGAGAATATGTGTATATATATCTGTATGGATATGAATATATGGATATATTTGTGTTGTGGATATGCCTGATAAGGATATTTAAACCATATACGATGGTTTAATGTTTGATCATATGATGGGATCATATGGATGTGTATATATTGTGCATGTGAACGATATATATACTTATGTGGTTAAGCATACCCCGATCATGCTATCATTGGGAAGTTTTTGCGCAGAGGGTGAGCATCCTGGCATATAGAGCAGGGTGTGGATATTCCCCATGTCATAGTCGTCCCGTGTGATATTATATGATTTATATTTTTGGGATGAGACGTGGTGGGTATGTTTCGTCTCATTGCCGGTTTGGAGCTATGATCGCTTCCCGGGATGTCGTGTGTGTGAGTTATAGCGAGATGGGTGTCGTTGAGCCCCACCAGGGTGGTCCCCAGTATTGCTACGTGAGTTGGGCACTGGGAAGATGATAGCATGGTGCATTTTTATCGGCGATATATATAGTCGGGTGTATTATGTGCATGCCCATTGTACATCAAATATGATATGTACACTTGGTCATGGGTATGGATGATGGTATATATATATATATATATGGTTAGAATAAAATGCCTATATATATATTTATATATCCTATAGATGAAAGGATATGGAATCTTTATGGAGTACATCTTGGATGATTATGGTGTACTAGATTGATGGGGGTTGATGTATCGCATTTAAGGAATATTTCGGTTACATCATCCCAAGGATATTATTGGAGTTTTTAGTTGTTTTCATATTGTAGTCTAAATTTTAGTTGTTTTCATATTGTTTTCATATGGCATTATGGATCTCTAGGATCGACATTGTTAAGGAGTAGTGTAACGGGGTGGTTCCTTGTTTGGATTTCGCTTTGCAAGACACCCCATGCACGAAACACAGTGCAGTGTTGAGATTAGAGAAAATTTTTGTGAAATAATTATGTGTGGCATAACGGATCTCTAGGATCGACGTTGTCCAGGAGTAGTGTAACGGGGTGGTTCCTTGTTTGGATTTCGCTTTGCGAGACACCCCACGCACGAAACGTAGTACAATGTTGAGATTTGAGAGAAGTTTTTTCAATAATGATTTTTATACATGTTGTTTATTAATTAAATCTTATGGTTCAACCCAAATATATATGGGTAACGTATTAAGAATTATAATTAAATTATAAACCGGAATCCATTAAGCCTATTATGGCAAAATTGTTTGTAAACACAATCAAGTATGATTAGAAAAGGAGTGGATTCGTGGGTTAAGATAGGAAGGCAATTCTCGTGGGTATAGGCTGGGCCTATGATAAGTTAGGTTGTCCTTATAATCGGGGTAGTTTAACTAAAATTTGAGGACGCGAATAGGTGCGCGCCTTTAGACGAGAGGTGAGTTGGAGATCCACGAGAGTGCGATTCCACTTTAATTATGAAATAATGTGCACCGATATTTATTATGCACGGTTAACACACTTGCTAAATATTTTTCACACTCGGGCTCTGACCCGTTTACTTTTCTCTCCTGCCTATATATATGTATAATACTACAGGTGTCCTAACGCATGGATGTCGGTTGACCTTCTATCCAGAGTCTTGGGAGCCGTGACAGGTGCGGACTGTTGCGGGATGTATCTTGTAGTCGCTTCCTACTTCTTTAAAAATCTAGGTAGGATTCATGTTGTATATCGGGTTTATACCCAAGGGATATTTATAAATGTGTATATTTATTTCATTTTAGTTATTGTATTGGCTGTGACCCGACAGCTTATTTGGGTTTACTTCCTTGTGGTATATTTAGTTGTAGTTTTATTTCATTTTATTCTAGCATTTCATTTATCATAGTTCTTTCATGCATCTTTCTTTCCTTTATCTGTAGTTTTATAGTGTTAGTTTGTTGTCTGTTGCATATTTTATTTAATTTTAACATCTCGCTTATATGATATCGGGTAGTTAGTCCTATATTATATAGTACCGACAGTTGATGTTGAGACTGGACAATCTGAAACTCCTGATTTAATGTAGTATAGGGCTGGCCACCCGTTATTATTTTAAGCGGGGTGTTACAATTGTGTTTTGGAGGCATTTGGGATGGGATGAAATGTTGTTATTCACTTATAATCATGTATTAGGGTTTGTTTTAGTGTTTGGCAAAGTTTCATGTAGTTACAAGAAGGTTAAGAGAGGCTATGGAGTTTTTACATGCAAATTCGAGAGGGAGAAGAAGATGAATCCTGACAAGGCCAAACGATCGACCCCCTACTATCAGCCTAGGCATTTTTTATTTTTGGGGTTGTTAAATGGTGGTATTTCGCTGCGGTTTTTTGAAGATTAGCTCCATATAGACGATCATATTATAATGATCAAGACCCTCAAGAAATGTGATAAAGTCTACTTCAAGTTGGACTCTTTGTCAAAGGATCTGTTCTACAATAAGGACTCTGGTACTTGAAGAGTTTTACTTCAAGAATAGCTCTAGGACATTATGGACAGGCCATTTACGTCTTTTATTATTCCTACATTTATTTATTTATTTAATTTCTTGTTTGTTTCTTTATTTATATATTATTCCGTAATTCGTGTGCTAATTAAGTGGATAATTAGGAACACCAGTTTAATGGATAACCTGGATTATTTATTTTGAGACAGGCCTAGATCACCGATTTTCTTTGAAAATTTGGGTTGTGTTTTATTACATTCTAAATTAAATTGAAATCAGGGTAAATAAATTTTAATGTGTGATTCAAATTTAGATATCCAAATTTTTTATTTTTTGAAAAGTTGAAATTATATTTTTATTATATGAAAAATTAAATATAAGATCAAAATATTTATTTCACACAAATAAATTTTGAAATTACTAAGGAATTAAATTCGGTCTTTTGGAATTGAATAATTTTTTGTAAAAACCCTTAATGTTTAAAAATATTAAGCGGGAGATGGGTTTCAACATAAACCCTGAGATCTCCATCGACGTTTTCATAAATATAGATTGAGTGATTCCTTAAGTCCCCCCCCCCCCCCCCCCCCCCTCACACACACACGAATGGATGGAATTAATCAAGGCATCAGGAATTTATTAAAACTCTTAAGTAATAGTTTCTAGATATAGAATGTGAGTGAGTTCGATCCTCCTTATGAGGAAGTTCATCACGCGTTTGTTCTATTTTGAGGAATCTAGCGGTGGTATATGCTTATACATAATTAATTATATCCTCCCCCATCGAATCAATGTCATTAAGTATGGGACTAAAAGCCCTTGACTATTAAATTATGTTGGACCGAAGTTCCTGAACTCTCCAGGCACATAATCGAAAGACAAAATTTTTCTACTTCAAGGTGGGGTGATTTAAGCTTCCCATCGAAAATCTCACTCCATAAGGGAACTTAGATGTCTAGCGATTTTTTACTTTAAAATGATGGTGAGTTGGCCACATTAAAATTAAAACAATGTTAAATTTTCACACCAATTTTTTGAAACTAATTCGCTTTTCCAAATTTTATGACTCTCAAATTTCAAAATGGGATCTTTATTAAACCCACTTGTGTAAGGACATATTTTTATAAGTCCGATATCAATTTATTATGTCATATACCGCTACACCATCGAAGAGCATTCAAGAGCATTCTACATCAAGACGGATTCGAATTAATCAAGTTCTTCATTAAAAAGGCTTCGCGAAGTTTACTTTGGTAAGGTTACGTTTTTAATAACTTAACTTTCCACTTAGAGCTTTTGGGATATTTTTATAAAATATTTTCTAAGTGTTGTAGCGGACTTTTTCATCAAAATTTGAGAATGAGTATTTTTTCTAAGTCCTGAAGCGTACCTCAATTTTGACGCCCAGGTTGTTCAAGCGAGATAGAAATCTCGTTCGAGCGACATATGGATATTTGTACGTCGTTCACACGAGATCCTTATCTCGTTTGAACGAGCTCGTATACCGAGGCGACACATTTTTGTATAAATACTCATTAAATGGCTTCGTTTTCATTAAGAAGTCCCAGCGTTTTAAAAGACAGAAATCGGCGAAAGTGTAGAATCCTTTTGACTTCTTCTTTTAGGGTTTAATCCCTTTTTGTTTTCAATTCACAAAAATCCCATATCCTTTGGTGAATTGTTTTGGTTTTCAAGAACACACTTTTCTTTTTATCATTCTTTGTGGGGAGAACTCTACAACCGAAGAGCCGCATGCTATTGTGGAGGGAGTCTCTATGGAGTGTTTTGGGCTGCGGTCCTTGTGGTATAGCTGCGCGTGAACCACTGTAGATTTCTTGTCGTTGCTTTGAAGGTTTGACGAAGACACCGTGTGTTACACTTGTGGGCGATTATCAGGTTGCATGTAAGTTAATGGTCATGTGAATTCTTCAAAGTTCTAGAAATAAAAAGGTTTTTTCCTTCGGGGATTTTTCCTGAATTTTGTGTCACATGCTTTATTTATTTATGGGTTGACACACGCACACACGTAGTTGCATGTTTAGGGGCTGAATTTATTTGGTTTGAAAATAGACTCTAATTAAATAAGTGTGCCAAATTGAAAACATATGAATTAATTCAAATCGATATCACACACTACATTTATTCGGTTTTTCAAATTGGTATCAGAGCAGGTTACCCTAATTTATCGCATATTCCTATTTTTCGCAAAATCATGTGATATTGATTTTTTGAAAATTGGTATCAAAGAAGGTTATGCTAATTTATCGCGTGATCCTGATTTTTCAAGGATTTATTTTTTTGATACAATTTGACTTCTCACATCGACAAATTGGTATCAGAGCAGGTTACCCTAATTTATCTTGAATTCCTATTTTTCGCAAAATCGTGTGATATTGATTTTTTGAAAAATCAGTTTTGTGAAAAATCGGAATTTTTCCAATGGAATGCCCATTTAATGAGCCCATTTTTGAAAAAGTTCACGATCGTGCTGAAATATTAAAACTTTTGAATTTGAAACTTTGCAAAAGAATTAAAGTTTTGGAAAAAGATTTTTTTTTTTAATAGTAAGATTGAATTTTTGCAAACGTTTCAAACTCAAATAGATATTTTTCGTGAAGATTTTGGTAATTTGTGTATTGATTTTGATTCTTTAAAAAATGTCAAAAAGGAGAGTGATAAAAGAGTCCTAGTTTTAGAGAAGGAATTCAAGGACTTAAAAAATTCTAGGGTTCCCGTTTGTGTCGTCGAGGATAAAAAATTAATCGATGATTTTACGGCACGTGAAAAGACTCTTAGGGATAAGTTTGTTAAGGGGGAGTGCAATTAACTGTTAAGTTTAACTAATAATTTGAAAAGGAAATCCCTATCTTTGGAAGAGTCTAATTCGTTGCGTGAATCAAATATTTTGAAGTTGAAAAATGCTTTAAATGAATCAAGTAGGTTTGATAGGGGTAATGGATCGTCGTGTTCTAACACTTTCGTTGCCAAAGCCAAAGCCATTATTTGTTTTAGAGGATCAACCGTTCCCAAGGACATTAGAAAAGGTCAGCCCCTAGGTTTCATTCCACCTGTTTACACATGTTCACATTGTGGTAGGAAAGGTCACCTTAGGAGATTTTATTTTGATCTTGGAACAAGTCCTAGGAAGTCGAACTCTAGCGTTTCGTTGGTTCCCAAAACCCCCACACATCATGTCACATCCGTTTGGGTTAGGAAATCACTTTTGGATAAGCTAGATTTTAGACAAGTTGATTCTCGTGTGCTTGCACATGATTCTTCTCTTGCCATATCATATAGATGATTGTGTTTTCATGTTTTTCATATGCTAGTTTTTTGTTTCATGATATTTATGTTTTCTAGCGTTGTGAAATGTACTTTTTGTAGAAATTTTTGCTTTTGAAAAATACAAAAAGATTTTATTTTGATAAAACTTTTGAAAAATCCAAAAAGATTTTTGTATTTTGTTTGCACCTTTTGTGGATGGACACTTAGGATGACCGAGTCACAACATCATTCCATTTTTTTTCATGTGACTATTTGATAGTGTATTGAGACAATAGGTCAATTCATCCATGTGATTTATAATGTTTGGAGTCATTAAGATGTAATTAAGTGTTACTTCCTTATGTCTGAATCATGATTTACTTTAATGCACACGTGCACGAATTTGTTTGATTATTGTGCTTGTCTTATCACATGTCGGATGGGTGTTTTTACTTCAATTCTGTCTTTGAAAGTGTGGAAGCCCCCAATTTTTAAAGTCTTTAAAAATATATTTCCTTTTTATGAAATGGATATGCGGAAGCGTTAGATGATGGTTCAAAAAAATAACAAATTTGAATTTCTTTTTCAAATTAAAATTAAATTAAGTGAAATTAAATTAATCCATTAAAACATTTTCACTTAAACATAATTAATCCAAGTGCTAGAATTTTCCTAAGTCATATTTTGCAATTTTATCAAGTTAGGCAAACCAGTTTTAACAAATGACTTGAATTAAATTAGCGTTACCCAAATTTAATTTAGCATCAAATTAAATTAAGTGTGACAATTAAAACCAAATTTATCTTGTATTATCCTAAGCATGTGTTCTAAGTTATTATGCAAGATACGAGAGAATCAGTCACACTACGCCGCGATGTACGAGGAAAAACCCACAACGGGAAATAACCTCGGACGGCCCTAGCCTCAAATCCACTAAGTACAAAATTTACATTTACAAGACAGATGACTTACTCTCTCAACTCAAACCCTCTAAAGCCTTGACTCATCTTCTTGTAATCACCTCTTCCTAGAGGATAACCACGGAGCTCCACCGCGATCTCGAACTCACCGATCGAACAATAGGTACACTGTCAACCACACATGGTGCCTTTTATCATGTGAGAAAGCCGCAGCTAAACAATTCTTCTTCTTTTTTGAGGGATTTAGAAGAAAACCCAAACTTCTCTTCAAACGAATGTAGAGATAAACAAGTGCCAAAATGCTCCAAGCAAAGTATATGTACATATGAACTTGGAAGAAACAAATATGGGTGTAACTAAGTCTTTAAAGATTTTTTCTTTATAAAATGAACACTCAAACTCATGAACTTTTTCTTGAAAGAATCAACTCTCAAAACTCTCTCTAGGAGTTAGAATATTGTGAAAAAGTTAACTTACAAACTTTGGTTACCGCACTATAATAATCTGTCAAAATTTAGTGGGGTAAGAAAGTGGGAAACATGGGTAAAAACTACTAAAAATAGCCAAAAAAAATTCCCGCCTGACATCTCGTTCGAATGAAATTTTCGTTCGAACGACATCTCGTTCGAAGAAGGCTTCTAACGAAGTTCCAGTGTGAACTCGTTAGAAATCTCATTGGAATCTCGTTCGAACAACCATCTCATTCAAACGATATTTCGAACGAAGTTCCAGTGGCCAATATGGGAACTCGTTGGCAGACTCGTTCGAACGACATCTGGTTCGAACGAAAAAAACTCTTTCGAACGACATATCGAACGAACTTCAAAAAAGTTTGAAAAATTCTATTTTTGCCCAGAAACTTTATATTCTTTATTTTAAAGTTTTAATCGAAATCTTTATGAAAACAAAACACAGTTTTAAAACCTAACACCCAATAAACTTGTTCCAAGCTCCTATATATATATAAAATGCATTCATACCTTGGGAGCATGGAACCACTATTGATGACGTAGAAACGAGGCACATAAACTCGGCATTTGATGAAGCTTTATACTCTTTGCTGCTGCGTCTTCAACTAAACACATCATAGGCTTGAATATGTACGCTTGAACACTATCCTATGACATAAACACTTTTGTCCGGAATTGAGCCAAAACTACAAAGGACTCAATTGAAAATTTATGTCCTTACAAATCTCCCCCTTTGGCTATTCCGGGACAAAAACCAAACAAAAGTCCTAAAGGGCCGTCAAGCTCTACTAGACTGACAAAAATGTCCCACCCAAAATAAAATTACAATGCTTGACTTAAACAACCCGAAGGATCATAATCTTTGCAGGTGAAAGTTGCCACTTATAATATAACTCCTGCACACTTAAGCAAACACATTGCACACATAGGGAAAATCAAATCAAAATATTTAATGCAAGTAAAGTAAGCACTCCCTAAATTAATGCTTTCCCTTTATCAACTATGATCAACTTAGAAACTTAGAAAGACGTCTCCCCCTAAGATATAAATCTCCCCCAAATTAAGATACGATTATAATAGGATTAGATACCATTTCTCTCCCTATCATTCCCCCCCTTTTTGTTCAGGAATAGACAAAGGCTAAAGAATCAAAAATTAACTGTTCTCCCCCAATTAAAGCATATTACCCTTATACTAAACAAGTGATAAATAAAATGGGATACCAAGCAACACCTGCAAATGTGCAAAAATGATGAGAATATTGAAGTATATGGGAAACAAAAGCACAACTAATCCAACAAAAATAACGGATACCAACTAGGATGCAAGAAAATGATACCAATAAGATACATAAAGTATTCAGCATGTGATATCAACAAAGAATGCAACAAGATAGATACCAATTATGAATTAAAGCATATATGGACTAGAAGACAAGGCAAAGACTAAATAAAATATCATACATATGTATACACAATAGACGTAAGTACACATATATAGATATAAACTCACAAATGACACAAAATACGATAAGCTTTTCACACTCGTATGGAAAAAGTGTGTTATATGGAAATGGTAGTGTAGGGGTGTGAACTAGTAACAATTAAATTTATACCCAAACACTTAAAACATGTTCACGGAGTTCTCAATTGATTGCAAACTTCATCACATTTGTATATAACCTCATGTGACAATATAGATTGAACTCAATGAACAAACATACACAATGTATACAAACCTAGCATGTTGATGATTCTACAAACCAATAGAGTCATGACATTGAAAGCGCAACTAGGATATACTGACATTGTGCAAACCGTTGATATACCATCCAATCTCCCTCAATAAGCATATATATTATTCATTTTAAATGAATATATCAATCAAACATAGGCCTTGATAATTATTTTCTTTTTAATGCCATATTTTCTATTTTTAGGCCTTGGACCACGATTTTCTTTTAGGTCCAAAAAAACGGTGGATTACTATTTGCAAAGGGCAATAAATCCTTTCGGAGCCCTTTCCCGTGCACATTTATATTTATCATTTTTTTTATTTCTCACAAATCTCACGTGCAACGGATTTTGACATGCACTAGTCCTCCTAGGTCACAAATATGTAAATGACAAGATTGGTAGGAGAACACCTCACAAAGCTCAATTACAACATGTGACATTAAAATTTCAAATGAGCTCGTGCATGTGTGAATAGAGGCATATAAAAATAGAATCCATTTAATCAATACAAAATTCAACTACTCCATATAAATATGGTAAAGAACATTTTAAGGATTGACAATCTAAACCAAAAGTTCTAGCCACATGGGAGCGTAAAAGATGGGATTCAAACACAAGTATATGCCACATAAAGTGTGTCAAACAAAATACACACAAAATAAAATATTTTTGAATTTTTGACATTTTTTAGCCAAAAAAATATATACTCAAAAGAACACACAAAAATCATTTGTATTTTTCATTAAGCTTAAATGAAACAAATAAAACACAAATGATAACCAAAAATCTTTTTAAAATTTTCATTTAATGCAAACAAAAAGAAGCAAATATAATACAAAAAGATAAACAAAAATCATTATTCTAGCATGAGATATGTGATGAAGCAATGACTAGAAAATTACTAAATAAGAATACATTTAGCATGATAATATAGCTTGAAGCACAAAAGCTAAAGTATTGCAAACACTAACACATTCATCCTTTAGATTTAGCAAGGGAGGGAGCATGTGAAAGTAAATGTGAATCAAACGTCCTATTTTTCAAGGCAACCAAGTTGGATTTCCTAATCCTAATTAAAGTAGAATGACTATCTTGGGGTGTAGGAATTTCAACTACCTTGGTTGCTTTACGTTGAGATTTTCTAAAAATTTGTTTAAGATCAAAACAAAATTTCCTACGATGACCTTTTCAACCACAATGTGTACAAGTAAAATTACGTCGAAATTTGGTACCTAAGGAGTGATCTCTAAAGGCTTTCCTAGTAGATTCTCCTAAAACATTGGTTTTGGCTTTATGAATAGATTCAGTACAAGTATTGAAGCCTAAACCACAAGTGTCATTTTTAATTTGGACCGTTCCTAAGATTTTATCTATTTTTTCCGAACGACACTCCAAACCAAATTTGACATTTCTAGAGTCTTTTAATTTATTTTGCAATTCTAAAATGTTAGACTCTAATAAAGCATTTCTCTCTTCAAAAGCAAGAATCTCCTTTTTCAAGGATTCCATTAAACCCTTAAGGCTATCTCTCCCGCCTTCTATATATTCAAGCTTCTCTCGAAGAGTCCTCTCACGTGTACTAATGTCTTCAACCAACACACTATTATCAATGACATTGACACGTTCTTTCAAACTAGCTTCTAACTTCAAACTAGCTCTTTTTAATTTAATTGATATTTCATATAATTCTTGAAAAGCATTTTAAAGTTCACTCAGATTAACCTCTTCTTCATTTTCACTCTCTATTTCTTCTCCACTCTCACTATCATAAAAAACAAGGGAATCGTAAACTAAGACCTTGGAAGTGTCATGTGTTAAATTTTCATCTATAGATGAGTTGTCACTATCACTCACATGACTAGCCATAAAATCCATAAAGTTGGGCTTAGTGGGGGAATCGGATCCCTTTTCCTTATCACTATCACTAAGGGTCGCATTATATGAAATGGGTCACTTACCCTCTCTCCTTAGTTTAGTGGGGCACTCATAAGACCTATGGCCATACCCTTCACAACCAAAACACTTATTTGACTCGTCCCTATTTAAATTTTCGTTAGAGGATTTAGGGATCATTTCGTCTTTGTCATACTTAGAAGTTTCAAATTTCTTAAAATTATTTTTAAATTTATCTTTGTTAAATTTAAGAAATTTTCTAAATTTTCGAACAAACAGGGCCATGTCTTCTGAGTCACTATCACTCTCGCTCTCTACTACTTATTTGACCTCTTTTCGGGCTTTTAAAGAAACGCCATTTTCTACTTTCTTTTTAGTTTTAGAGGGAAATATGTCTAGTTCATAGGTTTGTAAATCACCTACGAGCTCTTCTAATTTCATAGAGGCTAAAGTTGGTAAAGAATTTAAAACGGTCACTTTTGAAATAAATCCATCGGGAAGTGGCCTCAAAATTTTCTTTACAACTCGGTTGTCGGGTATTTTCTCTCCCAAATTAAAAGATGCATTGACAATGTCGAAAAGTCTGGCATAAAATTCATCAAAAGTTTCATTATCGTTCATTTTGATAGTTTCAAATTGAGTGGTGAGGTTTTAGAGTTTAGAAGCTTTAACGACACTAGTACCTTCATGAGTGAGTTGTAAAATATCCCACGCTTTTTTAGCGATCTCACACGTCATAATGCGTCGGAATTCATCCGGTGTGACAGCGCTAAACAAGGTGTTTAAACCTCGGGAATTAAAGTTTGAAAGTTTAAATTCCCCCTCACTCCATCTTCGGTCGATTTGGGAACACGTTCATTTTCTACTAAATGTGTAGGTGGGGACCACCCGTTAACGACAGACAACCAAAATCTCTCGTCGATAGATTTTAGTGCCGATTCCATTCGTGCTTTCCAATACGCGTAATTAGAACCATCGAAAATAGGAAATTTAGAAAATGGGAAAAATTCCATTTTGGCTAAAAAATTATTTAAAGGATCTTAACGAAATAATTTATCGCTTTGACTCTGATACCAATTTGAAAGTGTGGAAGCCCCCAATTTTTAAAGTCTTTAAAAATATATTTCCTTTTTATGAAATGGATATGCGGTAGCGTTAGATGATGGTTCAAACAAAATAACAAATTTTAATTTCTTTTTCAAATTAAAATTAAACCAAGTGAAATTAAATTAATCCATTAAAACATTTTCACTTAAACATAATTAATCCAAGTCCTAGAATTTGCCTAAGTCATATTTTTCAATTTTATCAAGTTAGGCCAAATCTATTTTAACAAATGACTTGAATTAAATTAGCGTTACCTAAATTTCATTTAGCATCAAATTAAATTAAGTGTGACAATTAAAACTAATTTTATCTTGTATTATCCTAAGCATGCGTTCTAAGTTATTATGCAAGATAAGAGAGAATCAGTCACACTATGCCGTGATGTACGAGAAAAAACCCACAATGGAAAACAACCTCGGATAGACCTAGCCTCAAATCCACTAAGTACGGAATTTATATTTACAAGACAAATGACTTACTTCCTCAACTCGAACCCTCTCAAGCCTTGACGCGTCTTCTTGTAACCACCTGTTCCTAGCGGATAGCCACGGAGCTCCACCGCGATCTTGGACTCACCGATCGGACAATAGGTACACTATCAATTCTTCTTCTTCTTCTTTGAGGGATTTAGAAGAAAACCCAAACTTCTCTTCAAACAAATGTAGAGATAAACCATTGCCAAAATGCTCCAAGCAAAGTATATATATATATATATATATATATATATATGAACTTGAAAGAAACAAATATGGGTGTAACTAAGTGTTTAAAGAATTTTTCTTTATAAAATGAACACTCAAACTCATGAACTTTTTCTTGAAATAATCAACTCTCAAAACTCTCTCAAGGAGTTAGAATATTGTGAAAAAGTTAACTTACAAACTTTGGTTCCCACACTATAATAATCTGTCAAAAGTTAGTGGGGTAAGGAAGTGGGAAACATGGGTAAAAACTGCGAAAAAAAATTTCCCGCCTGACATCTCGTTCGAATGAAATTTTCGTTCGAACGACATCTCGTTCAAACGAGGCTTCTAACGAAGTTTCAGTGTGAACTCATTAGAAATCTCGTTCGAACAACCATCTCGTTCGAATGACATTTTGAACGAAGTTCCAGTGGCCAATATGGGAACTCGTTGGCAGACTCGTTCGAACGACATCTGGTTCGAACGGAAAAAACTTGTTCGAACGACATATCGAACGAACTTCCAGAAAGTTTGAAAAATTCTATTTTTGCCTAGAAACTTTATATTCTTTATTTTAAAGTTTTAATAGAAATCTTTCTGAAAACAAAACACAGTTTTAAAACCTAACACCCAATAAACTTATTCCAAGCTCCTATATATATATCAAATGCATTCATACCTTGGGAGCATGGAACCACTGTTGATGACGTAGAAACGACCACATAAACTCGGCATTTGATGAAGCTTTATACTCTTTACCGCTACGTCTTCAACTAAACACATCATAGGCTTGAATATGTACACTTGAACACTATCCTATGACATAAACATTTTTGTCCAGAATTGAGCCAAAACTACAAAGGACTCAATTGGAAATTTGTGTCCTTATAGTCTTTAAAAACGAACCAAGCGTGATAAAACTTGGCCAGAAAGTAGTACTTGTAAGAACCATTTGGCGAGGTTGTGTGCTTTATTTGAAAACGGTGAAGGGCTGCAAAAGGTACTCATATATCCTTTGCGATTAAGCCACCATTTAAATTGGACCTAAAAAATTGAGGAATTTTATTATCCGGGGTCCAAAGAGGTTTAAAAGAGATCGAAAAATTTAAAGACAATAAAAAGAAATTCATGCGAAAAAGGGCCATTAGGTTTTTGCACGAATTCTCCAAAGTTTGAGAATTTAGTTTATACACCTCTAAAAGAAAATATATATGAAGGAGTTTGGATTTAGAATTAAAACGGGTTTGCACGTCATTGAAAGTCTTGAAAAAACGATAAATAGTTTTGGACGTTATTGGTGTGCAAATCACTTTGACTTTGATTTGTTGATTTGTATAAGACGATGTCATCTAAATTCAACAATTTTTACACCTAAGGATACTTTTGATGTTCATTCGTTAGGGGTACACGTATGCATCGTGCACATATGATTGATTGAGTTTATTTACCTATCGAATGTGTTTACACCCATATATTCCATTTCCATGACTTGGTTGTTTTCGTTTAAATCCATGGTGTGATTTTTAATATCTTATTTTGGTATGAAAAATTAAAAAAATTCAAAAATAGTTTGTGGATGTTTTTGGGACATACCTTTGCATGCGCATATTTTGATCCATGTTTGCAATGCATTTTTTGTGACACTCCGTGTTTTGATTTTTTCTTCTTATCTGTCAATTTGGGGACATCATAAAAAGGGGGAGAAAGAATTATCATGCTATGGGGGAGATTTGATTTATTAATGCTTTATTCTTATATCATTTCAAACTCAATGCGTCACGAAGGTATTATACTTCATCTCATGTGTGTAGGTACAAAGACTGAAGATCATTATGTTACACACCTTGATGAGAAAATCTTTGAGATTTGACAAAAATATTTGAAGAACAGTTTGAGATCTTGCAAATTTATTTAATGGGAGGGTAGATTTGAATAGGAATTTTGGTTTTTGATAATTTGGATATTTTTATGTATGTACCGGCATAGACATAGGGGGAGATTTGTAAGGACATATTTTTATAAGTCCGTTATCAATTTATTATGTCATATATCGCTACACCGTCGAAGAGCATTCAAGAGCATTCTACATCAAGATGGATCCGAATTAATCAAGTTCTTCATCAAAAAGACTCCGCGAAGTTTACGTTGGTAAGGTTATATTTTTAATACCTTAACTTTCCACTTAGAGATTTTGGGATACTTTTATAAAATATTTTCTAAGTGTTGTAGAGGACTTTTTCGTCAATATTTTAGAATGATTATTTTTTTAAGTCCTGAAGCGTACCTCGATTTTGACACCCAGTTCGTTCAAGCGAGATAGCAATCTCGTTCGAGCGACAATTGGATGTCGCGAGATGTCGTTTGAACGACATATTTACGTCGTTCGCGCGAGATCCTTATCTTGTTCGAACGAGATCGTATACCGAGGCGATGCATTTTTATATAAATACTCATTAAATGGTTTAATTTTCATTAAGAAGTCCCAGCGTTTTGAAAGACAGCTACCTGCGAAAGTGCAGAATCCTTTTGACATATTCTTTTATGGTTTAATACCTTTTTATTTTCAATTCACAAAAATCTCATATGCTTTGGTGAATTGTTTTGGTGTTCAAGAACACACTTTGATTTTGATCATTCTTTGTGGGGAGAACTCTACAATCGGAGAGTTGCGTGCTATTGTGGACGGAGTCTTTATGAAGTGTTTTGGGTTGCGATCCTTGTGGTATAGCTGCGCGTGAACCACTGCATATTTCTAGCCGTTGCTTTGAAGGTTTGACGAAGACACCGTGAGTTACACTTGTGGACGATTATCAGGTTGTATGTAAGTCA
Organism: Sambucus nigra; assembly: GCA_949130495.1. Taxonomy (NCBI): domain Eukaryota; kingdom Viridiplantae; phylum Streptophyta; class Magnoliopsida; order Dipsacales; family Adoxaceae; genus Sambucus; species Sambucus nigra. The sequence goes on along the minus strand of OX422209.1, from coordinate 387,589,165 downwards.
ATGGTATTGTGAATTCTTCAAAGTTCTAGAAATAAAAAGGTTTTGCCCTTCGTGGATTTTTCCTAAATTTTGTGTCACATCTTTTATTTATTTATGGGTTGACACACGCACACACGTAGTTGCATGTTTAGGGGCTGAATTTATTTGGTTTAAAAATAGACTCTAATTAAATAAGTGTGCCAAATTAGGAACTTGCGAATTAATTCAAATCGATATCACACACCGCATTTATTCAATTTTTCAACTTGCTTCAGTCTTGAAGGACAACATGTTAACTGGCATGAACTATATTGAGTGGAAAAGAAACATAGACATGATCCTAAGTGATAAGGACTTTAAGTTTGTCTTGAAAGAGACATACCCAACCAAGATAGAGGATGCTACCCAACCCAAAAAGAAAGTCCAAGCCCACCAGAGATAGCAAAAGACTGATCAGATGGAACGCTGCTATGTATTGGTCTTTATGAGTTATATGTTATGACACTAGCATCAACAAATATCCACTATTGATAAGATGATATTAAACCCCAAAGATATGTTTGAGGATCAAAACTGTGCCATAAGGTTAGACTATATGGAAAGGTTGGTCAACGCCAAGATGCCTTAGGGTATTCCCATGAGCGAGCACGTTCTAAATATGATCTCCATCTTTGTATAATTGGATGTTCTTGGATTTGAAATCGGTGGGGAAACTCAAGTTGATTTTGTTCTTTAATAACTAAAGGAGTTCTATAAATAACTTCGCCTCAATTATTCAATGAACAAAAATTATTACTCACTAGCTCAACTTCTTAAGGAACTATAGGTTATGGAGAATATCAATAGGTATAATGGCATGGTTCGGGTTGCTGAGAAAGGCCCATCTACGTCTGTCCTGAAAGTTAAGAATTAGAAAAAGGGCAAGCCTTAGTCAAAACCTAAAGTTGTTAATCCTAACTTTAAGCCCCAGGGTGGAGGTAAGCAGCCGAAATGAAACTATTACATCTGCAAGAAGGAAGGACACTAGAAGAAGCGATGCCCGATCTTTTTAGCAAAGAAGAATGGAAAAATTAATTTCTCATATGTCATTGATACATATTTTATAGTGAAATCTCTCGGTACTTGATGTGTAGATGAGGTAGCCACTAATCATGTTTGTAATTCTTTACAGGGGTTCCAGGTAACTAGGGAGTTCAGTGATGGAGAAATTTTTATGTTCATGGGCAATCATCACGAGGCAGTAGCAGTAGTAGTAGAAAATTTAGTTTTAAATTTTGGTGAATTATTATTAGTAGATTGTTTTTAATTTAATGGTATTAGAAAATTTATATTTTGGTTTATAAGCTTATGATAGACGGATACCTATTTTATTTTAATAAATGAGTTTTGATCAAAAAGGGAAAATCCCTTATCTATTTTGGAACTTTGAAAAATGATATTTATATTACAAGACATGTTTAACCACTGCTACTTAATACTGAATTGAATAACTTAAATGGAAATAATGAAAAGAGAAAGAAACCTTCTATGTTGAACCAAACATATCTTTAGCACTTGCGATTATGTCACATAAATCTGAAAAAGATACAAAAACTAGTTTAAAATGGGCATTTGAGCTCATTGGAAGTGGAGGCACTTCCAATATGTGAATCCTACTTAGAGGGAAATATGACCAAAATGACATTTACATACAAGGGGTATAGGTGCAAAGATGTGCTGGAATTGGTTCACACTGGTTTGTGCGGGCCTGTGACTATCCAAGAAAGAGGTGACTATGAGTACTTCAGCTTTTTCATCAATGATTACTCGAGGGATATTTTTACCTAGTAAATGACAAGTCTGAAACCTTTAATAAGTTCAAAGAGTATGAGGATGAGGTGGAGTGTTTTCAAGGTAAACTAGTCCATACTCTATGATCTGGTTGTGGAGGGGAATACCTATTGGTAGAGTTTAGACAACAGTTATCAGAGTTAGGTATCATAACCCAATTTTTTGTACTGGGCACTCCAAAACAAAATGGTGTAGAGAAAATAAGTAAAATAAATATTTTGGATATAGTTATATCTATGATGAGATATTTGGATCTGTTATATTATTTTTGGGGTTTTATACTCAAAACGACTATAATTTTTTTATCTTAGTTCCATCTGAATCTTTCTTATCAACTACTATATAACTCTATAAATGGAAAAAGCCAAGTCCAACTCATATTCGGATATGAGGTTCCCCAACACATGTGCTTCAGAAGGATCCAGGGATGTTAGAATCAAGGACAAGCGTATGTCTCTTTGTGGGTTAGCCTAAAGGAACCAAGGGTGACCAATTTTATGATCCTAAGGGCATGAAAATTATTTGTTATCACAAATGCTAGGCTCTTAGAGTTAGATTATATGATTGACCATAAGCCCAAGAGCATGATTATCTTGCTAAAGCTAAGAGGATAAGAGTAAGAAAATGCTTTGGTACATGATGAAATACAACATGATATTGGTAGTACACTACTTGATCATAGTGGGTGAATTGTCGATGATTAGGATCCATATGTAACTTATACTGGAACATAAGTGGAATCACATAGTCGTGGTTGAGTCGGGCATTGACCTGATAAGTTAGTGTATTTGGGAGAGCACTTCAGTGAAGTACCAAACAAACACGAACTGGATCCTGTTAACTATAACGAGTCACTCCAAGATAGAGATGCAAAGCTTTGGCAAAAGACTATGGATACTGATACGAATTCAATGTAATCGAATCAAGTGTGGGAAATTAAATACTTTCCAAATGGTATTAAACCCATCAGTTGCAAGTGGGTTTACAATAAGAAGGGGTAGATAGAAAGGTGGAATCCATCAAGGCACGACTTATTGTGAAGGGGATCATTCAGTAAGAGGGGATCGACTATGAATAGAACTTTTCAACAATATACATAATTAAGGCTATTCAGATTCTTTTATCGATTATCGCACATGTCGATTACAATACTTGGAAAATAGATTTCAAGACAACATTCTTGAACGGTAATATTGACGAGTGAATCTATATGGTTCAATCCATGAGATTCATAACAAAATGCTAAGAAAGAAAGTTTTATAAGATTAAGAAAACCAGTTATAGACTTAAGCAAGCACCAAGGCCTTGGAATTTCTTATTTGATCAATGTATAGATTCAACTTTTGTACATAAGAAGAATAATGGATTTGTAGTGGTAATTTTGATATTTTATGTAGATTATATTCGCCTAATTGGGAATGATGTGGATGCATTATCTAGCGTAAGAGTGGGGTTATTTAGTCAGTTCGATATGAAGGACTTAACAGAAACTAGCCACATCTTAGGGATCAAGGTATTGTGTAATCGAAAAAATAGGATGTTGGGCTTATCCCAAGCCACTTATATTGTCACAATACTCATAAGGTTTAATATGAAAGACTGGAAAAAAGGTCTTATCCTTTTCAAACATGAAGTTACTTTATCTAAGGATTAGTTATCTAAAACACTTAACAAGATAGAGAGGATGAGAAATATTCCTTATGCTTTTACAACGAGGAGCCTCATATATGCTATGGTTTGTACTAGATCAGTTATCTATTATAACACTGGCATGGTCATCATATTTCTTATAATCTAGGTGAGGAGAACTGGACTACTACAAAGCACATTCTCAAGTACCAAAAAAGGACTAGAGATTATGTGTTGGTTTACTCAACGGATAGTCTATTACCCGTTGGGTACACAAAATCGAACTTTTAGTTGGATAGGGATTAAATAAAATCGACCTCGAAGCATATGTTTACTTTAGGATGTGGAGTCATAAGTTAAAGGACCATCAAGTAATCATGTATTTTTTATTCAACCATGGAAGCATAGTATGTTTCCATTTCGAAGGCATTAAAATTGGTTGTTTATCTCCAAAACTTTCTGAGTTATTTTGGTATCATTCCTTCAGTACAATTGGTTCTCATACTTTATTGTGACAATATCGATGCCACTATAAATTTAAAAGACGAAGGACTAACAGTGGGGAGACATCACCGTGGCCAAGATTACAACTGAGGACAACCTTGTAAATCCTTTTATAAAGAGCTTCCAACTTGGAGTTATAGTAGTCAAGTAGGAGGAACGGGAGTTAAGTGCATGTCCATATGGATTTAAGACTAAGTGGGATATTGTTATGGGTTATTCATAAGACCATGTATAAAATATTGCTTCATATACAAATTTCGCTCAATAGAGCTTAGTATAAATTCTACTGAATCGGCTTTGGGTCATAAGGAGATTAAAATTCCAATTATAGAACTATGGAAATGTTCACAACCTAAATGGAAAATTGACATCCTATCGGAACGGTTGTGATGAAATTCTTGTAGTTTATCTCAAACTACGGGAACCTATACGATGGTTCGATAACTTGTTCGATAGTTTAATAGATGAATGTGATTGGTACATCCTAGGAATGTATTAAACAAAACCACCCCTGATATTTGAGTTTAAAGGTTATCATTATTAGACTCATGCAATCTCACACCATTTGCAATGTGTTCATAGATTCTTAATTCTGAGAATTATGAGGATTGGAATGCTTATATAATTGTTGATTTGATTGCGATTGCCATGGGTGAGATTCATTCTTGGATTGAATCAAATGATCTCTGTATATTGGGTGACAATTACATAAGTAGGCATGAGATCTTAATTCGAAGGAATTTGCATCCAGGAGTACCTAGTATTAGGATCCCCCTTGATAGACTTATATGGTTTGTTTCCACATGTAAACCTGAGAAGTGGATCATTATTGATTCAGTGGAGTAGTGAAATAAGTTAAGTGTGAGATGCAAGAAATTTATAAGATATTGGATAAAGTCAATTCTGGCAAATTGATTTGATCCAATGGGTATTTAAAGATTAACGCGAGAATCATATTATGTACCATAATCATCTTTGTGAATTAGACATGATTATATCTGAATGATTTCTGAGATAGTTGCAGTCATATTGTTTATCAAAATTAATTATGATTAAATAAATAAAGGAAATAAAATTATATTAAATATAATTTGAGATTTTTTATTATTGATTTTGAGATAAATTAATCATCTGTCTTGGATCCCAAGAGTAGTCCATATACCCAAGTAGCCAGACCGATACTCTCAAGAAATTTAGTTTGTCATAACCCCACCTTTTGTACTTATATATAAAGGTGTGTCAAAGGGTTGTAATCATTATGATTAATCACTATGGTTTGAGAGGGGTGATAGAAAATGCTATTCCCAATTTTGTGAAGAAGGATAGATGGATACCACCATATCTCAAGTATAAGCAAATATTTTCATCTAAAAATGTGCCCACTGACCTACCTGACTTTGGGAAAGATCATACACTAGAATATCTTAGTATTCAAAAGGTTTTGGATATCCAAAACAAGGCAAACCTACATCACTAGGAAATAATTTTCTCCCTATTGGATTGCAACTAGATGCAAAGGTACTGTATTCTAAACCCTAGGTTTTTTCTTTAAACAAAGTTTTTGGTTTTACCTCATTCCTATGTTTGATTAATCAAAGATTCATGGCTGAAAATTTTACTCCATGTATAGCGATCCGCAACAGGTGTCCTCATACTTCTATAAATTTTTATGTAGTTTTTATTTTTATTTTATGTTCCTTGTTCTTATAACCCTTTTCTCTTGTAGGCTCAATATCTTATAGAGGCCCTTCTGGCGAATGCTCTTGACAATAATATAGCGTGGAAAAAGGCTGCGAAAATGGCAAGCAACTGGGACCTCACCTAGATGCATGTAGACAGAATAATTAAAGATCGAGGGCTACATGTGAGGGCTCTTAAGAAAGATAAGGATTTATTATAGGCATATGTCATGTTTTGGAGAAGGATAAGCTATTGAACATAAAAACTCTTAGAGACAGGGCATCCTTATTGGATGCTTCATAAGATTATTTAGCCAAGATTGAGGAGATACATACCCTTGGTAAGATTGAGCTCAAGGTGATAGTGGAGGCTATCTATGGTCATATTGAGCTCAAGGTGATAGTGGAGGCTATCTAAGGCCATAATGTTATGCTTAGAAGCTTTTAAGAAAAATGTCTTCAAGCTGACGATGAAGGACAATTTGAAGCAATTTGTGAAAGGCTTAACTACTGCAAATGAACAATTGACCTCTAAGACCATGAAATGAAAAAGAACCATGCTGACGCCCCCGTGAAGAATAAAGAGATCCAGAGTAATATCCACATTGCAATGCATAGCCACTTTACTATTTATCTTGACTATGAGGATTTTAATACGTTTGTTTTGCATAATTCCAATTCTAGTTTTGAAGCTTGTAAGGATAAGGCCCATGATATTTCCAGACATTGATGTCTCTGGTCTATTTACTGAAGCCCCTCAGTCTCGTGAAGAGAGCTTAGGTTATGAAAAAATCACTAATAATGACACTCATGAAGCCTCTGTTCCCAAGGCCTAAAAAGAAGGAACCAGTGAAGAAGACTTTGTTTCTCCACTCTCATCAAGCCCCTAAAAAAGCTAAGTTCATGTGGATCCCAACAACCTTAAGACTGGAAAGGATTTTTATGTAATTTTTGTTTTTATGAACTACTTGTCAACCTTGGGTTGTCCTTTGTAATATAAACCCCCATTTTTAGTTCTGGAATCATTAGGCTTTGCTTTTTTGTACTCCTTTACTTTACTTCAGTCTTTTATTCATACTTACTTTAATTTTTGCTTTGCTAGGGAATTTTTTCACTGTTTAAGGTATGTATGAGGTCTACCACCAGGTATCATACCCTTAGCCCCCGAAGACACCTTAGTAAAGAAAAATAACTTGAATTATAAATTTGCAGAAGTAGATCTACATGTCATAAGACCCGAATCCATGAACTAATGAAGTTTTTAAAGTTAAAACCGAGGTTCTGTAATGGGTTATTAGACCTTATAATCATGAAATTTTGATACTTGTAACTTTTTAGGGATGAAAACCCTTTTTTTTGTTAAAAGACTTAGCCTTCCAATTTTTTGAGGAATAAAGGTAAAAGAGTATGTTTGTCAAAGATCGTAGGACCTTAGATTTTGGAGATTTATTCAACCATAAGCCCCCTAAAAGGTCATGAGACCTCTGGGCTTAGGAATTTTTAAATGTTGAAGTCCCACAAAGGTCTCTAAGGCCTTTGGTCATAGGATATTTTGAACCTAAAGTCCCATAAAATGGTCAAAAGACCTACCGTCTTATGAAAATTTTAAAATTAAAGCCCCATGGTGGGTCTTAAGACCTTTGAGCTTACAAATATTTAAAATATGAAGTCCCAAGAAGGTCCATAAAGCCTCTAAAATGTTTTATTATCAAACATTAAGCCTCATAATGGGTCATAATATCTCTAGATTTAGGAGTTTTGAATTTTTTGAGTTCCAAAAGTGGGATGAAGAGCCTTTGGACCTTAGCCCTCCTGACGAGGACATTTTGAGTTCTACAAAAAGGTCCTAAGACTTATGAACCTTGGGCCTTGCACCTTTGCTTTGTTTTAAAACTGAAGTTTTGGACAATTTTTTTCATTTAAACACTTACCTCCTAAAAAAATTTCAAAAATAGAAACTTTTTTCTCTTGTTATTTAATTTTTACAAATAAGGACTTTAGTATTTTTTTGGGTCCTAGTACCTTTGACTATAATTCTTAGACCAAATATTGAATCCTTGTAACTTGAAATTTTGGTCCTGAGACCATAGATAATACTTAGAGCTAAGGCTACAGTCTGTGAAACTCATTACTTTAAGTATTTAAACATTGGTTTAAGTTTTTGTCCAAGGATTAATTCCCTGTAACTTGGTTGGTGGATCTTTATACCTTAGATTTTGAAGGCAAGGCTGAATTCCCTACAACTCTATAAAGATGCTTATATAAAATACAACGTGGGTAAGAAAAAAGATTATTTTTCATTTCATTTGAGCAGCATAATACATTTTCTATAATCACTTTGTGGGATGCCCCATGTCCCATAAGGCTTCTACCAGCTTGTTTTTCCGCCTTGATTTGTATCCTTGAAGGTGAATACCTTCATTTTGTTGGAACTAGGATATCCAAAATCATCAATTCTTCACCCAAAATTTCTTTAGGGATCCCAGACGTTAATGGGGGTGGAGGTGGAGCTAAGACATCTGTCGAGACCTCAAGGAGTCTCCGAAGCTTTATTAGGACCTATGTCAGGCCCTCAAATGCACTAACATATCTCTTATTCTCTTTAATGGAGGTGATGTACCAATTCCAGGCCTTCTTCTTATCCCTAAAGACCTCTCCTACCACTATGGGGTTTAGGAACCTCATCACTAACCTTCACATTGAGATAACAACGTCTAAGTCATTCAGCGATGGTCTGCCATAGTGCATGTCCACTACTATGGACTTTTTCCAAACATTTACAACCATGATTGGAACTAGCGGTGAGGTAAGGGTAACAAACCCCAAGGAATAGATCCACTTCCCATTGCATCCAATAAGAGGAGTGGTGACAGGTTTCATGTGCTTTGCACCAAGACTATAATTTCCAGACCCGAATTTATGGGTTATCTGTAGTCAACGTGGTCCGACCCGAGCATTAGGTGTAAAGTGCAATGAAACAACCTATATGATATTGCTAACCCTGTTTTATTTTAATTAATGTTTTACTTTTTTAACATGCGATTCTAATTTCATATCAAACTACATATGGGACCCGTTGAAAGCAGCCCCGGAGTCCAAGCATATAGAGCTGCTAATGTAAAATAAAATAGAGCACTTACTTGTGTAACGCTCTCAAAATACAAACCCGCACCCAACTTGTCATAATAAAAATGAGGATGTGAGTTGAATGCTCAGTGGGAAATCTACAAATACATTATAAAATCGAACGGTAGAAATTCCACATCCTTCGTTTTGGTATGAATGCACATGAGAGTATACATAAATCAATGAATTAAAGTTAAGGCGGAAAATAAAACTTTATTCATTATTAAAATAGTATACATAGGGTGGTACCACAACAGGGGTGGATTATATTTTTTTAACACGGACTATAAAGCAGAAAATTGCAAAGTTCCACTCCTTACTCCCATATGGCTTATTCTCTACCCACACAGTCACGTATGCAAATAGGTGACCGGTATCTGTCTCTAAAGGGGAAGAGATACTATCCTCTTTTTCCTGGTTAATCTAGAGGAAAAAGGAATTAGCACAAATATGCTAAGCAGGCTTTACCAGTTTTATAACAAGTATATGTATAGATGAAAGTTGAAGTGTGTATAAAATTCAGTGTTTGTATTGCAATGCTAAATAATTAAATCTGATAATTCCATTCATATCAGTTTATTAAGGGTTATATAAAGAAAATCGAGGATCATTGAACTAATGATCCCATACTTACTAGTTCATTAAAGGGTTACATATAGAAAATCAAGGATCTTTGAACTAATAATCTCATACTTACTAGTTCACTAAGGGGTACAGAAATAATTAAGTCATCAGAAAAACCAAATAATTATCAACCCAAAACCTTTGGGAAAAATTAATCGGTTGGCCACACAATTAATATGACATTCATATATATGTAGCAATAATCTAGGCTCTCAAGCATTTGCGGCCATTATATTAACCAAAAAAGTTATGTGGGATAACACGGCAATCTACTCCCTAGTTAATACTAATGCTCATAATTTAAATATTTGCACAAAGGTGCAAGATTAAACTGAATCAATCATGAAAATAGATTCTTCATGATATCATATATTGGATGAGATGGGTTTAAATTGATCCATATTCAAAGTCAAATATCAATGATATTTAATAAAATATGTAGTATGGTAGTATTATAACATGCACATAAAGTTCTAGGGGTTTAATGGTAAATAATTTAGGACTTTGAAATGTTAGACTTAAGGTTATATTTGAACTTTGGTGTAGGAGACTTTTTGTCTTAAAATATTTTGAAGTATTTATGGACAAAGTTTGGGGTTCAAATTCATAAGTTGAAAAAGTCAAGAGGGGTCAAATTGCATTTTAGTAAAAAAATTTCAAAGTTAAAATCTCAATTTTCCATAACTTAGTCTAAGCTCAACCAAACATGGCCTTACCTTGTACCATTTTGACCAGAAAAATAAAATAAAAAAAATTGAAAAAAAATTCAGAAAGTTTTGATTTCCAACGCACCCACCCTCACGCGCGTAGTCAAGCTTTCTGGTCAAAAACTCCATCTTCTTCCCCTCAAAAGTTAACTTTAGGGTTTTTGATTTTTGACCATGAATATCTCCTTCATTTCTACACCATTTGAGATTATTTCTTAACAAACTTAACCTAAAATTTCATAAGGAATGTAAATATATAGGTTTTATGGATTGAGATAAAGCATATGTCAAATCTATAATTGTGCATTTTATAGAAATTTTGACTCAACATTCGTGGCTTTCAAGGATATAGCAGGGATTCTTATGAACATAGTTTGGTTTTTGCTATGTTAAGGAGTTGTTTGGCTTTGATTTTAAGGTTTGTGATGGATTATACAAGGATAAATTAAGATTTTCAGTTTTCAGGTTCAAAATACACTTTCAATCGATTAAAGCTTATTATGCACATTCACGGGATTTGATCATTACACTCGAGTTTCTAAGAATGTAGTGAAGATATTCAAAGCTATAAAACTGAGTTTTGAACATTATTTCGAAGTTCGCCATTAAAGCTCAAGCTTTAATGGTGGAACTTTCATATTCTTCACATAAGGCTTGTTTTCTACGTAAGATTTCTACTATTTTGATGTATTCTATCATTGTAACAACACATAATTCAATTGAAACTAAAAGAACTGAATGTAATAATTAAAATCATAATGTACCTGTTTCGAGTGAATTTTCGAGTTTTTAAAATTGTTAGAAGTTTTCTAACATGGTTTGTGTCTTTTAGTTTTAATGTGTAGGCTTATTTGAACATGGGTAATGCGAAATTATTCAAACTTTGATGTTTGGTTCATGTTTGGTAAAATATTAAGGTATATAGCCTTAAAATTCTAGGTATAAAGAAAGTCTAGGGGTACTTTTGTAATTTCAAAAAGGTTTTAAGGGCTAAAATTATAATTTTATATTAGTTGAAGTCTAAAGGATTAATTTAATATAAAGTTGAGGTTTAGGGGTTAAATATAAGCCAAGTTATGTTTGTTTGAAATATTCAGGCGCTAGTTTGTAGTTATTAAAACTTCAGAGTATCTAAGTTAAATTAGTAAAGTTATAGGGCATCAAGGATAGTTTCATTCTTCTTTATAAGACTTTTGAATTTGAATACTTTATGAGAGTTAAAACAATGAGTATATATGATTTGTGTCGGTTGATAGCTTCGATTCGAAAGTCCGGTTATTACAATCGACCTAAAAAGAAATTTATCCTCGAATTTACCTTGAAATCAGTCAGGATATTGATCTTTCATAGCCTGTTCTAGTTCCCATGTGGCTTCTTGCTGATTTTGATTTTTCCAGAGTACTTTAACTGAGGGCATTTCCTTATTTTTGAGATGCTTCACTTGGCGATCCAGAATTTGAATAGGGCGTAATTCAAATTTATGGTTTGGTTCGATAGAGATGTCTTACCACGTATTGGTATGAGAGGGATCAGTATTATACTGGCATAACTAAGACACGTGAAATACATTATGAATATTGGATAACTCCACATGTAATTCTTATTGGTAGGATACATAGCCAACTCATTTAGAAATTGTGAAAGGTCCAATATATCTGGGGGTTAATTTTCCTTTCTTTCCAAAGCGTAAGATTATTTTCGAGGAGAATCTTTCGAAAATACTTGGTCATTAACTTGAAATTCTAAAGGTTTTCAGCGTTGGTCTGCATAACTTTTCTGACAATCTTGGGATATCTTCAATCTTTCTTCAATTTGTTGTATTCTCTCAGTGGTTTCTTGGATTATTCTGAGACCAAATTGTTTACTACTTATGGATTCTATCCAACATATAGGTAATCTACATGGTCTTCCATATAACGTTTCAAATGAGACATCTTTAATCCTGGTTTGATAACTATTGTTATATGAAAATTCAACAAGGGGTGAATGTACATTCTAGTTGTGAGGCATATCTAACGTACAAGCTCGTAGTATATCTTCTAATGTTTGGATTGTAAGTTCTGATTCTCCATCCATTTGTGGGCGAATGCGGTACTTAAATGAAGTTTAGTACCCATTGCAGTTTGTAGTGATTGCCAAAACTTTCCTACAATGTAAGAATCTCTGTCTGATATGATGGATAATTGAATTCCATATAATAAGATAATTTCTCAAATATAGATCTTGTTGAGCTTTTGAAATGAGTCGGTGGTCTTCATTGGTAGAAAATGAGAAAATTTGGTGAGTCAATCTACTATTACCTAAATGGAATTATATCCTTGAGATGTACGAGGTAGTCCGCTAACAAAATTCATGGTAATATGATCCCATTTCCACTCGGGAATCGGTAGGGATTTGAGGAGTCCACTAAGGTGTTGATGTTTTATCTTTACTTGTTGATGAGAAGGACATTTCCTTCCAAAATTCTCGATATCATTTATCATATTTGGCCACCAATATTACTTCTTTAGGGCATGGTACATTTTTTTTACTTCTGGGGCGAATCATAAATTTCGAATGATGTATTACTTGCATTACTTCTTCTCGAAGAGATGAATCATCAAGTATATACAATCTATTTCTAAATCATAAACATGTTTCCTTATCGTATGAGAAGTCTGGATTTTTATATTGAAAGGTTTGTCCAAAAGAATCTTAGGTTTATTGAACTAATATTTTCTCTCTCAATTTGGGGTATGTAATTATGTTGGAAATTTTTACGAAAGGGGATATCAATCGAAGATCATATTGATCTATGGTAGCATCAATATCGTAAGAAATTAAAATGTGGAGTCTTCCTACTGGATTTCAACTTAAAACATTGGCTATTACATTGCCTTCGCCTGAATGGTAATTGAATTTAAATCGGTAATCTTCCAAAAATTCCATCCAGCGTCGTTGTCTTAAATTTAAGTCCTTTCAAGTAAAAATATATTTCAAACTCTTGTGATCATAAAAGACTTGAAAATTTTCACCATAAAGGTAACAACGCCACATTTTCAATGCAAAAACTACAACTGTTAAGTCAAGATCATGGACAGGGTAATTACGTCCATGAGTTTTGAGTTATCATGACCCATACTCTATAATTTTCTCATTCTTCATTAACACACATCCCAACCCTTGCAATAAGTCATTGGTATATACATCGTAGCTTACCTCACTAGAAGGAGTGGTGAGGATAGGGGCAGTGGTTAATTTGTCCTTCATAATTTGGAATGATTGGTTACATTCATTAGTCCATACAAACGGAACTTCCTTCCTAGTTATCTTTAAAAGGGGGAGAGAAATGCTTGAAAATATTTCTATAAAACGATGGTAAGATCCATCTAATCCTATAAAAGTCTTTATCTCAGTAATATTGGTAGGATTTTTCCATTCTAAAATTCCTTCATTGGAAAAAAACATTTTCTCTTCTTAGCATATAACCGATGGTTTCTGAGAATACCTAAGACTGTTTCTAAATGTTGGGCATGTTCTACTTGATTTTGAGAATAAATAAGAATATTTTCAATGAAAACGATAACAAATTGGTCAAGAAAATGCCTAAAGATTTTATGCATTAGATCCAGAAAAGTTGCGAGTGCATTAGTTAACCCAAACGACATTACAGTAAATTTGAAATGTCAATAAGGAGTTCGAACATAGTTTTCAAAATATCTTCTTCTTTAACTCGTAATTAATGATAATCAAATTGTAAGTGTATTTTAGAAAATACCCTTGCGCCTCGAAGTTGATCAAATAGATCTCATATTTGGGGTAAATGATATTTATTCTTAATAGTTACTGAGTTCAATTTACAATAGTCTATGCATAATCTAAAGCTTCCATATTATTTCTTCACAAATAATACCGGAGCTGCCTAAGGAGATGAACTAAGTCGAATAAAGATTGATATTAAACTCGATTAGGTAGGGAGTTCTTGAAGTTCTGAAGGAGCCATTCGATACGGAGCTATCGAAATAGGAAATGTATTAGAACAAAGAATGATAGTAAACTCAATTTCTCGGGAAGGGGGTAACCCTGGTAATTCTTTGGGAAAGCATATTTAAATTGTTCCAAAAGGTTTAGAATTAAAAAAGAGATTTGAATTTGGAAACTTGATGGTTCAGACGAACTTGATCCTTGAAATTCAAAAGAACAATTATCTTCAATTTGAAAATAAATTTTCTTGGAATGATAATCGATAGAAGGATGATGTCTTGACAGAACATTCATTCCGATAACAATATTGAAACAACAAATATCTAAAATTATCAAATTAACAAGGAGTATTACTAAACCAAGATGAATTCTATAATTTCTATAACCTTGTGTTGGTGTATTGATTTCACCCATTACTAATTCAATATCCAATGGAGCAGTTAAAGATATAGGTAGTAATTGCAATAATTTAGCTAATCTAAGACTGATAAAGGAATGTGTTGAACCGGAATCAAATAAAACATGTGTAGGAAGATGTTGGAAAAATATCATACCTTCTATCACATCATGGAAGTTTTGTGTTGGTAGTATTACATAATTCTTTTCACGACTCGGGATTGGCACATTTTCCTTAAAAGGATTTGGCTTAGGTTGATTTTTGACAGGATGGGATTTTGGATTTTTGGATGGATTATCTAATTGACGATGGATCGGGACATATTGTAACTTACACAACGCCACACTTCCTTTTTAATGAAGTTTAAATAAAAAAATAATGAATCTAACTTTCAACAACTATTAGATCCATTTTTAAACACAAGCAGTAGAGTGTTAAAGTTTAAGAACAGATCTAAACAAAGAAAACAAAGATATTATATCTGATCTACACACGAAAACCAACACGCTAATTTTAGGTAATTTTAACCACCCAAACTAATTGTAGTTAACACTTTGTTTTAAACAGATCTAAATAGTAAGATTTAGTCAAGATCTTTTTAACATACAAGTATGTCTTTTTAGATCTAACCACCAACTAGTACCAAATCAACAACAACTGTGTATATGTATATCTAAGTACATAAATGTAGATATCTATAAATATGAGGGGTGCTATTGGCACCGGGTGAATCAACCGGCTAAACTTACCGGCTGATGTGGCCTCATGAGTTGGCCACATGAGTTGGCCATACATGCTGCTTTCCAGAAAAAAAAAAAAAAAAAAAATTCTTTTGCAAATAAACAGTTTTAACAAAAAAAAAAAAAGATTAACGAAAAATATTTTTTTAGTAGAATTTTTTTTTTAATTAGTTTATATACACAATAATCAATAATCAATTGCAACACGTCATGTTAGTGTGTCGCAACCGACAAATATGACACGACACGATAAAAACGAAAGACAAACAGTTTTATCAAAAAAATAGATTTTAGAAAGAAAAAATAAATTTTACCAAAAAATAAAAAACATAAAAATCAGTTTTTATCAAAATAAAAAAATGGTTTAAAATCGATTTGTTAGCGCTGCTGGCGCAAACCCACATTCATTCAAAAATGCGGATCCGCGTCAGGGACAATAACCGATCGCAGATTTATATTTTATCAAAAAATATAATGTTAACGTATATTTCTTATATTTTTTAAAATTGATTTGTTAGTGCCGCTGGCGCGGCCCACATCCATTAAATGATGCGGATCTGTGCCGGCGACAATAGTCGATCGTTGATTTAAGATATCAACGTTTTCATAAAATGACTTTTGATTGAAAATTTTATGCTAACTTGTGATTTTTATGTGTCAATCACGACACTAGTTATTATCGCTAGCGCGGACCCATATTTATGCATTTGTTTTTCATGAAGTACTTTTCTTCCATAATTGTCTTCTATATGACAACTTTTTCTCCATTTGGTTCCATTATTAAAATTAATACTTTGTTGATCAACCGGTCTTCTGTATGACAACGTTTTTAATAAAATGACAATGGATTGGAAAAAAAAAACAATTATATTGTAAAACATATTTTGTTAAAATCTATTTTTTAAAACATATTTTGTTAGTGCCCCTGGCGCGGACCAACATTCATTAAATGATGCGGATCCGCGCCAGTGACAATATTTTTTTAGTGCCGCTTTTTATCACAATTGGTTAGTGTCGCTGACGAGGACCACATTCATTAAGTGACACAATACAATTTTTATTTTATTTATCTTTTTTTATTAGTTGTGTTCGTATTAGTTTAAAAAATAGAGAATTAAGGTAAATGTCATGTTCCTTCCTATATTTGAATTTTTTGGACAATGCGTTTCAAGTTTATAAATCTAGTGAAAAATGGTGCCGCTGGCACGGACAAAAAAAATGATCATGGTGTTTTTAGTACAGGGACTAAATTTATAAAATTACGTGTAGTGTCATATTTTTATACACTTTGAGAATTATGAGGAGCTTTTCCCAAAACACTCTTAAAAAAATGAAAAGGTCATGCTCAGTTTGAATCGGCTTGTGTGCGTATTAGATAAATAAAATAAAAATCGTTTTGTGTCACATTTTAAGGAATCGATTAAATACATTTTAATGTATTTAGCTATCGCTGATGTGCCACATATGCGCACGCAATATATAAAATTATGTTTCATGTATTTTTTTAGCAAAATACATTTTTTAAACTAGTTTTAACACACAGAAAAATAGTTTTTAGCTGCAAAAAAAAAACAGTTCGATCAAAAAATAAAAAACATAAATGCACAAAACCGGTGCAATTATTATTTTTTCAAATAAAAAAGATTTAAAAATAAATAAATTTTTAACATGTTCAACATCAGTTTTTTTTCATAAAATGACATTTGATTTGAAAAACAAAAATAAATTTTTTATATCGACTCATGATTTTTATGTGTCGATCGCGACACTGGTTATATTATGTGTCAATAAGCCTAAGCCAAAGGAAAAGCCAAACCCAAATATATTATGTTGCTATTGTCTACAAAAAAAAATGAGGAATGCTTTTACAAAAAAAAAAAAAAAATTGTCGTATATTTTGATGGGAATCCGCGCCAGCGACAATAACCGATTGCTGATGTATATTTTGATGTATAATTTTGTCGTATATTTTTTTGACATACGTGATATATATTTTGACGTATAATTTTGTCGTAAGTTTGTCAAAAAATATACGTGATGTCAAAAAGTGTTTTAAAAATATTTACATATAGCGTGTATTTAACGTATAGATTTTAGCAAAAAAAAAATAATATTTTAAAAATCGATTTGTTAGTACCGCTGGCGCGAACCCACATCCATTAAATGATGCCGATCCGCGTCAGCGACAATAACCGATCGTTGATGTCTCAATTGTTAACAAATTGATATATAAAAATTATTTTTTAACCTAAAAAAATCTTACCAGAAAATTGTTATTAAAAAAATAGTTTCTAAAAAAATAATTTTTACACTAAGCCAACTTATAACGGGAAAAAAGTTATTCTTAAAAAATAGTTTTAACAAAAAAAAAGAGTTTATAAAAAAAAACATTTTCAGAATATAATTTTAAAAAATAGTTTTTCAAAAAAAAAGGTAAAACAATTGACTAATGTAACAATCCACAAAAAAAAAAAAAAAAAAAAAAAGCCTCCTCATGCCTACAAGGCTGCCACCTCAGCAGCCACCTAAGCCGGTGGATGAATCCGGTTGCTTTCCCCCGGTACAAGAAGCATTATTCCTATAAATATATAACTATAGGTATAGTACGGAACTAGTATGCACAATATATATATATATATATATATATATATATATATATATATACAGAGAGAGAGAGAGAGAGAGAGAGAGAGAGTAAGAAAGTCTCACAGAGCTAGCCTAAAAAGGCTTTAGCAGTTAAGATCAAAAGAAGAAATACCAAGACAAACGTAAATAAAAGATCCAACCCGAACAAAAGAAATAACCAAGAGACTTCTAGAAATCACAAGGCACAAACTGGATCTTTGTGATAAACCAAAGCCAAGAACACAAAATATCCACCAAAGCTCAAATCGGCAACCAATAAACACACTATTCTCTCAAACGAGAATGAAAGTAAAATGAAGGTGTTTATAGGTAAAGATCAAAGCACACAAACTCTAAAAAATACTATCTAAAGTGTGAAAGAGTAGAGAGAGAGAAAGAAATGCTGGCAGCAACTTTTGAGAGAAAAAAATGAAAGTCAACCCTAAATGGTTCTCAGTTAAGACATATATAAATCAAAACACCATATCCCAAGGGCAAAGCAGTAACCATCCAAAGGCGGTCAAGGGTTTAAGAGGAAGAAGAGATACAAGGCTACATGTGTAAAAGACCAAGGTCTTTGAGGGGCAAAGAGGTCAAAACCTTAAAGGACGGGATTTGACAAATGACTTACCCAAGAAGACCTTGAGAACCACGTAGCATAGTCCCCGAATTAGACAGCACACTACAAACCAAATGGTCACCACAAAAACCCAAAACGACACCAATAAACAATAACTACTGCCGTTTCAATTTGGGTATAAACCTTGATTAAAATAAACAACAATTGCATTTATCAAAATGTTTTGTTTATCCCATAAAAAATTAAAAATCGAAGATATTTTATACATTAAATTAAGATGAGTAAAAGTAGACAAAAAACTTACTAATAAAAAATGTTAAAATTAAAAAAAAAACAGTCTTAAAATTTAGACTAAAAACTAGGGACAATATCAACCTCCTCCTTTGGCCAATTTTGAGACAAACAAGACATTGAGATAGTTACATAACTCAACTAGAAACATTTTGAATCCTAGAAGTAAAATTACATAACTCAACTAATAACATTTTGAGTCCTACCAAAAATAAAATAGTACAACTCCACTAACAACATTAATCCAAGAGGACCATAAAAGACACCAAATAGTCTCAAATTCTCACCTTATTTGTCTCAAAGGGACAAAGGGAGGAAACTAAATGCAAATTATGTTCAGACATTGGTACTCCTCATTTGATGACCCAAGTCATCGTTTTTAATCCATCTTGTCTTAACATTTGGAAAAATAATTTTCATACTAGCATGACTAGAAACAAATTGGGAACGACTTGCAACATATTGTGGTTCTAAAGAGAACACTACTTTGTTGACCATTTAAGCGCTTATAACATAATTTTTCTAAATGACTTATTTGAAGACAAAAATTGCATTTGTAAACATGCCTAATATTCAGCTTACTATTAATAGAAATATGAATTTGTTTAACTTCTCAATTTTTCTAGTTAAATTCAAACGCTTAAAATAAAACTTTTCCAAGTGTCCAAATTTGGAACAAAAGTTGCAATGAAAAACTTTTCTTTCAGCACACTTCGCATTATTACACTTGGTGTGCTGATTTTTAACTTCGATATTCTTATTTAAATGCATCTTTTTATAACAAAATTTCTCTAAAAGTCCTATTTTAGAACAAAAATTATGCTGAAAAGAAGGTTTAGCAGTCTTTATATTCCCAACATTTTGAATTTGCCTAAATTTGCCTAAACCAATTTTACATGAAAACACAGGTTTACCACTAGTGGAACAACCCTTATTTTTAACATGGTTATAGCTCATTTTAACTTCGGTTGAATATTAAAATTGTTCTTTAGAGTAAACAAAATTAGTTATATAAAATTCTTCTTTTCAAATCCAAGCCCTTTTGTAGGAACAAAATCAGAATAAAAGTTGGTTGGGTCATAACAAGTATTCTGATTAATAGTCTTGACTGCATCACCAGCATTCAAATAACTCTTTAACCTTTTCAAAGTGACATTTATCATATTTATTCAAAACAGCCTTAAGTTCAATTTGAGATTCATCAAAATTAAATGAAACTTTCTTGTTTTTAGTTTCAAGAGAATGGTTAAGTTCAGCTAACATGAAAATTCTTTTCTCTAGAAAAGAAACATCATTTTCAAGTTCACCTACTTGAAAAAATAGATTCTTCAGTTATAGACTTGATTCGATTGTTTAAAACGTCATATTTAGCCATCAACCTAGAATTAGTTTGAACTAAATCAATGCAGTCCTCAATTGTATTATCAATGGAATTATTACTCACACTACCTTCTATATTCGTACTCACGTAAAACGATTGAATCATCTACATTTTCAGATTCATCAACATCATCAAAAACGCTACCAATATTAGAAAGGGAAGTTGTGGTAGTAGGGTGATTTTGAGCAGGTAAGTCATGAGACAACTTCATAGAGTCTAACTCAAAATTATCTACATGTAAATCAGAATCATCATAAACAATAGATAAGCTATAAAAAAATATTCTTTAACTTAACATCACAAAAGGATACAAAATCCATAAAAAAAATTCACTTCATCATTGTCACTATCCGAAATATCATCCCAAGTTTTAGAAATATGGGCTTTACTTGAGGATTCCCCTTTTTATTTGGTAAATTAGTTATTAGCATAGTGCCCAAACTTATTACATTTCATGCATTGAATATGACTAGTGTCTTTGGTAGGATTAATAAAATCATTTGGTTTTGTTTATCAAAAGACCTGTGAGTATAGCTAGGTTAATCTTCTCTTGAAGAAATACTATTTCTAAACTTGACAAAAGTTTTAAAGTGATTAGAAAATAAATGAATTTCTTTGTCCAAAGATTCAAGAGTAATGGAGGGATCGTCAGTATTTGACAAGGAAGAAGAAAAACTAAGACTATTTACATTTGATCTAAGATTCAGCATACTTTATGCAGGACCTTTTCCTCTTTGTTCATCTCTAAGGTAGTTTTGTAGTTCAAAAGTTTTAAGTTTACTACACAAAAGATTAGGGGTATAACTATCTCAATTATCACCTATAGTATGGAAAATTAAGTTAAAACTCTTAGAAATAGACTTAAGGATTTTATCACATATTTCAGAATCACTATAAACAACACCATTAACATGTGACTGATTAACAATATCTTACAAATTAAGGTAAAAATCATCAAATTTCTCCTTATCTTTCAGAAAAAGAGAATCATACATTCTAACTAGCATTTGAGACTTAACTCTTTTAACCCTAGAGTCTCCTTCATGAGTTTTCATTAGAATGTCCCAAGCCTCTTTTGATGAGGAACAAGTCAAAACTCTTTTAAATCCAGTTGACCCATTGCTTTAAAAATGACATTTTTGCCTTTAAAAATGGCATTTTTGCCTTTGTTATTATACTATGAACACAACTTTTCCTCTTTAGTCCATTCGAAAAGGGGTTTCTTAACCAAAATTTCAGCATCATCATCACTAGGTTTAGAAGGGGAAAAAAAACCAGTTTCAATCATTTCCCATACCTCATCTCCAAATTATTGAAGGTGAGCAACCATTCTTACATTTCAGTAAGCGAAGTTATCACCATCGAATAAGGCAGGACGTACGGAAGAACCATTTTGGTCACCCATAATATAAAAATCATTTAAAACAAAAGATTTCATGATCTTTGTAGAATAAAACTTTTGAAAAAATGAATCCTGAAGCTCTGATACCACTTGAAATAACCTAACACCCTAACGTGTTTTAATTAATTAATAAAACTCTTAACTCTTTTAAATTCAGTTTAAAATGTGATTGAAACCGTTATACGCACGCACACAAATAAAATAGATTTATGATGATGCTGCCTAAATAAAAGGATTTAGAATGGGATGAGGAAAAGCAGAAGGTGACTCATTATTTGATAATGAGAAAACCACCGAAATAGAAAGCCCTGGGTCCCTTAGTCCCAGGACCACACACACACACCCAAGTCCACTAATACAAATTATTAATTACGGATTACAGTCCCACAAGTGTACAATGATTTAAACTAAGCACATACAAACCATACACCCAGCCTAGTCTAAATACAACCCCACTGACTGAAAATCAGCAATCAAATAATACCCAGGCAGTGAAAACTTGAACTCGCACACAACTATACATCCAATACTCGAAAACTAGTGAAGTTGAGCAACACACAGAACTAATTATAAAGTTTGTTTTAATCAGAACATAAAAGTTCAGTCGAGTCATCAGAGCTAGATTCTCGACTAACTAGGTAATCTTCTTGGTCGGGGGAATCATCAGTTGAGTTATTACTGGTGTCAGAAGAATAATCACCATGTACTTCTCCATTTGACATCGCATCTAAATACATAGGTGGGGTCGGTGGGGCATCTGTAAGTGCAAGATTAATAACTTCTTGAAATATCACTGGATTTTTTATGTAGTCATCTAATTTTCTCATAACTTACAATTCACTTAAACCTCTATTAGTCCATACTAACTGCTTGACATCACTACTGGCACCTGCCCACTCTTCTTCTACAGAACGAATTATTTCTCATAGCTTTTTAATGCTACTTCACAAACTCTAGTTTCCCAATGATTATTCGACTCAATCTCCACGTTGAACATAAATGTATTATAAGTATCCATACTACAATATGGAATTACCATATAATAGTAATAAACTAAGTTATGAAAAGATAAAATAACTAATATCTTAAGTTTCTTTTCCCGTATATAGTGCTAACTGAACTATATGTTCAATTTGAAACATTCTCTAATACCAACTTGTCACACCTTGCTTTTTGGTATAGATGCACAAGAGAGTATACATAAAGTAATGAATTAAAGTTAAGGCGGAATAACAAAACTTTATTCGTTATTAAAATCGTATACATGTGGTAGTACCATCATAGGGGCGAATTACATTTTTTAACATGGATTATAAAGTATAAAATTGAAAAATTCCACTCCTTGCTCCCATCTTGCTTATTCTCCACCCACACAGTCACGTATGCAAATGGGTGACCGATATCTGTCTCTAAAGGGGAAGATATATTATCCTATTTTTCTTGATTCATCTGCATGAAAAAGGAATTAGCATAAATATGCTAAGCAGACTTTAGTAACAAGTATATGTATAGATGGGAGTTGGAGTGTGTATAGAATTTAGTGTTTGTATAGCAACAATAAAGAATTAAAGCTGATAATACCATACTTATCAATTTATTAAGGGTTATGTAAAGAAAATTAAGGATCTTTGAGGTAATAATCCTATACTCACCAGTTCATTAAGGGTTACATAAAGAAAATCATGGATCTTTGAACTAATGATCCCATACTTACTAGTTCACTAAGGGGTATAGTAATAATTAAGCCATCAGTAAAAACAAATAATAATCAACCCAAAACATAAAATTAAAGTGGCACTCATATGTATGTAGCAATAATCGAGGCTCTCAAACATCTGAGACCATTAGGCTAAGCAGAAAGTTCCGTGGGATAACACGACACTCTACTCCCTAGTTAATACTTCATAATATAAATATTTACAAAAAGGTGCAGGAGTGAACTTAATCAATCTTTAAAATAGATTTTTCAATCTATCAGTTATTAGATGAGAAGGGTTTAAATTGATCCATATTCAAAGTCAACTATCAATGATATTTAATAAAATGTGTAGTATGGCAGTATTATAACATGCATATGCTAAGAGTAAATAGGAGCTATCACATAGTGATATCAATAGTACTATGTCAAATACGAAAACTTTACTATTGAAAATGTAAATGAAACCTACTTGCTCGGTATTTTGTATGACTTGTGGATTAAAGGAGTTGGTACTTGATTCTCTATATACAATGTTTAGGTATATAAGTATTTGTTGGAATTAGGATTGGGTTGGTCAGTTTATATATAAAAAAAAACTATACCTTTTAAAGTTTTGGGGTTTTAATTATAAATAATTTGAGACTTTAAAATCTTGGACTTAAGGTCATATTTGAACTTTGGTGTAGGAGACTTTTTGTCTTAAAATATTTTAAATTATTTATAGACAAAGTTTGGGGCTCGAATTCATAAGTTGAAAATGTCAGGAGGGTCAAATTGTAATTTAGGAAAAATATTTCAAAGTTAAAATATCATTTTCCATAACTTAGGTTAGGCTTAACCAAGGATAGCCTTATCTTATACCATTTTGACCAAAAAATAAAATAAAAATATTGGAAAAAAATTCAGAATTTTTTGATTGGTTTCGCACGTGGTTAAAATTTCTTGTTAAAACTTCGTCTTCTTCCCCTCGATAGTTGACTTTAGGGTTTATGATTTTTGACCTTGAATATCTCCTTAATTTCTACACCATTTGAGATTATTTCTAATAAACTTAACCTAAAATTTCATATGGAATCCAAATATATAGGTTTTCCGGATTGAAATGCAATATATCTCAATTTCTACAATTGTGTGTTTTATCAAACTTTTGACTTTACATTCGTGGCTTTCAAGGATATGGCAGGGATTCTTATGAACATAGTTTGGTTCTGATTTCATGGTTTGAGATCGATTATACAAGGAGAATTTAAGATTTTCAATTTTCTGGTTCAAATTACACTTTCAATCAATTAGAGCTTATAATGCAAATTCTTTGGATTTAATCATTACACTCGAGTTTCTAAGATTCCAGTGAATACATTCAAAGCTTTAAACCTAAGTTTTGAACATTATTTCGAAGTTCACCATTAAAGCTTTAATGGTGGAACTTTCATATTTTTCACCTAGGGTTTGTTTTCTACGTAAAATTTCTAGTATTTTGGTGTATTCTAGCATTGTATAACACATAAATTGATTGAAACTAAAAGAACTGAATATAATACATAAAATCATAGTGTACTTGTTTGGAGTGAATTTTTGAATTTTTAAAATTGTTGTTGAGGTGAGTTTGAACTAATGAAATCATGGGGTATTTATAGTGTTTTATCATGATAGTTTATTAGTTGAGATGGGTGGTGGATTTGAACTGAATATAAGAAGTTTTCTAACTTAGTTTGTGCACCTCACATGTGTTCATGGTGTACACATGTGATTTTTGTCTTTTAGTGTTGTTGTGTAGGTTTATTTGGACAAGGGACAATGTGAAATTATTCAAACTTTGGTGTACAGCCCTTGTTTGGTAAACTATTAAGGTATATAGCCCTAAAACTCTAGGTTTAAAGAAAGTCTAGGGGTATTTTTGTAATTCTATAACATTTCAAGGGGTGAAATTATAATTTTATGTTAGTTGAAGTCTAGAGGACTAATTTGATATAAAGTTGAGGTTTAGGGGTTAAGTATTGACAAAGTTATGTTCATTTGAGTATTAAGGGGCTAGCTTATAATTATAAAAACCTCAGGTTGTCTAGGTTATTAGTAAAGATGTAGGTCATCAAGGATAGTTCCATTCTTCTTTAGGAGACTTTTGAATTTGAAAATTGTATGAGACTTGCAACAATAAGTATATATGATTTGGGTCGGTTAGTAGATTTAACATCAGTATTTTCATTGAAAATTATCCCTTTCAACACATACGAACACCATGTTAGAAAGTACTTGTTTAACTTTTGAAAACCTTTCACAATACACACTTGTGTTAATTATGGTTAAACCTTCTTAGGTTGCATAATTCACATGTTTAACCACTATACTTTACCGTTTCTTTACTTTATGGACATTAATCAATTTGTTAGTTTCTTATCCACTTTAACCTTTAATAAAACATTTATTAATTCATTCAAGTTAGGTTGTCTTAACACATTTTCACTATGCAACCCATTTCTTGATATTTTCCATATTCCTTTATCTTTTCTCAAAAAATTTCAATAAATCACGTACTTAAACGGGCTCCACACCATCGACAACGCCACCATATGCTCTGGACAGTGATCCTGGGTCTTTCACCCCTGGGCTTCGGGCCCTCCTTAATTATTTTGGTGTCATCCGAGTTCTTTTTAACATGTTTTAACATTTTACGAATGTCCATATTATTCCTTTTTTCCCTTTTTACCCGACCAAAGCCAAAATCCCGAGTTTCACCTCAATTTGTGTTACACTTTAAAGATCATCATTTCATGTCCTTTACACCTTAGCCTTGATTTTATACCAAAATCATGTTCCTTTAGGACCAATTTGTAGAACACTCTTTCTAAGATTTTTATTCCATAAAAATGTTCCATTTTACGCAAAATTACCATTTACCCTTTTTATTTCTAAACATGCCCTTATCTCTATTCTCATAAGTGTTATTCCCAAAATATTATTAAGTTACACACACCAACTTCCCAATGTTTTAACCATTAACACTTATTCAACACTTTTCCTAACCATTTTATCAAGTTATACATTTCTTTACTTTCTTTGTCGAAGAAATACAATTACACTAAAAGACTACTTTTATTAAAAAAAAAATACCATTTCCTTTTACTAGCATTTGTATTCTTATAACCTTACACTTATCACACTTTCAACCCTTTTTACCATTTCTTTTTACTAGCATTTGTAAACTTATATCCTTACACTTATCACACATTCAACCCTTTTTACACACTTTTAAGAATATAATTTTTTTCTTTTCTTATTACATGTTTAAACCCATCAAAACCATCTTTAATCTTGTTTATGTGCCCATTATCAATATATTACGAGTGTACAAGCATGAGAAGATGGATTTTAATTCTAAAAATTCTAATATATGGGTTGAACATACATTTCATTCTAGAAATTCATAATACTTTGCAAAAATGCACTTTCAAGACATTTATATTTCTTCAAACTTAACAAATGTCCAACTTTCATAAAATCTTCATTTTTGCAAGAAACTTTTAAGGTTTATTTCACAAAACAGTTTTAGCAAGATCAACATTATTTTTCAAACATTTTATTTCAGAAAATGTTTAGCATCAAATTTCTAGAATTAAAACATTTTCATAAAAATCCCAATTTATATTTCAAGAAAACTTGTAGATATTTACTTATCATTTATTTCCAACAAAATAATATTTGTATCGACATTTTCAGTCCATAAAAATGTTTAATTCCAAATCTACTAGAAACCCATCATTTTATTCATACACATCCTACTCTTATAATTTAATCAACAAGACAGCAAACATGCAAAGAGCCTTAATCCTAAGAGTAGAGTTTCCCATCTCAAATGGAGCTCCAACAATGGTAGGCATGAAATGTCTACGAAGATGGAAACCTCCCACCTCCTAAGATGGCCTTATAGAGGTTGCCTAGCTCCATCGAGCTTCCTTCCATGAAAGATCCATAAAAGAAAACCCCTTTAAGCTCAATGAATCTTCCATCTTTATTTTCTCCAAAATCCCCAACAACACCTCCAAAATTCATAACTATGCCCAACAATGGGGAAAATGGGTATCTAGGGCTTGTATATGGTGGAAAACTTGTTGGATATGGTCGCACAAAGTGGATATATGGTGGTGTAAAGGTGGTTTGTGGTGGATAGAGGTGTAAAAATATAAAAATGGTGGGGAAGACCCCCCGCCTCTCTCTCTCTCTCTCTCTCTCTCTCGCTCTCTCTCTTCTCTAGCTCTTCATCCCCTAAATAAACCCAAATTAGGCCTTATAAAACACCCCTAAGACCTCAAATCTCATTATTTCCCAACCTAGGCTCATAAAATCTTAATAGCTCACCCATCCAATGGCATAGAACGAGACAACGCACAAGGGAAACCTGATTTAAAAAGTTCAGTCACGCTCGTTCGATCAAGATATGCCTCTCGTTAGAACGAGAATGACATCTCATTCGAACGAGACTTAGAATGACTTGGACATATTATTTAGTGGGATTTTGTTTAAACCTTGTTCGATCTCTTACTTCGAACGACCTTGGTTTCACGTTCGAATGACCTGAAATCGTTCGAACAACTATTCCTCATTTTTCTCCACTTTTCCAATAATTACAATCAAGACCCAAAACAGTCAATTGTAGCTATAAACTCAATCATAATTATCCAAATCCCAAGGTGTTCGAATTATTACAACTTGTGCGAGAAAATTAATAAAATATTGGGTAGGGGTATTACATTATTCCCTCCTTAGGAAATGTCATCCTTAAAATTATCGACCCATCAATCCTCAAGCTTATAGGGTTCACTAATTTCTACTCTAAGTCACAGGATTCCTCAAAGATTAAATCATCAAGTCCTTGAATGTCAAGATAATATCATATGCCCTTTTTACAGATTTGTCACCAAAGGTTCATTTTGAAACATATGCTAGAGCTCACCGTCATTCTAATCATCAATGTCACATAACTATCCATGAACCTCCACTCACTTGGTGATCAAGCACAACTAAATCCAAGGACTACCTTTACTAATACCCAAGAATATCGGTTCCCTCATCAGGAAACACACTCTCGTGATCGACACTTATCGAAGTGTGACCACAACACCATCAACACCTGGTTCATTAACAAGAATCATCTCAAATCATAGGACTACACCCGCTGCCCTTTACCAATTTCGGATCGTCTCGACTGCATAGCGCTGTTCAAACTTGACACTAATCTCGTAACTAGTCGCTCGCATCAAAGGTTAATACACCACGAAGTCTTAAACCATGCATCTAATTAATACCCTTTTAAAGGATCCTCACATAAATCTAGGATCACTCTAGGCGTCTAACCTAGGAACACTCACCTGAGCATTATACAATCCAGACACTGTGACAAACAACGCTTAACGCGAAGTTTCCTCTAGTTCTAATATTCTACAATGTCCTCAAGTTATCATCATGCCCTTTGTAATAAGAGCCCATAATTTCCATGCCAGGCAAATACTAGGTTGCTACCTCTACCACTTAGTGTAAAGGGAGACTACTAAGAATAGTAGTTAACTTCTCTTGGAGCTTTTTTTGCTGAGCCTCCATTGCTTTGAAGGAACGAGAGAAAACGACATTAGATTGTATCTTAAATAGATCAAGATATGTATTTGAAAGAAATGGAACTTGTTGTTCCCATAAACGGTGCCAAATTGAATGGTGTAAAAATCGTATGTGACTTCAGACCCATAGGTGCTCCCCTATGGATCTCAAACGGGTAAGAGAAAATGAGTGTCAAAAACAATTGTTTAAAGTGGTTCAGTATGTTTCAAAGGTGTTTCAATGTTTATTAAATCATAAAAGAGTTACTACTATCTAGGGGACCTCTTGAGAGTTAGTCAAGAGTATCTAAGGTCTTAAGGCCTTGTCAACAATCCAGAGGACTGTGGAAAGTAACTGACGGGCTTCTCTGAGAAATACTGGGTTAGGTCTCAACAAGTTACATAAAGTATAATGGTACACACTTGTATAAGCTAAAAGTATTATGTGTCTCTGATAGTTTGATGATTTGAACTTGTCCTTAAACTTTTTCAAGACTTTTATTATGAAAACTTTAGGAGAGAGAATGAGTGGGCTATCATAGCATGGTTGTGATGGATCTATGGTCTCACGACGTCAGTAAGAGGGTGGAGTGTTAACCAAAGGATTTTCAGGTGGTGTAAGTGAGTTGTTGAGTGTATTAAATGCATATGGGAGCCTTCAATACATGCGGGCTTGACAGGTGGCGATAGCTGAAACAGTGTTATAGTTTTCACCTACAAGCCAGAATAGTTGCAAAAGTTTTGCAGGATGTCCAGGAGGTTTGAAACTATTGTGGAGTTAACACAAGATGTTCTTGAGATACTTCACAATGATTTACCTTAGTTATAAGGTCTTGGTGGCCTCGTGAGGTCACTTCTCTGAGTATTAGTCATGGACGAACTCTAGTCTTGTTGTGTCTGAGCTCGGTTAAGGAGACATATTGGAACGACTTTCCATATTAGTGAGGAGGAGAATCGACTAAGGTTTGCTACAATACTGTGGATTATCCTTGATAGCAATAGAGGTCTTGGGACTAAGTAATGATATGTCTGAGCTCAGAGGTCATCCGTGGTACCTTTATTCTTGCATGAGGGTAGTAGAAGGGTCGTAAAGCCTTTTAAAATACCTAGGTTAAAATAGGGTATCATCAGGATTAACAAGCCAATCTCATTCTTTAGCCAACATCTCCCAAGGGTCCACCTGAATTATTTGACATACCACCTAGCGTTCTATGTCATCATCAAAGTCCTTATATTCTGATAGTTTTACTTCCACATGAGCAGTTTGTTATCCAATTTAATCATGATACCCTCAAATATCTCCATTAATTATTAGACTAGCGATGTTGTAAGAAAAAAATTTCGAATCGAGTCATTTATAAATATTGGCTTTACTTCTTGTTTAGATAAAACTTATTTAGTCATGTGTTAGTATTTGAGTTACATCATTCAAGCTTATGACATGTGATTGAAGACAATGTGGCAAATACATCAAGAATACGCTGGGTTGCATCCTAAGTTTTCATCTTCAACATCCTAGGGATATCAACGAAGGTATGAATGCATATTAGTGTTTGATCTCTAGATTCATTTGGGTGTATTTTAGAAATTTTGTTTGAGTTTTTTTGTAAAATGTTTTTTGATAGAAAAATATTTTTGTTTTGGTTCACTCAAACGAGTTTACTACATTCATTCGAACGAGACGTGAATATCATTAGAACGACCTTCAACTGAAAATCAAATGAGATAATTTATGTTAATCATAGGTATATCGTTTGAAGATGGTTTGAAGAATATTATCATGTTCATTTGAACAAAGTTTTTGGTGGTTCAAATGAGATAAGGTTTTTGTACAAACAAACCTCATGTTTTTGTAAGAACAAGTTTCCTCAAAAACCGTATCACCTTAATTTTTGTTTTTTCTATAGATAGATATCTTTAGCGAAAACATTTTTCCAAGATAAATCTTGTGCCTCTGAAACCCTAGTTTACAACCAAGTTTAAGATCCAAGAATCCTATACCTATATGTTTATTTAGGATCTCTTTTGTGTTGCACCATATATGTTTTCTTTTCATACTGTGAGAATTTTGAGAGGTGGAGATCATGTTTGTATTAAGCAGAGGCTATATTGGTCACGAGACCAGTAAGATCGATAAGATACCGAGATTTGGGAATGCGCCTACATTTTGTGACTGTTAGAAGCATCCAAGAGTGACTACGGAAAAGGTTATAAGAATCAAAGAAGCACATCAAGGCTTCAAGGCATCGAGTCTGTGAGTAAGTATAAATTGGTCTTGTAAAACTACCTATATCTCTATGGACATGTGTGGCTAGGCCATCAGAGGTGTTTTCATTTTGGATTTTCCTCGTACACTGCGGTATTATGGTTTGCTTATTTTATCCTAGGATATTCTCACCTAGATGCATGCTTAGGTCAAGACTAAAATTGGTAAAACTGTTTCCCACAACACTTATGATTTTATTCGGTGCAAGTGAATCAAAATTATGAAAAATTAAAAAGTGGTGTCTTTCTTTACAAACCCTGGGGCAAATAACTTTCTAAAATTTGTATCAGAGCAGGTCACACTAGCTTATTGTGTTAAATCCATGTCCAGTGCTTTTTTAGGGTCTAGATGGATTTTAACTAAGAGTGTAGTTCTATTGGCCGACCTCCATTGTTTGACGGATCAAACTATCCTTATTAGAAGGCTCTGATGTGATTTTTCCTAAAATCTATAGATGATAATGTTTGGAAGTCAATTGAGTATGGGTGGATTCCTCCGACTGAAAGTAGTGTGCTTAAAGGGTAGGCCTCCTAGACAATGGATGCAAAAAATGCCTAGAGTTTTCACTCCAAGGGTGTGAACGCTTGTTTTTATGTTGTGATTGAAGAAGAGTTTAGATGAATTATGACTTGCGATAACGCTAAGGATTCTTGGGACATTTTACGATTCACACATAAGGAAATATATACATTTAGGTTTTCCAAGCTACAAAATCTAACGACTAAGTTTGAGACGATTAAGATGTTAGATAATGAGTGTTTTGATGAATTTTATGCCAAGGTCTCAATACTTTCAACTCCTAGTTTAACTTAGGTGTGAGTCAATCCTCGAGTCTAGAGTTATGTGAAAAATCTTGAGGTCATTGCCTGAAAGATTTAACACCAATGTCACGGTTCTAGATTCCCTTGGCGGTTTAGACATTATGAGAGTCTCAGAACTTGTAGGCAACCTTCAAACCTATAAAATGAACATGTGTCCTCTAAACAAAGTTAAAAGTAAGGGCATTTCTTATAAAGCCCAAAAATAGGAAGTGTTGGATTCTGATAGTGACAATGAGCTAGATGCTGAAGAGATATCTCGGTTTGCTAGGAAGTTCAAGAAGTTCTTTAGATTAGATATGAAAAAAGTCTTGAAAAGAGTTTTGATAAGAAACCTAAAAACTTTGCTGACCATGATAGGAAGAATAAGGATGGTCCTAAGAATGTGGATGACTGGAATAAGTTTTTTAAATGACAAGGTTTTGGGCATTATTCTCGTGAGTGTCCAACTAGACTAAGAAATTGGGGTAAGAAACTGAAGGTATTAAATACCACCCTTAGTGATAATGAGTCACAAGAGCAAGCTAATTCCCCTAATTATCACAACTACATAGCATTCATGGCCAGTTATATAGGATTAAATGTAGTGTCTTCCCCCGTTGAAGATGATCATATACATGATGGTTCTGAGGTATAGTCGTTAGGATCCCAAGAGAGTGTGGATAAGAAATATGAAAAAGAACATGAGGTGGATATTAATTTTTTAAGTAGCCTTTCAGAATTTGTACACCGAGTCGTTGAAGATGAAAAAGGCCAACTTTTATTTAAAATCTAAGGCGAAGGACCATGCCATAGGCAATGATAATTTTAAATTAATTGAGGATCTTAGGTCATGTGAGAGGACTCTTAAAGAGAATCTAGAGTGAGTTGAGGGAGAGAGATAAACTTTGAGGTTTAATAGAGGCTTTGAAGAAGGAGATTCTTGAGTTTGAAGAGATTAAGAATTTTCTCGAGTCCAGGATTATGGATTTAGATGTAAAGTTGAGAGACTCGAATAATGTCAAACTTGATTTGGAGTCTATCAAATAGGTTGGATAAAACGCTAGACACCATCCGAATCAAAGATAACAAATATGGGATTGGCTTCCATAATATAGATACTTGTGCTGCTAAACCCAAGACAATGCGTTTGAGAGAGCCAACCAAAGCTAGGGACATTATAAAAGGTCAACCTAATGGTAGCATTCCTCACACACTATGGTAGGAAGGTACACCTTTTGCATTTCTATTATGATCTTAGAAAAGGTCCTAGGAAGATTAAGACTAGAGTCACGAAAGTTTGCCAGGCCCAAGTTCGTCACGTTACACCTACGTGGATTTGAAGATCCGATTTGGAGGCACTAAATGTTAAACTTGTTGAATATTTGTTTCTTTCACGTGATTCATCCCCCCTTATATCTTATAAGTGATTATGATTGCATGTTTGTTATCCTTTAGTTTCGTTCTTTGTGTTATATGTTATTGCTAGTATTATGACATGTTTCTCTTTTGTATTTTGAATTTTCAGTTTTTAGTCTTAATGAGAAAAATACAAAAAGATCTTGTTTATCGTTTGAGTTTATTCTTTTAATTTGGTATAATTTTGAAAAGCTCAAAAATATTTTTTTTTCATAGTTTAGTTTTACACATATTGTGTGGCATATCTATGTGTTTGAATCCCATTCCTTCCATGTATCCATGAGAATAGGACATTTGACTTTGATTATCAATACTTGGATTATTCTTGATTATGTTTACATGAAGTAGTTTGAAATTTATTTACATGATGGATTCACTTTGAGTATGCCTTTGCACACACTTTATACGAGCTCTTTTTTATTTTAACTTCATTTGTCACATGATCTAAGCAAGGTGTTCTCTCAACAATACTATCACCTACATAAAAATTTTGACTAAGGGGGTGTTGTGCATGTAAAAACCATTGCCCGTGAGTTTGTTTCATATTTAAAAAAAATGGGTGTGCATTGGAAAGGACTATAAAAGGAGAAATCTTCTTTTCATGAAAGGCCACTATTAGCAAGATAAAAAAAAAGATTAAATAACAATAAAATTAAAAAAATTGCTAAGGCCTAAATTTTTACATTGATGCTTCAAAAATTATATATCAAAAAAAGAAAAAGGGAGAACAAAATGATATATTTTTTAGGGTGTTTAATTGAAGATCAATGGGTCTGCATAATGAGTCCTAGTTGAGCTTAATGGTTTTGACGTTATTGATTCGAGAATCATCAATATTTCTAGGCAAGTGTGCATTGTGTTTGTTTGTCCTTTTGATTTCTTTATTTGACATGTGAGGCTCATCGAATCTTGATAAATTATCGCGTTCAGATAAATCTACTTGGATATGTTTGAGTGATTGGGTCATTTTCACTTGTTTCCAATTTACACCTTTTTAAATTGTACCACCATGTTTTGACACAATGATATTATGTGAATGAGTAAATCTTATATGTTTGTGGTTTTTGTGGTCACTTATACCCATATATAGTTGTGCTTCATTGCTATATGTGCGGGTATATATATGGTATGTTTTGTGTTGTGAGTCTTTGCCTTTTCGTCTAATCCATATTTTTCCTTATGTTTAGTCTTTGATTTATATTGGCATGTGCTATGTTCATCTTGGTATCTTATACTTAAATGCTTGCATCTTAGTTGATATCATTTTTTCGTAGTTTGGATTACTTATACCTATGTTGCCAATTTGTTTTTCATTGCATGACTTACTTCACACCATTACATGATATATTTATTTTTCCTTTTTGATTCACATGATTCTCCTAGGGGAGATGTCGTTTTATTAGTGATAATTGTTTTATTATTGTCACCTTAGTCTTTGTTTATTCTTGCACAAAAGGCGGAGAAATGGTATTTATATATTTTCGTATGGGGAGCTGTTTAACTTAGGGGGAGACGTCCTTTCTTAGGTAGAGATGTTTAGACAAAGGGGGGGGGGGGGTTCATATGCAGTTTATATATTGTTATATTTTCTTTGCATTTGAAGGGTGTGTTTAAGTGTCCAGATTAGAAGGGATACAAAAAATGTTTATAGAAGAGCAAAGCTACTCACAGTTGTGTCAGTAAAACATCTATAACATTTTTCCCATTTGGGGTTAGAAATGGAGTCTTAGTGAGCTTGACGACCCACTAGTTTTTTTCATTTTGAGTTTTGTCCCGAAATAGCCAAAGAGGGAGATTTGTAAGGAATTTTTTTTTAATCGAGTCAATTTTTAAGTATTGTCTTTATTCCATGTTTGGACAGAACTTATTTGAGTCATAGGTTAGGACTTGAGTTGTGTACTTTAAGCTTATGATGTGCGATTAAAGATTATGCAACAAAGGCATTAAAGATACATTGGATTACGTGCACAGGTTTTGTCTTCAATATCTGAGAGGTCTCAATGAAGGTATGAATGTATATTAGTGTTTGATCCCTGGATTCTTTTGGTGTGTTTTATAGAAGTTATTTGAGGCTTTTTCCTAAAAAAGTTTTAAAAGAAAATATTTTGTTTTGGTTCATTTAAACAAGTTTACAACGTTCGTTCCAACGAGGTGTGGATGTCGTTCGAACGACTTTTAAATGAACATCAAATGAGACATTTCTGTTAATCAAAGGTATATAGTTTGAAGCCCGTTTAAAGATGGTTCGAAGAGATTAACATGTTTGTTCGAATGAAGTTGTTGGTGGTTCGAATGAGATAAGGTTTTCATTCGAAGAAACCTTATGTTTTTCTTCGAATGAGTTTCCTCAAAAAATGTGTGGCCTCAAAATTCTTGTTTTTCTATAGATAATTAAACATGCTATTAATTTTCTTAGAGGTCTTTAGCGAAAATATTTTTCCAAGATAAGTCTTGTGCCTCCTAAACCTTAGTTTACACCAAAGTTTAAGATCTAATAATCCTGCATCAATATGTCTATTTAAGATCTCTTTTGTGTTGCACCATATCTATTTACTCTTTATAATTTGAGCGTTTCGAGAGGTGGGACCCTGTTTGTGTTGAGTGGTAGCTAGACTGGTCACAAGACAAGTTAGATCAATGAGATATTGAGATGTGGGAACGTGCCTGCATTGTGTAGCTATTAAAAGGCATCCAATAGTGACTACAAAGAAGGTTACAAGGATCAAGTAAGCACATCAAGTCTTGAAGGATTAGAGTTTGTGAGTAAGTCTGAACTGGTATTCTAAAACTGCTTAGATCTTAGTGGACTTGTGTGGTTGGGTGGTCCGAGGTTTTTTCCATTATAGGGTTGACTCATACATTGTTGTGTGGTGGTTTACTTATTTTATTCTTTCTTATTCTCACCTAGATGCGTGCTTAGGTCAAGGCTAAAATTGATAAAACTGTTTCATACAACACTTGAGGTTTTATTCACCGTAAAGTGTATTAAAATTGTGAGAAATTAAAAAGTGGTCTTTTTCTCTACAAACCCTTTGGCACATAGCTTTCTCAGATATATATGCCAAGTGGACGAACTACCTCCGGCGTTATGCCTTCCACCTCCACTACAAACCAGGAAAGGATAATAACATAGCTAATTATTTTATCCGCCGTAATCACGCTTTTATTATTGACTGTAGTCAAGTTTTTGGGTTTGACGAGGTGAGTAACTTATATGCTTCTCACTCTTAAATCTTTCCTATTTTTTTTAGGGACAGTGTAACATCCTCGTATTTTTGGAATTTATTTTAAAGGATTAATTGAGAATTTCATGGATTTTAATTAGATATGACCTAGTCTGGAATAAGTATGAGAGGGAAAGGATATATTTGTCTTTTGGATAAGCTTAGGGAATAATCAAGGGTTTAGAAGGGAGGCCATTTCAAAATTAATGAGGGGTGTGATAGTTGTGAAGAGGGAGAGAGAGAGAGAGAGCTGCCCAGTTTTGCACCCGCACCTATAAGATTTATAGCCAAAACTGCAGCATAGGGTCTGAAATCATGAGAAAACTAGGGCATCACTACGACCTTATTAATTCTGGCCCCCTCGTGGCCCACTCTATCTTCGATCTATTTAAAGGGGCTTAAACTCGAGATTTGCACAATTTTAATCATTTTCTCCCAAAAGATGCCCAGGCACACTTACTTTTCTCTCCATACCTAACCTCCTAACCATAATACTCCATTAACCCACATTTCTGAAACTCCATTAAAAGGCCTTACACTTGGTTTTTAGGAGTGCTTGAAAAGGGAAAAATGATCAATCCAAGAAAATCTTGGGATATATGAGATGGGAAATTCCAGATTTCAATATCATCGTGGATGATAATCATTTGAAGTAGGTGTTCATCCTCCCGTGGTTGTTTTGTGTGTTTTACATAATCATCCTTGTTTTTATACACAAATTCTGGAATATGCTATGTGTTGCATCATTATATGTTTTAATTTATGATAAATATTATCCTTATTGCACACAGGTTTTGTGATTTTGTTTCATGTCATGTAGTTAAGGGAAAACATGATTAGTTTAATTTATGCCATACATTGGGTTATATGTTATGGTAGGATGATGAGGTGAGTACCCCATCACGCCTTGAGAATGTTCTATCACGAGTCGGTTTTTCGGGCCATAAATGTGTTTAGAGGATAACTTATAAGAGAGTGGGTGAGAGTCCATACTGTACTGTGGGTTTTGGTAAGTCTAGTAACGCATGGTGAGATCCTAGGATTGGTTATAATTGCTTTAAATTTTAGTTGAGTGTTCATAAACATACACTTTTATGCTTGTGCACACAAGAGTATGTGTAGTTCACTTGGAGCATTATACCAGCCTACTGAGTTTCCCATTCACACCCCCACAATTTATATGCATTTCAAATTATGTACGAGTAACGATTTATTATTGTGATGTTATGGTTTATTTCAGATTATCGGTATGCGAAGATCATTAGACAGCTTCGATACTTTATTTTAATTATTGTACCATTTTTTTTTTAATAAAAATAGACTTTGTTATTAATAAGAAAATCAATATTATATTTATCAACTAAATATTTAAGCTTTCGTAAATGTTTTATTTGACCATTGGATATTAATTAAATGTTTTCATAAATTTTCAAATTGATTTTTATTTTCACTTTTATTTATTGTTTTTAGTAGCCCTCTTGGGATGGCATAACTAGCAACACAATGGTGTTTTAGGAGACTTTTTACTATAGGATGGCTTCCTTTCTGTGGAAATGCTCTATGCGTTCCTTATTCCTCCCTTCGAAAGAAGATCATTGTTGAGGTTCATTCCGTTGGTTTTTCTGGCCAAATGGGAAATGCACGCACCTGCTCGACCCTTAGGGACGGGTTCTTTTGGTTTATTATGCAGCTAGACACAAATTCCTTCATTTGTTGATATTACACCTATCAAACAGTTAAGGGAAAACATTTGAGTGCCGGTTTGTTCGCCCCCTTACTTATTCCCAATTCCCCCATGTTAAGATGTCTTTAGGGTCGAAAATGGATATTTGAAAATCCGAATTGGTCCAATATTCGTATTCGAATTTAGCGGATATTTATATGAATAAATATTAGAAAGAGAGAATTTGGATAGATGTTTCAAATATCCAAAAAAATGGATACGGATATGGATAGTGCTGGTATTCGTGATGGATAATACGTATCCAAGATGGACTATCCATATTGATGGATATCCGTTTTCACGGATATCCGTATCCGTAAAATAAATATATTTATTAATTATTTGAAATATTTTTTAATCGAATAATATAATTTTTATAGTATAAAATAATATTAATATTAAGATAACATAAGTACAAAATTTAGCATAAGTTTATTTATATAACATATTTTTTGTTACAATAATATCCAAGTGGGTTTTAATTTACTCTGTAAAAAAACTAATAGGTAATTTTGGATATAAAATCTATATCATGCATGATCATCATATCACCAGCTCTCCATTTTGTTAGAGAACTCTCCCTTTCCTCTCTCCATCAACTGCTCCATCAGTCAGTTCACTGATCTCAGTCAAAATCCCCTCTCTCCATCCTCTTTTTCCCATCAGTTAGATAGTTTTCGAATTTTTCTGGATCTATGGGTTCTTCCTACCGGATCATATAATTTTTTTGGATCTATGGATTCTTCTTCTTTTATTATCCTTTTCCATTTGCTTGCTATAAGAATTTGGGCATTGGTAGAGTTAATTTCCTATACCAACCTGTGTTTTTAATATTCACACTAGGAATGCTCTAAGCTGAGTATGCGATAGTCAACATTCTACTAGTATTTTATGGTGGGGAGTTACCAGAGATTTTAGAGGCCAATTTATACTAGGTCTAGTAGTTTTAATAAGATTATGTCCATAAGAAACTCTCTTTTTCAACTATACTGATTGATGAAATCAAAGGGAAGAATTATGTCAAAAAATAAGTCAATAATGTTCTAGAATGAACCATGTTTATTCTTGCAATCGCTATATCAATTTTTCTATCTTTTTTTGGGATACTTTGAAACCCCTTCCATATGTCTAATTCCCAAAGTATTCATAGTCTTAATTAGAAGTATTTCTGAGATTAAAGCATATGAATTAGATAGTGATGATTTTAATTTATTTTTCCCGCTAGCCAGAGCTCAGCAACAAAAAGTCTCATATCAGAGGTGGGTGCAATATAGGCCTTGGGGTTGGGGGTTAGGGGTTGGGGTTGGTGAGGGGGTGTCAGTCTCCCATCATGAACTTATGAAAAAATACAATTAGTATTTATATATGGTATAAAACTTACGAGGGTTGTAATTATATGATGCTAAAAAAGGCTAAAAAGGTAATAACATATTTAATTCTGTGATTAATTAGTGTTTAATAAGCTATGTATGTCTTAATGTATCTTAAATAATAGAAACAGATAAGGATATTATTTGAATTCGGGAAATCTGAAAGGATATGGATACAGATAGTTGTAATTATTATCCAGACGGATCTGTATACGGTTACGGATAGTGTAGGGAGTTGGCGGATACCAATATGGATAATATACTATCTGCTCCATATCCGTCCATTTTAAACATCTAGATGTCTTCATGGACTTCATTGTGGCATCCACTACACCACTCGGGGGGCACAATTAAATCTTTGTTGTCATCGATCAGTTCTCCAAAATGGCACATTTCACACTCTGATCCTATACAACAAATGCTTTCCATGCGACCACCCTTTGTTTTCAAGAAATTATTAGTTAACACGACGTTCTACATAACATCACTATTGACAATTGAGTTTATTTTCCAGGACACTTTTGACAGACCTTGATAGTACAAATATAGCACCCTGCCACGGAATGTATTCTTATTTATTCAGTTCGCAGATCTCATAGGCCATACAGGGCGCGGCCAGACCTCACTCAGGGCGCGACATCTCTTCAAGGCCACAGATGCTTGGCACAGGGTACGACCCTGTCCATTAAAGGCCGCGGCACTCTACCTTGCGGTGCGCGGCACGCCTCCAATAGCTTACTACACTGCTTGCCTTGCAGGCCGCACCCTCCTCATCCACAACTGCTGCAGACCTGGTATACGCCACGTGCTCAAGGCACGTGACTCTGCACATTTCCTCATAAATAGAGGACCACACCTTAGAGGAAGGGGGACCAATCGATTCCATACCCATCCGGGGCAGGATCTACAATACAGATTCTCTCTACACAACCTCAACATACCTCTTGGAGACACAATCTACATCACAGCCACCTCCCGGACTCACCGGAATCTCCAATACTGCCATGTATTCACCTTTATTCTCATACTTGTACGCCTCTTTAGGCATGATTATATTGTACAATGCAACGCACATAATGAGAATGGAGCAACACAGTGGACGTAGGCCCATTTTGGGGGCCGAACCACTCTATATCTTGTCTTCTCTCTATTTATTTTCTTTACTTGTTTATTACACACTTGACTCTTGACTTGCTGGTAGGAGAACGCCTTATGGCCAATTTCTCGTATCATCATACCTTATGGAGTTTACTGCAATGTTTCCCCCAATTTTTCATAAATTTTCACCCAAATCGATGGTCTGACCGAAGTTGTCAACCGAAGTGTTAGAAATTTACTCTGTTGCTTAGTTGTAGAGCCCCGCAATAATGGGAAATTAGCTCCCACAATTTTTGTTTCTTGCCATTTTGACTCCATTTAGACGTATTTCATCTTGCTAACGGTTTTGATATTTTTATATTTCATTGTATTCTCATATAACCTCTATAGTTTAATTGTTAAAGTCCAAAAATACCCATCTTATTTTGCATTTTTCATTCTCGGTCTAATCTCCATCACTACCACTTGCCATAACTCACTTACATCATAACCATAACTGGTTTCTCTCTTCTCTCTGCCTGCATGTGTATTTATTACTCTCTTTCTACATATAATTATAAAATTACTATGTTCTCCTTATATTGTGACTTCTCTAACATGGTTCCTTTCTATCTATAAAAAATATGAAGAAATCCTAGGAAAATGGGGAACCATCCTCTTTGAAGTTAATGATTGATCATAATTAGCAGAGTTTATTGGATTGACAAGTAAAAGCTTGTGAAGTTTATATTGGACTGTCAAGTTACTTCTATATTCGATGAATCATTTTCAGCTTGAAATTTATTAATTTTTTTATGATGATATAACCAACCATGTTAGTTTCTTTCTTTCATGTTTGTATGATTTTTCTTGAGGTTTTAATCCTGAAATAATAGGATAAGGATAAAAGATAAGCTTTTCTTATTTTTTTTTCCTTTTCCCATTCATATGAAGCAAGAAAAAAATGGTAATATTAGCATGTTTAGATAGAGAAAATAAAAAATACAGATGTAGAGATAGGAGTCGTGAGTAAAAACAAAATAAAAACAGAGAAAGGGAAGAATAGTGAAGGCTATATATGTTTGAAACCTAAATTTTTGGTGAATTAAGACATGAAAAAGTCACTTTCCTTAAAGTTTATTTGCTCCCACTAGAAGAGTTTTCAATGAGTTTTTTTAGGAAAATTACCTCTTATAATAATACAATCAAATTTTTAGTTAACAATCCTAAAGAACTCCATCTAATACTTAATGAAATTGATTGAATAAATTGAGAGTTAAGGAGAAACGAGATAATGTTCTCATAAAAATGATTAATAAAAAACAATGGGATCTTATCCTTTTTTATAGACTTATTTGTATTTTTTATGAATACACATTATACTAATTGTCATGTTGATTCATAAATAACTATATTTTAAGGGTTATCTCTATTTATGAATTGACACATCTCCCATGAATTAATAAATCTTTTCACATATTATTTATTTTATCTTTAATTGTCTTCATAATATTACAATCTCTCCAACACTCCTCCATTAGACTGTAATATTTCGTCAATTTCTTCATTTGATATACTCATGAATACAAGAAGGTAACTTTTGATTTAAACCTTTAATTGCTAAATTCATTTCAAAGTAATAACTAAGACATATGTGTGATATGCATTAAACCTTGTCTTAATATGTTAACATGAGAAATACATCACAGATAAGACATATTAGTTTCTATTAGATGTATTTATATCAATTATTATTATTATGACATTGTTCTCTATCTTGGTCTCATGAACATTTACCAGAGAAAAGCCAGACTCTTGCCAAAAGCGGCACCACTTCTTATGTTCACATAGGTGAAGGTTCTTTACACGTCCCTGTTACTTTAGACATAAATCCCAGATTTGAATTTCATTAAGAGTTTATAACTCATCCTCATTTCGCAGCAATTTGCACAAAATATCTTGGAAGGGACAATATAATAATTTTAGTGCAAAAACAATCACTTATTTGTAACTTGTTATTACCCATTAAACTTTAGAATAATGGCAGGTTTACTACAAATTTGGGTTACCATTACTGGTGATTTTAGAAAAAAAAGGTTTTTAGCCCCATTCCAATAGATGTATCATTTACTTAATCTTTCTATATTTATTTAGTCAAATTATGTGTTAAGTTCTTACTTGGCTTACATAGATAATATCAATAGTGTTTTTTTTATTTGACACATTATATCCTAAACTAATATGTCTATATTACAAAATTTGTATACTCTCAATAAAGTATATCATAATCACGATACAAAGAAGTAGATAACACTCATTGTGGCCACAACAACATATTTCACAACCATTCTATTTCTTTCACTTTTCAAAACTAATGGATATTTATTAAGAGTTCTTGCTTATATCTTTGATAATAACTGTTGTCTTTAGATAGGCACATCCATAATTTTAAGATTATGAGATGGTTATCGACAAAGAACATAAAAACTATCATTATCATTATTTATGAGAATATACTCTACCTATCTTTACAAAATACTATAGTAACATTTTGGTTATATATGACATATATTACACTTGTACAAAAAAAGATTATCTCCAAATGTGTATTGATCATTAAAAGCAAACCCACTAAAAAGACAAAATATAGTCCTTTACATACGGATTAATGGGATTATGTGAGATTCTTGATTCAATTTTTGGCTGAATTCTTCTAAATTACGGAGAAGACCCATAGCCACAAAATCAAAAGTATCAAACCCATAATGCATTGTGAACCTGTTGGAGTTATTGTTGGAGTCGGGGGCAAAGCTAGGATTTAAACTTGGGGTGGGTACCGGACTGACTCTCTCAGTATTAGGGCTGTAAACGGATATTCGAAAATCCGCATCCGTCCGATATCCAAATCCGAATTTACGAATATTTATCCGAAAATATGGAAACGGATACGAATATGGATACTGTTTAAAAATATCCGAGAAAACGAATACGGATACGGATACGGATACGGATAGTACTAGTATCCGACACGGATAATCCGTATCCGATGCGGAGTATCCATTTTATCGGATATCCATATCCGTCAAACATATGTTTAAAATATTACTAATAATATTAGTATTAGTATTACTAAAGAAATAATATTAAAAAAAATCTTAATCGTTTATTCCCAAAACAAAATAAACACATACTCCACTCAAAACAAAAACACCCTAAAGTTATTGTTTTATTGGGTATATTATAAAATGTCATGTAATATTATTTTATTGGGTATATTATCATGGAGTTACACTAAAGTTACAATACACCTAATCACACACAACAGACACCGACTAAAGAACATATACTCCACTAAAAAGAAC
The DNA here is from genome assembly GCA_949130495.1 of Sambucus nigra. Classification (NCBI taxonomy): domain Eukaryota; kingdom Viridiplantae; phylum Streptophyta; class Magnoliopsida; order Dipsacales; family Adoxaceae; genus Sambucus; species Sambucus nigra. The sequence goes on along the minus strand of OX422209.1, from coordinate 387,545,183 downwards.
TAACTTCGTTTAATTTCTCCTTCGTACAAAACAAGAGAAAAGAAACTCTCATGTGGTCGTTCGTTAGTTTCCTTAATTATAAATAAATGTAAGAGAGAAGCAAAAAAGAATGTAAGAGAGAAATATAATAGAATGTAAGAGAGAAACATAAAAGTAAAGAGATGGTTTTGATTGTAATGAGAACTGAAGTTAACATGTATATTATATACAAAATAAAAATGTATACTTATTAAAATAAAAATATCAGTATGTTTGGAAGACAAAAGGTCCATGAGGTTATCATTCTCAATAAATTTGATTAATCTAAAAGGTGCATATTTATTTCTTATGTCATGGAATGCGACTGTTATTTTTTTTTTTATGACTTTAAGCTTATATGGTTTTAAAGTATGGATGACTTTAAGTCATATTATCATTATGGAATGATATTATGGAATCCATAATTGTTGATGTTAGGATTGGATTGGATATTTTAATTATTATTTTTTGCGATGGCCAAATAATGTAAACGGATACGGATATTATCCGAATCCGAGGTATCCGGGCGGATACGGATATGGATAGCTGTTTTAACTATCCGGGGGATACGAATACGAATACGGATAGTACATTCAGATAGCGGATACGGATATGAAAACCATGGAACCCGATCCGTATTCGTCCGTTTACCACCCCTACTCAGTATGATTGAGATCCGGTTGGTACAATCTGTTGATAGAACCGATTTTAATATGGGGTTTATGGATAGGGTATTTGTCGATTAGGATTTTTAATGACTATTTTAGAGTTCTCTTTGACAAAAATTACATATAAGCTCATATTTGTTAAGATTTCTAATAAATATTTTTTTAGTTACTCATACTTTTACAAAAGAAATTAAACAGTTTAATAAATGCTCTTTTACTCTTCAACAATAAGCTAATTATAATTTTTCGTAAAATATACGGATATAGATAATTAAACAATAATCAATTAATGAATCAAAAAATTCTAGTGTTTCATAAAATATGGAAAAAAATTACAAAACTAATAAACTCATGGGTTTATTTTTATTTTTTGAAAGACTGGTGGGTTTAATTTTTATCACAAGTAAAAACCTCCACTCTAGTCTCTATTTCTAGCTCTAGTATTTTTTTTTCCTCTTATCGCAAAGACATCCGCCATTAATAGAAGTAATTAGGATAAAATTACATTAAGATATATAAATACCGAAGACAACTAATTAAGGTGAAATTTATAAATAACAATGAATTGGTAAACAATTTAGTAAAACACTTGTCATTGCCAACTACTCATATTTGTAGTGCAAACAAAAGATGAGAGAGAGAGAGAGAGAGAGAGAGAGAGTGTGTTAGTCTTGTCTCATTGGATTCAAATTCTTAGAGGTGAAGAGGAGCAGCACAATTTTCTGATTGTTAATCTTATTAGCAACAAAACTGATGGCTTCTATGTTTGCTTAGAATTAATGAAAGAACAAAACATCAATTACCTAGGGTTGTACAGTTAGTAGGTTTAGGTAGTGGTCCATTGGGATTCTATTTTATTTTTTATAAAAAAAATGAGAACAAACCCATTTGTTTATTTACTAAACTTTTTGTGGACTTTTTGTGGTTTAGATTGAGTGTTAACGGGATTGAGTGTTAACCGGGGGGGGGGGGGGGGGGGGGGGGGCTTGCATTTTATATAAGATCAACATAGTTTTATTCTACTGTAAAGAGTTTTGAAATCCTGAGGGAGGTGATGACCCCCTTCTTTTAGGGCATGGATTTGCCCCTGGTTAGAGTTCTTTACCATTTTAAAACCGTTAGCCGTTTCGCATTAAATATCATTTTTTTTTAATTTTCTGTAAATATTATTATTATTCAATTTCATATTAAAGTGGCACATATATGAAACTGTCATATCTTCTAAAACTGCACATGCAGTGATGAGTTTTCATGCACAAAAACTTGGGTTCATCACCAAAGTGAAGGCACATGCCAAAGGATATGGTTGTACTAGCTATTTTTTGTGATGAAGCCACAATAATTATATCATCTAAAGTGATAACATGTCCATTCATAACCAGTAGGGCTGTGTTTCGGCCGGATCGGATCGGAAAATACCTATTCGGAAAAAAATTCGATTTTTTCGGAAATAAAATAACTATTCCGATTTCCGATCCGATTTTTTCGGAAAATTAAAAAAAAATCCGAATTCGGAAAAATCGGAAAATCGGCAAAAATCGAAAAAAATCGAAAAATTACAAAATATATTAAAAATCCAGAAATTTCGGAAATTCCAAAATTTCAAAAAAAAAAATTATGGATTTTCGATTACTCGAAATTCTCCTTTTAAAGAAACAATGAAAATAGCTTAACCCAACATGTAAACACATGAGGATTTGGCTCATTTTTCATTTGTGTAGAAGTTAGGAGGATACTCTCCTTTTATAGAGCATATTTTGGCGCCCTCTCCCTCTCCCAACCGATGTGGGATATGGAAAACTTTAAAAAAAATCGAAAAAGAAATCGGAAAAATCGGAAATCGGAAATTCAGAAGTATTTCCGATCCGATTTTTTTCAAAAAAATCGGAAATCGGAAAATCGGAAATCGGCAAACTAAAATTTCATTACAAATTCGGAAAAAATCAGATCGAAAATCGAAAAAATCGAAAAGTTCGAAAAAAAAACACAGCCCTAATAACCAGAGTGAATAGACATTCACTTTATCATCCAAGACATATCTATATAGTATTCTAACATGCACTACACTCATTTAGTACTACTTATCAAAAAGCCGATCCATGTGGCAACCTCTTTTATCCGCCTCTATTGTCACCCAGTGGCGGATCCAGGATTTTGTGTGAACTGGGGCGAAAGTTTCAATAGTTGCCGGGGGTTCGAGGGCGGGAGCCCCCGAGGCGATTTTTTTTTTTTGGGGGGGGGGGGGGTCGAGTTTTTTCGAGCATTTTTTGTGCTGTTTTTACTTTTTTGGGCATTATATTCATTTTCAATACTGATTGAAGTGGGAGATGACTGAACCTCAGCTTCAGATACGGTTGGTGCATTGTCTTCTCTTTTTCATTTAAAAAATTTCTCTATTGATTCCCAATATTTACAAATTTAATTTAATTTCACATATAAATTTAATTTCATATAAATTTACACAAAAGTAAATAAACAGACACATATAAACAATACACAAAATAAATTTATAAATTCACATTATAAATTTAATTTCATTTTAGTATAAATAATTTTAGTATAATTTCAGTAGTATAAATATAATTTCACATATAAACAGACACATATAAACAAATATACACAAAATAAATAAATGATGAAATATACTTGGTCTGGTGGAAGAGATAGCAGGGGGCGGGTGGAGCGGAGTCTCGGAGGAGAGAGCAGCAGCCGCCTGCAGAGGCGGAGGAGATGCGAGCGCAGGTGGAGAGGAGAGAGAGCAGGGCAGCGGGTGGAAAGCAGCAAGGCAGCGAGTGGAGAGAGCGGCGGGTGGAGGGCAACGGGTGGAGAGAGCGGCGGGTGGAGGGCAACGGGTGGAGAGAGCGGCGGACTCTTTAGAAAATAGGGTTTTTCTGTTACTTTGTTACGAGAGGAGAGAGAGCACCATTTTAAGTTATGTTTTTTTTTTGTTTATTACAGATTTTCCACTGAACTTTTAATATAATTACAAGTCACCTCCAGGTTTAATTTTTTAGCCAAAATTTTTTTTTTTTTTTTTTTTTTGAAAAATGAACTGGGACCGCCGCCCCGCTTAGGCCCGGGCTGGATCCGCCCCTGTTGTCACCATTTCTTTGTTGAACATTAATACTCTTCTTTGCCATTCATTTCATTATCTTTTGGCTTTCCAAGTCTAAAGGTTTTCAAAGTAACTCTGTCACCGTGCAAAAATCAAAAGTCTTAGGGATCTTCTTTGTCATTCATTTCATTGCCTTTTGGCTTTCCATGTCTAAAGGCTTCCCTCTTCTATAACCTATCTGTACCCCCTCCCATAATAGAACGAAGCCCTATCTATATATATATATATGAAATTGAAATGAGCTTTCTTCCCTCTCCTCATCTCTCTCTAAATGTATTTTGTTTTGGAAGCTATGGCTCAATCTTATATTTTATAAATGGTAAATGATAGTTTTTATCATCTTATTTATTTTATTTTGTTAACTATTTAATCTGTTCTAATATGTTTCTTGGTAGACAGTTTGTGCATTTCCATTTTGTAATAACCCCCCTTCATTTTGATTGTTTTTACTTTTAATGTTTTTTTATTAGTGTACGTGGGGTTATAGATCTATCGTTTAGTTTTGATCAATATTGATTTTTGAGTAATTAATTGAATTGTTTCCGTTTGAGCATAGAATAAAAAAAAGGGGCATTTACGTTTAGATCCTATTAGACTTTCTTATATACATTCTAGTCCCATCATGTTTTTCCCTTACATATAAGTCCTATTCCTAATTTTTTGGAACTTTTTTTCCAATTTTACCCTTTTAAAACCAACAATCCGTAACTTCCTTGAGGAAGTTACATAAGTGGTTGAACTTTTTTTTTAATCTTCAAATGATCATAACTTTTGATTCACAAATCCGTTTTTCACAAAATTACTATTTTTGAAATCTGCTCGACGAGATCTATCAAACAAGATCCATGAAGGCTATAAAATTCCAAAGAAAAAAATTTACACAAACAGTAAACTTTACTGTATGCAATAGAATATGAAATAGTTTTATATATGTGACATTTTCACAAACAGACAGTAACATTTACTGTGCTAATACTACACACTATATATATATATATATATATATATATATATATATATATATATATATATATATATATATATATATATATATATATATATATATACGGTGGATCCAAACCCTTTTTTTTCAAAATTACCTTATATTTGAAGGTTCGCGCTAGCAGTATCCAATCCTTACCACCATTATTGGAGCTTCAACGACCTTCGTCAGAGCTCTGATTTGGGGTGTGTAAGGGTGGCATGTGGTGCCGCTGGCGCGGACCTTTGACAATAAGAGACTTTTGAATAAATGGGCTTTGGATCCACCGAAGTATCATGGGGGGCCGCTGGCGCGGACCTTTGAAGATAAGATTGGACAAATGGGATCGGAATCATCTGGAGCGCCAATTTGGGGTGAATAGGGATGGCACAGAACTTTAAAAATAGGAGCATATTGGATATATATATATATATATATATATATATATATAGTTTGTAAAAATGTCATAGATATTAAACTTTATTGTATACACCAGAAAATGAAATAGTTTTATATTTGTGACATTTTCACAAACAATAACATTTACTGTGATAATATATTTATGAAATAGTTTTATATATATAACATTTTCACAAACAGTAACATTTACTGAGTTAATATTACACAATATATATATAACATTTTCACAAACGGTAACATTTACTGAGTTTATATATATATATATATATATATATATATATATATATATATATATATATATATATATATATACACACACACACGGTAGATCCAAACCTCTTTTTTTTAAATTACCATATTTTTAAAGGTTTACTCTAGCGACATTCAATCCCCACCACTACCCACCCCAATTGTCGAAGCTTCAACGACTTTCATCAGAGCTATGATTTAGGTGGGTAGTAGTGGCATAGGGTGCCGTTGGCGCGGACCTCTGAAATTAAGAGAATATTAGATAAATAGAGTTTGGATCCACTGACGCTCCAATTTGGGGTGAGTAGGGGTGACATTGGGTTATGTTTATATCTATAATATTTTTACAAACGTTAACATTTACTGTGTTATAACACAGTGTATATATATATATATATATATACGGTGGATCCAAACCTCTTTTTTCTGATATTATCTTATTTTTAACGGCCCGCGCTAGCGGTATCTAATCCCGACCACCACCAACCCCAATTGTCGGAGCTCCAACAACCTTCATCAGAGTTCTGATTTGGGGTGACATGGAGTGCCGCTGGCGCGGACCTTAGGAAATAAGAGAATATTGGATAAATGGGGTTTGGATACACCGGCGCTCCAGTTTGAGGTGAGTAGGGATAGCATTGGATTAGGTTTATATCTCTAATATTTTCACCAATAATAAATGTTACTGTTTGTGAAAATGTTAAATCGGCATCCCATGCCACCTCAAATCAGAGCTCTGATGAAGGTTGTTGGAGCTCCGATAAAGGGGGTGGGTGGTGGTGGGGATTGGATGCCGCTGGCGCGGACCGTTAAAAATAAGATAATATCATAAAAAAGAGGTTTGGATATATATATATATATATACTGTGTTATATGAACACAGTAAATGTTAATGCTTGTGAAAATGTTATAGATATAAACCTAACTCAATGCCACCCCTACTCACCCCAAATCGGAGCTCCGGTGGATTCAAAATCCATTTATCTAATATTCTCTTAATTTCAGAGGTCCGCACCAGCAGCACCCTATGCCACTACTACCAACCCAAACCATAGCTCTGATGAAAGTCGTTGAAGCTCCGACAATGGGGTTGGGTAGTGGTGGAGATTGAATGTCGCTAGCGTAAACATTTAAAAATATGGTAATTTTGAAAAAAAAATAGTGGTTTGGATCTACCGTGTGTGTGTGTGTGTGTGTGTGTGTGTGTATATATATATATTATGTAATATTAACTCTGTAAATGTTACTGTTTGTGAAAATGTTATATTTATATTGTGTAATATTAACTGAGTAAATGTTAGTGTTTGTGAAAATGTTATATATATATTGTGTAATATTAACTCGGTAAATGTTACTGTTTGTGAAAATGTTATATATATAAAACTATTTCATAAATATATTATCACAGTAAATGTTATTGTTTGTGAAAATGTCACAAATATAAAACTATTTCATTTTCTTGTGTATACAATAAAGTTTAATATCTATGACATTTTTACAAACTATATATATATATATATATATATCCAATTTGCTTGTAAATTTTGAAAGTTTTGTGCCACCCCTATTCACCCCAAATTGGCGCTCCAGATGATCCCGATCCCATTGATCCAATCTTATTTTCAAAGGTCCGCGCCAGCGGCACCCTATGATACTCCGGTGGATCCAAAGCCCATTTATTCAAAAGTCTCTTATTTTCAAAGGTTCGCGCCAGCGGCACCACATGCCACCCTTACCCACACCAAATCGGAGCTCTGACGAAGGTCGTTGAAGCTCCAACAATGGTGGTAAGGATTGGATGCCGTTAGCGCGAACCTTTAAATATAAGGTATTTTTGAAAAAAGAGGGTTTGGATCCACCGGATGTATATATATATTTACTGTGTAGTATTACCACAATAAATGTTACTGTCTGTTTATGAAATGTCACAGATATAAAACTATTTCATATTCTAGTGCATACAGTAAAGTTTACTGTTTGTGTAAATTTTTTTCTTTGGAATTTTATAGTCTTCATGGATCTTGTTTGATAGAACTCGTCGAGCAGATTTTAAAAATAGTAATTTTGCGAAAAACGGATTTGTGAATCAAAAGTTATGATCATTTAAAGATTAAAACAAAAAGTCCAACCACTTATGTAACTTCCTCAAGGAAGTTACGGATGGTTGGTTTTAAAAGGGTAAAATTGTGAAAAAATTTCCTAAAAAGTTGGAATAGGACCTATGGGATTATTAAAAAGTCAATAGGACTTATAAGCTTGTTGACCCAATAAATGGGACCTAGATATAATTACCCCTAAAAAAAAATCTGCCCGAAAAACATAAAAACCTCCATAATGTCATTTCCTCTGAAAAACTCATCTCAATCCATCAAACGTTCATCAAGGTAACAATCACACAGATTATTCCATGTTTTTGTTGATTTATTTTGTTTTTTTCATTAAAGTTAGGACTTGGTTAATTTTTTCAATATGTTTAGACTACTCTTGGATTAAAAGCTTTGCAAATGAATTTTACATGTTAAATTCAATCATTTACACATCTTTGTATATATTTAGTTGTTGTAAAAAATTGGGAGATTGAACAATCCAATGGTATTCAAAATATTCATCTTCACATGTTGCCTTCAAAATGTTTGTTCAAATTCCTCAGAGGTAACTTTCACTTAATTTTGTCAAACACGTTGCACGTTTTTCACCCCCACCACCCATGTTAATATAGTTTTCACCTTTATGCACACCAACCACCCATTTGGCAACTAAATGACACATTTTACACTTTTTCCATGATGGTCAATCGTCGCCCACCATTTTAGACTTTCAACCTAACATTTATTTATTTTTCATTACAATCAATAGTGTTTGATTAATTATTACCTTGTAGACTCTAATGGAGGTCATAAAGTAATTGTCGCCAAATGTGTGTTCAGAGGGGATTGTGGATTTTTTTTACTTCTTCTAAATTTTGTTGATTCCATTCCAATTTTTACTTACCAAAGATGTCTAAATGGATTTGTTGTTCGATTTTGGGTCGATGGTTAGTAACGGCTATGGATGATGGTTTTCTGGTGGCATAAGGTTATGGGTTATGTGGTGGGTTGGTGTGCAGGAGATGAATTGATGAAGAAAAGCTCTTCAACTGTTGAGTTTTTTTTACTTCTTCTAAATTTTTGTTTATTTCATTCCAATTTTTACTTACCAGTGATGTGTACACGTATATACATGTATTTTTTAACACCAGAAGAAGAAATCATTATATGTTAATTTATGTACTCAATTATATTTTGTGATGTAGCTAATTTTATTTGGAGTATAGTATGGTTAGTATTGTTTTATAGTTCTCTTGAGTGTAGTTCAATTAGCTTGGATTGGGCATATGATAGCTAAGTGGTGAAAATTATTGTCTTATTAGGATTTTAATTGAATAATAAAAAAGAGTAATTTAAAGTAATTGAGTTTGATTTGGTTTAAAGGGTTTGAGTTCTATTTTCTGAATTTTTTTAACTTTAAAATTGGAGATTATGATGACTTTGTTTGTGATGGGCAATTTGGTTATTTGTGTAATCTAAATAGCAATACGGTGGTGTAGAATTTTACTTTGTAAGTTCTTGGTTCAACGATTAGGAATTTGTTTTTGGTTTACGTGGTGTCAAAAAATCAGGGATATGGGGGGTGTCCACGTACCACGATGTATGCACAATAATAAATAAAAGAGAGACAAATATTTACGTGGTTCGATCATGAATGGCCTACGTCCATAGGGCTGCTGTTGTGTTCCATTAGAATCGTGAGAGAATTTTACATGAGAGTGTTTCTCTAGCTTCTAAGCGCCCGTTCACAATGGGGGGTGTCCGCTTTATATAGAGTTAGGGGTTACATTAGGGTTACAAATATGGATGAGTCCTATCTTCATGGAGTTTGATTTAACTCAGATACTGCTCCTCGGTCTTCTCATTTATCAAGGACTCTAGTCGTCCTTATCTTATTGGAGCGTCTGTTGCTCGCCATCTTGACCGGGGTGCTCGCCGCGTGTCATGCTATTATGTAGGCATATTTTTTGTCCCCACAATAGCCCCACAGATCGCAGTTTAGTTGAGCTGATTCTGAGATGAGATGGGAGCTGGTCCATAATCTCTTTAAATGTGCGTAGTTGCTGATGTGAACTGGACTGGCATTCTTTGATCTGTCATTCAACTTTTAGCCTTCTTTGGTTGTTCTTCTTGCCTTTATAAGTTTTTTAGATGAATTCTTGGCTTAAGTTGAGAGACGTTCAGTTGATATGGGAACCGGACTCGAGAGTGTCGAGCTGCCTACGTACCCTCATGGGATCAGGTCGAACGTAGTTCATTGTTCTGTTTTATTGCATGGCCCAATTAGTGAGGCTAACCACAGGCCTGTTTAGAATTTGTTTGTTGAGGCTTTCTTGAGCGTGCATTAAGTTCAGGGCATCTTCCTGTATTTTGGTCTTGTATAGTCCATTTGGAGAGGCCGACCAGAAGCCTATGTGTTGAGCCTTGCTCGAGCATATACTTAGTCGGGGTAAGACCCTGTATTAGGTTTTTTATATGGTCCAATTGGAGAGGCCGACCACAGGCCTATGTGTCGAGTCTTGCTTGAAAACGAACCTAGTCGGGGTAAGACCCTGCATTATGTTTTTCATATGGTCCAATTGGAGAGGCCGAACAGAAGCCTATGTGTTGAGTCTTTCTTGAGCATGAACCTAGTCGGGGTAAGACCCTGCATTAGGTTTTTTATATGGTCCAATTGGAGAGGCCGACCACAGGCATATGTGTCAAGTCTTGCTCGAGCACGTACCTAGTCAGGGTAAAACCCTGCATTAGGTTTTTCATATGGTCCAATTGGATAAGACTACCAGAAGCCTATGTGTCGAGCCTTGCTTAAGCACGTACCTAGTCGGGGTAAGACCCTGCATTAGGTTTTTCATATGGTCCAATTGGAAAGGCCGACCACACGCCTATGTGTCGAGTCTTGCTCGAGCGCGTACCTAGTCGGGGTAAGACCCTGCATTAGGTTTTTCATATGGTCCAATTGGAGAGACCGACCAGAAGCCTATGTGTCGAGTCTTGCTCGAGCATATAGCTAGTCGGGGTAAGACCCTGCAATTGGTTTTTCATATTTGACATGTAATCAGTATGCTTATTGTACATAGGCTTATCCCATAAGTCAATGTAATACCAATTTTGTTCACATTTTTCCATTTTCAAATGCCTCGCATGTAAATATCCGCCTATTTTACCTTTTAGGTTGTGCCGTCACACTTCCTTAGGCCTAAAAGGCGATGGCAAAAATGCATCTGGTTTAAGGGCCATCCACCCGTTTAGGATTTTAACCGACCAACTTCAGTTGGCTTTTCGCCTAGGATCCCCCGTAGGGCTTTTATTGTTGTCGGGGCAACTCGTGAGTCCATTTGTGTTTGGAGATGACAAAGGCCTATGGACTTACTTAATTTAATGGGAACAAGAAAGAAGGCAGTTTTAATTAAATTAAGCTTAGTCTTGATTGTCATTTGAAAGACTAATTCCGGTGTTAACCATGTTGGCATCCATCCTGAGTTGACCTCTTCTATTTTGCTTTAAATGTTGTAGTTAATCTATTAGCGTGTCATCGTTGCCATGGATCCCCCAATCGGGCTGTGAAAAGAAGACTGCCCGACCGTCCATCGAGTTATTCGATCTATATAACCGAGATGATAAGTGTGCCTGATCGTTCCTCGGGGCTTTATTGTGTTGAAGAGTGTCGCGTTGATCATTCATCGAGCTGGATATAATTAAGGATTGTCTTGTTCATATAGCCCCATGTAATGTATCATTCCTCGGGGAACACTTGTTCGTCGATCATACATGGTGGTTCCAGGAGTCTGAGGAAGACTCCATATAGCATGTGCACCTAAAGAAATTGATATGAGTTCAAAGCATCTTCGCACAGAAATGCATTGATTTGTTATGGCGTTCAAGAAACACCGTTCCTCTGGAGTGGATATCTTAGTGTTGATGACTCGTTAATTTGTTGCTTAGTGATCGCCGATCACCATGGGTTATCTGACGATGTTTCTTGATACATTCAGGGTGGTCACATGTTTTATTCGTTGACTGTGATTTTGCTGGATATGTGACTTCTTATATGTTGGATTCATCCTTGTTAATAAATATAGCCGATCGTTGCTCTCCATGTTGCTTTATGTGTTATTGGATCTTTGTTCTACATATCGCCTAACTTCTCATTCACCGAGGTTGAATTAAATAAGAATTGTATTGCCCAACTGTCCATTGGAGCTTGAGACATGATCTCATTTATCAAGGACTCTAGTCGTCCTTATCATGTTGGAGCGTCCGTTGCTTGCCATCTTGAACGGGGTGCTCGCCACGCGTCATGCTATTATGTAGGCATATTTTTTGCCCCCACAGTTTATAATTATTCAATGAATTTGTTTTTGTGGTCATTTACTTTACCCTATTATAGATTACTCTTATTTTGTCATTGCGAAAAATAGAATTGGTGCAAGGTCTCAAGTTTTGATACGTGAAACAGAAGCTTGAATACTCATTGGATTGGAGTTGTTGGATCTCATATGTTGTCTTTTCCTAATAAAATCCAACCCATTCTCACATGTGAAGTTTTTTAATTGTTTTTAACACACAATAATAAAAGGAGTGTGTAAACTAAAAAATAGTACAAGTTCAAACTATATTGAAATTTTAAACCCACATTGCGCCTCACTCGCGCATCGCGTAGGTTTACAACTAGTCTTTAATTAAAAAGGGATTTATCCATTAATTTATAGTGAGTATCACTCAACGAGAACGATTATAATGTTAGTGTAAATAACTTTTTAGGGATATACATTGAATCATGAATTAATGATGGACTAAGTCGTGAAGAATAATTTTCTTTAAAGATTTATGTGCCCCACTACAAGAGTTTGCTATCAAGTTTTTAGGCGAATTACCTTCAAGATAAAACAATTCAAATGGAAGCTTTAGTTAGAAATCCTAAAGGATTCCCTCTAACACTCACTGAAACCGATTACATAAATTGAGAAATAAGAGAGAAAGATAGAATGTTCTCACAAAAAGGATTGATGAAAAATGCTAGAATTTTCCCCTTTTAATAGACTCATTTGTGTCTTTTTATGAATAAACATATTTGAAGGATTATGTTTATTTATGAATTGACACACGTCTTATGAATTGACACATCTTTTCACATCTTATTTATTTTCTCTTTTATTTCTTCATAATATTACAATCTCTCCAACAATCCCCTATTAGATTGTAATATTTTGTCAGTTTCTTCATTTGATATACTCATGAATACAATAAGGTATCTTTCGATTTAAACCTTTAATTAGTGAGTGAATTTCAAACTAAAAACTAAGACACGGGTATGCTATTCATTAAACCTTATCTTAATATGTTAACACCGAAAATACATCACACGTGAGATATCTCATTTTCTATGAGATATCTTTATATAAATTAGCACGACTATGGCCTTGTGCTCTATATTGGTTTCATGAACATTTACAAGAGCAAATCCAGACTCTTACCAAAAGCGTCACCATTTCTTATGTTCACATAGGTGAAGCTTCTTTACATGTCCTTACTACTTTAGACATAAATGCTAGATTTGAACTTCTTTAATGTAATAACCCAGACTTTTGAGCGACTATTTTATATTATTTTGCCTGATGGGCTAATTTTATGAAATAGAGAAAGTTGGGGTAAATATTATTTTAAGTGGTTTAAGGGATAATATTTACCATGTTTTGCCTATTTACTGTTATGAGGAAGTGAATAGCATTATATTGTGCTTTATTGCGTCGTTGTACTTTAAGCGACGATTATGATTTATATTTAAGTTTGAGTATAATTAATGAATTAAAATGACGTTGGACCCTAAAATATTATAGGTTACTCCGGATTCCATTTTAGAGGGTGCGGTTAGTTTTGAAATAGTCGAGATAGTCAAAATAACTGCCATGTTGTATTTTTTAGTTTTGGACACTCTGACAGGTTATGACTCAATTATGTAGTTACGAGTCATTTAATGGTGTATTAACATTTAAAAGAGGGGAATTTATTTTTAGAACCCGTTTAAGTCTTCCAACCCCTTTTATTTTCCCATTCTTATGTTGTAAACCGAGAGAGAGAGAGAGAGAGAGAGAGAGAGAGAGAGAGAGAGAGAGAGCTTGGGAGAAATGGAGAAAAGAGAGAAAAATTGAATATTGGAGCTGGAAATCGTTGCTACGGGAAGAGAATCCGAGACTACAAACTTGAGGCAAGTTTATTAATTGCTAGATCATGATTTAATGTGATAAATTGCATGTATAGTTAGTTTTTGGAGATTTAAACCATAAATGGGTTTTTGAGGATTTTGGTGTTTAAACCCTTAATCTTGTAGTTTAATTTTATTTGAGTTGGGAATATTAGTTAGTTGTTGTGTAGAAATGATGTAGTAGAATTATTTATTGTTGATGTTGGAAGAATTGAAGATTTGGGGGTTTGGGGAATTTTAGGGTTCTTAAACCCGTAGCCTAAATTGGGAATTTCTACCAAGCCGAATCAATTCGGCTCCTCAGCGAATCGATTCGGATATAGGGGAGGATACAGGTCTGGGGAAACTGAATCGATTCGGGTTAAAGCCGAATCGATTCGGAATAAGATAGAAGGTTGAATTTTCTCACCGAATCGATTCGCTTTTGGGCGAATCGATTCGCAGTTAGGGGCGAATCGATTCGGATGCCCAGTTTTTATGAGATTTTTTTATTTTTGTTTTTAGCCCTTTTCTTTTAGGTTCGAGGTTTAGGAACCTTACTTGGGAAGTAATAAAGGGTATTATAGGTTTATGTTAGGGAGTCAAATACCCTAGACCAACATGGGGTTAATTGGTCTTATCCCAAGGGTTAGTTATAGAGGTTAATGTTTGGTATGAGATAGGAAGTCAACCTAGAACTAACGGGGCATAGAATGGAAATAGTTTGAACTCTTGGGAGACTAGTATTGTGGGAAATTACCTTTGATGAATTATGATGTTACTTTGGACTCTTGGATATTAGTGTGAGGGCAATTACACTTCGGGTCCTAGGTTATTAGTAAAACATGACAATGAGAACAAGAAATGCACATTCTGAAATTTAGTATTTCATCATTGAAAATAAATGGTTTTGAGAATGTAAAATGTGAATGTTTTCAAATGGAAAAAAAGAAATAATTTTCGTAAATGAAAATTTAGGTAAACACACCTCTCTAAATCGCTATCATAAGGGAAGTTACGCGCATGAGGTGAAATCCCCTGGCTAGTGAATGCAGGGTGAATATAGTCCTCTGCCATATGATCGATTATTATATTATATGTTTATTTTGCGAAGTGAAGTAATTCTGGGTGTGGTTATGACTCATTGTCGCAGGCATATGGCGCTTCCCGACGTCTCGCGATGTAGGATGCCCAGGTTGTCTTGTTTGATAGGCCCTGGAAGATGATAGCCATTTAGGGGTGCGCACAGTGGGGAAACCTGGACGGGCGGTCTTAGAAATGTTATATGATATGAAATATAACTATTCATAATAATGTGGGACATTATTGATTTTAAAGCATTTTATGATAATAAACTTGCTTTAAATACATTTCCTGGATAGAAGAAGGGAAATGGGAAGTTATGAGATGAAATTGAATTGGTAAAATATTTTGTGAAATAAATTGATTCACATATATATTTCCTAAAGAGAACAAGGAATTGTGCATTTAAATTGTGATAATTGGAATGATGTCTCCTCACATAAATGTAGATGAGTTCTCCCATGCTTATATGATATTGAGCATTTTCATTGATATCGCACTAGGTTGTGCTTTTAGATTGAGAGTTGAGAAATTTTATGATTAATTACGAGAGATAGTTAAATTCATGCTTATGTTATATATTCATAACTGTCATGCATTTTATTCACATGGTGATCATATCAAAACGGGCCCTGACCCGTCTATATCTCTTTGTTTTGCATGATCTCCTTGTCCGATCAGGTGCTCCTTCGCAAGGACGCCCGTATTAACCTCCCCATTCAAGTTGTCTTGGAGCTATAAAATTTTGCGGATGTTGTAGGATATTCGCTATAGATGTATCTATCTTTTGTACTCTAGTTATGTTCATTTCATTTACTCGGGCGTGTTGCCCCTGCTTTGTACTCATTTATTATAATGTGATATTTAATTATAATACTCGGTGTAACCTATTTGTATTAGTCTGTTAATCGACAGCTTATTCGGTTTTTACTTTATGCATTTTGTTATACTATTACTCGTTGATTTTTGGTACCCACCTTCTTTTCAAATTGGATTGTCTAAGTGCTTTTCTTTTAACTTAAATTTTTTAAATTTGACAGTCCATTTTCTAAAATAATGGGTGGTTATCTCATACTATTATTTTAATGACAGTGATGCTAAGAATGGACCATCTATGATTCCTGTGATTATAAGAGTATCGGGCTAGCCACCTCTTATTTTAGTAGGCGGGTTGTCACTGATGGTATCAAAGCATCAGGTTCTAGTGTCCTTAGGAATCTGTATGGACGTACTATGTTTTTAGCGTTACTTTTGATTTGATATAGAGCCTTAGGAATAAGATCGTTGATTTCCCTTGTGAGGTTTCGTTCTCCTGCCATGATGTAAGAACCCAGAAAATCCTTTGCGCGTTCGTGTGAGATTCGTAGGTCGAATTGAGGAAGGGCGTCAGGGAAGGCCGTTATAAAGGCATCACGAGATAGGATTACTAAGAACTGTAAGTTGTAGCCGGGAATGAGGGACACTTTGGAGGTCGCTCCCTTCGTGGCATTATCTTATATTGCTACCGCGACTACTAAGTATAGTCGATATAGTTTTCCAAGTACTGCTACACGTAGAGAGTGGTACTAAGCTTGGGATTCCAAGCGACGTTAACTTGAAGTTGAAAAGTCCTTGATAAGGGCCATATGTTGAAGTTAAGTCTGATGGAGGAAGTGTAACCTCATTCAGTGAAAGTATAAGGCCCAGGAGTTTTGGCCTAGAGAGGGGTATAGGAATGCCCATATGTGAGAAATTGAGGAAAGATTTTCACCTGTTGGAGTAATGTTGAAATGGTGGGAACGGTAGTCGCCATATTTAGGGAGCAGGAAGTTTTGCTCGTAGAGAAACCCGACAGATGTTTTTAACGATGAGTTTCTCTGGGATATCAGGAATGAGGAGAAGGTAGACTCGCAAATATTCACATGAGGATCGGTCAGAGGCCGACAGTGAATAATGAGCTACACGGTTAAGGAAACCGTGCATTGAAGTAGGAGATACAAGGAATAAAGATCCCTTCAGTGGAATGATAGGCTCACGAGTAAGCATTTCCCACACTTATGGAGAAGTAGTGTACATGAAACCCCATTGGTGGACATCAGTCCGGGGGAAAACTCATTGAAAATAAGTTAGGGGAGGTCGGTAGCGTGTTCTCTTTTGTTGAGGAAGTTAAGGGAACTACGCGGGTAATCGTGAGGGTGGTTAGAGATGGAGAAACGGTTATGACATGGAAGGTAGAACCACGCATTTGATCTTGTCGTTTGAAGAACAAAGCAACAATAGAATGCTTAGTCAGGGCATAGATGGAAGTAGTTTGGCGCAGATAAGACTAGAGTACGGTATCTGGGAACCATTGGTGGTGGCCAGATAAATTAGCAAGAATGTTGGCGTAAATTCCACCTCGGTGGAGGGTGGTGAATTCTATATAATAAGATGGAGTATTATTGTATTTACCTTAGATTCAGGTGTGTACATTTAGCCTGTGGTAGTATCGATGCTAAAATAGATAGTGTATTTATGTTATTCCCACGATAGGGAGGTTTCATTTTCCTTCATTCGCTAAGGCGGGTGATGATATATACAAAGTATATGTGGTTTGTGATACACGTATTATATATGTTATGCGAGTGGAAATATTCTTGTTGGGTCGGAGCGATAGCAAGCGAATAATTGCGAGGCTATCGTATTAATTGTTCCAAAGTGGATCTAGTTATTCTATAATGTCTCTACTGGATACAGATTGAGACTTTATAGAGGTGGTTTAAGGTATTAAGAAATTTTCGTTATTTGTTTTGTTTGTCTTGTTTGATTGTTTGTTTGTTTTGTTTGTGTTTGTTATGCCTTATCTCCATGACCAACAAAGTTAAGTAGTAATGTATTAGAGGGGTTATTTGTTTGGATTTCGCTTTACGAGATGCTCCACGCATGAACCTTAACGACGTTGGAAGTGGAGAGCTGCTATTTTATCTTTATGTTAAGATGTTGGTTTTGAGGGGTTGTAGCCGAAAATCACGTGATTGAGTGATTAAGGGGCTAATAAAGAGTTAATGTGCGGTATAGAAGCACTGTAATAGTTCCTTCCTCTGATCGATGTGAGGGAGACTGAGATAAGAAAGTCAGATAGAGACTTATAGTTATGCCTTGATGAGAAGGCTATTTAAGAAGATGTATGTATATATATATGAGGATAAAGTATTTGTAACACTTTGCAGAAAGTAAATGCCCTATTCGTTAAATTTTCATTTCGATGCGCTGGTAGGACAGAGAAGTAGAAGCGCATTAGTAGGGTTACGATTTAGAATTTTAGCGGTACCGATCATGTGTCTTAGGCCGGTATATCTCGATGACCGATGATGCGAGGTAGTAGTGTAACGGGAGAGTTCCTTGTCTGGATTTTTCTTTGCAAGACGTCCCACGCATGAAACCGAGTGAATGTCGAGAATTGAGAAGGGTCTTGGGCACTAGGGATATAATTAGTATTACACTTATATGACTTGAATAAGATATATATCGATCTTAGGATTTTTAGGACGTAAGGCCCTTAGGGCATGTGACATTTTTTTAGGGAGGTGGTAGGGAGTTGACCACGAGTAAGTTGTGGGTTAACTCTAAGAAGGATTAGGTCCCCAGAAATAAGAAGTATGGGATCTCGAGTAAGTTGGGTTACTAGGCCAAGGTGAGGCCTCTCGTAGAAAGAGCGTTACGTCAGTAACCTAGCTTTCAGGGAGTCAAAAGGATGAGCTGATTTTTCTCCTGCACTCGTGTTGTTAAGATCGAGAGTGGATTTAACGAACGAGTCTCTACCAGGAATGGGATGTATTAATACTAGAGCATGGACCCATTATTTATGCGTCTCACAAACTTAAACCTCGTGATAAGTATTATCCCACACTTGATTTAGAGTTCGTAGCGGTAGTATTCGCCTTAAAGAAATAGAGGCGCTACTTCCTAGGCAGGAAATTTAGTCTTCTTACGAACCACAAGTTATTGCAGTATGTTGTTGGGGGTGACAGAGTTGGTGTTTGGAGTCGTAAAATACTATCAATTAGATATTCACTTTCACCAAGGGAACGCAAATAGGGTAACTCATGCGCTGAGTAGAAAACCCATGGGGGAGATTAGTGAAGGCATGGAAAGCCAAGTAGAACAAGCTTAACCAAGAGGACTCTAAAATAAGAGCATTCATGTCCGTGATTGACCATTTCACCTACTAGTGTGAAGAGAGTAGTGGTAGAACAAGGAAAGGTATATCCATGGCATTTTCATCGAATTGCCGACATCGCAATGGTCATGATCCTATTTGAGAAAATTATTGATCCTTTGACCGAATCATCGCTTTTTTCGGCCAATATGGGCGGACTATTTATAGAGAAGTATGGAGTTATATAAGGAGGCTATCAATATAGTGTTGGACCGAGACTAGACTTTCGTGTCAAGGTTTTGGTAAAGTTTCCAGGAAGTGATGGGAACCAACTAGGAGTTGGATACAGCCTACCACACGTAAGTGGATGAATGGAGAGAGTTAACCAGATGTTAGAAGGAACACCTCGAATGTGCGTGTTTGACTTAAAGGAAGGATGGGGGAAGTAGTTTTTATGAATCAAAATTTCATAAAATAATTTGGATCATTTTTCTATAAAGGTATGGCACTAAATGTGGCCTTGTGTAGACGGCTGAGTAATTCGCCTGCTCGTTGGGTGAAACCAGCGGATAATAGGATTCCTTGGACTTGGAGTGGTCCAGGAATATTTCCTTGATGATTAAGTTCATTGAGCCGCATACTTTCAAGGGCTACGCCGACGTGAATAGAGGTCACGTAGTGTTGGAGTTAGGGGATCAAGTGTTAGTGTAGGTATTTCCGAGGAAGGGTATAGCGTGATTTAGAAAGAAAGGCAACTTGTGCCGAGTTATGTAGGCATTTTCTTCCATCGTAGAAAGGTAGGCTCGATAGTTCTTGAAGAACGACTAGGTGCTATGTTAGAGCACGAAGAGTGTAGACTAAGATCGAAAGTGATAACCTTAGTCCGAGTCCAACGGGGATGCCACACTGTCGAGGAAGTTCGATAGAGATGAAAGAGCGATATTTTAGATAAGTACACCCTTAATATGGTTAAATGGTACGCCTGAATTTTGAGGGCAAAATTCCCATGTAAGGGAGGGGAGTGTGTAACAACCAGACTTTTGAGCGACTATTTTATATTATTTTGCCTGATGGGATAATTTTATAAAATAGAGAAAGTTGGGGTAAATATTATTTTAAGTGATTTAAGGGATAATATTTATCATGTTTTGCCTATTTACTGTTATGAGGAAGTAAATAGCATTATATTGTGCTTTATTGCGTCGTTGTGCTTTAAGCGATGATTATGATTTATATTTAAGTTTGAGTATAATTAATGAATTAAAATGATGTTGGACCCTAAAATATTATAAGTTACTCCGGATGCCATTTTAGAGGGTGCGGTTAGTTTTGAAACAGTCGAGATAGTCAAAATAAGTGCCATGTTGTATTTTTGAGTTTTGGGCACTCTTGACAGGTTATGACTCAATTATGTAGTTACGAGTCATTTTAATGGTGTATTATCATTTAAAAGAGGGGAATTTATGTTCAGAACCCATTTAAGTCTTCCAACCCCTTTTATTTTCCCATTCTTATGTTATAAGTCAAGAGAGAGAAAGAGAAGAGAGAGCTTGGGAGGAATGGAGAAAAGAGAGAAAAATTGAAGATTGGAGCTGTAAATCATTGCTACGGGAAGATAATCTGAGACTACAAACTTGAGGCAAGTTTCTTACTTACTAGATCATGATTTAATGTGATAAATTGCATGTATAGTTAGTTTTTGGTGATTTAAATCATAAATGGGTTTTTGAGGATTTTGGTGTTTAAACCCGTAATCTTGTAGTTTAATTTGATTTGAGTTGGGAATATTAGTTAGTTGTTGTGTAGAAATGATGTAGTAGAATTATTTGTTGTTGATGTTGGAAGAATTGAAGATTTGGGGGTTTTGGGAATTTTAGGGTTCTTAAACCCGTAGCCTAAATTGGGCATTTCTACCAAGCCGAATCGATTCTGCTCCCCAGCAAATCGATTCGAATATAGGGGAGGATGCAGGTCTGGGGAAATCGAATCGATTCGGGTTAAGGCCGAATCGATTCGGGCTAAGACAGAAGGTTGGATTTTCTCACCGAATCGATTCGCAGTCAGGGGAGAATCGATTCGGCCCTAGGCGAATCGATTCGGATGTCCTGTTTTTGTGAGATTTTTTTAGTTTTGTTTTTAGCCCTTTTCTTTTAGGTTCGAGGTTTAGGAACCTTCCTTTGGGAAGTAATAAAGGGTATTATATGTTTATTTTGGGGAGTCAAATACCCTAGACCAACATGGGGTTAATTGGGCTTATCCCAAGGGTTAGTTATAGAGGTTAATGTTTGGTATGAGATAGGAAGTCGACCTAGAACTAACGGGGCATATAATGGAAATAGTTTGAACTCTTGAGAGACTAGTATTGCGGGAAATTACATTTGATGAATTATGATGTTACTTTAGACTCTTGGAGATTAGTGTGAGGGCAATTATACTTCGAGTCCTAGGTCATTAATAAAACATGACTATGAGAACAAGAAATGCACATTCTAAAATTTGGTATTTCATCATTGAAAATAAATGATTTTGAGAATGTAAAATGTGAATGTTTTCAAATGGAAAAAAATAAATGATTTTCGTAAATGATAATTTACATAAACACACCTCTCTAAATCGCTATCATAAGGGAAGTTACGCGTATGAGGTGAAGTCCCCTGGCTAGTGAATGCAGGGTGAATATAGTCCTCTGCCATATGACCGGTTATTATATTATATGTTTTTTTTCCGAAGTGAGGTAATTCTTGGTGTGGTTATGACTCACTGTCGCAGGCATATGGCGCTTTCTGACGTCTTGCGATGTTGGATGCCCAAGTTGTCTTGTTTGATAGGCCCTGGATGATGATAGACATTTAGGGGCGTGCACAGTGGGGAAACCCGGACGGGCGGTCTTAGAAATGTTATATGATACAAAATATAACTATTCATAATAATGTGGGACATTATTGATGTTAAAGCATTTTATGATAATAAACTTGCTTTAAATACATTTCCTGGATAAAAGAAGGGAAATGGAAAGTTATGAGATGAAATTGAATTGGTAAAATATTTTGTGAAATAAATTGATTCACATATATATTTCCTAAAGAGAAAAAGGAATTGTGCATTTAAATTGTGATAATTGGAATGATGTCTCCTCGCGTAAATGTAGATGAGTTCTCCCATGCTTATATGATATTGATCATTTTCATTGATATCGCACTAGGTTGTGCTTTTAGATTGAGAGGTGAGAAATTTTATGATTAATTGCGAGAGATAGTTAAATTCATGCCTATGTTAGATATTCATAACTGTCATGCATTTTATTCACATGGTGATCATATCAAATCGGGCCCTGACCCGTCTATATTTCTTTGTTTTGCATGATCTCCTTGTCCGATCAGGTGCTCCTCCGCATGGACGCTCGTATTGACCTCCCCATTCTAGTTGTCTTGGAGCTATAACATTTTGCGGATATTGTAGGATATTAGCTATAGACGTATCTATCTTTTGTACTCTAGTTATGTTCATTTCATTTACTCGGGCGTGTTGCCCATGCTTTGCACTCATTTATTATAATGTGATATTTAATTGTAATACTCGGTGTAACCTATTTGTATTAGTCTGTTAACTGACAGCTTATTCGGTTATTACTTTATGCATTTTGTTATATAATTACTCGTTGATTTTTGGTACCCACCTTCTTTTCAAATTGGATTGTCTAAGTGCTTTTCTTTTAACTTAAAATTTTTAAATTTGACAGTCCGTTTTCTAAAATAATGGATGGTTATCTCATACTATTATTTTAACGACAGTGATGCTAAGAATGGACCATCTATGATTCCTGTGATAATTAGAGTATCGGGCTGGACACATCTTATTTTGGTAGGCGAGTTGTCACATTTAAGAGTTTATAACTCATCCTCATTTCGTAGAAATTTGCACTGAATATCTTGGAATGGATAGTATAATAATTTTAACACATTAGCAATCGCTTGTGAGTAACTTATTTTTTTCCATTAAACTATGGAATAATAGTAGCTCTATTACAAAGTTGGGTTACCATTAGTGGTGATTTTAGGGAAAAAAAAGTTTCACGCCCATTCCACTAGATGCATTAGTTACTTAATCTCCCGAGATATCTTTAGTCAAAGTATTTGTTAAGTTCGTACTTAACTAAGCATAACTAGTATCTATATTGTCAATTTTTTTATTTGACATATTATGTCTTAAACTAATATTTCTATATTACATAATTTGTATACTCTCAACAAAGTATATCATAATCATAGTATAAAGAAATATACAACACTTGTTGTGACCACAATAATATATTTAACAGTCATTCTCTTTCTTTGACTTAAACAACCAATGCATATATGTTCAGATGTATCGATCCTATCTTGAATAACTATTGTCTTTATGGTCAATGACAAATAACATAACCTCCACCATTATTATTATTATTATTTATGAGAATATTTTTTACCTTTATCATTTCCATACCAAATATTTTCAATGATCTAATTCTTCCATATTTTTCATATATATATATATATATATATATGTGTGTGTGTGTGTGTGTGTGTACGCGCGCGCGCGTGTTTACCTTGGTCGTTATCCAACCAACATCTTAACATCCTGTTATTTAAATAGGACATTTCTTATAACAATAATTGCACCAAATTAGATAAGTATCTTACCTACATATTAATAATTTTATATCAAAAGATGTATCTTATTAATAATCAATTTCTCAATAAATTTCATACCATGGGCACGTAATGTTGTTAGTGCAAACTTTCATGCATATATGTGGAGTGACTTCACATTGTCCTCCGAAGACACAATTGTCTTATTTAACCTCAATCTCATAATCACAATAAAATCTTTAATGATTTTGGTATTAGATTCTACCATCTTTAAAGCATTCGTAAAATCGCTCGGTTCTGAATCATATTATCAAAATTCAATGGCTATGTTTATAACCACTCCTTATTGGTTTATCACCATAGGCGAACAAATTTAATTCCTTGATTGTCCGCTAACATATTTTGAGATTGGTAAATTGAATTTACCCAATAATTAATTTATTATGGCACCAAATGCCAATAATATTAACAATATCTATAAATATATATCTCATATAACTCATTATTTAATACAATATAAAAAATGTGCATTTCATATTACTAATGCAACCATCAACAATCTTTGCACATAATAACCGCGATGCATTTAAGTAATTAGAATGCAAATAAGAATCACCCTGATACTCATAATTTATAGCACCAAATGTATATTTTTAAAACATAATTGAAATAATAAGGGCATGCATATACATTATCGTTCACATAAATATTTTATTTGTTTATTTTGTTTGGGATAGATTTTTAAATCGTCGTCCAAAATTCATGACGGAGACATGACCATATAAAATAATTGTTTATGTATTTAGTGTAAAACAAATTGGGCCAAGTAATTTAACTTGGGAAGCCCAACCATAATAACTATAGCCCATTGAAAGACCCACAGAGCCAACCATAAAATCCCAAGCCCATTAAAGACCCCCTAATCTTCTTCTTCAATTTGAAAATTTTAATAGATATAACCTCCATATTTATGATGACATTGCAACAGACAGACTCTTTGGACTACCACCGACAAACCTCAACAGACGAAATTTCAAATCATCACCGAAAACGCAAAACAACCATAAAACCCATTTTGCTTCTCTCCTTTTCGTACTTTCGTCAAGAGTCCGTTGCTCATGAAAATTTAAAAAGAGGCTTCTTGGATCACCATCGACGCATATATATATATATATATATTGCAATCCACATAGATGCATGTATGAACCGTAGGGTTGCATCCTAAAGTTATATTGTTTACAACATGATAATCATAGAGATAATCCAAAGGAACCACAAGGAAACAAAAATAGAATTTAAAACCCTTCTAAAACTCATCGATTTGTTAGGGTAATACGACCTTTCATACACCGCGATTAAAACGAAAACACGACACTAAAAGTAGTTTTACATGGAATTGTAAGACCTATTTCATAATAAGGTGAATATTAAAAACCCGCCAGTATAATTTTCATTTCACTGAGTGGGCATAATAGTTTAAAATTTTAACTCTTTTATGGTATAAGTATTGATATTGATATTTCTCGTACCTATCAGTACATAACAGTAGAAATTCAATAGGATAAAATGCATATAGACAAAATTCTTCATCAATGGTGTTCAAAATACAAACGGTCATATCCGAGATCCAAGTAAATATGTACCAACTATATTATAATTTCTTTTCTTAAAACCATTAAACACCAAGTATTAAAATGCATATCCTTTACGGAATGGTTAATTTCTTTCTCACTAATTATTTAGTATCCGAATGGGAAGAGACATAAGAAAAGTGAACTACCCAAAGATCTACATAACCATTTTCATCTTTCCCTTTTAAATCATATTCAGGTCATATTATTGTCAATACAAAAATTGAAATAACTTTATAGAGGATTCTCTATCTCACACAAATATAAGAGTGCTAAATATTAAACATTTCAAAATTTCTTACCTTTGAAATTAACTTTAAGAGATATTGAGATTTTTTATGCGTATCTTCACATATATATATAAACTTTGTACCACGTACCATAGACTTGAATATTGCAGTAAATCAATGATCCTATATTGAAAACAGTATTTTTGACTGCTGTGAAATTCACCAGTTGAAAAGTTTTCATATTCTTCTCGCCTCGAAAATAGAACCTTAAGATTGTTGGAAATATACATTGAATCATGGATTAATGATATATTAACGCGTGAATAATCACTTTCTTTAAGATTTTATTTGCCCCCACTACAAAAGTTTGCTACCAGGTTTTTAAGCAACTTAACTTCAACATACAACAATCTAAATGAAATCTTTAGTTAGAAATCCTAAAGGATTCTCTTTGACCCTCGGTGAAACTGATTGAATAAATTGAGAAATAAGAGAAAAAAGATATAATGTTTTCACTAAAAGGATTGATGAGAATGGTGGGATCTTCTTTTTTTATAGACTCATTTGTGTCTTTTCATGAATAGACATATTTGAAGGGTTATGAATATTTATGAATTGACACATATCTCATAAATAGACACATCTTTTCACATATTATTTAATTTTCTTTTATTTTCTTTATAATATTACAATCTCTCCAGCATAACTTACTCTACACAAATTTTATTTACCTCTAGAGGTAAATAAAATTATCATCTGCTTTTTATACATACACCAATTAACCATATTGAGAAGAGATCGTACCAACCAACCCATGCCGGCCGCATCGGGATATGCAGTAGCTGGAACAAGAAGGAATCCCTTAGAGGAACGACTAACTCGTAATGGTCATGCCCTTACTTTCGATGGATCGGATTGATTGCCCAGTCAACCGCATTCCATTGCTGGTGCGTATGCAAACCTCTGGATCAACTACTTATGGTAGTGTAGTTACGATAGAACCAAACTCAACAGATGAAAGGACAACAATTCTCTGTTCATTGTTTCCTGGGAACAGAATGACTTGATAATCGGGCGATTCGGCAAAGAGTGTTGTTACGAACACCAGGGCAATCTTGATGAAAGTATAAGCAAACAAAATGGGATGTTTGGTGAAACAAGAAAGTGTACCTTTCCGAAGAGCAATAGACAATAAGTCTGACTCAGTAGGTGGAATCGGATCTGAAGCATGATTGGAATAAGGAGGAATACGGTTGAGGCACATATATCAAGCCATATATCATCATAGCAACTATTATATATTTTAATCATTGCACAGAATGACATTTTACTGTAATGATCAAATGTAATCCGAGATAAAATTTGATTACACTTCGAAATATTACACACAATATAATTCATCATATCAGTACCGTATTTACATTATAATGCGTGCAACTTTTAAAGAAATTTTTTCTAAGGATTCAACACTTGAAAAATTACTGATTTCTTCTCGCATCAATTGAAATAAAACCTTATGATTGAAGGAGATAAATGTTGAAACATAATTTTTTGGTGGATTGAGGCCTGAAGAATTACTTTCCTTAAGGTTTTATTCGCATCCACTATAAGAGTGTGTTATCGTCTCTTAAACAAATTGCCTCCAAGATACAACAATCCAATGAAATCTTTAGTTAGAAATCCTAAAGAATTCCCTCTAACACTCGGTAAAACCGATTGAATAAATTAAGAGAAAAGAGAGAATTATCTCACAAAAAAGATTAATAAAAAATGGTGGAATCTTCTCATTTTTGTAGATTCATTTGTATTTTTTCATAAATAGACATTACACTAATGATCATATTGATTCATAAATAAATATGTTTTAAACATTACATCTATTTATGAATGTACACATATTTCATGACACATCTTTTCACATATTATTATTTTCTCTTTTATTTTCTTCATAATATTACAATGTCTCCTACAAAAACAATAGAGAAGAGCGAGCAAGATGGGCATTAGGCGAGTAATGTTTGTTGCTGTAAGATTATGGAGAAACTTGAGCCATTTGATTTAACCTCTTATAATGCACAGATGATGATAGTTTGGGCAGTGGCGAACCCAGGATTTTTGGCCAGGGGGAGCCAAAATTTGGAGTGATGCTGGAGGTTAGGGAGCGAGAGCTCCGGAGGCGATTTTTTGGGGTTATTTAGAGTTTATAAAAAAATGGTCAGGAGGCGTGTTGGGTTTAAAATTTTCAAATTTATTACGTTTGTTCACCAAGTATTGTTATAACTTAAGCGGTTGATAGCATTATCCCTAAATTAGTATTATTTCAATTTGTTAACATTTGTTAAATTCTTAAGATATTTACATTAGCACTAATATCTTCTCCCTACAAATGTTAATATATTAACATAAGCCCTAATAATAAAATATTAACATATCCTACCTAAATATAAAAAAAATAACATTTAACAATATTAGTAACAATATTTGACAAATGAAACCTTGTTCTTAGAACTGCTAACAATATTAACATAACTGACATTTAAAATAATTTTAGATTTTGAATGATTTTTCTTAGATTTTGAATTAATTTTAGATGGTTCGATCCAATAAATTTGTCGGTGAATCGTACCTATTTCTTGATGTTGAATATATTTCATTTGTGGGATGTTAAATTTGTTTCTCATCATTTTGTTTTTTATTTCTCTGTATATTACCAAAGATTTATAGCAGGGTATATCTTGAAAAGTATAACAAGTATTAACAATATTAACATTTAACAACATTTTAAAAAATGAATTAAAATTAAGCGGATCAGAGCCGGAGGCTGAGGGATCTTACCAGCAGCGGCCCAGAGGTTGAGGGTGAGGCGGAGACAGCAGGCCAAAGTCTCGCAGTGAGGAGACAGCAGGGCGGAGGCTGAGCCGGATCAGAGCCGAAGGGAGGAGAGGAACAACATTGGAGAAAAAATGAGGAAGTAAAAAAAAGGGACGTTCATGTAGGTTAAGGGAGAAACTAAATGTTATTACGTTTTTGCCCCTTAAATTTTAAGAATCTTTAAAAATTCACCTTTTACTTACTGTTTTCACACAAAACACCCCTAAACCTTTTTTTCAAAAATCTCAAGGGGAGCCTCCACTCCCTCTCGGCCCCATATAAATTCGCCCATGAGTTTGGGCGATTTCTATTTTGGATATAGGATAGAAATGTGGCATTGTAGTGTCGCCCCACATTAGGAATCAATAAAAGAAAGAAAAGGAAAGTCATTGAAAAGTGTTGGACAAGTAAACTGTTGATTCAATGACCAAATATGGTCTCCTATCTGTTCTAAATCCTGGCTCTCTCTATATATATGTGAACAGTCATAGGGAGCACACCATGTGCACATACGCCCACACACGAACAGGCACACAGTTAACTCGTGTAGAAGTTGCAACCTTCCTTAGAATATTTATTTCCATTATGTTATTTCTCTAATCATTTGTTGTCTAATAATACTAAGGTTTAATCCTTTTTGGGGGGGATATAAGCTCACTCAGTTTCTCGGTTCCATTAGTTTAATTACAATTTTTTGGTTTGGTTTATGGGAAGGTCCTTCAATTCTTGAATATCCAGGAATGAAATCCATAGATCCAGCTTATGCTTTCTTGGTTGACATTGTAAATAGGATTTTCTTTGGAAGATAAACGACTTGACCTTTACATTTTTCATTTGTTCTGTTTTTGCTAATACTAGACTGGCAGCAGTTCAACACATATTTTTCCTCAATTTTCTGTTATATGGGTTTACGGAAAAATCAACAAAGATAATAAATTGAAACAACTTATCTGGATATTGAGGTGTGTGCTAAACACACCGTTCTAAGACAGAAATATCGCCCACACTTTAATCAGTGATGCAACTATCCCCAGGATTC
Organism: Sambucus nigra; assembly: GCA_949130495.1. NCBI lineage: Eukaryota > Viridiplantae > Streptophyta > Magnoliopsida > Dipsacales > Adoxaceae > Sambucus > Sambucus nigra. The sequence goes on along the minus strand of OX422209.1, from coordinate 387,515,861 downwards.
AACAGCACAGTATATCCAATTGAAGCACTCAACGGATGACTTTTGAACGACATAATTGTTGTCCAAAAATTAGAGTACGAAGGAATACGTTTTTTTTGAGAGAGAGAGAGATTATTTCAAGATGATTTGCAAAACCCTAACTTAAAGGGATGCATAAACCACTCACTTCCCCCAAATATGGATGACCACTTCTCCACTAAACCATTCTCTACGGCTATAAACAAAAATGGATTTTAATATAAATTATAAAGGGGTTTTTAATTGATTATATAAAACGAGTTTTCATATAAATTAAAATCGAATAAAATAAAATTAATTATGAACAAACTTAAAATTAACTGATTTTTGGACCCAAGACCTAAGCCTAAGTCCCAAGTCTTGATAGATAATATAATATTTATATATCTATTTAATTATAAATGTCTTAAATTCTCCTGAATGCCCTTAATGGAACTTCAACCCATGACCTCAAATAAAGGAGACTCAAAATTTACCACTAAACTGCAAGTGTTTATTATGAGTGCATCATTCACATAAAAAATTATACACAAACATCTTTGATTACGCGTGAAAAGTGTGCGCGCGTAAGTGCACAGTCGTTGTTTTCATTTCACCACGATAATACAAACAAACCTAAATTACCACTACACTTGCGAGGCAAGTATAGCGGTAATTCGGGTATCGAAAATCCACAGGGACGAGATGCTAGAATTTATAGGATCTAATACTCCAAAATAAAAGTGCAAAAGGGTGATTACAAACTAAAAAGGAAAAGATGCAAAAAGGGGAAATGATTAATCTAGGCGAGGAAGAATGAATCTACATTAACAAAGCGACAAAAACTATAGGTTGCGTCGAATATCCCTCACCCGAGTTAATTTGTATAAAATGGATACATGGGTCGATGAGTTATTACAACTGCGTCTCGTTTCGACAATTAATTGAATCAAGGGTTGTCACGCCCCTAAAGCCGCATAAAAGCCTAATAAGATTTTGGCGTCAACAAATATCCCGAAAATTGCGCACGAAAGGTCGTAAGCACGGGACATACATGATATGCCCCGTAAAATCTCCTAGGCGCAATAACTAGGACAACGCACTCGAAATAGACCCGCAAATGCCATCACCAAAGCAAAGCAATGCGTCAAATCGAGTGAGTTCCATTCAAACACAACCTAATTTAAATTAGCTAGAAAGCATGATAAAAATACGATAAATAAAGCGGTAAATAAACGCGGTAAATTTACACTAGAAAGCAAGTAAATCAAAGCATGTGAATCTAATTATGAAAGCTTGTAAACCTAATTATCAAAGCAAGAAAGAATGAAATACATGTTAAATAAATGGAGAGGGTAATGAATAGTCAACTTACATACCAAAAAGTGTGTCAATCCAAAGAGAAATGAAGAAGAACTCTTCAAAAACCCAAATACTAAGCTAAACTATCTTCTAAAACTATCTAAACTAGAATATCTGATTATTACAATAAAAATTGGTATTTATAGTAAGTTGGAATAAGTAAAGAAAAGAAAAGAAAAGGAAAAAGAAAATATAAAGCAAAATATCTCCTGGAATCAGGGGATCGATCAATCAATGCTAAAATATCATGCCCACTGTCTCCCCACGATGGCTGAAAACTGAGGGATCGATCGATCGACCCCTTTGGTCGATCGATCGATCGATCAAGTAGGTATGAGCCAAGGCGGCCTCCTGTTTTGCAAGTTTGCATTTCCCGTCCGCTGAAATCGTCGTAACTTCTTCGTTCCGAATCAGAATCGCGCACCGTTCACGACCACGCGAAGCTTACAAGCAGGGCTACAACTTCCGTGTAGATGTTGGGCCAGGTGCCCAAGCTGTGACATGATTAAAATGCCCTTGAAGGTGCGATTGCGTACGAAAATCGGGCGGAATGCGTCTGAACTTCACACTTAGCGTCCAAATACCTATAAAAGCTCAATTAACCCCTGCAAAACATGTTAATGTAGAAATCCGAGGTTGTCTGGTTAACGAGCATAAATATAGGGAATAAGATACCCGAGGGGGCTAAAATGCGTAGGTTCGAGGGATGAAATACGCAATATTTGCGTCGTATCAATCTTATTAAGTATAATGTAAATGTAGTGTCGCAAACTGCAAACATAAAGGTTTGCCAGTAGCTACTGTAATTGGTTAAGTAGGAGAAATAATTATTCCGTCCACAAATGTACGGATTAACATTATCATAGTAAACCTCCTCTAGTTTCTTTAGTGGAGTTAGTCTGTATTTATGATACGACACATTCAAGTTATGCTATTCCCTTCGTTTGTAAGTTTGTCAGAGCATTTTGTTGAAAAACGAACCACGGCTATTTGGAAGAAAGATTGCTAGAGATTTCTAGATGCTTACAGAGCCAGAGACATATAATTAAGGGTCCGTTTGATATCCTTATTTACCATGGTAAATGACAAATAAGTTGACAAATACGGTATTTGTCAATAATTTAGTGTTTGATAACAAAATTTGCCTACAAGCTATTTGCCAATGTACGACACTTTCTATGCATCACATGTTGGCAAATTTTGCTTTGCTATTTGGGCGAGAAATATTTGTCAACTAAATTGATAGCCTCATGTGAAAAAATTAGGTAAAATTAACAAACTTTACCAATGAAATTTTTTGTCATTCTCACATTTGTTCACTTTTAAATCAAACGGACCTTAAGTAGCTTCAAAATTATTACATTAATATGCTAGGGAATGAGCAATTACCTACTGGTTAGTCCAAATAGCTTGTAGATCTTGACTTGCGATCCCAGCAGTGAGAAAGCCAATCAGAAAATGGACGTCTGCTGTGACAATTGTGGTCCATCCTATCATATGTTTCAAGTCAAAGCCAAGCTTAAAAGGGACGAGGTAATATATCAATTCACTATTTGTTACATCAATCCTCAATCATAAATTCCAACATATTGTTATTACAATCATAACATAACTTTCACAAATGGAACAAACAATTCCAGTACACACTACATAAAAGTAATTCCAATAGCCAGAAATCATACAAGTTTTCCAAATCATCTCAAAATTAATTTGAGACGCTATGTAGAACAACAGTCTCAACGGTGAGCCCTGGTCCAAACCCAAAGAGCACACCCCACTCAAGACCTTCCCCAGTGGTTTGAACCCCTTCCTTGCTGGACCTCTTTCTCATTTCATCCATTATAAATAGAACACATGCACTTAACATGTTTCCATACTCACTCAACACATGCCTTGTAGCCCCTAACTTCTCAGGCTTGAGGCCCAACTTTGCTTCCACTTGATCCAAAATTGCAGGCCCACCTGGGTGAGCAATCCAAAAGATTGAGTTCCAATCGGAGATGCCTAACGGTTTGAATGCCTCTACTAGACTCTTTTCAATGTTCTTAGAGATGAGCTCGGGCACATCGTTTAGTAGGTGAAAAGTTAGTCCAACCTCACGGAGGTGTCCTTCTATGGCACCATCACTGTCTGGTAGAATGGTTTGGGTTGCAGAAAGTAGCTCAAACAATGGCTTTTCAACCCCGGGCATTGGGTCCGCACCAACTATAACTGCAGCGGCCCCATCACCAAACAAGGCTTGGTCAACAAGGCTATCAAGATGGATATCACTAGGTCCACGAAACATAACTGCACTGATCTCAGAGCAAACCACAAGCACACGAGCACCGTTATTGTTTTCGGCTAGATCTTTGGCTAGGCGAAGGACCGTGCCACCGGCAAAGCAACCTTGTTGGTACATCATGAAGCGCTTGACTGAAGGGCGAAGTCCGAGGAGCTTGGTAAGTTGGTAGTCGGCCCCGGGCATATCACCACCACCTGTGGTGCAAAAGACTAGGTGGGTGATCTTTGACTTTGGCTGACCCCATTCCTTGATTGCCTTTACTGCCGCATCTTTACCAAGCTTTGGTATTTCTACCACCACAATATCTTGCCTAGCATCTAGGGAAGGTGCCATGTCCGCGCACATGTATGGATTTTCTTTGAGGATTTCCTCGTTCAAGTGCATGTAACGCTTCTTGATCATAGATTTCTCACCTGAATTAATGCACATTAAAAAGAGTCACAAGCTTATAAAGGAACACACATTTAAACTTCTAGCTGGTGTTGGTGATGGTGCATTTGTTTTTGTTCTTGGTAATAACACAATACTTAAGTTTAACAGATGTATTATTTTGAACTAAATGACATGACTAATTGGCACAGCTTGTCGGAGAGAGTTAGATGTACCAAGTGCTTTTACTGCAGCTCAAATACGTTACACAAATGGGAGACGGAACAGAAACTAAATGAGAAAAATATTGAAACAGATATCATCTTACACATGCGCTTAAATTTTTCTTTGAGCTCAGTCTTATGCTCGCTGTTGGTAATACGAAAATAAAAATCCGGGTACGTGCTTTGGTCAACGCAATTTGCTGGGGTTGCCGTTCCAATCGCCATGATCGTAGCAGGACCATCAACTCGTTGAGCCTTCCTAATTTCCTCAACACTAACCATTTTTCATGGCTGAAAATTTGAAGTGTGTGAAAGCTAAAATGCAGGTCATACAAGTACTAATACTAGTGTGTGTAACAAATGATGGCTTGCTGTGATTATATAGTGTGTTAAGTAAGGGTAGTTGAGTATATACATACTAGTGTTCAACCCCATCACGTGTAACACATTTTGAAATATATTATTTTAATATGTAATATAATATATAATTAGTATCATTATTTAAAAAATGATTGTAGCCAAAATCGCGAACATGTAAATTTAACTAATAGGGTGGGAAACGCATATGAATTGAAATGAATATGAGAAAATGAATGCCCAAAACTATATTATCGTATAACAAATCATAGTCTGAAAATTCAAATTAATAAAAATAATTCGTATAAAAGTTAATTTTAAATTAAAGTAGTAGTTCGAACAGGTAAAAACTACTTTTTACAAAAATGACAATGATATTCATTTTTTTCGAGCCATAACAAATATGGATTTTCATCGTATTCGTGGTTTGTAAATCCATCTTGAACCTAGCCTTTCGAAATTTCCATGGCTTGATGTAAAGGCATTTCTCGAGTTGTGGTACAAAAACCATAATTTGCCAAGTCATAAAAATTTGAAAATGCATTAATAGGTTAGTAATTAAAAATAAATATAAATTCATCACATGTTCTAACACATGTTTTAAAATGCGGCCACTACGTATTGACAATAATCAAATAGATATGGTGGTTTACATAAAGAATAGCAACTACTGAAAATAAAAATTTAGGAGACCAAAAAAACTTTGACATTTACCAATTCCACTCTTCCATATAACTCTTCAAGGATTTTGAAACCATAACACACAACAAAAAACTAAGAGAAACAGTAAAAAAAAAAAAACGAGTTAGTAACCCAAACAATGTCATCCAAATACCTATACACACAAATCTAGACATTATTTATCTTTGAGTCATTAATATCAACAATAATTGGCCATGTCTTCCAAATTGAAAACCAACCCCCAGTTATTCCCCCCCCCCCCCCCCCCCCCCAACAAAATTTAAAGCTCTAAAAAGATAACAAAAAAACAGAAATTAGACCAGTCATTACCGCTATTAGGGTCTTGAACAAATTCAAAAAACTATCTTTGTATCCACGTGGTCTCTTGGTCACTCCATCAAACAACTTATATGCACTCATGTAGATTCTTATAAATGAATATTTGTAAGAAATAAAAAAATAAAGAGCACAATGAGTAAGAGTAACAAACAGCACTGTCCTCAATGAGCCTTGTGTCTCAAGCCCTCACGAAAATCATACAAGGCCCAAGGCTCAATGGCGGAGCTAGAATTCATCGAAGGGGTGGGCTAAAATTAATAACGGATCCGAAATTTTTTGTCAATGGGGCGAAAGTCCCAATTAATGTCGAGGGTTCGGGGCGAGTTACCAAGCGGAGATGTTTCTTAAGTTTTTCTATCTATTTATATATATTATTTTTTATTTTTTAACAATTTTTAACATTTACAACATTTGGGATTATTTTTTAATAATATTTTAATTTAAAGTATGAACTAACTTCCCATGAGTTGAGATAATTCGTGTATTTAGAACTTTTTCCAATTTGGGAGGGGTGGGCTACAGCCCTGGTGGGCCCACCCCTGGATCCGCCCTTGCCAAGGCTCAACTGAACTTTCGTACGGTCAGAGCACAATGCTCAAGTAAGATGGATAGCACGTGCCAAACCGCCGAACTCCTTTTTGAGCAACCTCAAGCCCTCAACAACCTTGCTTTGTTCATTGTCATTCCACGGATGTGGTAATGATTGTTGTACATTTCCTCAACAAAAATGATACAGCGACTTGCAAATGGGACTTAAAAGTCCCAACTTAATGACATGGCTCTGCCTCATCAGCCTCAAACCCATAAATTCATTTGAGAGGGAAAAAAAAAAATAGGTAGCATCTTCTATAAAAAAAAAAAATTCTAAAAAAATATTATACTGCATAAAAAAATAGTTCGCACCAGTGATATGTAAAAGTGCTCCGGACATCTATACATACCATTATCGCGGACCAACATATTAGAAAAAATGATAAAATGATTATTTTTACCATTAAAAAAAATTGGTCCGCGCCAGCGTTATGAAAAAAATACGATTCCATGTCACGTCGCATTTTATTTGAGTCTTATTTTAAATAACACACTCCAATATTCTCTTATTTTTAAAGCCCCGCGCCAGCGGCACCCTTATTTTTAAACTTATAATCTTACAACATTTAAATCAGACAGTTTTTGTATTTTTTAAAACTATTTAAAGCTCCACGTTAAAAAATTATTCTAATGATAAATTATTTTTAACTCATTTAGTCCTTGAAACACCCAATTATTCATATTCTCTTATTTTTAAAGGTCCGCGCCAGCGGCACCCTATATTTTTAAACTTATTTTTTTTAATTTTACAACATTTAAAACAATTTTTGCATTTCTTATAACTGTTTAAAAGTTCGCGTTAAAAAACTATTCTAATGAGATCACTTATACATACCACTGGTGCGAACCATTTTTTTTAAATAGTAAAATAATTTTTTTACTATTTAAAAAAAATGGTTCGCACCAGTGATAACCGAACCGCTGGCGCGAACCATTTTTTGTGTAAAAAGGTTATTTTTATTATTTGTAAAAAATAGTCCGCGCTAGCGGAATGAAAAAAAAAATAAAACTCCATATCACGTCGCGTTTTATTTGAGTCGTGGTCATGTTAGTTAAAAAATAAATCGCATTGTGTAATTTTTTAACTGATTTGTGTTAAGGTTCATACGATTTTGTATCTTATCTTGTTGTATTTTAACACATAAAATTTTAACATATATTTTTATTTTAGTGGACTGTTTTTTTTTTTAATTTAAAAATTATATTTAAAAAAAAAGAATTTGTAGGGTGTCAAAAAAAAAGAAAAAAAAGGCAAATGTCGCAACACATACTCAATGATGTGGCAAGCCACATCATTAAGTATGGGAATTAAGTCACTACAGCCGGTCGCTGTAGTGAAGCTCTTTCCTCAATGGATACTGTAAGTTATGTTTTAGAGCTTTTCTATTTGTACACAGAATTTTTGTACATAGAATGTACATACTGATGTGGCACATAGCTTCTCCCTTTTTTTTTAAGGTTCTTCTTTTGTTTTCAACAATGGATATAAAAACAATTTTTTATATAAAAAAATCAGTTTTTTATTAATTAAAAAAAAACAGTTTTTTTATTGAAAGTAAACAGTTTCTTTTTTTTAAGCATGTGTTGGTTAAGTGCCATTTAAATATATTATTATATATTTTTCATATCCATTTATACTTCATTTTTAAATACATAATAGTTTTATAACATTATATTTTTTTTATCAAAAAATCAATGCTTATATAAAAATAAATAAAGATTTTTATATAAAAAAAAGTTTATTTATCTAAAAAATGAACGTTTTTCAAGAAAAAATATAGTTTTTTATATAAAAAAATGTTTCTTGAAAAATAAGCGTTTTTCAAGAAAACAATTTATGTAGAAAATGTTTATAAAAATGTTATTGTAAATAAAAAGGTTAAAACATTGTTTTTATAAATCAGAGCCCGTTTGGTTCTGTATTAAGAAAAATCGATTTAAATAGTATTTACATCATTATCGCGATTGGTTAGTACCGCTGGCGCGGACTCACGTCATGTAATAAAATTACTTTTATTGAAAACACAAATTTTCAATAAAAAACATTTTTTAAAAGAATAGTGTAATGTTTTTTTAAACATCCCCAAAAAGTTCAAAACATATGAAAATTGCATTTTCAAAAAAATGCATTATTTTAATTAAAAATATGAAAAATTATTTTTTAAAAGCTGGCGCAGACCTACACCATCATCACGATTGGTTAGTGCCGCTGGCACGGACCTACATCGTCATCGCGTTTGGTTAGTGCCGGTGGCGCGAATCCACATCATCATCGCGTTTGATTAGTGTCGCTGACGCATACTCATATTATCATCGTGATTGGTTAGTGCCGCTGGCACGGATCCATATCATTTAAATATTTTTTTTATTTTTTAAAACAACTATAAAAAGTTAAAAATATTTTTTTAAAAAAACAGTTAAAAAAATGGTTTTTATTAAAAATACAAAATTTGTATTTTTATTAAAAATATAAAATTATATTTTTATTAAAAAAAATCAGACAAATGCCAATAAAAGTATCAATGACTCTTCCTTTATTTTTTGTCTTTTAGCCCTATGTACAAATCTCGGTCCATAAGTCTCGGTGCAAATAGATTTTTTCTATGTTTTATGGCACGAATAGTGCCACGCCACCAGCAAATAAATGGATATTCTATTGGTGTTTGTTTTTTGACATATCTCGGACTAGCGCTGGCAATTTTTTACACGACAACCCGTTTATGGTAATAACTCGAAATGACTCGAACATGACATGATTCGTCACTTTTATTGTATTTTGTACCCCGTTAATTTGTACATTCTAGCATTTCCGTGCATGTATTTCCCGGTTCTTATACTCATTTATTGACTAACCCTTGAAATCATCATATATACTTTGTATGTGTCTTTATTGAGCTTTTATAGGTCTCGGGAATGCATTTTGGGAAGTTTGGTTTTGATCCGGAAAGTTCCGTTGACACTTGCACAGTCGGGGGCATTTTGGTAATTCCAGCACTCGGGTTTTGCTCCCGATTTCTTCACGGAAGTTGTAGACCTTCTTCTTATCTTCGCGTGGCCTCCGACGGTGCTTGATTCCGACCTCGAACGCAAAAGTTACGTAAGTTTCGGTGAAGCATGGGACAATTAATGCCTATATAGGCAACTCTTCTTTTTGCAGAAGGCCCGAATCGATTCGCCATTACCACCGAATCGATTCGGTTACTTGCAGGGGCAATTCTCTACATTTCCGAATCGATTCGGATTTAGCACTGAATCGATTCGGCCCTGCATTTTCAGCTTTCCTCTTATTACTAGTTTGCCATTTTGGTTGGATTTTTGGGATTTTATCCCTTGTTTTCCCTCTTTGATTAGAGATTACTTTTGTTTGGATATTTAGTGAGATAGAAAAACACTCTCTTCTCTCTCCTAGGTCAAGTTCATTTATGGTTTTCACCAACTTGTAAGGCTTTGATTACTTGTTGAATTGTTGTGATTAATGCAAGATAAGTTCAATTACTTCATCTCTACTTGTTCCACTAGCTTTAATTTGCATTAAATTCCATCCTTTGTATTGGTTTGTGTTTCAACTAGATAACTAATTCAAGTATGTTGTTAACTAGCATGTGTAGTTTAGTTTTAATTATGAGTAGCTAGACTTGTGATTGGGGATCAAAATCCCACCTTGGATGCTTGAACTTAATCTTTAGGGTTTGGTTTATAATTGTTCTAATGGAACTTCATGTGTTGATTTTGGAGTATCATAGTTTCTTAACTTCCCTTGTCATGCAAGGGCTAGTGTTTGAAGCTTTACTACAAACTCAAACCATCTAGCAATAATTAATTAAACCCTAATCCTCCATTGTTGAGTTCATTCTCTACATGGTTGATGTTCGGACTTAATTAGTTATGCTCGATTAGAATTAATTTCAACCAAGCCCTATAATCCTCTTCCTTGTGAATCCGAGGTGGGAGAATGATCCTCAATCCCCTTAATTTCTTGAACTCAAGCTTACCTTAGTTCTTTTCATTAGTTCCGTAATTAGTAATTAATCATCTGATCATCAATAGTATGTTAGTTTAGAGGTTACATCTCAATCACTTTTCCAAACTACCAAATCATCTTTTACACTTTTCCTTTTGTGACGTTTAGAGAATCTCTTTGCCCCAATCTTGTTCTCTTAGGAGTGTTTCAATCCCTGTGGATCACGATCCCGTACTTACCGGTTATTACTTGTTGCGATAGATTTGCACTTGAATCGCATGCCATATTTTGGGCGCACCAAGTTTTTGGCGCCGTTGCCGGGGACTGGCAACTATCTTAGGGTTTAGAAATTCTCTTTACACTATCGTTCCCTGTGGTCACCGTGACAACACGGTTTCCGAGAATCAATCCAAAAGCACTTGTAAATGCAAGACGAGAGTAGTAGCAATTTAAATCCTGTTAGTGAACCATCGGCTAGTGAACCCTCGGACTATTGGAGACCTTTGCCATTAAGTTCTCGCTCTAGTTCGATCTCATCTTCTTCTTATACCTGGGCTCACTCCGATCCCACGACCATGGATGACAATGCCAGTGAGCACGGTAGTCTAGGGGTTGCACCCGACGCCCCTTATAGGACCATGCGCGATTACTTGCAACCGGAGAGGACCACCTCTCCGTCTTGTATCATCTTTCCCTACAATGCCGCACAATTCCATTTTCGAAATGGAATGATCCAATTACTTCCAACTTTCCACGGCATGGAAAGTGAACAACCTTATCTTCACGTGAGAGAGTTTGAGGAGATGTGCGCTACTTTTAGCGACCAAAATTGCCCTCTAGATGTCACACGACTCAAACTCTTCCCATTTTCCTTAAAGGACAAAGCCAAAACTTGGCTTTGGTCCTTGGCCCCTAATTCAATAGGGAGTTGGCGCGAAATGCAAGCGCAATTTTTGAAGAAATTCTTTCCTACTCATCGCACCAACTCCCTAAAGGGTCAAATCCAAACCTTCGCTCAAGCCGAAGGTGAATCATTTGAGAGATGTTGGGAGAGGTTTAACGAGGTACTTCATAAGTGCCCACATCATGGGTTCGAAAAGTGGAGATTAATCTCCTTTTTCCACAATGGCCTTACCCTCAATGCTAAACAAATGGTGGAGACAATGTGCTCCAGCGAGTTTTTCGGTTTAGATCCGGACGATGCGTGGGCACATTTCAAGTATTGCGCCGAGACCACCCAAGCTTGGGACACTTCGGACCCTAGCAAAACCAATGCCCGGTCATCCAATACACCTTCCTCTAGCCATGGGATATATCACCTTGCCTAAGGAGATGATATGTCATTAAGAGTAGCCCAACTTTCCAAGCGAATCGAGGCAATGGATGCCAAAGCTCGGGAACCTTCCCATCCTTCTCCCTCACATGTAGAGGAATCTTGTGCCATTTGCGACGTTGACGATCACTCAACGAGGGATTGTCCAACAATCCCGGCATATAAGGTGATACTTCACGATCAAGCCAACGCGATGGCCACTTACAAGAAACAATACATGACTCCTTTAGGTGAGGGCTATAATCCTTCGTGGAGAAACCATCCGGGTTTCTCTTATGGGCAGCCCCAACATTCTCAAAATCCACCTCCCCCGAATTATCAAAATCATACCCCACCTCATAATTTTCAGCAACCATATAATCAAGTTCCTCCACCCCAAGCTCAAATGCAAGGTCCCCCTCAGGGACCACCTCCTCCGGTTATACCATTATATGCTCACCCGAACAAGAGGAGCCTCGAAGAGACTCTTCAAGCTTTCATGACCTCTCAACAAGCCACAAATTCTAGGATTGAAAAGGAAATATCCAAGTTGACCTCGGCTTTGAGTATTCAAGAGAAGGGAAAATTCCCTTCTCAACCTCAAAAGGCATTGGGACAAAATAGTGTCAATGACACTTCGAATCCTCCTCCTGATTGCGCTAAGGCCGTGACCGTTCTTAGGAGCGAAAAAGTCGTTGAAAAGCCCACCCCTCCTAGTGTTCCCGCCATCGTTAAGAAGGTTTCGCCCGACCCATTAGAGGTCGAAGATGCCTCCTTAGGACAGAGAGAGGGGAAAGCCCCGTTAGAGTCGGATGTGGTTTCGAAGCTTCCTAGCCCCGTGCCTTACCCTCAAAGGCTCCTATCGAAAAAGGGGATTGTTAATAACGCAGACATCCTAGAGATGTTCAAATAGGTAAAAATTAACATCCCTCTTTTAGATGCAATCAAGCAAGTCCCCGCTTATGCTAAGTTCTTAAAGGACTTAATAACTGTTAAGCGGAAATTGTTTGTAAGGAAGAAAGCCTTCTTGGCCGAAAACATTAGCTCAATAATTCAATCTGAATTACCACCTAAATATAAAGATCCCGGGTGTCCCACCATTTCATGTGTGATAGGGGACTTTAAAATTGAGCAGGCTTTGCTAGACCTAGGAGCGAGTGTAAATTTGTTACCTTATCATGTCTATGAACAGCTCGGTCTAGGGGACCTCAAGCCCACAAAGATTACCCTCCAATTAGCGGATCGCTCCGTTAAGGTTCCGAGGGGTGTAGTAGAAGATGTCATCATACAGGTTGACAAATTCTACTTTCCTGTGGACTTTGTGGTGCTTGATACCCATCCTACTTCTACTAGCGGTAGAAATACCCCCATTATCCTCGGTCGTCCATTCCTTGCCACTTCCAATGCATTGATTAATACTAGGAATGGCCAAATGAACCTGACATTTGGGAATATGACCTTGGAAATGAACATCTTCAATGTTTCGAACCAAGTGGGAGATTGTGATGATGAAGTCCATAAGGTGGACTTTCTAGAGGAGGTGATACAAGAGCATTTTGATGCTACCTACTTATCGGACCCCTTAGAGGGATGTCTTGTGAACCCGATTTACTTGGAGAATAGCTATTCTCCTTATGATGAAGAGGTCAAGTTCATGAGCTTGTTGTTAGATGAGGACGAGAGTGTTGATGATATTAATTGGTGTAGTGTTTTTGAGGACTTACCCCCTCGTGATTCGTATGAAGTTCCCTCGGATGTGCGATTCCCCAAACTTGAATTAAAGCAATTGCCTTCCGAGTTAAAATATGATTATTTAGGCGAAAATGAGACATATCCCGTTGTTGTCTCATCAAGCCTCGAGGCGGGTGAAGAACAAGGGCTAATAGACTTGTTAAGGAGATACAAGGGTGCGTTTGGGTGGACAATTGCAGATTTGAAGGGAATTAGTCCCTTGATTTGCACTCACAAAATTAATCTTGAAGATGATGCAAAACCCTCTCGTGAGATGCAACGGAGATTGAATCCGGTGATGAAGGAAGTTGTGAGGGCGGAGGTAATTAAGCTTTTAGATGCCGATATCATTTATCCGATATCCGATAGCAAATGGGTCAGTCCAATTCACGTTGTCCCAAAGAAATCTGGAGTTACCGTTGTAGAAAACATAAAAGGGGAATTGATCACTAAACGCACCACCACTGGGTGGCGTGTATGCATCGACTATAGAAAACTTAATGCAATGACATTAAAGGATCATTTTCCCCTCCCATTCATTGACCAAATGTTGGAACGCGTGTTCGGTCATCCTTACTATTGTTTTCTCGACGGGTACTCGGGTTACAACCAAATTGAACTTGATCTCAAGGATCAAGACAAAACTACTTTCACATGCCCTTTTGGGACATTTGCTTACAAAAGAATGTCTTTCGGGTTGTGTAATGCGCCTGCTACGTTCTAAAGGTGCATGTTGAGCATGTTTAGTGATATGGTAGAACGTGGTCTAGAGGTGTTCATGGACGACTTCAGCGTCTTTGGCAACTCCTATGACCATTGTCTTTCTATGCTAGAGAAGGTTTTGTCTAGATGTGTAGAGAAAAAGCTCGTGTTAAACTGGGAGAAGTGCCATTTTATGGTCACTAGGGGGATTGTTTTAGGCCACATCGTCTCCTCGGATGGTATTGAGGTAGACAAGGCAAAGGTTGAGGTCATTGCCAACTTACCCGCCCCTAAATCTCTGAAAGATGTAAGGTCTTTCCTTGGGCATGCAGGATTCTATCGCCGTTTCATCAAGGACTTTAGCTCGATTGCTAGACCCTTGTGTAATCTCCTCTCCAAGGAAACCCCTTTCGAATGGAGCGATGAGTGTCAAGAAGCTTTTGAGACTTTGAAAAGTATGCTTACCACCGCTCCCATAATCCAAGCTCCTGATTGGACTCTACCCTTCAAATTGATGTGTGACGCTAGCGACTTCGCGGTTGGGGCTGTTTTAGGTCAGAGAAGTGACAAGAAACCCCATGTCATTTACTATGCGAGTCGAACTCTTAACGGTGCTCAGTTGAACTATTCGACCACCGAGAAAGAGTTATTAGCGGTCGTCTATGCGTTAGATAAGTTCCGGGCATACCTCGTGGGATCGCCCATAGTTTGTTTTACGGATCATGCGGCGCTCAAATACCTTCTATCTAAGAAGGACGCCAAGCCGCGCTTGATTAGGTGGGTGCTCTTACTCCAAGAGTTTAATTTGACTATTAAAGACAAAAAATGAGTAGAGAATGTTGTCGCGGATCACTTGTCGCGTTTAACATTCGAGGCACCCAAAGACCAACTCCCCATCGCTGAGTTCTTTCCGGATGAACAACTGTTCTCCACTTCCTCTCTGCCGTGGTTCACTGATATCGTGAACTACCTCGTGACGGGTTCGATTCCATCTGATTGGACCCCTTAAGAGAAGAGGAAGTTCTTTAGTTGGGTGCGGAGATTCTTTTTCGATGATCCGTATCTATTCAAATATTGCCCCGACCAGATCATCCGGAGATGTGTCCCGAATGATGAGTGTGAGAGCGTAATTCGTCTCTCCCACACGGAGGCATGTGGGGGCCACTTTTCTTCCAAGAAAACCGCCGCAAAAATCTTACAATGCGGGCTTTATTGGCCCACACTTTTTAAGGATGCACACGAATTCTGCGTTTCGTGTGATCGTTGCCAAAGATTAGGTGCTATAACATGTCGCAACATGATGCCAATGTCCCCCATTCTAGAACTTGAAGTCTTCGACTGTTGGGGAATTGATTTCATGGGCCCATTCCCGCCGTCTTTCGGTAACCTTTACATCCTAGTGGCTGTTGATTATGTTTCAAAGTGGGTCGAGGCCATTGCGTCCAAAACCAATGACCATCGGGTGGTGTTGAAGTTCATTAAGGAACACATGCTTTCGCGTTTCGGAACTCCGAAGACGATCATAAGCGATAACGGGACTCATTTCTGTAATTCCCCGTTTGCTTCTCTTATGCGAAAGTATGGGGTAACTCATAAAGTTGCAACTACCTACCACCCGTAAACCAATGGCCAAGCTGAATTGGCCAATCGAGAGATCAAGCATATCTTAGAGAAGACGGTCAATCCCGACCGTAAGGATTGGTCTCTTCGACTTCCTGACGCTTTGTGGGCATATCGTACGGCCTACAAGACCTCCTTGGGCATGTCGCCCTTTAGACTTGTGTATGGTAAACCATGCCATTTACCGGTAGAAATCGAGCACAAGGCCTATTGGGCGATCAAGAAATTCAATTTTGATCTAGACAAGGCCGGAAAGAAGCGAATGCTCCAACTCAATGAGTTGGATGAACTCCGAAACGATTCGTACGAGAGCGCGAGAATTTATAAGCAAAAGGTGAAAGAGAGGCGCGACAAGCACATACTCCGAAAAACATTTCACCCTCTTCAAAAGGTTCTCTTATACGACTCTAGGTTGCATTTGTTCCCGGGAAAGCTAAGGTCTCGATGGACGGGTCTGTTTGTCATTAAGACCGTCCATCATCACGGTGCAATTGAGATTGAGAACCCGTCTGATGGAAAGTTGTTCAAGGTCAATGGTCAGCGTCTCAAGCCTTACCTAGAACCATTTGACCCAAGTTCGGACACGATTCCATTGTCTGACCCCGTTTACGGGGCACTATAGGACGTTGGAATTGTGTGTTTTTGTGCCGAGCATCCCCCGGCATGTGCGGGGTGCAAAATTTTTGTCCCGGACCCTTTGTACATATATAACTTCATCATTAGGGTCCAAAAACACCTCCTATAGCAGCCCAATCCAACCACCAACCAAAAAACCATGTTTCAGCTTAGCAGAATGTGTGATCCCAGAAGACGAATCGATTCGGTTTTCCACCGAATCGATTCGCCCCCTTCCAGTAGCCAGGTTTGCCTTTGCGAATCGATTCGCAATTCTGGCGAATCGATTCGGTAGATTAAATGTAGCAGGTCTTCATTTGCGAATCGATTCGGTAATCCACCGAATCGATTCGGCCCCTTGGCAGTGTTGAGTTCGAGATATGCGAATCGATTCGGTTAAACACCGAATCGATTCGGGGGCCCTGTCACTTAAAATCCCTTATTTTTTTGGGGCTTTCTCTTCTCATTCTCTTTTCTTCCCTTGGCTGCGATTTCTTCCCTCTCCCTAAAAACTTCCCTTCCTCCATTCATCCTCAACCAATGGCTTCATCTTCTAGGGCAACCTCATCCAAGGTATTAATTCAACCCTGTTAATTCAATGTCATTCCTTATTTAGTGTATTTGGTATATAAGTAGGGAAAATGCATTTTCACCATATCCACATATTTTCTGCATACACCTCATTATTTTTCCACTGATTGTGATGAGAAACCAACAAATACTACTTGACTATGTTGCTTATATGTTTAAGTAGTATTTGTTGGGGGTTTTCCACATTGAAAATGTCATTTTCACCCTACTCTCTATACTCTGCACACTAGGTGTTCGATGAAATGCCCCTGTGGAGATTTTATGCCATAATGCTTCACCTTCACACATTTTATCGCACATTGGTGTTGAATTACCCTTGTTTGAGTGCGATGTGCGTCGGTAACGTCAATTCGACCATTTTTTCCCGACGCACATCCACCGATTCCATATCGATCCTATTTCACGCTAAATTAATTTCATGCATTACACTAATTGTGTATGTATCAAATTGATTTTTCTTGTAGGTTCCTTCGATCACCAAACCAACCTCCTATGTGGTTACTGGACGGGGAGGGGCTGGTTTTGACTCCTTCTGTTCTAGGGAAGAGATGGAATGGTATCGGGCTATGTTCAAAACCAGTCGCCCGATTGCTATAGAAAAGGAGGTGATTGTTGAGGAGATGCCCGCTTCTGTGCGGCGTATTTTGGCGAAATTCAATTGGGAGGCCCATCTGGCCATGAGGGGAGAGGTCAATGAGGACCACGTCCGCCGTTTCTACGCTACTCTAGTGTCTATGCGCGGCGGCGCATACGAGGCATATGTGAGGGGGAGAAAGATTACTATCTCGAAGGCAATATTGGCTACGCACCTGAGCGGGGCGTCTGACCCCGAGCTTTACCATTACCCGGTCCTGGCTGACGCGCCGCAGATTCCTCAGGACCAGCTCATTGCGCGTCTTGCCCCCGGAAAAATTTGGGCGGGGGAAACTTTCCCCACTTCGGGCATGCCCGATGTTCACCGGATCCTCCATCTGATCGCCGTTAACTCCATCATCCCTACTCAGACCAAGGCGGTCCTTCGCTATAAACAGGCCCTCTTCCTTTATAGTCTTTTATCGGATGACATGGTCATCAACTTACCCACCCTCATTTTGCACCAAATAGTCAATGCCGCCTACAGCGAGAAGGGAACAACCACTCTTCCCTTCGCGCGTATGATTTCCCGGATATGTAGGAATGCCGGGTGTGAGGTTTTGGGCAGCGATAAAATCCCGAGGCTGCCCAAGGTATTCAATGATAAGACTATAGCGAAGAGCTTGGGGCAGGACTACTGGGAGAGGCGAAAGAAGCGTGCCTTTGATGCCCCGGATGCCCCTGTTGCCCCCGACGCTGCGGATGCTCCTATGCCGGATATTCCGGAAGTACCTCATCCCGTCCCACCGCCTGCTCCATCTACTTTAGATCCCATTGCGTATCTTGGGGTGCGGATGGATGAGCTACAGGCTGACTTCTCCGAGTTTCGGGGCGCTTACATGTCGGACTTTGCATCATTCCGGGCCGATTTTACTGCTTATCGGGGCGCTTACGAGCACGATATTTCCATGATCGCTCGGGCGCAGATGGATTTATTTTCACAATTCCGAGGGGGCGAGGCTTCTGTGCCTCAGTACCTCTATGACCCTTATGCCCCTCGCGACCCTCCCGCGCCCGAGTCCCCGCGCCGCCATCCGGACGACATGTAGGCCGTTGTGATCCCGTTTCTGCTGAATTTTTTGGGTGGTTGTTCATTTTGTTTGTTGGGTGTGTACGTTAGTAGTTGTGTTAGTATGGGGAGGAGAGAGTACAATTCTTGTATTTTCTAATTTTGGTTTATTTTGCCCCATGTACACAACTCTTATATATTAATGAAATGACTCAGTTTCGGTTTCATTTTTGTTCTTGTATATATCTCTGTTGTATATATTATTGTTTATGGTACTAACTTGTAACAGGCATGCCGTTGCGCGGTTCTCGAGTTACTCCTTACGGGGTGACTATTTTCATACCCCTTTTCCCTTTTTATCCCTACTAACATTGGGGACAATGTTTCATTCTAGTTAGGGGGTATGGTATACCATCGTTTCATGCCGGTTATCATGTTAGTAGTGATTTTTTTTTTAATCCACTATGATTACTTATATGATCGGCATATCCTATTGTATAGCTATGAAGCATGCTTTGAGTCATTGATTTATTACCCTTTAGCCCGTTATTGTTTGCATTGTGAATAGCATCATAAAATTAAACTGTGAAGCTTTGAGCATATACACAAATAATTATTTATGAATTGGTTTAAAAGTGTTTCAAATTCGTTATTCTAAGGCGCATGCTATACCCTTACAAAAGTGAAAATTGAGACTTATCATCATTTGTGAGCGTATACTCCCACTCTATCTCTTTCTTGTCAATGAACTCGTTGACGATCTCATTTTCTTTTCATTTGATTGCATACTAACTGATTTATCACTTGAGCATGATTTTCAATGGTGTTGAGTCCCGCGAATCACATGAAACCACAGGAAAGGATTATAGGCCCTTGTTGTTAAACCCATATGACCTTGACCTTTCCCTTAAATGTTTCCCCTAGTCAACCCCCTTGAGCCTTATTATTCCTTCCGTTTGAGCCCCAAATCCCTTGTCCAACTCCACATTGGAGTCCTAAACCCTTATTTACTCCTCCCGTACCTTGATTAGGGATTGTTCCCGGGATTGAATGATGTTGTTTATATGGATTGAAATCAAAGAAAAAGAAAAGAAAATCAGAAAAGAAAAAGAAAAGAAAATCAGAAAAGAAAAAGAAAAGAAAAAGAAAAGAAAATCAGAAAGAAAAGAAAAAGCAAAGAATAAATATCAAATCAAATGGGTCCTAGTTGTTTCCCAATTCACCTTGTGCATGAATATCAAAGTCTCACTCTCGCGAATACATTGCTTGTGGAATTTGATTTCGATTCCTAAGTTGCCCATTTAAATCCATTATCCCGCGCGATACTCCCGAGTCTCCTTTGATCCTACACACATCCCTTTCTTTTCCTAACCCTAACCTAGCCTAAATGCTATACCCCTAAAAGTCCTATTTGATCCTAGGGTGATGTGATTCAAAGGTCAAACATTAGCGATAATCTGTTTAAATGCTTTTCTCTTGGTTAATATGCGATATCCTTTCATGAGATTGTATTTTTCACTTTTATATTACGTTCTTCATTTATGACATGTGCGCGGCCTAGTTTCCCTTTACAATTACTCTTAATGCCCGCATGTCCCGTGTGTGTTACATCCCATTTCTAAGTGTTTCATTTGTTGAGTGTAACATCCGGAGAGAACTTGAGTATGCATGCCTTAGCTTATGTATGGATTTTGAAAGTTTTGCCAAATCTAAATTACCACATGTGTCCGCTTATTTCGCATTCCCATGGTTTCAATTTTTAGTGGAAGTTATTTGTTTAGTGCCGATAATTGCCGTCTTTTGTGTGAGCTTCGTTCACTTTGTTGATAAATTGTGCTTCTTTGATATTTGTTGAGCTGCGCATTGGATTTTGCAGTATCATAGTATGAGTTGATTTGATGTTTGTGGGTGTCATCCCTGGAAACCCTCACGAGTCTCACTCGTCCCCTAGGGCCACCTAGGGGTTTAAAAACGGCTTATTACATATTGCTAATTGCAATCGTTCACCTACGAAAGTGGCATTTTGGTTGCGATTGTTGGCCATTGTTTCTTCATACTTCATTGCTCGGGACTAGCAAGGTATAAGTTAGGGGGTGTGATTCGTCACTTTTATTGTATTTTGTACCCCATTAATTTGTACATTCTAGCATTCCCGTGCATGTATTTCCCGGTTCTTATACTCATTTATTGACTAACCCCTGAAATCATCATATATACTTTGTATGTGTCTTTATTGAGCTTTTATAGGTCTCGGGAATGCATTTTGGGAAGTTTGGTTTTGATCCGGAAAGTTCCGTTGACACTTGCACAGTCGGGGGCATTTTGGTAATTCCAGCACTCGGGTTTTGCTCCCGATTTCTTCACGGAAGTTGTAGACCTTCTTCTTATCTTCGCGTGGCCTCCGACGGTACTTGATTCCGACCTCGAACGCAAAAGTTACGGAAGTTTCGGTGAAGCATGGGACAATTAATGCCTATATAGGCAACTCTTCTTTTTGCAGAAGGCCCGAATCGATTCGGCATTACCACCGAATCGATTCGGTTACTTGCAGGGGCAATTCTCTACATTTCCGAATCGATTCGGATTTGGCACCGAATCGATTCGGCCCTGCATTTTCAGCTTTCCTCTTATTACTAGTTTGCCATTTTGGTTGGATTTTTGGGATTTTATCCCTTGTTTTCCCTCTTTGATTAGAGATTACTTTTGTTTGGATATTTAGTGAGATAGAAAAACACTCTCTTCTCTCTCCTAGGTCAAGTTCATTTATGGTTTTCACCAACTTGTAAGGCTTTGATTACTTGTTGAATTGTTGTGATTAATGCAAGATAAGTTCAATTACTTCATCTCTACTTGTTCCACTAGCTTTAATTTGCATTAAATTCCATCCTTTGTATTGGTTTGTGTTTCAACTAGATAACTAATTCAAGTATGTTGTTAACTAGCATGTGTAGTTTAGTTTTAATTATGAGTAGCTAGACTTGTGATTGGGGATCAAAATCCCACCTTGGATGCTTGAACTTAATCTTTAGGGTTTGGTTTATAATTGTTCTAATGGAACTTCATGTGTTGATTTTGGAGTATCATAGTTTCTTAACTTCCCTTGTCATGCAAGGGCTAGTGTTTGAAGCTTTACTACAAACTCAACCCATCTAGCAATAATTAATTAAACCCTAATCCTCCATTGTTGAGTTCATTCTCTACATGGTTGAGGTTCGGACTTAATTAGTTATGCTCGATTAGAATTAATTTCAACCAAGCCCTATAATCCTCTTCCTTGTGAATCCGAGGTGGGAGAATGATCCTCAATCCCCTTAATTTCTTGAACTCAAGCTTACCTTAGTTCTTTTCATTAGTTCCGTAATTAGTAATTAATCATCTGATCATCAATAGTATGTTAGTTTAGAGGTTACATCTCAATCACTTTTCCAAACTACCAAATCATCTTTTACACTTTTCCTTTTGTGACGTTTAGAGAATCTCTTTGCCCCAATCTTGTTCTCTTAGGAGTGTTTCAATCCCTGTGGATCACGATCCCGTACTTACCGGTTATTACTTGTTGCGATAGATTTGCACTTGAATCGCATGCCATATTTTGGGCGCACCATGACACGATTAGCTTGTATTGATTTAAAAGTACCCAAAACTTATACTCAAATCAGAATCAACGCGACCCGAAAATGACACGACTAACCTGAATTGCCACCACTCGGACGCACTAGTTGGTGGTGCCAGTTTGGCCCACGGTTTAGATCACAATTGCTCCCAACCAGGGACGGAGGGACAGCAGGCCCAGTGGGGCTATAGCCCCCACAGCTTTTTAAAAAATAAAATAATAATTAGTATATAGATACAGATCTCTTCGTGGGTCTCTATTTTTGCTGAATATATATATATATATAACTGTATATATAGCTACATATATATATATATAGATATATGTGCGTGTATGGGTTACCAGTGTGTGTGCGCGTATGTGTACAGGTGTGTGTATACATGGCTGGTCGCGTGTGTGCTGTTGGTCAAGAGAGAGAGAGAGAGAGGAGAGTTGCTCATGTAGGTGTAGGTGGAGAGAGAGAGAGGGACGAGGCTGGCGGAGTGACGAGGAGGAGAAAGTTTTGACCGAAAAAGTCAAAACGAACCCCACTTGCATTTCTTCCATGAAAATTGCAACGGTAATAGGATTTGAAATAAAAGTTTGGTTTTTCATTTTTTTTTTCTTATTTTAATTATTTACCTTATTATTTTATTGCAATAAAACTTTAAAAATTAATAACTTGTAAACAGTAATTCGAAAAAATGCGTGGGAAGTATCGTTGGAATCGTAATGTCAAGTAAATTAATTTGATATATAAAATATTTGATACCATTTTTAACGGAGCTATTTTAGGCCGTTATGTCCGTTAAATGTCACGAACACCCGTTAAAAATTTCACTTTTTCCCACATGAGTATATTATGATGGAGAAGTACTTAAAAATGGTAAAGAATATATTTAATTTATTACGATGTGTTTTTATTACTTGTAATTGATTGTCTATATATCTTGTTAAATATGAGTAATTATATGCTTTAAGTAAAAAATGACCTAAAAAAATTCGGGAGTCCCAACCAATAAACTTTGTGATTATTGGGATTTGTCAAATAAATTTAGGAATTACTTGCATCTAACCCTTCCAAATTCCGTACGCTCATTAGAAAGCCAACTAACCAGTACTAGCAGGTGTTCGGAGTAGCTAGTTTGATATGAAAGTCTGCAAGTATTTTGGATGCATCTTTTTATAACGAAGTTTTTTTTTTTGCTTGCACGCTTTAGTCCCTTCTTAGAGCATCAACACTAGTGGGGAGTATAGCCAAGGAAATTGGAAAAATTACAAATTGGGAGGGATACACTGGTGGGTGGAAGTTGCCAAATTTGGAGGTGAAGGTAGACGATTTGCAAAAATACTGAACGCTTGCTGAATCAGTAAAAATTTCCTACGAACTTATGTAGGTCGCAATAACTTTCTACGAAATTCTTTTATTCGTAAGAAGTTCCTACGAACTCCTACGAACAAAAGAAGTTCGTAGGAAGTTGCTACGAAGAACAGAAGTTTGTAAGATAGTTTTTACTGCATGGTTAATTTAACGACGGTTTGGTTATAAATACTACCGACACAAACTCACAAATTTTCATTCTCACCCTTCATTTCTTCGGGTGTAATTCCCTGAGTGTGATATCCTTATTTTCATCCATAATAAATTTTATTTCCACAGAAAATATGTCTTCCTCTCAATCAACTACTTCCAGTGCAACTGGACAACCTAATATGACTCCGTTTGAGGAGGAAGTTCTATGTACCATTTATGTAAAATATATTTCCGAATTATCGAAGGGAACTCGATGCCATCAGACACATTTTGGGATACCATGATGAATGAATATAACTTCACACATGGAATTACAATTACTTGTACGAGATCCATGCTGTCAACACGTTACAATCATATATTACATCTCATAATGATATATATTGCAAAACTTTCTCACCAACTCAATAATATGGGAAGCAGGACGAACGAGTTACAAGTAGTTACAAATGCACGCTTAGCGTACCTTGCTGAAACAAAGAAACAATTCACATTCGATAACTGTTATGAAATTTTGAAAGATTTACCAAAATTTGACTTGCGAAACACAGCGGGGAACGATGACAACCCTATACCCGTAGACGAAGGGCCAGTCCAGGGGTACGAAACGTATCGGATAGACCCCCAGGCAGGAAGGGTGAGAAACAACATGCACGTCAACGAGCGCATTCTGACAGCTTGGATTGTAACAACGCGTTACTGAAACATTGCAACGACTTCAATGCAATGTTAAGCGAGCTGATCAACTCACCAAAAAATAATATCAACTCGTTGTAATACCTCGTATTTGTGTGCATTCCATATTTAATTAATTCAAGGATATTTAAATTACTTGTGTATAGTAATTTAGTGGAATTAGTAATTATTAATATTTATTTAAATATTAATTGGAGAGTAAACGGTTAATATTTATGGAAATTAAACTACTAAGTGAATAGTAATAATTTATTTACGGCATAACGTGTATTAGTGACGTGGCATTATTTATCTCAATCGGGAGCCGGGTATAGACTAATTTGGGTGTGAGATAAGGATTTTTAGTAAATTAATTTGAATGAAAATTCTAAGTGCGCGGTTGAGTCCGGATAGATTGAGATAGTCGAAAAAGAGTACCCGAGGTAGTAATCGGGTCTCGGGACGCTTTAAGATATAACCAAGCCACACGGGAGTGTTTGGGTCATTTGGGCTTGGCCCATTACGCTAAAAACGTTATTTAGGAACTGACCAAGTAGTCGCGGGACTCCCGGGATCACTGTAACTCGTAGAAACTGACCAAGTAGTCGCGGGACTCTCGATTTGAGAGTACGACGGTAATTTGCATATTTCTAGACTTAGGCTTAAAAACATGGCGTTAGTGGGTGAAAACTCGAAACAACCCCTGACCATCCCTGTGGGTTGCACCAACACCTCCCACGGGACCAATGTAACTCGTAGGAACTGACCACACACCCGTGAGACTCCCGGTTTGAGAGTACAACGGTAATTTGCATATTTCTAGACTTAGGTGTAAAAACATGGCGTTAGAGGGGAAAAACTGGAAACAACCTCCGAACGGCCCCTTGGGTGGCACCAACACCTCCCATAGGACAAATGTTATTTGTAGGAACTGATCGCGCAGCCCCGGGACTCCCGGTTTGAGAGTACGATAGTAATTTGCATATTTTAAGACTTAGGCTTAAAACCATGGCGTTAGAGGGTGAAATCTCGAATCAACCCCCGACCGTCCCCGTGGGAGGCACCAACACCTCCCAGGGGACCAAGGTTTCTCGTAGTAACTGACCGCGCAGCCGCGCGACTCCTGATTTGAGAATACGACAGTAGTTTGCATATTTCTAGACTTACGCAAAACATGGCGTTAGAGGGGGAAAACTTGAAACATCCCCTGAACATCCCTGTGGGTGGCACCAACACCTCCCACGGGACCAATATAACTCGTAGGAACTGACCACGCAGCCGCGGGACACCCGGTTTGAGAATACGACGATAATTTGCATGTTTCTAGACTTAGGCTTAAAAACATGGCGTTAGAGGGTGAAAACTCAAAACAGCCCCCGAACGGCCCCGTGGGTGGCACCAACACCTCCCATGGGACTAATGTAACTCGTCGGAACTGACCATGCAACCGCGGGACTCTCGGTTTGAGAGTACGACATTAATTTGCATATTTTTAGACTTAGGCTTAAAAACATGGCGTTAGAGGGTGAAAACTCGAAACAACCTCCGACCGTCCTCGTAGGTGGCACCAACACCTCCCAGGGACCAATGTAACTTGTAGGAACTCACCATGCATCCGCGGGACTCCCGATTTGAGAGTATGACGGTAATTTGCATATTTCTAGACTTAGTCTAAAAAAATAGCGTTAAAGGGTGAAAACACGAAACAACCCCCGACCATCCCCGTGGGTGGAACCAACACCTACCACGAGACCAATGTAACTCGTAGGAAATGACCGCACAACCGCGGGTCTCCCGGTTTGAGAATACAACGGTAATTTTCATATTTCTAGACTTAGGATTAAAAACATGGCGTTAGAGGGTGAAAACTCGAAACAACCCCCGATCGTCCCCGTGGGTGGCACCATCACCTCCCATGGGACCAATGTAGCTCGTAGGAACTGACCACGCAGCCGCGGGACTCCCAGTTTGAGAGTACGATACTAATTTGCATATTTGTAGACTTAGGCTTAAAACCATGGCATTAGAGGGTGAAAACTCAAAACAACCCCCGACCATCCCCGTGGGTGGTACCAACACCTCCCACGGGACCAATATAACTCGTAGGAACTGACCGCGCAGCCGCGAGACTCCCGGTTTGAGAGTACGACGGTAATATGCATATTTCTAGACTTAGGCTTAAAAACATGGCGTTAGAGGGTGAAAACACGAAACAACCCCCGAACTACCCCGTGGGTGGCACCAATACCGCCCACGGGACCAATATAACTCGTAGGAAATGATCGCGCAGCCGCGGGACTCTCGATTTGAGAATACGATGGTAATTTACATATTTCTAGACTTAGACTTAAAAACATGGCGTTAGAGGGTGAAAACTCGAAACAACCCCCGAACGGCCCCGTGGGTGGCACCAATACCTCCCACGGAACCAATGTAACTCGTAGGAACTGACCGCGCAGCCACGGGACTCCCGGTTTGAGAGTACGATAGTAATTTGCATATTTCTAGACTTAGGCTTAAAACCATGGCGTTAGAGGGTGAAAACTCGAAAAAAAACCCGACCGTCCCCGTGGGTGGCACCAACGCCTCCCACGGGACCAATGTAACTCGTAAGAACTGACCACGCAGCCGCGAGACTTCTGGTTTGAGAATATGACGGTAGTTTGCATATTTCTAGACTTAAGCGAAACATGGCGTTAGAGGGTGAAAACTCGAAACAGCCCCCGACCGTCCCCGTGGGTGGCACCAACACCTCCCAGGGATCAATGTAACTCGTAGGAACTGACCACATAGCCGCGAGACTCCCAATTTGAGAGTAAGACGATAATTTGCATATTTCTAGACTTAAGTGTAAAAACATGGCGTTAGAGGGTGAAAACACGAAACAACCCCCCGCCGTCCCTGTGGGTGGCCCCAACACCTCCCACGGGACCAATGTAACTCGTAGGAACTGACCACGCAACCGCTGGACTCCTGGTTTGAGAGTACGACGGTAATTTGTATATTTATCGACATAGGCTTAAAAACTTGGCGTTAGAGGGTGAAAACTCTAAACAACCCCCGACCGTCCCCGTGGGTGACACCAACACATCCCACGGGACCAATGTAACTCGTAGTAACTGACTGCGCAGTCGCGGGTCTCCCGGTTTGAGAATACGATGATAATTTCTGTATTTCTTGACTTGGGCTTAAAAACATGGCGTTAGAGGGTGAGAACTCGAAACAGCCCCGACCGTCCCTGTGGGTGGCACCAACACCTCCCACGGGACCAATGTAACTCGTAGGAACTGACCACGTAGCCGCAGGACTCCCGGTTTGAGGGTACGATGGTAATTTGCATATTTCTAGACTTAGACTGAAAACTATGGCGTTAGAGGGTGAAAACTCGAAACAACCCCCGACCGTCCCCGTGGGTGGCACCAACACCTCCCACAGGACCAATGGAACTCGTAGGAACTGACCGCGTAGCCGCGAGACTCCTAGTTTGAGAATACGACGGTAATTTGCATATTACTGGACTTAAGCAAAACATGGTGTTAGAGGGTGAAAACTCGAAACAGCCACCGAATGTCCCCGTGGGTGGCCCCAACACCTCCCGCGGGACTAATGTAACCCGTAGGAACTGACCACGCAGCCGCGGGACTCCCAGTTTGAGAATACGACGATAATTTGCATATTTCTAGACATAGGCTTAAAAACATTGCGTTAGAGGGGGAAAACTTGAAATAGTCCCCGAATAGCCCCTTGGGTGGCGCCAACACCTCCCACGGGACCAATGTAACTCGCAGGAACTGACCATGCAGCCGCGGGACTCCCGATTTAAGAGTACGACGGGAATTTGTATATTTCTAGACTTAGGCTTAAAAACATGGCGTTAGAGGGTGAAAACTCGAAAAAAAACCCGATCGTCCCTGTGGGTGGCACCAAACCTCCCACGGGACCAATGTAACTCGTAGGAACTGACCACACAGCCGCGAGACTCCCGGACTGAGAGTACGACGGTAATTTACATATTTCTAGGCTTAAGTGTAAAAACATTAAGTTAGAGGGTGAAAACTCGAAACAACCCCCGACCGTCCCCGTGGGTGGCACCAACACCTCCCAGGGACCAATGTAACTCGTAGGAACTGACCACATAGCCGCGAGACTACCGGTTTGAGAGTACCACGACAATTTGCATATTTCTAGACTTAAGTGTAAAAACATGGCGTTAGAGGGTGAAAACTCGAAACAACCCCCGGCCGTCCCTGTGGGTGGCACCAACACGTCCCACGGGACCAATGTAACCGGTAGGAACTGACCAGGCAACGGCAGGACTCCTGGTTTGAGAGTATGACGGTAATTTGTATATTTCTAGACTTAGGCTTAAAAACATGGCGTTAGAGGGTGAAAACTCGAAATAACCCCCGACCGTCCCCGTGTGTGACACCAACATATCCCACGGGACCAATGTAACTCGTACGAACTGACCGCGCAGCCGTGGGTCTCCCGGTTTGAGAATACGACGATAATTTCTGTATTTCTAGACTTAGCCTTAAAACCATGGCGTTAGAGGGTGAAAACTTGAAACAACCCCCGACCGTCCCCGTGGGTGGCACCAACACCTCCCACAGGACCAATGAAACTCGTAGGAACTGACCGCGCAGCCGCGAGACTCCTGGTTTGAGGATACGACGGTAATTTGCATATTTTTAGACTTAATCAAAACATGGCGTTAGAGGGTGAAAACTCGAAACAGCCCCCGAATGTCCCCGTGGGGGGCACCAACACCTCCCACGGGACCAATGTAACTCGTAGGAACTGATCGCGCAGCCGTGGACCACTCGGTTTGAGAATACGATGGTAATTTGTGTATTTCTAGACTTAGGCTTAAAAACATGGCGTTAGAGGGTGAAAACTCAAAATAGTCCCCGACCGTCCCCGTGGGTGGCACCAACACATCCCACGGGACCAATGTAACTCGTAGGAACTGACCGCGCAACCGCGGGACTCCCGGTTTGAGAATACGATGATAATTTGCATATTTCTAGACGTAGGCTTAAAAACATGGCGTTAGAGGGTGAAAACTCGAAATAATTCCCGAATAGCCCCTTAGGTGGCGCCAATACCTCCCACGGGACCAATGTAACTCGTAGGAACTGACCATGCAGCCGCGGGACTCCCGGTTTGAGAGTACGACGGTAATTTGCATATTTCTAGACTTAGGCTTAAAAACATGGCGTTAGAGGGTGAAAACTCGAAACAACCCCCGACCGTCCCTATGGGTGGCACCAACAACTCCCACGGGACCAATGAAAGTCGTAGGAACTGACCACACAGCCGCGAGACTCCCGGTCTGAGTGTACGACAGTAATTTGCATATTTCTAGACTTAAGCACGAAAACATTGCATTAGAGGGTGAAAACTCGAAACAACCCCCGACCGTCCCTATGGGTGGCACCAACACCTCCCACGGGACCAATGAAACTCGTAGGAACTGACCACACAACCGCGAGACTCCCGGTCTGAGTGTACGACGATAATTTGCATATTTCTAGACTTAAGCATAAAGACATTACATTAGAGGGTGAAAACTCGGAACAACCCCTGACCGTCCCCGTGGGTGCCACCAACACCACCCACCGGACCAATGGAACGCGTAGGAACTGAACACACAGCCGCGAAACTTCTGATTTGAGAGTACGACGGTAATTTGCATATTTCTAGACTTAGGCTTAAAAACATGGCGTTAGAGGGTGAAAACTCGATACAGCCCCCGACCGTCCCCGTGGGTGGCACCAACACCTCCCACGGGACCAATGTAATTCATAGGAATTGACCACCCAGCCGCGGGACTCCCAGTTTGAGAGTACGACGGTAATTTGCATATTTCTAGACTTAGGCCTAAAACCATGGCGTTAGAGGATGAAAACTCGAAATAACCCCAGACCGTCACCGTGGGTGGCACCAACACCTCCCACGGGACCAATGTAACTCGTAGGAACTGACCGTGCAGCCGAGAGACTCCTGGATTGAGAATACAATGGTACTTTGCATATTTCTAGACTTAAGCAAAACAAGGCGTTAGAGGCTGAAAACTGGAAACTGCCCCTGAACGTCCTCGTAGGTGGTACCAACACCTCCCACGGGACTAATGTAACTCGTAGGAACTGACCACGCAGCCGCGGGACTCCCGGTTCGAGAGTACCATAGTAATTAGCATATTTCTAGACTTACGCGTAAAAACATGGCGTTAGAGGGTGAAAATATGAAACAGCCCCCGGCCGTCCCTGTGGGTGGCACCAACACCTCCCACGGGTCCAATGTAACTCGTAGGAACTGATCACGCAACCGCAGGACTCCTGGTTTGAGAGTACGACAGTAATTTGTATATTTCTAGACTTAGGCTTAAAAACATGGCGTTAAAGGGTGAAAACTCGAAACAGCCCCGACTGTCCCTGTGGGTGGCACCAATACCTCCCACGGGACCAATGTAACTCGTAGGAACTGACCACGTAGCCGCAGGACTCTCGGTTTGAGAGTACGACGGTAATTTGCATATTTCTAGACTTAGGCTGAAAACCATGGCGTTAGAGGGTGAAAACTCGAAACAACCCCGACCGTCCCCGTGGGTGGCACCAACACCTCCCACGGGACCAATGTAACTCGTAGGAACTGACCACGCAACCGCAGGAATCCCGGTTTGAGAGTATGATGGTAATTTGTATATTTCTAGACTTAGGCTTAAAACTATGGCGTTAGAGGGTGAAAAGTCGAAACAAACCCCGACCGTCCCTGTGGGTGGCACCAACACCTCCCACAAGACCAATGCAACTCGTAGGAACTGACCGTGCAGCCACGAGACTCCTAGTTTGAGAATACAACGATAATTTGCATGTTATTAGAGTTAAGAAAAACATGGCGTTAGCGGGTGAAAACTCGAAACAACCCCCGAATGTCCCCATGGGTGGCCCCAACACATTCTGCGGGACCAATGTAACTCGTAGGAACTGACCACGCAGCCGTGGGACTCTCGGTTTTAGAATACGATGATAATTTGCATATTTTTAGACATAGGCTTAAAAACATGGCGTTAGAGGGTGAAAACTTGAAATAGTCCCCGAATAGCCCCTTGGGTGGCGCCAACACCTCCCACGAGACCAATGTAACTCGTAGGAACTGACCATGCAGTCGCTGGACTCCCGATTTGAGAGTACGATGGTAATTTGCATATTTCTAGACGTAGGCTTAAAAACATTACGTTAGAGGGTGAAAACTCGAAACAACACCCGACCGTCCCCGTGGGTGGCACCAACACCACCCACGAGACCAACGGAACTCGTAGGAACATACCACATAGCCGCGAGACTCCCGATTTGAGAGTACAACGATAATTTGCATACTTCTATACTTAGGCTTAAAAACATGGAGTTAGAGGGTGAAAACTCAAAACAACCCCCGAACGGCCTCGTGGGTGGCACCAACACATCCTACGGGACCAATGTAACACGTAGGAACTGATCGCGCTGCCACGGGACTCCCGATTTGAGAATACGATGGTAATTTGCATATTTCTAGACTTAGCCTTAAAAACATGGCGTTAGAGGGTGAAAACTCGAAACAGCCCCCGAACGACCCCGTGGGTGGTACCAACACCGCCCACGGGACCAATGTAACTGGTAGGAAATGACCGCCCAGCCGCGGGACTCTTGGTTTGAGAATACGACGATAATTTACATATTTCTAGACTTAGGCTTAAAAACATGGCGTTAGAGGGTGAAAACTCGAAAGAACCCCCGAACGGCCCCGTGGGTTGCACCAACACCTCCCACGGGACCAATGCAGCTCGTAGGAACTGACCGCGCAACCATGGGACTCCCGGTCTGAGAGTACGATAGTAATTTGTATATTTATAGACTTAGACTTAAAATAATGGCGTGAGAGGGTGAAAACTCGAAACAACCACCGACCGTCCCCGTGGGTGGCACCAACACCTCCCACGGGACCAATGTAACTCGTAAGAACTGACCGCGCAGCCGCGAGACATCTGGTTTAAGAATACGACGGTAGTTTGCATATTTCTAGACTTAAGCAAAACATGGCGTTAGAGGGTGAAAACTCGAAACAACCCCCGACCGTCCCCTTGGGTGGCACCAATACCTACCATGGACCAATGTAACTCGTAGGAACTGACCACATAGCCGCGAGACTACCGATTTGAGAGTACGACGGTAATTTGCATATTTCTAGACTTAAGTGTAAAAACATGGCGTTAGAGGGTGAAAACTCGAAACAGCCCTCGACCGTCCCTATGGGTGGCACCAAGACCTCCCACGGGACCAGTGTAACTCGTAGGATCTGACCACGCAACTCCAGGACTCCTGGTTTGAGAGTACGACAGTAATTTGTATATTTCTAGACTTAGGCTTAAAAACATGGCGTTAGAGGGTGAAAACTCGAAACAGCCCCGACGGTCCCTGTGGGTGGCACCAACACCTCCCACGGGACCAATGTAACTCGTAGGAACTGACCACGTAGCCGCAGGACTCCCGGTTTGAGAGTACGACGGTAATTTGCATATTTCTAGACTTAGGCTAAAAACCATGGCGTTAGAGGGTGAAAACTCGAAACAACCCCCGACCGTCCCCGTGGGTGGCATCAACACTTCCAAGAGGACCAATGGAACTCATAGGAACTAACCGCGCAGCCGCGAGACTCCTGGTTTGAGAATACGATGGTAATTACATATTTTTAGACTTAAGCAAAACATGGCGTTAAAGGGTGAAAACTCGAAACAACCCCCGAATATCCCCGTGGGTGGCACCAACACCTCCCACGGGACCAATGTAACTTGTAGGAACTGATCGCGCAGCAGCGGGCCTCCCGATTTGAGATACGACGGTAATTTGCGTATTTCTAGACTTAGTCTTAAAAACATGGCGTTAGAGGATGAAAACTCAAAATAGTCCCCGACCGTCCCCGTGGGTGGCACCAACACATCCCACGGGACCAATGTAACTCGTAGGAATTGACCGCGCAACCGCGGGACTCTCGGTTAGAGAATACGATGATAATTTGCATATTTCTAGACCTAGGCTTAAAAACATGGAGTTAGAGGGTGAAAACTCAAAATTGTCCCCGAATAGCCCCTTGGGTGGCGCCAATACCTCCCACGGGACCAGTGTAACTCGTAGGAACTGACCATGCAGCCGCGGGACTCCCAGTTTGAGAGTACGACGGTAATTTGAATATTTCTAGACTTAGGCTTAAAAACGTGGCGTTAGAGGTGAAAACTCGAAACAACCCCCGACCGTACCTATGGGTGGCACCAACACCTCCCACGGGACCAATGAAACTCGTAGGAACTGACCACACAGCCGCGAGACTCCCGGTCTGAGTGTACGACAGTAATTTGCATATTTCTAGACTTAAGCACAAAAACATTGCATTAGAGGGTGAAAACTCGAAACAACCCCCGACCGTCCCTATGGGTGTCACCAACAACTCCCACAGGACCAATGAAACTCGTAGGAACTGACCACACAGCCGCGAGACTTCCGGTCTGAGTGTACGACAGTAATTTGCATATTTTTAGACTTAAGCATAAAAACATTGCATTAGAGGATGAAAACTCAAAACAACCCCCGATCGTCCCTATGGGTGGCACCAACACCTCCCACGGGACCAATTAAACTCGTAAGAACTGACTACACAGCCGCGAGACTCCCGGTCTGAGTGTTCGACGGTAATTTTCATATTTCTAGACTTAAGCATAAAAACATTGCATTAGAGGGTGAAAACTCGAAACAACCCCCGACCATCCCCGTGGGTTCCACCAACACCACCCACGGGACCAATGAAACTCATAGGAACTGAACACACAGCCGCGAGACTCCCGATTTGAGAGTACGACGATAATTTGCATATTTCTAGAGTTAGGCTTAACAACATGGAGTTAGAGGGTGAAAACTCGAAACATCCCCCGAATTGCCACGTGGGTGGCACTAACACGTCCCACGGGACCAATATAACTCATAGGAACTGACCGCGCTGCCGCGGGACTCCCGGTTTGAGAATACGATGGTAATTTACATATTTCTAGGCTTAGGCTTAAAAACAGGGCGTTAGAGGGTGAAAACTCAAAACAGCCCCGAACTGTCCCCGTGGGTGGCACCAACACCTCCCACAGGACCAATGTAATTCATAGGAACTGACCACCCAGCCGCGGGACTCCCAGTTTGAGAGTACGACGGTAATTTGCATATTTCTAGACTTAGGCTTAAAACTATGGCGTTAAAGGGAGAAAACTCAAAACAACCCCCGACCGTCACCGTGGATGGCACCAACACCTCCAATGGCACCAATGTAACTCGTAGGAACTGACCGCGCAGACGCGAGACTCCTAGATTGAGAATACGATGCTAATTTGCATATTTCTATAATTAAGCAAAAAATGGCATTAGAGGCTGAAAACTCGAAACAACCCCTGAAAGTCCCCGTGGGTGGCGCCAACACCTCCCATGGGACCAATGTAACTCGTAGGAACTGACCACGCAGCCGCGGGACTCCCGGTTTGAGAGTACGACGGTAATTTTCATATTTTTAGACTTAGGATTAAAACCATGGCGTTAGGGGATGAAAACTCGAAACAACCTCAAACCGTCACCATGGGTGGCACCAACACCTCCCACGGGACCAATGTAACACGTAGGAACTGACCGCGCAGCTGCGAGACTCCTGGATTGAGAATACGATGGTAATTTGCATATTTCTAGACTTAAGAAAAATATGGCGTTAGAGGCTGAAAACTCGAAACAACCCCTGAACGTCCTCGTAGGTGGCACCAACGCCTCTCACGGGACTAATGTAACTCGTAGGAACTGACCACGCAGCCGCGGGACTCACGGTTCGAGAGTACGATAGTAATTTGCATATTTCTAGACTTAGGCTTAAAACCATGGCGTTAGAGGGTGAAAATACGAAACAACCCCCGACCGTCACCGTGGGTGGCACCAACACCTCCCACGGGACCAATGTATCTCGTAGGAACTGACCACGCAGCTGCGAGACTCTTGGATTGAGAATACGATGGTAATTTGCATATTTCTAGACTTAAGAAAAAGATGGCATTAGAGGATGAAAACTCGAAACAGCCCCCGAACGACCTCGTGGGTGGCACCAGTGTAACTCGTAGGAAATAACCGCGCAGCGGCGGGACTCTCGGTTTGAGAATACGACGATAATTTGCATATTTCTAGACCTAGGCTTAAAAACATGGTGTTAGAGGGTGAAGACTCGAAATAGTCCCCGAACAACCCCGTGGGTGGTGCCAACACCTCCCATGGGATCAATGTAACTCGTAGAAACTGACCAAGCAGCCGCGGGACTCCCGGTTTGAGAGTACGACGAAAATTTGCATATTTCTAGACTTAGGCTTTAAAACATGGCGTTAGTGGGTGAAAACTCAAAATAAAACCCCCGACCGTCCCCGTGGGTGGCACCAACACCTCCCACGGGACCAATGTAACTCGTAGGAACTAACCACACAGCCGCGAGACTCTTGGATTGAGAATACGATGGTAATTTGCATATTTATAGACTCAAGAAAAACATGGCGTTAGAGGCTGAAAACTCGAAACAGCCCCTGAACGTCCCCGTGGGTGGCGCCAACACCTCCCACGGGACCAATGTAACTCGTAGGAACTGACCATTCAGCCGCGGGACTCTCGGTTTGAGAGTACGACGGTAATTTGCATATTTCTTGACTTAGGCTTAAAAACATGGCGTTAGAGGGTGAAAACTCGAAACAACCCCCGATCATCTCCGTGGGTGGCACCAACACTTCCCACGGGACCAATGTAACTCGTAGGAACTGACCACACAGCCGCGAGACTCCCGGTTTGAGAGTAAGACGGTAATTTTCATATTTCTAGCCTTAGACTGAAAAACATGGTGTTAGAGGGTGAATACTCGAAACAACCCCCGACCGTCCCCATGGGTGGCGCCAACACCTCCCATGGGACCAATGTAACTTATAGGAACTGACCATGCAGCCGCGGGACTCCCGGTTTGAGAGTTCAAGGGTAATTTGCATATTTCTGGACTTAGGCTTAAAAACATGGCGTTAGAGGGTGAAAACTCGAAACAACCCCCGAACGTCCCTGTGGGTGGCACCAACACCTCCCACGGGACCAATGTAACTCGTAGGAACTGACCGCGCAGCCGTGGGACTCTCGGTTTGAGACTACGACAGTAATTTACATATTTCTAGACTTAAGCATAAAAACATTGCGTTAGAGGGTGAAAACTCGAAACAACCCCCGACTATCCCCGTGGGTGGTACCAACACCACCCACGTGACCAATGGAACTCGTAGGAACTTACCACACAGCCGCGAGACTCCCGGTTTGAGAGTACGATGATAATTTGCATATTTCAAGACGTAGACTTAAAAACATGGAGTTAGAGGGTGAAAACTCGAAACGACTGCCGAACGGCCCCGTGGGTGGCATCAACACGTCCCACGGGACCAATGTAACTCGTAGGAACTGATCGTGCTGCCGCGGGACTCTCGGTTTGAGAATACGACTGTAATTTGCATATTTCTAGAATTAGGCTTAAAAACATGGCGCTAGAAGGTGAAAACTCGAAACAGCCCCCGACCATACCCTTGGGTGGCACCAACACCTACCACGGGACCAATGTAATTCGTAGGAACTGACCACGCAGCCGCGGGACTCTCAGTTTGAGAGTACGACGGTAATTTGCATATTTCTAGACTTAGGCTTAAAAACATGGCGTTAGAGGGTGAAAACTCGAAATAGCCCCCGACCGTACCCGTGGGTGGCACCAACACCTCCCATGGGACCAATGTAATTCGTAGGAACTGACCACGTAGCCACGGGACTCCCGGTTTGAGAGTACGACAGTAATTTATATATTTCTAGACATAGGCTTAAAACCATGGCGTTATAGGGTGAAACCTCGAAACAACCCCCGACCGTCACCGTGGGTGGCACCAACACCTCCCACGGGACCAATGTAACTCGTAGGAACTGACCGCGCAACCTCAAGACTCCTGGATTGAGAATACGATGGTAATTTGCATATTTCTAGACTTAAGCAAAACATGGCGTTAGAAGCTGTAAACTTGAAACATCCCCTGAACGTCCCCGTGGGTGGCAGCAACACCTCCCACGGGACTAATGTAACTCGTAGAAACTGACCACGCAGCCGCGGGACTCCCGGTTTGAGAGTACGACAGTAATTTGCATATTTCTAGACTTAGGCTTAAAACCGTGGCGTTAGAGGGTGAAACCTCGAAACGACCATCGACCGTCACCGTGGGTGGCACCAACACCTCCCACGGGACCAATGTAACTCGTGGGAACTGACCGCGCAGCCGCGAGACTCCTGGATTGAGAATACGATGGTAATTTGCATATTTCTAGACTCAAGCAAAACATGGCGTTAGAGGCTGAAAACTCGAAACAGCCCCTGAACGTCCCCGTGGGTGGCGCCAACACCTCCCACGGGACCAATGTAACTCTTAGGAACTAACCATTCAGCCACGGGACTCTCGGTTTGAGAGTACGATGGTAATTTGCATATTTTTAGACTTAGGATTAAAACCATGGCGTTAGGGGATGAAAACTCGAAACAACCCCCGATCATCCCCGTGGGTGGCACCAACACCTCCCACGGGACCAATGTAACTCGTAGAAACTGATCACACAGCCACAAGACTCCCGGTTTGAGAGTACGGCGGTAATTTTCATATTTCTAGACTTAGACTGAAAAACATGGCGTTAGGGGGTGAATACTCGAAACAACCCCCTAACGGCCCCGTGGGTGGAACTAGCACCTCTCACGGGACCAATGTAACTCGTAGAAACTGACCAAGCAGCTGAGGAACTCCCGATTTGAGAATACGATGGTAATTCGCATATTTCTAGACATAAGCGTAAAAACATTGCGTTAGAGGGTGAAAACTCGAAACAACCCCGATCGTCCCCGTCGGTGGCACCAACACCGCCCACGGGACCAATGTAACTCGTAGGAACTGATGACGTAGCCGCGAGATGCCCGGTTTGAGAGTACGATGGTAATTTGCATATTTCTAGACTTAGGCTTAAAAATATGGAGTTAGAGGCTGTAAACTTGAAACAACCCCTGAACTTCCCCGTGGGTGGCAGCAACACCTCCCACGGGACCAATGTAACTCGTAGGAACTAACCCCGCAGCCGCGGGACTCCCGGTTTGAGAGTACGACAATAATTTTCATGTTTCTAGACTTAGGATTAAAACCATGGCGTTAGAGGGTAAAAACTCGAAACGACCATCGACCTTCACCGTGGGTGGCACCAACACCTCCCACGGGACCAATGTAACTCGTGGGAACTGACCGCGCAGCCGCGAGACTCCTGGATTGAGAATATGATGGTAATTTGCATATTTCTAAACTCATGCAAAACATGGCGTTAGAGGCTGAAAACTCGAAATAGCCCCTGAACGTCCCGTGGGTGGCGCCAACACCTCCCACGGGACCAATGTAGCTCGTAGGAACTGACCATTCAGCCGCGGGACTCCCGGTTTGAGAGTACGATGGTAATTTGCATATTTCTTGACTTAGGCTTAATAACATGGCGTTAGAGGGTGAAAACTCGAAAAAACCCCCGATCATCCCCTTGGGTGGCACCAACACCTCCCACAGGACCAATGTAACTCGTAGAAACTGACAACACAGACGCGAGACTCCCGGTTTGAGAGTACGACTGTAATTTTCATATTTCTAGACTTAGACTGAAAAACATGGCGTTAGAGGGTGAAGACTCGAAATAGTCCCCGAACAACCCCGTGGGTGGTGCCAACACCTCCCATGGGATCAATGTAACTCGTAGAAACTGACCAAGCAGCCGCGGGACTCCCGGTTTGAGAGTACGACGAAAATTTGCATATTTCTAGACTTAGGCTTTAAAACATGGCGTTAGTGGGTGAAAACTCAAAATAAAACCCCCGACCGTCCCCGTGGGTGGCACCAACACCTCCCACGGGACCAATGTAACTCGTAGGAACTAACCACACAGCCGCGAGACTCTTGGATTGAGAATACGATGGTAATTTGCATATTTATAGACTCAAGCAAAACATGGCGTTAGAGGCTGAAAACTCGAAACAGCCCCTGAACGTCCCCGTGGGTGGCGCCAACACCTCCCACGGGACCAATGTAACTCGTAGGAACTGACCATTCAGCCGCGGGACTCTCGGTTTGAGAGTACGACGGTAATTTGCATATTTCTTGACTTAGGCTTAAAAACATGGCGTTAGAGGGTGAAAACTCGAAACAACCCCCGATCATCTCCGTGGGTGGCACCAACACTTCCCACGGGACCAATGTAACTCGTAGGAACTGACCACACAGCCGCGAGACTCCCGGTTTGAGAGTAAGACGGTAATTTTCATATTTCTAGCCTTAGACTGAAAAACATGGTGTTAGAGGGTGAATACTCGAAACAACCCCCGACCGTCCCCATGGGTGGCGCCAACACCTCCCATGGGACCAATGTAACTTATAGGAACTGACCATGCAGCCGCGGGACTCCCGGTTTGAGAGTTCAAGGGTAATTTGCATATTTCTGGACTTAGGCTTAAAAACATGGCGTTAGAGGGTGAAAACTCGAAACAACCCCCGAACGTCCCTGTGGGTGGCACCAACACCTCCCACGGGACCAATGTAACTCGTAGGAACTGACCGCGCAGCCGTGGGACTCTCGGTTTGAGACTACGACAGTAATTTACATATTTCTAGACTTAAGCATAAAAACATTGCGTTAGAGGGTGAAAACTCGAAACAACCCCCGACTATCCCCGTGGGTGGTACCAACACCACCCACGTGACCAATGGAACTCGTAGGAACTTACCACACAGCCGCGAGACTCCCGGTTTGAGAGTACGATGATAATTTGCATATTTCAAGACGTAGACTTAAAAACATGGAGTTAGAGGGTGAAAACTCGAAACGACTGCCGAACGGCCCCGTGGGTGGCATCAACACGTCCCACGGGACCAATGTAACTCGTAGGAACTGATCGTGCTGCCGCGGGACTCTCGGTTTGAGAATACGACGGTAATTTGCATATTTCTAGAATTAGGCTTAAAAACATGGCGCTAGAAGGTGAAAACTCGAAACAGCCCCCGACCATACCCTTGGGTGGCACCAACACCTACCACGGGACCAATGTAATTCGTAGGAACTGACCACGCAGCCGCGGGACTCTCAGTTTGAGAGTACGACGGTAATTTGCATATTTCTAGACTTAGGCTTAAAAACATGGCGTTAGAGGGTGAAAACTCGAAATAGCCCCCGACCGTACCCGTGGGTGGCACCAACACCTCCCATGGGACCAATGTAATTCGTAGGAACTGACCACGTAGCCACGGGACTCCCGGTTTGAGAGTACGACAGTAATTTATATATTTATAGACATAGGCTTAAAACCATGGCGTTATAGGGTGAAACCTCGAAACAACCCCCGACCGTCACCGTGGGTGGCACCAACACCTCCCACGGGACCAATGTAACTCGTAGGAACTGACCGCGCAACCTCAAGACTCCTGGATTGAGAATACGATGGTAATTTGCATATTTCTAGACTTAAGCAAAACATGGCGTTAGAAGCTGTAAACTTGAAACATCCCCTGAACGTCCCCGTGGGTGGCAGCAACACCTCCCACGGGACTAATGTAACTCGTAGAAACTGACCACGCAGCCGCGGGACTCCCGGTTTGAGAGTACGACAGTAATTTGCATATTTCTAGACTTAGGCTTAAAACCGTGGCGTTAGAGGGTGAAAACTCGAAACGACCATCGACCGTCACCGTGGGTGGCACCAACACCTTCCACGGGACCAATGTAACTCGTGGGAACTGACCGCGCAGCCGCGAGACTCCTGGATTGAGAATACGATGGTAATTTGCATATTTCTAGACTCAAGCAAAACATGGCGTTAGAGGCTGAAAACTCGAAACAGCCCCTGAACGTCCCCGTGGGTGGCGCCAACACCTCCCACGGGACCAATGTAACTCGTAGGAACTGACCATTCAGCCACGGGACTCTCGGTTTGAGAGTACGATGGTAATTTGCATATTTTTAGACTTAGGATTAAAACCATGGCGTTAGGGGATGAAAACTCGAAACAACCCCCGATCATCCCCGTGGGTGGCACCAACACCTCCCACGGGACCAATGTAACTCGTAGAAACTGATCACACAGCCGCAAGACTCCCGGTTTGAGAGTACGGCGGTAATTTTCATATTTCTAGACTTAGACTGAAAAACATGGCGTTAGGGGGTGAATACTCGAAACAACCCCCTAACGGCCCCGTGGGTGGAACTAGCACCTCTCACGGGACCAATGTAACTCGGAGGAACTGACCAAGCAGCTGAGGAACTCCCGGTTTGAGAATACGATGGTAATTCGCATATTTCTAGACATAAGCGTAAAAACATTGCGTTAGAGGGTGAAAACTCGAAACAACCCCGATCGTCCCCGTCGGTGGCACCAACACCGCCCACGGGACCAATGTAACTCGTAGGAACTGATGACGTAGCCGCGAGATGCCCGGTTTGAGAGTACGATGGTAATTTGCATATTTCTAGACTTAGGCTTAAAAATATGGAGTTAGAGGCTGTAAACTTGAAACAACCCCTGAACGTCCCCGTGGGTGGCAGCAACACCTCCCACGGGACCAATGTAACTCGTAGGAACTAACCCCGCAGCCGCGGGACTCCCGGTTTGAGAGTACGATAATAATTTGCATGTTTCTAGACTTAGGATTAAAACCATGGCGTTAGAGGGTAAAAACTCGAAACGACCATCGACCTTCACCGTGGGTGGTACCAACACCTCCCACGGGACCAATGTAACTCGTGGGAACTGACCGCGCAGTCGCGAGACTCCTGGATTGAGAATATGATGGTAATTTGCATATTTCTAGACTCATGCAAAACATGGCGTTAGAGGCTGAAAACTCGAAATAGCCCCTGAACGTCCCGTGGGTGGCGCCAACACCTCCCACGGGACCAATGTAGCTCGTAGGAACTGACCATTCAGCCGCGGGACTCCCGGTTTGAGAGTACGATGGTAATTTGCATATTTCTTGACTTAGGCTTAAAAACATGGCGTTAGAGGGTGAAAACTCGAAAAAACCCCCGATCATCCCCGTGGGTGGCACCAACACCTCCCACAGGACCAATGTAACTCGTAGAAACTGACAACACAAACGCGAGACTCCCGGTTTGAGAGTACGACTGTAATTTTCATATTTCTAAACTTAGACTGAAAAACATGGCGTTAGGGGGTGAATACTCGAAACAACCCCCAAACGGAACCCGTGGGTGGAACCAACACCTCTCACGGGACCAATGTAACTCGTAGGAACTGACCAAGTAGCTGAGGAACTCCCAGTTTGAGAATACGATGGTAATTCGCATATTTCTAGACATAAGCGTAAAAACATTGCGTTAGAGGGTGAAAACTCGAAACAGCCCCGACCGTCCCCGTCGGTGGCACCAACACCTCCCACGTGACCAAT
The DNA here is from genome assembly GCA_949130495.1 of Sambucus nigra. Classification (NCBI taxonomy): domain Eukaryota; kingdom Viridiplantae; phylum Streptophyta; class Magnoliopsida; order Dipsacales; family Adoxaceae; genus Sambucus; species Sambucus nigra. The sequence continues at coordinate 387,473,108 of OX422209.1, read as the reverse complement.
GTAACTCGTAGGAACTGATGACACAGCCGCGAGACGCCCGGTTTGAGACTACGATGGTAATTTGCATATTTTTAGACTTAGGCTTAAAAATATGGAGTTAGAGGGTAAAAACTCGAAACAACCCCTCGATCGTCTCCGTGGGTGGCACCAACACCTCCCAGGGACCAATGTAACTTGTAGGAACTAACCACGCAGCCGCGGACTCTCGGTTTGAGAGTACGACATTAATTTGCATATTTCTAGACTTAGGCTTAAAACCATGGCGTTAGCGGATGAAAACTCGAAACAACCCCTGACCTTCCCCATGGGTGGCACCAACACCTCTCACGGGACCAATGTAACTCGTAGGAACTGACCGTGCAACCACGAGACTCCTGGTTTGAGAATACGATGGTAATTTACATATTTCTAAACTTAAGCAAAACATGGCGTTAGAGGGTGGAAACTCGAAACAGCCCCTGAACGTCCCCGTGCGTGGCACCAACACCTCCCCCGAGACCAATGTAACTCGTAGGAACTAACCACGTAGGCGCGGGACTCCCGGTTTGAGAATACGACGATAATTTGCATATTTCAAGACTTAGGCTTAAAAAATGGGGTTAGAGGGTAAAAACACGAAACAGCCCCCGAACAGCCCCGTGGGTGGCGCCAACACCTCCCACGGGACCAATGTAACTCGTAGGAACTGACCATTCAGTCGCGGGACTCCCGATTTGAGAGTACGACGGTAATTTGCATATTTCTAGACATAGGATTAAAAACATGGCATTAGAGGGTGAAAAGTCGAAACAACCCCCGACCGTCCCCATGTGTGGCACCAACACCTGCCACGGGACCAATGTAACTCGTAGGAACTAACCACACAACCGTGAGACACCCGGCTTGAGAGTACGACGGTAATTTGCTTATTTCTAGACTTTGGCTTAATAACATGGAGTTAGTGGGTGAATACTCGAAACAACCCCCGAACGGCCCCGTGGGTGGCAACAACACCTCCCACGGGACCAATGTAACTCGTAGGAACTGACCGCGCAGTCGCGGGACTCTCGGTTTGAGAATACGATGGTAATTAGCATATTTATAGACTTACGCATAAAAACATGGCGTTAGAGGGTGAACACTCAAAACATCCCCCCACCGTACCCGTGGGTGGCACCAACACCTCCCACGGGACCAATGTAACTCGTAGGAACAGACCACGCAGCCGCAGGACTCCCGGTTTGAGAGTACGACGGTAATTTGTATATTTTTAGACATAGGCTTAAAAACATGGCGTTCGAGGGTGAATACTCGAAACAACCCCCGACCGTCCCCGTGGGTGACACCAATACCTCCCACGGGATCAATGTAACTTGTAGGAACTGAATGCGCAGCCGCGGGTCTCCGGGTTTGAGAATACAATGGTAATTTGCATATTTCTAGATTTAGGGTTAAAAATATGGCGTTAGAGGGTGAAAACTCGAAATAGCCCCCGACCGTCCCCGTGGGTGGCACCAAAGCCTCCCACGGGACCAATGTAACTTGTGGGAACTGACCACGCAGCCGCAGGACTCCCGGTTTGAGAGTACGACGGTAATTTGTGTATTACTAGACTTTGTCTTAAAAACATGGCGTTACACGGTGAAAACTCGAAATAGCCCCCGACCGTCCCCATGGGTGGCGCCACCACCTCCCACGGAACCAATGTAACTCGTAGGAATAGACCACGCTGCCGCAGAACTCCCAGTTTGAGAGTACGACGGTAATTTTCATATTTCTAGACTCAGGCTTAAAAACATGGCGTTAGAGGGTGAAAACTCGAAACAACCCCTGAACGGCTCCGTGGGTGGCACCAACACCACCCACGGGACCAATGTAACTCGTAGTGACTGACCGCGCAGCCGTGGGACTCCCGGTTTGAGAATACGATGGTAATTTGCATATTTCTAGACTTACGCGTACAAACATGGCGTTAGAGGCTGAAAACTCAAAACAGCCCCTGACCGTCCCCGTGGGTGGGACCAACACTTCCCACGGGACCAATGTAATTCGTAGGAACTGACCACGCACCCGCAGGACTCCCGGTTTGAGAGTACGACGGTAATTTGTATATTTTTAGACATAAGCTTAAAAACATGGCGTTAGAGGGTGAAAACTCAAAACAACCCCCGATCGTCCCCATGGGTGACACCAACACCTCCCACGGGACCAATGTAACTCGGAGGAACTGACCGCGCAACCGCGGGCCTCCCGGTTTGAGAATAGGATGATAATTTGCGTATTTCTAGACTTAGGCTTAAAAACATGGCATTAGAGGGTGAAAACTCGAAATAGTCCCGGACCGTCCCCGTGGGGGGCAACAACACCTCCCACGGGACCAATATAACGAGTAGGAACAGACCACGCAGCTACAGGACTCCCGGTTTGAGAGTACGACACTAATTTGTATATTTCTAGACTTAGGCTTAAAACCATGGCGTTAGAGGGTAAAAACTCGAAACAGCCCCCGATCGTCCCCGTGGGTGGCATCAACACCTCCCACGGGACCAATATAACTCATAGGAACTGACACTACACCCGCGAGACACCTGGTTTGAGAATACGACCGTAATTTGAATATTTCTTGATTTAAGCAAAACATGGCGTTAGAGGGTGAAAACTCGAAACAGCCCCTGAACGTCCCCGTGGGTGGCACCAACACCTCCCACGGGACCAATGTAACTCGTAGGAACTGACCACGCAGCCGTGGGACTCCCGGTTTGAGAATATGACGATAATTTGCATATTTCTAGACTTAGGCTTAATAACATGGGGTTAGAGGGTGAAAACTTGAAACAGCCCTCGAACAGCCCCCTGGGTGGCGGAAACACCTCCCACGGGACCAATGTAACTTGTAGGAACTGACCGCGTAGCCGCTGGACTCCCGATTTGAGAGTATGATGGTAATTAGCATATTTTTATACTTAGGCTGAAAAACATGGTGTTAGGGGGTGAAAACTCGAAACATCCTCCGACCGTCCCTGTGGGTGGCACCAATACCTCCCACGGGACCAATGTAACTCGTAGGAACAGACCACAAAGCCGTGAGTCTCCCGATTTGAGAGTACGATGGTAATTTGTATATTTTTGGACATAGGCTTAAAAACATGGCGTTAGAGGGTGAAAACTCGAAACAACCCCCGACCGTCCCCGTGGGTGGCACCAATACCTCCCACGCGACCAATGTAACTCGTAGGAACTGAATGAGCAGCCGCGGGTCTCTCGATTTCAGAATACGCCGGAAATTTATTTATTTCTAGACTTAGACTTAAAAACATGACGTTAGAGAGTGAAAACTCGAAACAGCCCCCGACCGTCCCCGTGGGTGGCACCAACACCTCCCACGGGACCAATGTAACTTGTGGGAACTGACCGCGCAGCCGCAGGACTCCCGGTTTAAGAATACGACGGTAATTTGTGTATTACTAGACTTTGTCTTAAAAACATGGCGTTACACGGTGAAAACTCGAAATAGCCCCCGACCGTCCCCATGGGTGGCGCCACCACCTCCCACGGAACCAATGTAACTCGTAGGAATAGACCACGCTGCCGCAGAACTCCCAGTTTGAGAGTACGACGGTAATTTTCATATTTCTAGACTCAGGCTTAAAAACATGGCGTTAGAGGGTGAAAACTCGAAACAACCCCCGAACGGCTCCGTGGGTGGCACCAACACCTCCCACGGGACCAATGTAACTCGTAGTGACTGACCGCGCAGCCGTGGGACTCCCGGTTTGAGAATACGATGGTAATTTGCATATTTCTAGACTTACGCGTACAAACATGGCGTTAGAGGCTGAAAACTCAAAACAGCCCCTGACCGTCCCCGTGGGTGGGACCAACACTTCCCACGGGACCAATGTAATTCGTAGGAACTGACCACGCACCCGCAGGACTCCCGGTTTGAGAGTACGACGGTAATTTGTATATTTTTAGGCATAAGCTTAAAAACATGGCGTTAGAGGGTGAAAACTCAAAACAACCCCCGATCGTCCCCATGGGTGACACCAACACCTCCCACGGGACCAATGTAACATGGAGGAACTGAACGCGCAACCGCGGGCCTCCCGGTTTGAGAATAGGATGATAATTTGCGTATTTCTAGACTTAGGCTTAAAAACATGGCATTAGAGGGTGAAAACTCGAAATAGTCCCGGACCGTCCCCGTGGGGGGCAACAACACCTCCCACGGGACCAATATAACGAGTAGGAACAGACCACGCAGCTTCAGGACTCCCGGTTTGAGAGTACGACACTAATTTGTATATTTCTAGACTTAGGCTTAAAACCATGGCGTTAGAGGGTAAAAACTCGAAACAGCCCCCGATCGTCCCCGTGGGTGGCATCAACACCTCCCACGGGACCAATATAACTCATAGGAACTGACACTACACCCGCGAGACACCTGGTTTGAGAATACGACCGTAATTTGAATATTTCTTGATTTAAGCAAAACATGGCGTTAGAGGGTGAAAACTCGAAACAACCCCTGAACGTCCCCGTGGGTGGCACCAACACCTCCCACGGGACCAATGTAACTCGTAGGAACTGACCACGCAGCCGTGGGACTCCCGGTTTGAGAATATGACGATAATTTGCATATTTCTAGACTTAGGCTTAATAACATGGGGTTAGAGGGTGAAAACTTGAAACAGCCCTCGAACAGCCCCCTGGGTGGCGGAAACACCTCCCACGGGACCAATGTAACTTGTAGGAACTGACCGCGTAGCCGCTGGACTCCCGATTTGAGAGTATGATGGTAATTATCATATTTTTATACTTAGGCTGAAAAACATGGTGTTAGGGGGTGAAAACTCGAAACATCCTCCGACCGTCCCTGTGGGTGGCACCAATACCTCCCACGGGACCAATGTAACTCGTAGGAACAGACCACAAAGCCGCGAGTCTCCCGATTTGAGAGTACGATGGTAATTTTTATATTTCTGGACATAGGCTTAAAAACATGGCGTTAGAGGGTGAAAACTCGAAACAACCCCCGACCGTCCCCGTGGGTGGCACCAATACCTCCCACGCGACCAATGTAACTCGTAGGAACTGAATGAGCAGCCGCGGGTCTCCCGATTTCAGAATACGCCGGAAATTTATTTATTTCTAGACTTAGACTTAAAAACATGACGTTAGAGAGTGAAAACTCGAAACAGCCCCCGACCGTCCCCGTGGGTGGCACCAACACCTCCCACAGGACCAATGTAACTCGTCGGAACTGACCACGCAGCCGCAAGACTCCCGGTTTGAGTGTACAACGGTAATTTGTATATTTTTAGACATAGGCTAAAAACATGGCATTAGAGGGTGAAAACTCGAAACAACCCCCGACCGTCCCCGTGGTGACACCAACACCTCCCACGGGGCCAATGTAACTCGTAGGAACTGACCGCGCAACCGTAGGACTCCCGGTTTCAGAGTGCGACGGTAATTTGGTATTTCTAGACTTAGGCTTAAAACCATGGCGTTAGAGGGTGAAAACTCGAAACAACCCCCGACCGTCCCCGTGGGTGGCACCAACACCTCCCAGGGGACCAATGTAACTCGTAGGAACAGACCACGCAGCCGCAGGACACCCGGTGTGGGAGTACGACGGTAATTTGATATTTCTAGACTTAGGCTTAAAACCATGGCGTTAGAGGGTGAAAACTCAAAACAACCCCCGACCGTTCCCATGGGTGACACCAACACCTCCCACGGGACCAATATAACTCGTAGGAACTGACCGCGAGCCTCGAGACACCTGGTTTGAGAATACGATGGTAATTTGCATATTTCTAGATTTAAGCAAAAGATGGCATTAGAGGGTGAAAACTCGAAACAACCTCTGAACGTCCCCGTGGGTGGCACCAACACCTCCCACGGGACCAATGTAACTCGTAGGAACTGATCACGCAGCCGCGGGACTCCCGGTTTGGGAGTACGATGGCAATTCGCATATTTCTAGACTTAAGCGTAAAAACATGGCGTTAGGGGGTGAAAACTCGAAATAGCCCCCGACCGTCCCCGTGGGTGGCACTAACACCTCCCACGGGACCAATATAACTCATAGGAATTGCCCACGCAGCCGCGAGACTCCTCGTTCGAGAGTACGATGGTAATTTGTAAATTTCTAGACATAGGCTTAAAAACATGGCATTAGAGGGTGAAAACTCGAAACAACCCCCGACCGTCCCCGTGGGTGACACCAATACCTCCCACGGGACCAATGTAACTTGTAGGAACTGAATGCGCAGCCGCGGGTCTCCCGGTTTGAGAATACAACGGTAATTTTCATATTTCAAGATTTAGGGTTAAAAATATGGCGTTAGAGGGTGAAAACTCGAAATAGCCCCCGACCGTCCCCGTGGGAGCACCAAAGCCTCCCACGGGACCAATGTAACTTGTAGGAACTGACCACGCAGCCGTAGGACTCCCGGTTTGAGAGTACGACGGTAATTTGCGAATTTCTAGGCTTAGTCTTAAAAACATGGCGTTAGACGGTGAAAACTCGAAATAGCCCCCGACCGTCCCCATGGGTGGCGCCACCACCTCCCACGGAACCAATGTAACTCGTAGGAACAGACCACGCTGCCGCAGAACTCCCAGTTTGAGAGTATGACGGTAATTTTCATATTTCAAGACTTAGGCTTAAAAACATGGCGTTAGAGGGTGAAAACTCAAAACAATCCCCGAACGGCCCTGTGGGTGGCACCAACACCTCCCACGGGACCAATGTAACTCGAAGGAACTGACCGTGCAGCCGTGGGACTCCCGGTTTGAGAGTACGATAGTAATTTGCCTATTTCTAGATTTAAGCTTAAAACCATGGCGTTAGTGGGTGAAAACTCGAAACAACCCCCGACCGTCCCCGTGGTACCAACACCTCCCAAGGGACCAATGTAAATCGTAGGAACTGACCGCGCAGCCACGAGACTTCAGGTTTGAGAATACGACGGTAGTTTGCATATTTCTAGACTTAAACAAAACGTGGTGTTAGAGGGTGAAAACTCGAAACAACCCCCGACCGTCCCCGTGGGTGGCACCAACACCTCCCAGGGACCAATGTAACTCGTAGGAACTGACCGTGCACCCGCGAGACTTCTGGTTTGAGAATACAACGGTAGTTTGCATATTTCTAGACTTAAGCAAAACATGGCGTTAGAAGGTGAAAACTAGAAACAACCCCCGACCGTCCCCGTGGGTGGCACTATACCTCCCAGGCACCAATGTAACTCGTTGGAACTAACCACATAGCTGCATGACTATCGGTTTGAGAGTACGACGGTAATTTGCATATTTCTAGACTTAGGCTTAAAAACATGGAGTTAGAGGGTGAAAACTCAAAACAACCCCTGAACGGCTCCGTGGGTGGTACCAACACCTCCCACGGGACCAATGTAACCCGTAGTGACTGACCGCGCAGCCGCGGGACTCCCGGTTTGAGAATATGACGGTAATTTGCATATTTCTAGACTTACGCGTAAAAACATGGCGTTAGAGGGTGAAAACTCAAAACAGCCCCTGATCGTCCCCGTGGGTGGCACCAACACCTCCCACAGGACCAATGTAATTCGTAGGAACTAACCACGCAGCCGCAGGACTCCTGGTTTGAGAGTACGACGATAATTTGTATATTTTTAGACATAGGCTTAAAAACATGGCGTTAGAGGGTGAAAACTCAAAATAACCCCCGACCGTCCCCATGGGTGACACCAACACCTCCCACGGGACCAGTGTAACTCGTAGGAAGTGACCGCGCAGCCGCGGGCCTCCCGGTTTGAGCATACGACGGTAATTTGCATATTTCTAGACTTAGGCTTAAAAACATGGCGTTAGAGGGTGAAAACTCGAAATAGTCCCCGACAATCCCCATGGGTGGCACCAACACATCCCACAGGACCAATATAGCTAGTAGGAACAAACCACGCAGCTGCAGACTCCCGGTTTGAGAGTACGATAGTAATTTGCATATTTCTAGGCTTAGGCTTAAAACCATGGCGTTAGAGGGTAAAAACTCGAAACAACCCCCGACCGTCCCCGTAGGTGGCACCAACTCCTCCCACGGGACCAATATAACTCGTAGGAACTGATCACGCAGCCGCGGGACTCCCGGTTTCAGAATATGGCGATAATTTGCATATTTCTAGACTTAGGCTTAATAACATGGGGTTAGAGGGTGAAAACTTGAAACAGCCCTCAAACAGCCCCCTGGGTGGCGGAAATACCTCCCACGGGACCAACGTAACTCGTAGGAACTGACCGCGCAGCCGTGGGACTCCCGGTTTGAGAGTACGATGGTAATTTGCATATTTTTAGACTTAAGCTTAAAAACATGGCGTTAGGGGGTGAAAACTCCAAACAACCCCCGACCGTCCCCGTGGGTGGCACCAATACCTCCCACGGGACCAATGTAACTCGTAGGAATTGACCACAAAGCCGTGAGACTCCCGGTTTGAGAGTACGATGGTAATTTTCTTATTTCAGGACTTAAGCTTAAAAACAGGAAGTTAGAGGGTGAAAACACGAAACAACACCCGAACGGCCCCATGGGTGGCACTAACACCTCCCACGAGACCAATGTAACTCGTAGGAACTGACCGCGCAGCCGCGGGACACCCGATTTGAGAATACAATGGTAATTTGAATATTTCTAGACGTAAGCGTAAAAACATGGCGTTAGGGGATGAAAACCCGAAACAGCCCCCGATCGTCCCCGTGGGTGGCACCAACACCTCCCACGGGACCAATGTAACTCGTTGGAACTGACCACGTAGCCGCGGGACTCCCGATTTGAGAGTACGATGGTAATTAGTATATTTCTAGACATAGGCTTAAAAACATGGCGTTAGAGGGTGAAAACTAGAAACAACCCCCGACCGTCCTCGTGGGTGACACCAATACCTCCCACTGGACCAATGTAACTCCTAGGAACTGAACGCGTAGCCGCGGGTTTCCTGATTTGAGAATACGCTCGTAATTTACTTATTTCTAAACTTAGACTTAAAAACATATCGTTAAAGGGTGAAAACTCGAAACAGCCACCGACCGTCCCCGTGGGTGGCACCAACACCTCCCACGGGACCAATGTAACTCGTAGGAACTGACCGCGCAGTCGCGAGACTCCTCGTTCGAGAGTACGATGGTAATTTTCATATTTCTAGACCTAAGCAAAACATGGCGTTAGACGGTGAAAACTCGAAACAGCCCCTGAACGTCCCTGTGGGTGGCACCAACACCTCCCACGGGACCAATGAAACTCGTAAGAACTGACCACGCAACGGCATGACTCCCAGTTTGAGAGTACGACCGTAATTTGTATATTTTTAGACAAAGGCTTAAAAACATGGCGTTAGAGGATGAAAACTCGAAACATCCCCCGACCGTCCCCGTGGGTGACACCAACACCTCCCACGGGGCCAATGTAACTCGTAGGAACTGACCGCGCAGCCGCAGGACTCCCGGTTTTAGAGTACGATGGTAATTTGTACATTTTTAGACATAGGCTTAAAAACATGGCGTTAGAGGGTGAAAACTCGAAACAACCCCCGACCGTCCCCGTGGGTGACACCAACACGTCCCACAGGACCAATGTAACTCGTAGGAACTGACCACGCAGCCGCGGGCCTCTCGGTTTGAGAATACGACGGTATTTTGCGTATTTCAAGACTTAGGCTTAAAAACATGGCGTTAGAGGGTGAAAACTCGAAACAGCCCCTGAACGTCCCCGTGGGTGGCACCAACACCTCCCACGGGACCAATGTAACTCGTAGGAACTGACCCCGCAGCCGCGGGACTGCCGATTTGATAGTACGATGGTAATTTGTATATTTCTAGACATAGGCTTAAAAACATGGCGTTAGAGGGTGAAAACTAGAAACAACCCCCGACCGTCCCCGTGGGTGACACCAATATCTCCCACGGGACCAATGTAACTCATAGGAACTGAACGCGCAGCCGGGGGTCTCCCGGTTTGAGAATACGACGGTAATTTACATATTTCTAGACGTAGGCTTAAAAATATGGCGTTAGAGGGTGGAAACTCGAAATAGCCCCCGACCGTCCCCGTGGGTGGCACCAACACCTCCCACGGGATCAATGTAACTTGTAGGAACTGACCACGCAGCCGCAGGACTCCTGAATTGAGAGTACGATGGTAATTTGCATATTTCTAGACTTAAGCAAAACATGGCGTTAGAGGCTGTAAACTTGAAACAGCCCCTGAACGTCCCCGTGGGTGGCAGCAACACCTCCCACGGGACTAATGTAACTCGTAGAAATTGACCACGCAGCCGCGGGACTCCCGGTTTGAGAGTATGACAGTAATTTGCATATTTCTAGACTTAGGCTTAAAACCATGGCGTTAGAGGGTGAAAACTCGAAACGACCATCGACCGTCATCGTGGGTGGCACCAACACCTCCCACGGGACCAATGTAACTCGTGGGAACTGACCGCACAGCCGCGAGACTCCTGGATTGAGAATACGATGGTAATTTGCATATTTCTAGACTTACGCGTAAAAATATGGCGTTAGAGGGGGAAAACTCAAAACATCCCCGGACCGTACCCCGTGGGTGGCACCAACACCTCCCACCGGACCAATGTAACTCGTAGGAACTGACCACGCAGCCGTGGGACTCCCGGTTTGAGAATATGATGATAATTTGTAAATTTCTAGGCTTAGGCTTAATAACATGGGGTTAGAGGATGAAAACTTGAAACCACCCCCGAACAGCCCCTGGGTGGCGGAAACACCTCTGACGGGACCAATGTAACTCGGAGGAACTGATCGTGTAGCTGTTGGACTCCCGGTTTGAGAGTATGACGGTAATTAGAATAGTTTTAGACTTAGGCTTAAAAACATGGTGTTAGGAGGTGAAAATTCTAAACAACCCCCGACCGTCGCCCTGGGTGGCACCAATACCTCCCACGAGACCAATGTAACCCATAGGAGCTGGCCACACAGCCGCGAGACTCCCGGTTTGAGAGTACGACAGTAATTTGCATATTTCAAGACTTAAGCGTAAAATCACGGTGTTAGGGGGTGAAAACTCGAAACAGCCCCACACCGTCCCCGTGGGTGGCACTAACACCTCCCACGGTACCAATGTAACGCATAGGAACTGCCCACGCAGCCCCGGGACTCCCGGTTCGAGAGTACGATGGTAATTTGTATATTTCTAGACATAGGCTTAAAAACATGGCGTTAGAGGGTGAAAACTAGAAACAACCCCCGACCGTCCCCGTGGGTGACACCAATATCTCCCACGGGACCAATGTAACTCATAGGAACTGAACGCGCAGTCGGGGGTCTCCCGGTTTGAGAATACGACGGTAATTTACATATTTCTAGACATAGGGTTAAAAATATGGCGTTAGAGGGTGAAAACTCGAAATAGCCCCGACCGTCCCCGTGGGTGGCACCAACACCTCCCACGGGACCAATGTAACTTGTAGGAACTGACCACGCAGCCATAGGACTCCCGGTTTGAGAGTACGACGGTAATTTGTATATTTTTACACATAGCCTTAAAACACATGGCGTTAGAGGGTGAAAACTAGAAACAACCCCCGACCGTCCCCGTGGGTGACACCAATATCTCCCACGGGACCAATGTAACTCATAGGAACTGAACGCACAGTCGGGGGTCTCCCAATTTGAGAATACAACGGTAATTTACATATTTCTAGACATAGGATTAAAAATATGGCGTTAGAGGGTGAAATCTCGAAATAGCCCTCGACCTTCCCCGTGGGTGGCACCAACACCTCCCACGGGACCAATGTAACTTGTAGGAACTGACCACGTAGCCGCAGGACTCCCGGTTTGAGAGTACGACGGTAATTTGTATATTTTTAGACATAGGCTTAAAAACATGACGTTAGAGGGTGAAAACTCGAAACAACCCCCGACCGTCCTCGTGGGTGATACCAACACCTCCCACGGGACCAATGTATCTCGTAAGAACTGACCGCGTAGCCGCGGGCCTCCCGATTTGAGAACATGACGGTAATATGTGTATTTCTAGACTTAGCCTTAAAAACATGGCGTTAGAGGGTGAAAACTGGAAATAGCCCCCGATCATCCCCGTGGGTGGCGCCAACACCTCCCACGGGACCAATGTAACTCGTAGGAGCAAACCACAAAGCCACAGGACTCCTGGTTTGAGAGTACGGCAGTAATTTACATATTTCTAGACTTAGGCATAAAAACATGGCGTTAGAGGTTGCAAACTCGAAACAACCCCCAAACGTCCCCGTGGGTGGCACCAACACCTCCCACTGGACAAATGTAACTTGTAGGAACTGACCGCGCAGCCGCACGACTCCCGGTTTGAGAGTAAGATACTAATTTGCATATTTCTAGACTTAAGCTTAAAACCATGGCATCAGAGGGTGAAAACTCGAAACAACCCCCGATCGTCCCCGTGGGTGGCACCAACACCTCCCACGGGACCAATGTAACTCGTAGGAACTGACCGCGTAGCCGCGAGACTTCTGGTTTGAGAATATGACGGTAGTTTGCATATTTATAAACTTAAGCAAAACATGGCGTTAGAGGGTGAAAACTCGAAACAACCCCCGACCGTCCCCGTGGGCGGCACCAACACATCCCAGGGACCAATGTAACTCGTAGGAACCGACCACATAGCCGCGAGACTCCCGGTTTGAGAGTACGATGGTAATTTGCATATTTCTAGACTTAGGCTTAAAAACATGGAGTTAGAGGGTGAAAACTCGAAACAACCCGCGAACGGCTCCGTGGGTGGCACCAACACCTCCCACGGGACCAATGTAAATCGTAGGAACTGTTCACGCGATCGCGTGACTCCCGGTTTGAGAATACTATGGTAATTTGCATATTTCTAGACTTAAGTGTAAAAACATGGCGTTATAGGGTGAAAACTCGAAATAGCCCCCAGCCGTCCCTATGGGTGGCACCAACACCTCCCACGAGACCAATGTAACTCGTAGCAACTGACCGCGCAACCTCGAGTCTCCCGGTTTGAGAATAAGACCATAATTTCCGTATTTCTTAACTTAGGCTGAAAAACATGGCATTTGAGGGTGAAAACTCAAATTAGCCCCGACCGTCCCCATGGGTGGAACCAACACATCCCACGGGACAAATATCACTCATAGGAACTGACCATGCACCCGCAGGACTCCCGGTTTGAGAGTACGATGGTAATTTTCATATTTCTATACTTAGGCTTAAAACCATGGCGTTAGAGGGTGAAAACTAGAAATAACCCCCGACCATCGCCGTGGGTGGCACCAACACCTCCCACGGGACCAATGTTACTCGTAGGAACAGACCACGCATCCGGAGGACTCCCGATTTGAGAGTACGACGGTAATTTGCATATTTCTAGACTTAGGCTTAAAACCATGACGCTAAAGGCTGATAACTCGAAATAACCCCCGAACGGCCCCGTGCGTGGCACCAGCACCTCCCACGGGACCAATGTAACTCGTAGGAACTGACCTTGCAGCCGCGGGACTCCCTGTTTGAGAGTACAAGGGTAATTTGCATATTGCTAGACTTAGGCTTAAAAACATGGCGTTAGAGAGTGAAAACTCGAAAGAACACCCGACCGTCCCTATGGGTGGCACCAACACCTCCCACAGGACCAATGTAACTCGTAGGAAATGACCACACAGCCGCGAGACTCCCGGTCTTTGAGTACGACGGTAATTTGCATATTTCTAGACTTAGGCTTAAAAACACGGCGTTAGAGGGTGAAAACTCGAAATGACCCCCGAACGGCCCCGTGGGTGGCACCAACACCTCCCACGGGACCAATGTAACTCGTAGGAACTGACCGCGCATGCGCAGGACTCCCGGTATAAGAATTCGACGGTAATTTGCATATTTCTAGACTTAAGCGTAAAAACATTACGTTAGAGGGTGAAAACTCGAAACAACCCCCGACCGTCCCTGTGGGTGGCACCAACACCACCCACGGGACCAATGGAACTCGTAGGAACTCACCACACAGCCGCGAGACTCCCGGTTTGAGAATACGATGGTAATTTGCATATTTCTAGACTTAGGCTTAAAAGCACGGCGTTAGAGGGTGAAAACTCGAAATAACCCCCGAACGACCCCGTGGGTGGCACCAACACCTCCCACGGGACCAATGTAATTCGTAGGAACTGACCGCCCACCCGCGGGATTTCCGGTATAATAATTCGACGGTAATTTGCATATTTCGAGACCTAAGCGTAAAAAAATTATGTTAGAGGGTGAAAACTCGAAACAACCCCCGACCGTCCCTGTGGGTGGCACCAACACCACCCACGGGAACAATGGAACTCGTAGGAACTCACCACACAGCCGCGAGACTCCCGGTTTGAGAGTACGTTGATAATTTTCATATTTCTAGACTTAGACTTAAAAATATGGAGTTAGAGGGTGAAAACTCGAAACAACCCCCGAACAGTCCCGTGGGTGGCACCAACACGTCCCACGGGACCAACGTAACTCGTAGGAACTTACCGCGATGCCGTGGGACTCTCGATTTGAGAATACGATGATAATTTGCATATTTCTAGACTTAGGCTTAAAAACATGGCGTTAGAGGGTGAAAACTCAAAACAGCCCCCGACCGTCCCCGTGGGTGGCACCAACACCTCCCACGGGACCAATGTAATTTGTAGGAACTAACCATGCAGCCACTGGACTCCCAGTTTGAGAGTACGACATTAATTTGCATATTTCTAGACTTAGGCTTAAAACCATGGCGTTAGAGAGTGAAAACTCGAAACAACCCCCGACCCGCACTGTGGGTGGCACCAACACCTCCCACGGGACCAATGTAACTCGTAGGAACTGGCCGCGCAGCCACAAGACTCCTGGATTGAGAATACGATGGTAATTTGCATATTTCTAGACTTAAGTAAAACATGGCGTTAGAGGCTGAAAACTTAAAACAGCCCCGGAACGTCCCCATGGGTGGCACCAACACCTCCCACGGGACCAATGTAATTCGTAGTAACTTACCATACAGTCGCGGGACTCCCGGTTTGTGAGTACGATGGTAATTTGCATATTTCTTGACTTAGGCTTAAAAACATGGCGTTAGAGGGTGAAAACTCGAAACAACCATCATCCCCGTGGGTGGCACCAACACCTCCCACGGGACCAATGTAACTCGTAGGAACTGACCAAGCACCCGAGGAACTCCCGGTTTAAGAATACGATGGTAATTTGAATATTTCTAGACTTAAGCGTAAAAACATTGCGTTAGAGGGTGAAAACTCGAAACAACCCCCGACCGTCCCCGTTGGTGGCACCCACACCTCCCACGGGACCAATGTAACTCATAGGAACTGACGACGCAGCCGTGAGACTCCCGGTTTGAATGTACGATGGTAATTTGTATATTTCTAGACTTCGGCTAAAAAATAGGGAGTTAGAGGTTGAAAACTCGAAACAACCCCTTTACCATCCCCGTGGGTGGCAACAACAACTCCCAGGGACCAATATTAGTTGTAGGAACTAACCACGCAACTGCGGGACTCCCGGTTTGAGAGTACGACATTAATTTGCATATTTCTAGACTTAGGCTTAAAACCATGGCGTTAGAGGGTGAAAACTTGAAACAACCCTCGATCGTCCCCATGGGTGGCACCAACACCTCCCACGGGACCAATGTAACTCGTAGGAACTGACCGCGCAACCGCGAGACTCCTGGTTAGAGAATACGACGGTAATTTACATAATTCTAGACTTAAGCAAAACGTGGCGTTAGAGGGTGAAAGTTCGAAACAGCCCCTGAGCGTCCCCGTGGGTGGCGCCAACACCTCCCACGGGACCAATGCAACTCGTAGGAACAGACCATGCAGTCGCGGGACTCCCGGTTTGAGAGTACGACGGTAATTTGAGTATTTCTAGACTTAGGCTTAAAAACATGGCGTTAGAGGGTGAAAACTCGAAACAACCTCCGATTGTCCCCGTGGGTGGCACCAACACCTGCCATGGGACTAATGTAACTTGTAGGAACTGACCACACAGCCGTGAGACTCCCGTCTTGAGAGTACGACGGTATTTTACTTATTTCTAGACTTTAACTTAAAGACATGGAGTTAGTGGGTAAATACTCGAAACAACCCCCGAACGGCCCCGTGGGTGGCACCAACACCTCCCACGGGACCAATGTAACTCATAGGAACTGACCGCGTAGCCGTGGGATTCCCGGTTTGAGAATACGACGGTAATTTTCATATTTTTAGACTTACGCATAAAAACATGGCGTTAGAGGGTGAAAACTCAAAACAACCCCCGACCATCCCCGTGGGTGGCACCAACACCTCCCACGGGACCAATGTAACTCGTAGGAACTGACCACGCAGCCGCAGGACTCCTGATTTGAGAGTACAACGGTAATTTGTATATTTTTAGACATAGGCTTAAAAACATGGCGTTAAAGGGTGAAAACTCGAAACAACCCCCGACCGTCCCCGTGGGTGACACCAATACCTCCCACGGGACCAATGTAACTCTTAGGAATTTAACGCGCAACCGCGGGTCTCCCGGTTTGAGAATACGATGGTAATTTGAATATTTTTAGACTTAGGTTCAAAATCATTGCGTTAGAGGGTGAAAACTCAAAACAGCCCCCGACCGTCCCCGCGGGTGGCACCAACACCTCCCACAAGACCAATGTAACTAGTAGGAACAGACCACGCAGCCGCAGGACTACCGGTTTGATAGTACGACAATAATTTGCATATTTCTAGACTTAGGCTTAAAACCATGGCGTTAGAGGGTAAAAACTTGAAACGACCCCCGACCGTCCCCGTGGGTGGTACCAACACCTCCCACGGGACCAATATAACTCATAGGAACTAACACCGCACCCGCGAGACACCTGGTTGGAGAATACGATGGTAATTTGCATATTTCCTGATTTATGCAAAACATGGCGTTAGAGGGTGAAAACTCGAAACAACCCTTGACCCTCCCCGTGGGTGGCACCAACACCTCCCACGGTACCAATGTAACTCGTAGGAACTGACCACGCAGCCGCAGGACTCCCAGTTTGAGAGTACGACGATAATTTGTATATTTTTAGACATAGGCTTAAAAACATAGCGTTAGATAAAAACATGGCGCTAGAGGGTGAAAACTCGAAATAGACCCCGACCGTCCCCGTGGGTGGCACCAACACCTCCCACGGGACCAATGTAACTAGTAGGAACAGACCACGCAGCTGCAGGGCTCCTGGTTGGAGAGTACGACAGTAATTTGCATATTTCTAGACGTAGGCTTAAACACATGGCGTTAGAGGGTGAAAACTCGAAACAACCCCCGATCGTCCCCGTGGGTGGCACCAACACCTCCCACGGGAACAATGTAACTCGTAGGAACTGACCACACAGCCGCGAGACTCCCGGTTTTATAGTACGAAGGTAATTTTCATATTTCTAGACTTAGACTTAAAAACATGGCGTTAGAGGGTGAAAACTCGAAATAACCCCCAAACGGCCCCGTGCGTGTCACCAACACCTCTCATGGGACCAATGTAACTCGTAGGAATTGACCAAGCAGCCGAGGAACTCCCGATTTGAGAATACGATGGTAATTTGTATATTTCTAGACTGAAGCGTAAAGACATTGCGTTAGAGGGTGAAAACTCGAAACAACCCCGACCGTCCCCGTGGGTGGCACCAACACCTCCCACGGGACCAATGTAACTCGTATGAACTGACGACGCAGCCGCGAGACTCCCAGTTTGAGAGTACGATGGTAATTTGTGTGTTTCTAGACATAGGCTTAAAAACATGGCGTTAGAGGGTGAAAACTCGAAACAACCCCCGACCGTCCTCGTGGGTGACACCAACAACTCCGAGGGACCAATGTAACTTGTAGGAACTAACCACGTTGCCGCGGGACTCCCGATTTCAGAGTACTACGGTAATTTTCATATTTCTAGACTTAGGCTTAAAACCACGGCGTTAGAGGGTGAAAACTCGAAAAAAAAACCTACCGTCCCCATGGGTGGCACCAACTCCTCCCACGGGACCAATGTAACTCATAGGAACTGACCGCGTAACCGCGAGACTCCTGGTTTGAGAATACGACGGTAATTTATAGATTTCTAGACTTAAGCAAAACATGGCGTTAGAGGGTGAAAACTCGAAACAGCCCCTGAGCGTCCCCGTGGGTGGCACCAACACCTCCCATGAGAGCAATGTAACTCGTAGGAACGGACCACGCAGCCGCGGGACTCCCGGTTTGAGAATACGATGATAATTTACATATTTCTATACTTAGGCTTAAAAACATGGCGTTAGAGGGTAAAAACACAAAACATCCCCTGAACAGCCCCATGGGTGGCGCCAACTCCTCCCACGGGACCAATGTAACTAGTAGAAACAGACCACGCAGCCACAGGACTCCCGGTTTGAGAGTACGACAGTAATTTGCATATTTCTAGACTTAGGCTTAAAAACATGGCGTTAGAGGGTGAAAACTCGAAACAACCCCCGATCGTCCCCGTGGGTGGCGCCAACACCTCCCACGGGACCAATGTAACTCGTAGGAACTGATCACACAGCCGCGAGACTCCCGCTTTGAGAGTACGACGGTAATTTTCATATTTCTAGACTTAGACTTAAAAACATGGCGTTAGAGGGTGAAAACTCGAATTAACCCCCAAACGGCCCCGTGCGTGGCACCAACACCTCTCACAGGATCAATGTAACTCGTAGGAACTAACCAAGCAGCCGAGGAACTCCCGGTTTGCGAATACGATGGTAATTTGCATATTTCTAGACTAAAGTGTAAAAACATTGCGTTAAAGGGTGAAAACACGAAACAACCCCGACCGTCCCCGTGGGTGGCAGCAACACCTCCCACGGGACCAATGTAACTCGTATGAACTGACGACGCAGCCGCGAGGCTCCTGGTTTGAGAGTATGATAGTAATTTGTATATTTCTAGACTTAGGCTTAAAAGCATGGCGTTAGAGGGTGAAAACTCGAAACAACCCCCGACCGTCCCCGTGGGTGACACCAACAACTCCCAGGGACCAATGTAACTTATAGCAACTAACCACGCTGCCGCGGGACTCCCGGTTTGAGAGTACCACAGTAATTTGCATATTTCTAGACTTAGGCTTAAAACATGGCGTTAGAGGGTGAAAACTCGAAACAACCACCGATCGTCCCCGTGGGTGGCACCAACACCTCCCACGGGACCAATATAACTCGTAGGAACTGACCACACAGCCACGAGACTCCCGATTTGAGAGTACGACGGTAATTTTCATATTTCTAGACTTAGACTTAAAAACATGGCGTTAGAGGGTGAAAACTCGAAATTACCCCCAAACGGCCCCGTGCGTGGCACCAACACCTCTCACGGGACCAATGTAACTCGTAGGAACTGACCAAGCAGCCGAGGAACTCCCGGTTTGAGAATACGATGGTAATTTGCATATTTCTAGACTGAAGCGTAAAATATTGCGTTAGAGGGTGAAAACTCGAAACAACCCCGACCGTCCCCGTGGGTGGCACCAACACCTCTCACGGGACCAATGTAACTCGTATGAACTGACGACGCAGTCGCGAGACTCCCAGTTTGAGAGTACGATGGTAATTTGTATATTTCTAGAATTAGGCTTAAAAACATGGCGTTAGAGGGTGAAAACTCGAAACAACCCCCGACCGTCCCCGTGGGTGACACCAACAACTCCCAGGGACCAATGTAACTTATAAGAACTAACCACGCTACCGCAGGACTCCCGGTTTGAGAGTACGACAGTAATTTACATATTTCTAGACTTAGGCTTAAAACCATGGCGTTAGAGGGTGAAAACTCGAAAAAACCCCCGACCGTCCCCATGGGTGGCACCAACTCCTCCCACGGGACCAATGTAACTCGTAGGAACTGACCGCGCAACTGCGAGACTCCTGGTTTGAGAATACGATGGTAATTTACATATTTCTAGACTTAAGCAAAACATGGCGTTAGAGGGTGAAAACTCGAAACAATCCCTGAGCATCCCCGTGGGTGGCACCAACACCTCCCACGAGACCAATGTAACTCGTAGGAACTGACCACGCAGCCGCGGGACTCCCGGTTCGAGAATACGACGATAATTTGCATATTTCTATACTTAGGCTTAAAAACATGGCGTTGGAGGGTAAAAACATAAAACATCCCCTGAACAGCAGCATGGGTGGCGCCAAAACCTCCCACGTGACCAATATAACACGTAGGAATGGACCATGCAGCCGTGGGACTCCCGGTTTGAGAGTACGACGGTAATTTGCATATTTCTAGACTTAGGCTTGAAAACAGGGCGTTATAGGGTGAAAACTCCAAACAACCCCCGACCGTCCCCATGGGTGGCACCAACACCTGCCACGGGACCGATGTAACTCGTAGGAACTGACCACACCACCGTGAGACTCCCGTCTTGAGAGTACGACGGTAATTTGCTTATTTCTAGACTTTGATTTAAAAACATGGAGTTAGTGGGTAAATACTCGAAACAACCCCTGAACGGCCCAGTGGGTGGCACCAACACCTCTCACGGGACCAATGTAACTCATAGGAACTGACCGCGCAGCCGCGGGACTCCCGATTTAAGAATTCGACGGTAATTTGCATATTTCTAGACTTACGCGTAAAACCATGGCGTTAGAGGGTGAATACTCAAAACAGCCCCCGACCCTCCCCGTGGGTGACACCAACACCTCCCACGAGACCAATGTAACTCGTAGGAACTGACCACGCACCCGCAGGACTCCCGATTTGAGAGTACAACGGTAATTTGTCTATTTTTAGACATAGGCTTAAAAACATGGCGTTAGAGGGTGAAAACTCGAAACAACCCCCGACCGTCCCCGTGGGTGACACCAACACCTCCCACGGGACCAATGTAACTCGTAGGAACTGACCACGCAGCCGCGGGCCTCCCGATTTGAGAATACGACGGTAATTTGCGTATTTCTAGACATAGGCTTAAAAACATGGCGTTAGAGGGTGAAAACTCGAAATAGTCCCCGACCGTCCCCGTGGGTGGCACCAACACCTCCCACGGGACCAATGTAACTAGTAGGAATAGACCACGCAGCAACAGGACTCCTGGTTTGAGAGTACGAAAGTAATTTACATATTTTTAGACATAGGCTTAAAAACATGGCGTTAGAGGGTGAAAACTCGAAACAACCCCCGACCGTCCACGTGGGTGACACCAACACCTCCCATGGGACCAATGTAACTCGTAGGAACTAACCACGTAGCCGCGAGCCTCCCGATTTGAGAATACAACGGTAATTTGCGTATTTCTAGACTTAGGCTTAAAAACATGGCGTTAGAGGGTGAAAACTCGAAATAGTCCCCGACTATCCCCGTTGGTGGCACCAACACCTCTCACGGGACCAATGTAACTATTAGGAACAAACCACGCAGCCGCAGGACTCCCGGTTTGAGAGTACGACAGTAATTTGCATATTTTTAGACTTAGTCTTAAAACCATGGGGTTAGAGGGTAAAAACTCGAAACCACCCCCGACCGTCCCCGTGGGTGGCACCAACACCTCCCACGGGACCAATATAACTCGTAGGAAATGACACCGCACCCGCGAGACACCTGGTTTGAGAATACGAGGGTCATTTGCATATTTCTTGATTTAAGCAAAACATGGCGTTAGAGGGTGAAAACACGAAACAACCCCTGAACGTCCCCGTGGGTGGCACCAACACCTCCCACGGGACCAATGTAAATCGTAGAAACTGACCACGCAGCCGCGGGACTCCCGATTTGAGAATATGATGATAATTTGCATATTTCAAGACTTAGGCTTAATAACATGGGGTTAGAGGGTGAAAACTTGAAACAGCCCCGAAACAGCCCCCTATGTGGCGAAAACACCTCCCATGGGACCAATGTAACTCCTAGGAACTGACCGCGCAGCCGCGGGACTCCCGGTTTGAGACTACGACTGTAATTTGCATATTTTTAGACTTAGGCTTAAAAACATGGCGTTAGAGGGTGAAAACTCGAAACAACCCAAGACCGTCCCCGTGGGTGGCACCAATACCTCCCACGGGACCAATGTAACTCGTAGGAACCGACCACACAACCGTGAGACTCCCGGTTTGAGAGTACGAAGGTAATTTGCATATTTCAAGACTTAGGCTTAAAAACATGAAGTTAGAGCGTGAAAACTCGAAACAACCCCCGAACGGCACCGTGGGTTACACTAACACCCCCCACGGGACCAATGTAACTCGTAGGAACTGACCGCGCAGCCGCGAGACTCCCAATTTGAGAATATTATGGTAATTTGCATATTTCTAGACTTTAGCGTAAAAACCTGGCGTTAGGGGGTGAAAACTCAAAACACCCCCCGACCGTCCCCGTGGGTGGCACCAACACCTCCCACGGCACCAATGTAACTCGTGGGAACTGACCACGCAGCCACGGGACTCCTGATTTGAGGGTACGATGGTAATTTGTATATATCTAGACACAGGCTTAAAAACACGTCGTTAGAGGGTGAAAACTCGAAACAACCCCTGACCGTCCCCGTGGGTGACAATTATACCTCCTACGGGACCAATGTAACTCGTAGGAACTGAACGCGCAGCTGCGGGTCTCACGATTTGAGAATACGACAGTAATTTACTTGTTTCTAGACTTACACTAAAAAACATGGCGTTAGAGGGTGAAGACTCGAAACAGCCCCCGACCATCCCCGTGGGTGGCACCAACACCCCCCACAGGACAAATGTAATTCGTAGGAACTGACCACGCAGCCGCTCCCAGTTTGAGAGTACGACGGTAATTTGCATATTTCTAGACTTATGCTTAAAACCATGGCGTTAGAGGATGAAAACTCAAAACAACCCCCGACCGTCACCGTGGGTGGCACCAACACCTCCCATGGGACCAATGTAACTCGTAGGAACTGACCACGCATCCGCATGAATCCCGGTTTGAGAGTACGATGGTAATTTTGTATATTTATAGACATAGGCTTAAAAACATGGCTTTAGAGGGTGAAAACTCTAAACAACCCCCGACTGTCCCCGTGGGTGACACCAACAACTCCCACGGGGCCAATGTAACTCGTAGGAACTAACCGCGCAGCCGCATGACTCTCGGTTTGAGAGTACGACGGTAATTTGTATTTTTTAGACATAGGCTTAAAAACATGGTGTTAGAGGGTGAAAACTCGAAACAATCCCCGACCGTCCCCGTGGGTGACACCAACACCTCCCACGGGACCAATGTAACTTGTAGGAACTGACCATGCAGCTGCAGGACTCCCGGTTTGAGAGTATGACGGCGATTTGCGTATTTCTAGACTTATTCTTAAAAACATGGCATTAGAGGGTGAAAACTCGAAATCGCCCCCGACCGTCCCCATGGGTGGCGCCAACACCTCCCACGGGACCAATGGAACTCGTAGGAACAGACCATGCAGCCGCAGGTCTCCCGGTTTGAGAGTATAATGGTAATTTGTATATTTCGAGACATAGGCTTAAAAACATGGCGTTAGAGGGTGAAAACTCGAAAAAAAACCCGACCGTCCCCGTGGGTGACACCAATACCTGCCACGGGACCAATGTAACTCGTAGGAACTGAACGTGTAGCCGCGGGTCTCCTGGTTTGAGAATACGGCGGTAATTTCTATATTTCTTGACTTAGTCTTAAAAACATGGCGTTAGAGGGTGAAAACTCAAAACAACCCCCGAACGGCCCCTTGGGTCGCACCAACACCTCCCACGGACCAATGTAACTCGTGGGAACTGACCGCGCAGTCGCGGGACTCCCGGTTTGAGAGTACGATAGTAATTTGCATATTTATAGACTTAAGCTTAAAACCATGGCTTTAGTGGGTGAAAACTCGAAACCACCCCCGATCGTCCCCGTGGGTGGCACCAACTCCTCCCAAGGGACCAATATAACTCGTAGGAACTAACACCGCACCCGTGAGACACCTGGTTTGAGAATACGACGGTAATTTGAATATTTCTTTATTTAAGTAAAACATGGCGATAGAGGGTGAAAACTCGAAACAACCCCTGAACGTCCCCGTGGGTGGCACCAACACCTCCCACGGGACCAATGTAACTCGTAGGAACTGACCACGCAGCCGCGGGACTCCCGGTTCGAGAATATGACGATAATTTGCATATTTATAGACTTAGGCTTAATAACATGGGGTTAGAGGGTGAAAACTTGAAACAGCCCTCGAACAGCCCCCTGGGTGGTGGAAAAACCTCCCACGGGACCAATGTAACTCGTAGAAACTGACCACACATCCGCGGGACTCCCGCTTTGAGAGTACGACGGTAATTTGCATATTTTTAGACTTAGGCTTAAAAACATGGCGTTAGGGGGTGAAAACTCGAAACAACCTCCGTCCGTCCCCGTGGGTGGCACCAATACCTCCCACGGAACCAATGTAACTCGTAGGAACTGACCACAAAGCCGTGAGACTCCCGGTTTGAGAGTACGATGGTAATTTGCTTATTTCAGGACTTAAGCTTAAAAACAGGAAGTTAGAGGGTGAAAACTCGAAACAACCCCCGACCGTCCCCGTGGGTGGCACCAACACCTCCCAGGCACCAATGTAACTCGTAGGAACTAACCACATTGCTACGAAACTCTCGGTTTGAGAATACGACGGTAATTTGCATATTTTTAGACTTACGCGTAAAAACATAGCGTTAGAGGGTGAAAACTCAAAACAGCTTCCGACCGTCCCCGTGGGTGGCACCAACACCTCCCACGGGACCAATGTAACTTGTAGGAGCTTACCACGCAGCCGTAGGGCTCCCGGTTTGAGAGTTCGATGGTAATTTGTATATTTTTAGACATAGGCTTAAAAACATGGCGTTAGAGGGTGAAAACTCGAAACAACCCCCGACCGTCCCCTTGGGTGACACCAACACCTCCCACGAGTCCAATGTAACTCGTAGGAACTGACCGCGCAGCCGCGGGCCTCCCGGTTTGAGAATACGATGGTAAATTGCGTATTTCTAGACTTAGGCTTAAAAACATGGCGTTAGAGAGTGAAAACTCGAAATAGTCCCCGACCGTCCCCGTGGGTGGCACCAACACATCCCACGGGATCAATGTAACTAGTAGGAATAGACCACGCAATCGAAGGACTCCCGGTTTGAGAGTACGATAGTAATTTGCATATTTCTAGACTTAGGTTTAAAACCATGGCGTTAGAGGGTAAAAACTCGAAATAAACCCCGACCGTCCCCGTGGGTGGCACCAACTCCTACCTCGGGACCAATATAACTCGTAGGAACTATCACCGCACCGCGAGACACCTGGTTTGAGAATACGACGGTAATTTGAATATTTCTTGATTTAAGCAAAACATGGCGTTCGAGGGTGAAAACTCGAAACAGTCCCTGAACGTCCCTGTGGGTGGCACCAACACCTCCCATGGGACCAATGTAACTCGTAGGAACTGACCACGCAGCCGCGGGACTCCCGGTTTGAGAATATGACGATAATTTGGATATTTCTAGACTTAGGCTTAATAACATGGGGTTAGGGGGTGAAAACTTGAAACAGCCCTCGAACAGCCCCCTGGGTGGCGAAAACACCTCCCATGAGACCAATGTAACTCGTAGGAACTGACCGCGCAGCCGCGGGACTCCCGGTTTGAGAGTACGACGGTAATTTACATATTTTTAGACCTAGGTTTAAAAATATGGCGTTAGGGGGTGAAAACTTGAAACAACCCCCGACCGTCCCCGTGGGTGGCACCAATACCTCCCACGGGACCAATGTAACTCGTAGGAACTGACCACAAAGCCGCGAGACTCCCGATTTGAGAGTACGACGGTAATTTGCATATTTCAAGACTTAGGCTCAAAAACAGGAAGTTAGAGGGTGAAAACTCGAAACAACCCCCGACCGTCCCCGTGGGTGGCACCAACACCTCCCAGGCACCAATGTAACTCGTAGGAACTAACCACATTGCTACGAAACTCTCGGTTTGAGAATACGACGGTAATTTGCATATTTTTAGACTTACGCGTAAAAACATAGCGTTAGAGGGTGAAAACTCAAAACAGCTTCCGACCGTCCCCGTGGGTGGCACCAACACGGGACCAATATAACTCGTAGGAACTGACCACGAAGCCGCTGGACCCCCGATTTGAGAGTACGATGGTAATTCGTATATTTCGTGACGTTGGCTTAAAGACATGGCGTTAGAGGGTGAAAACTCGAAACAACCCAAGACCGTCCCTGTGGGTGGCACCAATACCTCCCACGGGACCAATGTAACTCGTAGGAACTGACCACACAGCCGTGAGACTCCCGGTTTGAGAGTACGATGGTAATTTGCATATTTCAAGACTTAGGGTTAAAAACATGAAGTTAGAGGGTGAAAACTCGAAACAACCCCCGAACGGGCCCGTGAGTGGCACTAACACCTCCCACGGGACCAATGTAACTCGTAGGAACTGACCGCGCAGCCGCGAGACTCCCGATTTGAGAATACGATTGTTATTTCCATATTTCTAGACTTAAGCATAAAAACCTGGCGTTAGGGGGTGAAAACTCAAAACAGTCCCTGACCGTCCTCGTGGGTGACACCAACACCTCCCAAGGGGCCAATGTAACTCGTAGGAACTGACCGTGCAGCCGCAGGACTCCCTGTTTGAGAGTACGACGGCAATTTGTATATTTTTAGACATAGGCTTAAAAACATGGCGTTAGAGGTTGAAAACTCGAAACAACCCCCGACCGTTCCCGTGGGTGACACCAACACCTCCGACGGGACCAATGTAACTCGTTGGAACTGACCGCACGACCGCGGGCCTCCCGGTTTGAGAATACGACGATAATTTGCGTATTTTAAGACTTAGGGTTAAAAATAAGGCGTTAGAGGGTGAAAACTCGAAATAGCCCCCGACCGTCCCCGTGGGTGGCACCAACACCTCCCACGGGACCAATTTTACTCGTAGGAACAGACCACGCAGCCGCAGGACTCTCGGTTTGAGAGTACGACGGTAATTTGCATATTTATAGACTTAGGCTTAAAACCATGGCGTTAGAGGGTGAAAACTCGAAACAACCCCCGACCGTCCCTGTGGGTGGCACCAACACCTCCAACGGTACCAATATAACTCGTAGGAACTGACCGCGCAGCCTCGAGACACCTGGTTTAAGAATACGACGGTAATTTGCATATTTCTAGATTTAAGCAAAAGATGGCATTAGAGGGTGAAAACTCGAAACAACCCCTGAACGTCCCAATTGGTGGCACCAACACCTCCCACGGGACCATTGTAACTCGTAGGAACTGACCACGCAACCGCGGGACTCCCGGTTTGAGAATATGATGATAATTTGCAAATTTCTAGACTTAGGCTTAATAACATGGGGTTAGAGGGTGAAAACTTGAAACAACCCCCGAACAGCCCCTGGGTGGCGGAAACACCTCCCACGGGACCATTGTAACTCGTAGGAACTAAACGTGTAGCCGCTGGACTCCCGGTTTGAGAGTAAGACGGTAATTAGTATACTTTTAGACTTAGGCTTAAAAACATGGCATTAGGAGGTGAAAACTCGAAACAACCGCCGACCGTCGCCCTGAGTGGCACCAATACCTCCCACGGGACCAATGTAACTCATAGGAGCTGGCCACACAACCGCGAGACTCCCGGTTTGAGAGTACGACACTAATTTGCATATTTCAAGACTTAGGCTTTAAAACAAGAAGTTAGAGAGTGAAAACTCGAAACAACCCCCGAACAGCCCCGTGGGTGGCACCAACTCCTCCCACGGGACCAATGTAACTCATAGGAACTGACCGTGCAGCCGCTGGACTTTCGGTTTGAGAATACGACGGTAATTTGCATATTTCTAGACTTAAGTGTAAAAACATGGCGTTAGGGGGTGAAAACTCGAAACAGCCCCGATCGTCCCCGTGGGTGGCACTAACACATCCCATGGGACCAATGTAACTCATAGGAACTGCCCACGCAGCCGCGGGACTCCCGGTTTGAGAGTACGATGGTAATTTGTATATTTCTAGACATAGGCTTAAAAACATGGCATTTGAGGGTGAAAACTCGAAAAAACCCTCGAACGGCCCCGTGGGTGGCACCAACACGTCCCACGGGACCAATGTAACTCGTAGGAACTGATCGCCCTGCCGCGGGACTCCCGGTTTGAGAATACGACGGTAATTTGCATATTTCTAGACTTAGGCTTAAAAACATGGCGTTAGAGGGTGAAAACTCGAAACAACCCCCGAACGTCCCCGTGGGTGGTACCAATACCTCCCACGGGACCAATGTAACTTTTAGGAACTCACTGCGCAGTCGCGAGACTTCTGGTTTGAGAATAGGACGATAGTTTGTATATTTCTAAACTTAAGCAAAAAATGGCAATTGAGGGTGAAAACTCGAAACAACCACCGACCGTCCCCGTGGGTGGCACCAACACCTCCCAGGGACCAATGTAACTCGTAGGAACTAACCACATAGCCATGAGACTCCCGATTTGAGACTACGACGGTAATTTGCATATTTCTAGACTTAGGCTTAAAAACATGGAGTTAGAGGGTGAAAACTCGAAACAACCCCAGAACGGCTCCGTGGGTGGCACCAACACCTCCCACGGGACCAATGTAACTTGTAGGAACTGTTCGTGCAGTCGCGAGACTCCCGGTTTGAGAATACGATGATAATTTGCATATTTCTAGACTTAAGTGTAAAAACATGGCGTTAGAGGGTGAAAACTCGAAACAGCCCCCGATCGTCCCTGTGGGTGGCACCAAAAGCTCCCACGGGACCAATGTAACTCGTAGGAACTGACCGCGCAGTCGCGAGACTTCTGGTTTGAGAATAGGACGATAGTTTGCATATTTCTAAACTTAAGCAAAAAATGGCATTAGAGGGTGAAAACTCGAAACAACCACCGACCGTCCCCGTGGGTGGCACCAACACCTCCCAGGGACCAATGTAACTCGTAGGAACTAACCACATAGCCGCGAGACTCCCGGTTTGAGACTACGACGGTAATTTGCATATTTCTAGACTTAGGCTTAAAAACATGGAGTTAGAGCGTGAAAACTCGAAACAACCCCAGAACGGCTCCGTGGGTGGCACCAACACCTCCCACGGGACCAATGTAACTAGTAGGAACTGTTCGTGCAGACGCGGGACTCTCGGTTTGAGAATACGACGATAATTTGCATATTTCTAGACTTAAGTGTAAAAACATGGCGTTAGAGGGTGAAAACTCGAAACAGCCCCCGACCGTCCCTGTGGGTGGCACCAACAGCTCCCACGGGACCAATGTAACTCGTAGGAACTGACCATGCAGCCTCGGGTCTCCCGGTTTGAGATTACGACCATAATTTCTGTATTTCTTAACTTAGGCTTAAAAACTCGCCATTAGAGGGTTTAAACTCGAATCAGCCCCGACCGTCCCCATGGGTGGAACCAACACCTCCCACGGGACCAATGTAACTCATAGGAACTGACCACGCAGCCGCAGGACTCCTGGTTTGAGAGTACGATGGTAATTTGCATATTTCTAGACTTAGGATTAAAACCATGGCGTTAGAGGGTGAAAACTAGAAGCAACCCCCGACCATCGCCGTGGGTGGCACCAACACCTCCCACGGGACCAATGTTACTCGTAGGAACTGACCACGCATCCGGAGGACTGCCGATTTGAGAGTACGATGGTAATTTGTATATTTCTAGACTTAGGTTTAAAACCATGACGTTAGAGGGTGAAAACTCAAAACAACCCCCGACTGTCCCCGTGGGTGGCACCATCACCTCCCACGGGACAAATGTAACTCGTAGGAACTGACCGCGCAGCCGCGAGACTGCTAGTTTGAGAATACGATGGTAATTTGCATATTTATAGACCTAGGCTTAAAAACATGGCGTTAGAGGGTAAAAACTCAAAATAGTCCCCGAATAGCCCCGTGGGTGGCTCCAACACCTCCCACGGGACCAATGTAACTCGTAGGAACAGACCATGCAGCCGCGGGACTCCCGGTTTAAGAGTACGAGGGTAATTTGAATATTTCTAGACTTAGGCTTAAAACATGGCGTTAGAGGGTGAAAACTCAAAACAACCCCCGACCGTCCCTATGGGTGGCACCAACACCTCCCACAGGACCAATGTAACTCGTAGGAACTGACCACACAGCCACGAGACTCCCGTTCTTTGAGTACAACGGTAATTTGCATATTTCTAGACTTAGGCTTAAAAACACGGTGTTAGAGGGTGAAAAAACGAAATAACCCCTGAACGGCCCCTTGGGTGGCACCAACACCTCCCACGGGACCAATGTAACTCGTAGGAACTGACCGCGCACCCGCGGGACTCCCGGTTTGAGAATTCGACGGTAATTTGTATATTTCTAGACTTAAGCATAAAAACATTACGTTAGAGGGTGAAAACTCGAAACAACCCCAACCGTCCCTGTGGGTGGCACCAACACCATCCACGGGACCAATGGAACTCGTAGTAACTGACCACACAGCCGCGAGACTCCCGGTTTGAGAGGACGATGATAATTTGCATATTTCTAGACTTAGGCTTAAAAACATGGAGTTAGAGGGTGAAAACTCGAAAAAACCCCTGAACGGCCCCGTGGGTGGCACCAACACGTCCCACGGGACCAATGTAACTCATAGGAACTGACCGCAATGCCGCGGGACACCTGGTTTGAGAATACGATGGTAATTTGCATATTTCTAGACTTAGGCTTAAAAACATGGCGTTAGAGGGTGAAAACTCGAAACAGCCCCCGACCATCCCCGTGGGTGGCACCAACACCTCCCACGGGACCAATGTAATTCGTAGGAACTGACCATGCAACCGCTGGACTCCCGGTTTGAGAGTACGACAGTAATTTGTATATTTCTAGACTTAGGCTTAAAACCATGGCGTTAGAGAGTGAAAACTCGAAACAACCCCGACCCTTACCGTGGGTGGCACCAACACCTCCCATGGGACCAATGTAACTCGTAGGAACTGACCGCGTAGCCACAAGACTCCTGGATTGAGAATAGGATGGTAATTTGCATATTTCTAGACTTAAGTAAAAAATGGCGTTAGAGGCTAAAAACTCGAAACAACCCTTGAACGTCCCCGTGGGTGGCACCAACACCTCCCACGGGACTAATGTAACTCGTAGAAACTGGCCACGCAGCCGCGGGACTCCCGGTTTGAGTGTACGACTATAATTTGCATATTTCTAGACTTAGGCTTAAAACCATGGCGTTAGAGGGTGAAAACTCGAAACAACTCCCGACCGTCACTGTGGATGGCACCAACACCTCCCGTGGGACCAATGTAACTCGTAGGAACTGATTGCGCAGCTGCGAGACTCTTGGATTGAGAATACGATGGTAATTTGCATATTTCTAGACTTAAGCAAAACATGGCGTTAGAGGCTAAAAACTCGAAACAGCCCCTGAACGACCCCGTGGGTGGCGCCAACACCTCCCACGGGACCAATGTTACTCGTAAGAACTGACCGTGCAGCCTCGGGTCTCCCGGTTTGAGATTACGACCATAATTTCTGTATTTCTTAACTTAGGCTTAAAAACTCGCCATTAGAGGGTTTAAACTCGAATCAGCCCCGACCGTCCCCATGGGTGGAACCAACACCTCCCACGGGAGCAATGTAACTCATAGGAACTGACCACGCAGCCGCAGGACTCCTGGTTTGAGAGTACGATGGTAATTTGCATATTTCTAGACTTAGGATTAAAACCATGGCGTTAGAGGGTGAAAACTAGAAGCAACCCCCGACCGTCGCCGTGGGTGGCACCAACACCTCCCACGGGACCAATGTTACTCGTAGGAACTGACCACGCATCCGGAGGACTGCCGATTTGAGAGTACGATGGTAATTTGTATATTTCTAGACTTAGGTTTAAAACCATGACGTTAGAGGGTGAAAACTCAAAACAACCCCCGACTGTCCCCGTGGGTGGCACCATCACCTCCCACGGGACAAATGTAACTCGTAGGAACTGACCGCGCAGCCGCGAGACTGCTAGTTTGAGAATACGATGGTAATTTGCATATTTATAGACCTAGGCTTAAAAACATGGCGTTAGAGGGTAAAAACTCAAAATAGTCCCCGAATAGCCCCGTGGGTGGCTCCAACACCTCCCACGGGACCAATGTAACTCGTAGGAACAGACCATACAGCCGCGGGACTCCCGGTTTAAGAGTACGAGGGTAATTTGAATATTTCTAGACTTAGGCTTAAAACATGGCGTTAGAGGGTGAAAACTCAAAACAACCCCCGACCGTCCCTATGGGTGGCACCAACACCTCCCACAGGACCAATGTAACTCGTAGGAACTGACCACACAGCCACGAGACTCCCGTTCTTTGAGTACAACGGTAATTTGCATATTTCTAGACTTAGGCTTAAAAACACGGTGTTAGAGGGTGAAAAAACGAAATAACCCCTGAACGGCCCCGTGGGTGGCACCAACACCTCCCACGGGACCAATGTAACTCGTAGGAACTGACCGCGCACCCGCGGGACTCCCGGTTTGAGAATTCGACGGTAATTTGTATATTTCTAGACTTAAGCATAAAAACATTACGTTAGAGGGTGAAAACTCGAAACAGCCCCAACCGTCCCTGTGGGTGGCACCAACACCATCCACGGGACCAATGGAACTCGTAGTAACTGACCACACAGCCGCGAGACTCCCGGTTTGAGAGTACGATGATAATTTGCATATTTCTAGACTTAGGCTTAGAAACATGGAGTTAGAGGGTGAAAACTCGAAAAAACCCCTGAACGGCCCCGTGGGTGGCACCAACACGTCCCACGGGACCAATGTAACTCATAGGAACTGACCGCAATGCCGCGGGACACCTGGTTTGAGAATACGATGGTAATTTGCATATTTCTAGACTTAGGCTTAAAAACATGGCGTTAGAGGGTGAAAACTCGAAACAGCCCCCGACCGTCCCCGTGGGTGGCACCAACACCCCCCACGGGACCAATGTAATTCGTAGGAACTGACCATGCAGCTGCTGGACTCCCGATTTGAGAGTACGACAGTAATTTGTATAGATCTAGACTTAGGCTTAAAACCATGGCGTTAGAGAGTGAAAACTCGAAACAACCCCGACCCTTACCGTGGGTGGCACCAACACCTCCCATGGGACCAATGTAACTCGTAGGAACTGACCGCGTAGCCACAAGACTCCTGGATTGAGAATAGGATGGTAATTTGCATATTTCTAGACTTAAGTAAAAAATGGCGTTAGAGGCTAAAAACTCGAAACAACCCTTGAACGTCCCCGTGGGTGGCACCAACACCTCCCACGGGACTAATGTAACTCGTAGAAACTGACCACGCAGCCGCGGGACTCCCGGTTTGAGTGTACGACTATAATTTGCATATTTTTAGACTTAGGCTTAAAACCATGGCGTTAGAGGGTGAAAACTCGAAACAACCCCCGACCGTCACCGTGGATGGCACCAACACCTCCCGTGGGACCAATGTAACTCGTAGGAATTGATTGCGCAGCTGCGAGACTCTTGGATTGAGAATACGATGGTAATTTGCATATTTCTAGACTTAAGCAAAACATGGCGTCAGAGGCTGAAAACTCGAAACAACCCCTGAACGACCCCGTGGGTGGCGCCAACACCTCCCACGGGACCAATGTAATTCGTAGGAATTGACCATGCAGCCGCGGGACTCCCGATTTGTGAGTACGACGGTAATCTGCATATTTCTTGACTTAGGCTTAAAAACATGGCGTTAGAGGGTGAAAACTCGAAACAACCCCCGATCGTCCCCGTGGGTGGCCCCAACACCTCCCACGAGATGAATATAACTCGTAGGAATGGACCCCACAGCCGCGAGACTCCCGGATTGAGACTACGATGGTAATTTTCAAATTTGTAGACTTAGACTTAAAAACACGGCGTTAGAGTGTGAAAACTCGAAACAACCCCCAAACTGCCCCGTGGGTGGCACCAACACCTCTCACGGGACAAATGTAACTCGTAGTAACTGACCAAGAAGTCGAGGAACTCCCGGTTTGAGAATACGATGGTAATTTGCATATTTCTAGACTTAAGCGCAAAAACATTGCGTTAGAGGGTGAAAACTCGAAACAACCCCGATCGTCCCAGTGGGTGGCACCAACACCTCCCACGGGACCAATGTAACTCGTAGGAACTGACGACGCAGCCGCGAGACTCCTGGTTTGAGAATACGACGGTAATTTACATATTTCAGGACTTAAGCAAAACATGGCGTCAGAGGATGAAAACCCGAAACAGCCCCAGTGCGTCCCCGTGGGTGGCACCAACACCTCCCACGAGACCAATGTAACTCGTAGGAACTGACCACGTAGCCGCGGGACTCCCGGTTTGAGATATCACGATAATTTGCATATTTTTAGACTTAGGCTTAATAACATGGGGTTAGAGGGTGAAAACTTGAAACAGCCCTCGAACAGCCCCCTGGGTGGCGGAAAAACCTCCCACGGGACCAATGTAACTCGTAGAAACTGACCACACATCCGCGGGACTCCCGCTTTGAGAGTACGACGGTAATTTGCATATTTTTAGACTTAGGCTTAAAAACATGGCGTTAGAGGGTAAAAATACGAAACAACCCCCGAACAGTCCCGTGGGTGGCACCAACACCTCCCACGGGACCAATGTAACTCGTAGGAACTGACCATGCAGCCGCGGGACTCCCGATTTGAGAGTACGACAGTAATTTGCATATTTCTAGACTTAGGCTTAAAAACATGGCTTTAGAGGGTGAAAACTCGAAACAACCCCCGACCGTCCTCGTGGGTGGCACCAACACTTGCCCGGGACCAATGTAACTCGTAGGAACTGACCACAGCCGTGAGACTCCCGTCTTGAGAGTACAACGATAATTTGCTTATTTCTAGACTTTGACTTAAAAACATGGAGTTAGTGGGTATATACTCGAAACAACCCACGAACGGCCCCGTGGGTGGCACCAACACCTCCCACGGGACCAATGTAACTCGTAGGAACTGATGACGCAGCCGCGAGACTCCTGGTTTGAGAATACGACGGTAATTTACATATTTCAGGACTTAAGCAAAACATGGCGTCAGAGGGTGAAAACCCTAAACAGCCCCAGTGCGTCCCCGTGGGTGGCACCAACACCTCCCACGAGACCAATGTAACTCGTAGGAACTGACCACGTAGCCGCGGGACTCCTGGTTTGAGAATAAAATGATAATTTGCATATTTCTAGACTTAGGCTTAAAAACATGGCGTTAGAGGGTGAAAATTCGAAACAACCCCCGAACGGCCCCGTGGGTGGCACCAACACCTCCCACGGGACCAATGTAACTCGTAGGAACTGACCGCGCAGCCGCGGGACTCCCGGTTTGAGAATACGACAGTAATTTGCATATTTCTAGACTTACGCGTAAAAACATGGCGTTAGAGGGTGAAAACTCAAAACAGCTCCCGAACCTCCTCGTGGTGCCACCAACACCTCCCACGGGACCAATGTAACTCGTAGGAAGTCACCACGCAGCCGCAGGACTCCCGGTTTGAGAGTACGACGGTAATTTGAATATTTTTAGACATAGGCTTAAAAACATGGCGTTAGAGGGTGAAAACTCGAAACAACCCCCGACCGTCCCCGTGGGTGACACCAACACCTCCCACGGGACCAATGTAACTCGTAGGAACTGATCGCGCAGCCACGGGCCTCCCGGTTTGAGAATACGATGGTAATTTGCGTATTTCTGGACTTAGGCTTAAAAACATGGCGTTAGACGGTGAAAAGTCGAAATAGTCCCCGACTGTCCCCGTGGGTGGCACCAACAACTCTCACGGGACCAATGTAACTCGTAGGAACTGACCAAGCAGTCGAGGAACTCCCAGTTTGAGAATACGATGGTAATTTGCATATTTCTAGACTTAAGCATAAAAACATTGCGTTAGAGGGTGAAAACTCGAAACAACACCGACCGTCCCCCGTGGGTGGCACCAACACCTCCCCCTGGACCAATGTAACTCGTTGGAACTGACGACGCAGCTGCGAGACTCCCGGTTTAAGAGTATGATGGTAATTTGTACATTTCTAGACTTAGGCTTAAAAATATGGAATTAGAGGGTGAAAGCTCGAAACAACCCCTCGACCGTCCCCGTGGGTGGCACCAACAACTCCCAGGGACCAATGTAACTTGTAGGAACTAACCACGCTGTCGCGGGACTCCCAGTTTGAGAGTAGGATAGTAATTTGCATATTTCTAGACTTAGGCTTAAAACCATGGCATTAGAGGGTGAAAACTAGAAACAATCCCCGACCGTCCCCATGGGTGGAACCAAGACCTCCCACGGGACCAATTTAACTCGTAGGAATTGACCGCGCAACCGCGAGACTCCTAGTTTGAGAATACAACGATAATTTAAATATTTTTAGACTTAAGCAAAACATGGCATTAGTGGATGAAAACTCGAAACAACCCCTGAGCGTCCCCGTGGGGGGCACCAACACCTCCCACGAGACCAATGTAACTCGTAGGAACTGACCACGCAGCCGCGGGACTCCCGGTTTGAGAATACGACGATAGTTTGAATATTTCTATACTTAGGCTTAAAAACATGGCGTTAGAGGGAAAAAACACGAAAAAGCCCCTGAACAGACCCATGGGTGGCGCCAACACCGCCCACGGGACCAATGTAACTCGTAGGAACTGACCATGCATCCGCGGGACTCCCGGTTTGAGAGTACGACGGTAATTTTCATATTTCTAGACTTAGGCTTAAAAATATGGCGTTAAAGGGTGAAAACTCGAAACAACCCCTGACAGTCCCCGTATGTGGCACCAACACCTGGCACGGGACCAATGTAACTCGTAGGAACTGACCACATAGCCGTGAGACTCCCGTCTTGAGAGTACGACGGTAATTTGCTTATTTCTAGACTTTGACTTAAAAATAAGGAGTTAGTGGGTAAATACTCGAAACAACCCCCGAACGGCCCCGTGGGTGGCACAAACACCTCCCACGGGAGCAATGTAACTCGTACGAACTGACCGCCTAGCCGCGGGACTCCCGGTTTGAAATGCGACGGTAATTTGCATATTTCTAGACTTACGCGTAAAAACATGGCGTTAGAGGGTGAATACTCAAAACATCCCCCGACCCTCCCCGTGGGTGGCACCAACACCTCCCACGGGACCAATGTAACTTGTAGGAACTGACCGCGCAGCCGCAGGACACCCGGTTTGAGAGTACGACAGAAATTTTTATATTTTTAGACATAGGCTTAAAAACAAGGAGTTAGAGGGTTAATACTCGAAACAACCCCCGACCGTCCCCGTGGGTGACACCACCACCTCCCACGGGACCAATGTAATTCGTAGGAACTGACCGCACAGCCGCGGGCCACCCGGTTTGAGAATATCACGATAATTTGCATATTTCTAGACTTAGGCTTAATAACATCGGGTTAGAGGGTGAAAACTTGAAACAGTCCCCGAACAGCCCCCTATGTGGCAAAAACACCTCCCACGGGACCAATGTAACTCGTAGGAACTGACCGCGCAACCGCGGGACTCCCGGTTTGAGAGTATGACTGTAATTTTGCATATTTTTAGACTTATGCTTAAAAACATGGTGTTAATGGCTGAAAACTCGAAACAACCCAAGACCGTCCCTGTGGGTGGCACCAATACCTCCCACGAGACCAATGTAACTCGTAAGAACTAACCACACAGCCGTGAGACTCCCGGTTTAAGAGTACGACGGTAATTTGCATATTTCAAGACTTAGGCTTAAAAACATGAAGTTAGAGGATGAAAACTCGAAACAACCCCCGAATGGCCCCGTGGGTGGCACTAACACCTCCCACGAGACCAATGTAACTCGTAGGAACTGATCGCGCAGCCGCGGGACTCCCGGTTTGAGAATACGATGGTAATTTGCAGATTTCTAGACTTAAGCATAAAAACCCGGCGTTAGGTGGTGAAAACTCGAAACAGCCCCCGACCGTCCCTGTGGGTGGCACGACCACCTCCCACGGGACCAATGTAACTCGTAGGAACTGACCACGCAGTCGCGGGACTCCCGATTTGAGAGTACAATGGTAATTTTTATATATCTAGGCATAGGCTTAAAAACATGGCGTTAGAGGGTGAACACTCGAAACAACCCCCGACCGTCCCCGTGGGTGACACAAATACCTCCTACGGGACCAATGTAACTCGTAGGAACTGAACGCGCAGCCACGGGTCTCCCGATTTGAGAATACGATGGTAATTTACTTATTTCTAGACTTAGACTAAAAAACATGGCGTTAGAGGGTGAAAACTCGAAACAGCCCCCTACCGTCCCCGTGGGTGGCTCCAACACCTCCCACGGGACCAATGTAACTCGTAGAAACTGACCACGCATTCGCAGGACTCCCAGTTTGAGAGCACGATGGTAATTTGCATATTTATAGACCTAGGCTTAAAACCATGGCGTTAGAGGGTGAAAACTCGAAATAACCCCCGACCGTCACCGTGTATGGAAGCAACACCTCCCACGGGACCAATGTAACTCGTAGGAACTGACCACGCAGCCGCATGACTCCCGCTACAGAGTACGACGATAATTTGTATATTTCTAGACATAGGCTTAAAAACATGGCGTTAGAGGGTGAAAACTCGAAACAACCCCCGACCGTCCCCGTGGATGATACCAACACCTCCCACAGGACCAATGTAACTCGTAGGAACTGACCGCGCAGCCGCGGGCCTCCCGATTTGAGAATACGACGGTAATTTGCTTATTTCTAGACTTAGGCTTAAAAACATGGCGTTCGAGCGTGAAAAATCGAAATAGCCCCCGACCGTCCCCATGGGTGGCACCAACACCTCCCACGGGACCAATGTAACTCATAGGAACAAACCACACAGCCACAGGACTCCCGGTTTGAGAGTACGACGTTAATTTGCATATTTCTATACTTAGGCTTAAAACCATGGCATTAGAGTGTGAAAACTCGAAACAACCCCCGACTGTCCTCGTGTGTCACACCAACACCATCCACGGGAGCAATATAACTCGTAGGAACTGACCGCGCAGCCTCGAGACACCTGGTTTGACAATACGACCATAATTTGCATATTTCTAGATTTAAGCAAAAGATAGCGTTAGAGGGTGAAAACTCGAAACAGCCACTGAACGTCCCCGTGGGTGGCACCAACACCTCCCACGGGACCAATGTAACTCGTAGGAACTGACCACACAGCCGCAGGACCCTCGGTTTGAGAATATGAAGATCATTTGCATATTTCTAGACTTAGGCCTAATAACATGGGGTTAGAGGGTGAACACTTGAAACTGCCCCCGAACAGCCCCTGGGTGGGGGAAACACCTCCCACAGGACCAATGTAACTCGTAGGAACTGACCGCGCAGCTGCGGGACTCCCGGTTTGAGAGTACGATGGTAATTTGCATATTTTTAGACTTAGGCTTAAAAACATGGCGTTAGAGGGTGAAAACTCAAAACAACCCCCGACTGTCCCCGTGAGTGGCACCAATACCTCCCACGGGACCAATGTAACTCGTAGGAACTGATCACACAGCCGCAAGACTCCCAGTTTGAGAGTATGACGGTAATTTGCATATTTCAAGACTTAGGCTTAAAAACATGATGTTAGAGGGTGAAAACTCGAAATAACCCCCGAACGGCCCCGTGGCTGGTACCAACACCTCCCACGGGACCAATGTAACTGGTAGGAACTGATGGCGTAGCCACGGGACTCCCGGTTTGAGAATACAATGGTAATTTGTATATTTCTAGACAAAGGCATAAAAACATGGTGTTAGAGGGTGAAAACTCGAAACAACCCCCGATCGTCCCCGTGGGTGACACCAATACCTCTCACAGGACCAATGTAACTCGTAGGAACTGAACACGCAACCGCGGGTCTCCCGGTTTGAGAATACGACGGTAATTTGCATATTTCTAGACTTAGGTTCAAAATCATGGCGTTAGAGGGTGAAAACTCAAAACAACCCCCGACCGTCCCCGCGGGTGGGACCAACACCTCCCACGGGACCAATGTAACTCGTAGGAACTGATCACGCAGCCGCAGTACTCCCGGTTTGAGAATACGATGGTAATGTGTGTATTTTTAGACAGAGGCTTAAAAACATGGCATTAGAGGGTGAAAAATGGAAACAACCCCCGACCGTCCCCGTGGGTGACACCAACACCTCCCACGGGACTAATATAACTAGTAGGAACTGACCGCGCAGCCGCGGGCCTTTTGGTTTGAGAATACGATGGTAATTTGCGTATTTCTAGACTTTGCCTTAAAAACATGGCGTTAGAGGGTGAAAACTCGAAATAGCTCCCGACCGTCCCTGTGGGTGGCACCAACACCTCCCACGGGACCAATGTAACTCGTTGGAACAGACCACGCAGCCGCAGGACTCCCGGTTTGAGAGTACGACGATAATTGGCATAATTTTAGACTTAGGCTTAAAACTATGGCGTTAGAGGGTAAAAGATCGAAATAACCCCCGACCGTCCCCGTGGATGACACCAACACCTCCCACGGGACCAATGAAACTCCTAGGAACTGACCGCGTAGCCGCGGGCCTCCCGATTTGAGAATACGACGGTAAT
Organism: Sambucus nigra; assembly: GCA_949130495.1. NCBI lineage: Eukaryota > Viridiplantae > Streptophyta > Magnoliopsida > Dipsacales > Adoxaceae > Sambucus > Sambucus nigra. The sequence goes on along the minus strand of OX422209.1, from coordinate 387,432,450 downwards.
TTGCGTATTTCTAGACTTAGGCTTAAAAAACAGGGCGTTCGAGGGTGAAAACTCGAAATAGCCCCCGACCGTCCCCGTGGATGACTCCAACACCTCCCACGGGAACAATGTAACTCGTAGGAACTGACCGCGCAGCCGCGGGCCTTTCGATTTTAGAATACGTCGCTAATTTGCGTATTTCTAGACTTAGGCTTAAAAACATGGCGTTCGAGGGTGAAAACTTGAAACAGCCCTCGAATAGGCCCCTGGGTGGCGAAAACACCTCCCACGGGACCAATGTAACTCGTAGGAAATGACCGCGCAGCCGCTGAACTCCCGGTTTAAGAGTACGACGGTAATTTGCATATTTTTAGACTTAGGCTTAAAAACATGGCGTTAGGGGGTGAAAACTCGAAACAACCCCCGACTGTCCCCGTTAGTGGCACCAATACCTCCCACGGGACCAATGTAACTCGTAGGAACTCACCACATAGCCGCGAGACTCCCGATTTGAGAGTACGATGGTAATTTGCATATTTCAAGACATAGGCTTAAAAACATGAAGTTAGAGGGTGAAAACTCGAAAAGAAAACCCGAACGGCCCCGTGGGTGGCACCAACACCTCTCACTAGACCAATGTAACTCGTAGGAACTGACCGCGCAGCCGCGGGACTCGCGGATTGAGAATACGATGGTAATTTGCATACTTCTAGATTTAAGCATAAAAACATGGCGTTAGGGGGTGAAAACTCGAAACAGCCCCCGACCGTCCCCGTGGGTGGCACCAACACGTCCCATGGGACCAATGTAACTCGTAGGAGCTGACCATGCAGCCGCTGGACTCTTGGTTTGAGAGTACGATGGTAATTTGTATATCTCAAGAAATAGGCTTAAAAACATTGCGTTAGAGGGTGAAAACTCGAAACAACCCCCGACCGTCCCCGTGGGTGACACCAATACCTCCCACGGGACCAATGTAACTCGTAGGAACTGAACGCGCAGAAGCGGGTCTCCCAAATTGGGAATACGATGGTAATTTGTATATTTCTAGATTTAGGCTTTAAAACATAGCGTTAGAAGGTGAAAACTTGAAACAGCCCCCGACCGTCCCCATGGGTGTCACCAACACCTCCCACGGGACCAATGTAACTCGTAGGAACTGACCGCGCAGCCGCGAGACTCCTGGATTGAAAATATGATGGTAATTTGCATATTTCTAGACTTAAGCAAAACATGGCGTTAGAGGCTAAAAACTCCAAACTACCCCTGTACGTCCCCGTGGGTGGCGCCAACATCTCCCACGGGACCAATGTAACTCGTAGGAACTGACCATGCAGTCACGGGACTCCCGGTTTGAGAGTACGACGGGAATTTACATATTTTTAGACTTAGGCTTAAAAAGATGGCGTTCGAGGGTGAAAACTTGAAACAGCCCTCGAATAGGCCCCTGGGTGGCGGAAACACCTCCCACGGGACTATTGTTACTCATAGGAAATGACCGCGCAGCCGCTGGACTCCCGGTTTGAGAGTACGACGGTAATTTGCATATTTTTAAACTTAGGCTTAAAAACATGGCGTTAGGGGGTGAAAACTCGAAACAACCCCCGACTGTCCCCGTCAGTGGCACCAATACCTCCCACGGGACCAATGTAACTCGTAGGAACTAACCATATAGCCGCGAGACTCCCGGTTTGAGAGTACGATGTTAATTTGTATATTTCAAGACTTAGGCTTAAAAACATGAAGTTAGAGGGTGAAAACTCGAAAAGAAAACCCGATTGGCCCCGTGGGAGGTACCAACACCTCCCACTAGACCAATGTAACTCGAAGGAACTGATCGCGCAGCCGCGGGACTCGCGGATTGAGAATACGATGGTAATTTGCATACTTCTAGACTTAAGCGTAAAAACATGGCATTAGGGGGTGAAAACTCGAAACAGCCCCCGACCGTCCCCGTGGGTGGCACCAACACCTCCCACGGGACCAATGTAACTCGTAGGAACTGACCATGCAGTCGCTGGACTCCCGGTTTGAGAGTACGATTGTAATTTGTATATTTCGAGAAATAGGCTTAAAAATATGGCGTTAGAGGGTGAAAACTCGAAACAACCCCCGACCGTCCCCGTGGGTGACACCAATACCTCCCACGGGACCAATATAACTCGTAGGAACTGAACGCGCAGCAGCAGGTCTCCCAGTTTGAGAATACGACGGTAATTTGTATATCTCTAGACTTAGTCTTTAAAACATAGCGTTAGAAGGTGAAAACTCGAAACAACCCCCGACCGTCCCCGTGGGTGTCACTAACACCTCCCACGGGACCAATGTAACTCGTAGGAACTGACCGCGATTCCGCGAAACTCCTGGATTGAAAATATGACGGTAATTTGCATATTTCTAGACTTAAGGAAAACATGGCGTTAGAGGCTAAAAACTCGAAACTACCCCTGTACGTCCCCGTGGGTGGCGCCAACACCTCCCACGGGACCAATGTAACTCGTAGGAACTGACCATGCAGTCGCGAGACTCTCGGTTTGAGAGTACGACGATAATTTGCATATTTTTAGACTTAGGCTTAAAAACATTGCGTTAGAGGGTGAAAAATCGAAACATCCCCCGACTGTCCCCGTGGGTGGCACTAACACCTCCCAGGGGACCAATGTAACTCGTAGGAACTGACCACACAGCCGCAAGACTCCCGGTTTGAGAGTACGACTGTAATTTTCATATTTCTAGACTTAGACTTAAAAACATGGCGTTAGAGGGTGAAAACTAGAGATAACCCCCGAAGGGCCCCGTGGGTGGCAGAAACACCTCCCAGGGGACCAATGTAACTCGGAGGAACTGACCGCGTAGCCGAGGAACTCCCGATTTGAGAATACGATGGTAATTTGCATATTTCTAGACTTAAGCGTAAAAACATTGCGTTAGAGGGTGAAAACTCGAAACAACCCCCGACCGTCCCCATGGGTTGCACCAACACCTCCCACGGGACCACTATAATTCATAGGAATTGACCACCCAGCCGCGGGACTCCCAGTTTGAGAGTACGGCGGTAATTTTCATATTTATAGACTTAGGTCTAAAACCATGGCATTAGAGGGTGAAAACTCGAAACAACCCCCGATCGTCCCCGTGGGTGGCACCAACACCTCCCACGGGACCAATGTAACTTGTAGGAACTGACCGCGCAGCGGCGGGCCTCCCGATTTGAGAATACGACGGTAATTTGTGTATTTCTAGACTTAGGCTTAAAAACATGGTGTTAGAGGGTTTAAACTCGAAGTAGCTCCCAACCGTCCCTGTGGGTGGCACCAATGTAACTCGTTGGAACAGACCACACAGCCGCAGGACTCCCGATTTGAAAGTATGACGGTAATTTGCATATTTTTAGACTTAGCCTTAAAACCATGGCGTTATAGGGTAAAAACTCGAAACAACCCCCCGATCATCCCCGTGGGTGGCACCAACACCTCCCACGGGACCAATATAACTCGTTGGAACTGACCGCGCAACCGCGAGACACCTGGTTTGAGAATACGACGATAATTTGCATATTTCTAGAATTAAGCAAAACATGACGTTAGAGGGTGAAAACTCGAAACAGCCTCTGAACGTCCCCGTGGGTGGCACCAACACCTCCCACAGGACCAATGTAACTTGTAGGAGCTGACTACGGAGCCGCGGGACTCACGATTTCAGAATATGACGATAATTTGTATATTTCTAGACTTAGGAATAATAACAAGGGATTGGAGTGTGAAAACATGAAATAGCCCTCGAACAGGCCCCTGGGTGGCGGAAACACCTCCCACGGGACCAATGTAACTCGTAGGAAATGTCCACGCAGCCGCTGGACTCCCGGTTTGAGAGTACGATGGTAATTTGCATATTTTTAGACAGGCTTAAAAACATGGCGTTAGAGGATGAAAAATCGAAACAACCCCCGACCGTCCCCGTGGGTGGAACTAACAACTCCCACGGGACCAATGTAACTCGTAGGAACTGACCACACAGCCGCAAGACTCCCGGTTTGAGAGTACGACTGTAATTTTCATATTTCTAGACTTAGACTTAAAAATATGGCGTTAGAGGGTGAAAACTAGAAATAACACCCGAACGGCCCAGTGGGTGGCACGAACACCTCCCAGGGGACCAATGTAACTCGCAAGAACTAACCGCGCAGCCGAGGAACTCCCGATTTTAGAATACGATGGTAATTTGCATATTTCTAGACTTAAGCGTAAAAACATTGCGTTAGAGGGTGAAAACTCGAAACAACCCCCGACCGTCCCCGTGGGTGGCACCAACACCCCCACGGGACCAATGTAACTCGTAGGAACTAACCACGCAGCCGCGGGACTCCCGATTTGAGAGTACGATGGTAATTTGTATATTTCTAAAAATAGGTTTAAAAACATGGCGTTAGAGGGTGAAAACTCGAAACAACCCTCGACCGTCCCCGTGGGTGACACCAATACCTCCCACGGGACCAATGTAACTCGTAGGAACTGAACGCGCAGTCGCGGGTCTCCCAGTTTGAGAATACGACAGTAATTTGTATATTTCTAGACTTAGGCTTAAAAACATAGCGTTATAAGGTGAAAACTCGAAACAGCCCCCGACCGTCCCCATGGGTGGCACCAACACCTCCCACGGGACCAATGTAACTCGTAGGAACTGACCACGCAGCCGCGGGACTCCCGGTTTGAGAGTACGACGGTAATTTGCATATTTCTAGACTTAGGCTTAAAACCATGGCGTTAGAGGGTGAAAACTAGAAACAACCCCCGACCGTCCCCGTGGGTGGCACCAACAACTCCCAGGGACCAATGTAACTTATAGGAACTAACCACGCTGCCGCGGGACTCCCGATTTGAGAGTAGGACAGTAATTTACATATTTCTAGACTTAGGCTTAAAACCATGGCGTTAGAGGGTGAAAACTAGAAACGACCCCCGACCGTCCCCATGGGTGGTACCAAGACCTCCCACGGGACCAATGTAACTCGTAGGAACTGACCGCGTAACCACGAGACTCCTAGTTTGAGAATACAACGGTAATTTTCATATAATTTTAGACTTAAGCAAAACATGGCATTAGAGACTGAAGACTCGAAACAACCCCTAAGCGTCCCCGTGGGGGGCACCAACACCTCCCACGTGACCAATGAAACTCGTAGGAACTGACCACGCAGACGCGGGACTCCCGGTTTGATAATATGACGATAATTTGCATATTTCTATACTTAGGTTTAAAAACATTGCGTTAGAGGGTAAAAAATGAAACAGCCCCAGAACAGACCCATGGGTGGCGCCAACACCTCCCACGGGACCAATGTAACTCGTAGGAACTGACCATGCAGCCGCGAGACTCCCGGTTTGAGAGTACGACGGTAATTTGCATATTTATAGAGTTAGGCTTAAAAGTATGGCGTTAGAGGGTGAAAACTCGAAACAACCCCTGACCGTCCCCGTGGATGGCACCATCACCTGCCACGGGACCAATGTAACTCGTAGGAACTGACCACACAGCCATGAGACTCCCGTCTTGAGAGTACGACGGTAATTTGCTCATTTCTAGACTTTGACTTAAAAACAAGGAGTTAGTGGGTAAATACTCGAAACAACCCCCGAACGGCCCCGTGGGTGGCACCAACACCTCCCACGGGAGCAATGTAACTCGTACGAACTGACCGCGCAGCCGCGGGACTCCCGGTTTGAGAATGCGATGGTAATTTGCATATTTCTAGACTTACGCGTAAAAACATGGCGTTAGAGGGTGAAAACTCAAAACAACCCCCGACCCTCCCCGTGGGTGGCACTAACACCTCCCACGGACCAATGTAACTCGTAGGAACTGACCACGCAGCCGCAGGACTCTCGGTTTGAGAGTACGACGGAAATTTGTATATTTTTAGACATAGGCTTAAAAACAAGGCGTTAGAGGGTTAATACTAGAAAAACATGGCATTAGAGGGTGAAAACTTAAAGCAGCCCCCGACCGTCCCCGTGGGTGACACCAACACCTCCCACGGGACCAATGTAACTCGTAGGAACTGACCATGCAGTCGCGAGCCACCCGGTTTGAGAATATGACGATAATTTGCATATTTCTTGACTTAGGCTTAATAACATGGGGTTAAAGGGTGAAAACTTGAAACAGCCCCCTATGTGGCGAAAACACCTCCCACGGGACCAATGTAACTCATAGGAACTGACCGCGCAGCCGCGGGACTTCCGGTTTGAGAGTACGACTGTAATTTGCATATTTTTACACTTAGGCTTAAAAACATGGTGTTAATGGCTGAAAACTCAAAACAACCCAAGACCAACCCCGTGGGTGGCACCAATACCTCCCACGGGACGAATGTAACTCGTAAGAACTGACCACACAGCCGTGAGACTCCCAGTTTAAGAGTACGACGGTAATTTGCATATTTCAAGACTTAGGCTTTAAAACATGAAGTTAGAGGGTGAAAACTCGAAACAACCCCCGACCATCCCCGTGGGTGGCACTAACACCTCCCATGGGACCAATGTAACTCGTAGGAACTGACCACACAGCCGCAAGACTCCCGGTTTGAGAGTACGACGGTAATTTTCATATTTCCAGACTTAGACTTAAAAATATGGCGTTAGAGGGTGAAAACTCGAAATAACCCCCGAACGGCCACGTGGGTGGCACGAGCACCTCCCAGGGGACCAATGTAACTCGCAGGATCTGACTGCGCAGCCGAGGAACTCCCGATTTGAGAATACGATGGTAATTTGCATATTTCTAGACTTAAGCGTAAAAATATTTCGTTAGAGGGTGAAAACTCGAAACAACCCCCGACCGTCCCCGTGGGTGGCACAAACACCTCCCACGTGACCAATGTTACTCGTAGGAACTGAAGACGCACCCGCGAGACTCCCGGTTTTAGAGTACGATGGTAATTTGCATATTTTTAGACTTAGGCTTAAAAATATGGTGTTAGAGGGTGAAAACTCGAAACAACCCCCGATCGTTCCCGTGGGTGGCACCAACACCTCCCAGGGACCAATGTAACTAGTAGGAACTAACCACGCAGCCGCGAGACTCCCAGTTTGCGAGTACGACAGTAATTTGTATATTTCTAGACTTAGGCTTAAAACCATGGCGTTAGAGGGGGAAAACTCGAAATAACCCCCGACCGTTCCCGTGGGTGGCACCAACACCTCCCATGGGACAATGTAACTCGTAGGAACTGACCACGGAGCCGCGGGACTCCCGATTTGAGAATACGATGATAATTTGCATATTTCTAGACTTACACATAAAAACATGGCGTTAGAGGGTGAAAACTCGAAACAACCCCCGACCGTCCCCGTGGGTGGCGCCAACACCTCCCACGGGACCAATGTAACTCGTAGGAACAGACCACGCAGCTGCAGGACTCCCGATTTTAGAGTACGACGATAATATGTATATTTTTAGACATAGGCCTAAAAACATGGCGTTAGAGGCTGAAAACTCGAAACAACCTCCGACCGTCCCCGTGGGTGACACCAATACCTCCCATGGGACCAATGTAACTCACAGGAACTGACCGCGCTGTCGCGGGCCTCCCGGTTTGAGAATACGACGTAATTTGCATATTTCTAGACTTAGGTTTAAAAACATGGCGTTAGAGGGTGAAAACACGAAATAGCCCCCGACTGTCCCCGTGGGTGGCACCAACACCTCCCACGGGACCAATGTAACTCATAGGAACAGACCACGCAGCCGCAGGACTCCCGGTTTGAGAGTACTACGGTAATTTACTTATTTCTAGACTTTGGCTTAAAAACATGGAGTTAGATGGTGAAAACTCGAAACAACTCCCGAACGGCCTCGTGGGTGGCACTAACACCTCCCACGGGACCAATGTAACTCGTAGGAACTGACCGCGCAGCCGCGAGACTCCCGATTTTCAGAATATGAAATTAATTTCCATATTTCTAGACTTAGGATTAATAACAAGGGATTAGAGGGTGGCGGAAACACCTCCCACGGGACCAATGTAAATCGTAGGAAATGACCGCGCAGCCGCTGGACTCCCGGTTTGAGAGTACGACGGTAATTTGCATATTTTTAGACTTATTATTAAAACATGGCGTTAGGTGGTGAAAACTCGAAACAACCCCCGACCGTCCTCGTCGGTGGCACCAATACCTCCCACGGGACCAATGTAACTCGTAGGAGCTGAACACATAGCCGCGAGACTCCCGGTTTGAGAGTACGATGGTAATTTGCATATTTCAAGACTTAGGCTTAAAAACATGAAGTTAGAGGGTGAAAACTCGAAAAAAACCTGAACGGACCCGTGAGTGTTACCAAGACCTCCCACAGGACCAATGTAACTCGTAGAAACTGACCGCGCAGCCACGGGACTCGCGATTTGAGAATACGATGGTAAGTTGCATATTTCGAGACTTAAGCGCAAAAACATGGCGTTAGGGGGTGAAAACTCGAAACAACCCCCGATCATCCCCGTGGGTGGCACCAACACCCCCACGGGACCAATGTAACTCGAAGGAACTGACCCCGCAGCCGCCGGACTCCCGGTTAGAGAGTATGATGGTAATTTATATATTTCTAGAAATAGGCTTAAAAACATGGCGTTAGAGGGTGAAAACTCGAAACAAACTCCGACCGTCCCCGTGGGTGACACCAATACCTCCCACGGGACCAATGTAACTCGTAGGAACTGAACGCGCAGCCGCGGGTCTCCCAGTTTGAGAATACGACAGTAATTTATATATTTCTAGACTTGGGCTTAAAAACATAGCGTTAGAAGGTGAAAACTCGAAACAACCCCCGACCATCTCCGTGGGTGGCACCAACAGTTCCCATGGGACCAATGTAACTCGTAGGAACTAACCACGCAGCCGTAGGACTCCTAGTTTGAGAGTACAACGGTAATTTGCATATTTCTAGACTTAGACTTAAAAACATGGCGTTAGAGGGTGAAAACTCGAAACAACCCCCGACCGTCACCGTGGGTGGAACCAACACCTACCACGGGACCAATGTAACTCGTAGAAACTGACCGCAGAGACTCCTGGATTGAGAATATGACGGTAATTTGCATATTTTTAGACTTAAGTAGAACATGGCGTTAGAGGCTGAAAACTCGAAACAACCCCTGTACGTCCCCGTGGGTGGCGCCAACACCTCCCACGGGACCAATGTAACTCGTAGGAACTGACCATGCAGACGCGGGACTCCCAGTTTGAGGGTACGACGGTAATTTGCATATTTTTAGACTTAGGCTTAAACAAATGGCGTTAGAGGGTGAAAACTCGAAACAGCCCCTGGGTGACGGAAACACCACCCACGGGACCAATGTAACTCGTAGGAAGTGACCGCGCAGCTGCGGGACTCCTGGTTTGAGAGTACGATGGTAATTTGCATATTTTTAGACTTAGGCTTAAAAACATGGCGTTAGGGGGTGAAAATTTAAAACAACCCCTGACCGTCCCCGTGGGGCGCACCAATACCTCCCACGGGATCAATGTAACTCGTAGGAACTGACCACACAGCCGCGAGACTCCCGGTTTGAGAGTACGAAGGTAATTTGCATATTTCAAGACTTAGGCTTAAAAACATGAAGTTAGAGGGTGAAAACTCGAAACAACCCCCGAACGGCCCTGTGGGTGGCACCAACACCTCCCACAGGACCAATGTAACTCGTAGGAACTGACCGCGCAACCGTGGGACTCCCGGCTTGAGAATACGATGATAATTTGCATATTTCTAGACTTAAGCGTATAAACATGGCGTTAGGGGGTGAAAACTAAAAACAGCCACCGACCGTCCCCGTGGGTGACACCAACACCTCCCACGGGACCAATGTAACTCGTAGGAACTGACCACGCAGCCACGAGACTCCCGGTTTGAGAGTACGATGTTAATTTGTATATTTCTAGACAAAGGCTTAAAAACATGGTGTTAGAGGATGAAAACTCGAAACAGCCCCCGACCTTCCCCGTGGGTGGCACCAACACCTCCCACGGCACCAATGTAACTCGTAAGAACTGACCACGCAGTCGCAGGACTCCCGGTTTGAGAGTACGACGGTAATTTGTATATTTTTGGACATAGGCCTAAAAACATGGCGTTAGAGGGTGAAAACTCGAAACAACCTCCGACCGTCCCCGTGGGTGACACCAACACCTCCCATGGGACCAACGTAACTCGTAGGAACTGACCGCCCAGCTGCGGGCCTCCCGGTTTGAGAATACGACGGTAATTTGCAGATTTCTAGACTTAGGCTTAATAACATGGGGTTAGAGTGTGAAAACTTGAAACAACCCCCAAACAGCTCCTGGGTGGCGGAAACACCTCCCACAGGACCAAGGTAACTCGTAGGAACTAACCGCGCAGCTACGGGACTCCTAGTTTGAGGTTACGATGGTAATTTACATATTTTTAGACTTACGCTTAAAAACATGGCGTTAGGGGGTGAAAACTCGAAACAACCCCCGACCGTCCCCGTGGGGGGCACCAATACCTCCCACGGGACCAATGTAATTCGTAGGAACTGACTACACAGCCACGAGACTCCCGATTTGAGAGTACGTCGGTAATTTGCGTATTTCAAGACTTAGGCTTAAAACATGAAGTTATCGGGTGAAAACTCGAAACAACACCCGAACGGCCCCGTGGGTGGCACCAACACCTCCCACAGGACCAATGTAACTCGTAGGAACTGACCGCGCAACCGTGGGACTCCCGGTTTGAGAATACGATGGTAATTTGCATATTTCTAGACTTAAGCATAAAAACATGGCGTTAGGGGGTAGAAATTCGAAATAGCCCCCGACCGTCCACGTGGGTGGCACCAACACCTCCCACGGGACCAATGTAACTCGTAGGAACTGACCACGGAGCCACGGGACTCCCGGTTTGAGAGTACGATGTTAATTTGTATATTTCTAGACAAAGGCTTAAAAACATGGTGTTAGAGGGTGAAAACTCGAAACAGCCCCCGACCGTCCCCGTGGGTGGCACCAACACCTCCCACGGGACTAATGTAACTCGTAGGAACTGACCACGCAGTCGCAGGACTCCCGGTTTGAGAGTACAACGGTAATTTTTATATTTTTAGACATAGGCCTAAAAACATGGCGTTAGATGGTGAAAACTCGAAACAACCTCCGACCGTCCCCGTGGGTGGCACCAACACCTCCCACGGGACCAATGTAACTCGTACGAACTGACCGCGCATCCGTGAGACTCCCGATTTGAGAATACGACGGTAATTTTCATATTTCTAGACTTACGAGTAAAAACATGGCGTTAGAGGGTGAAAATGCGAAACAACCCCCGACCGTCCTCGTGGGTTGCACCAACACCTCCCACGGGACCAATGTAACTCGTAGGAACTGATCACGCAGCCGCATGACTCCCGGTTTGAGCATACGACGGTAATTTGTATATTTTTAGACATAGGCTTAAAAACATGGCGTTAGAGGGTGAAAACTCGAAACTACCACCGACCGTCCCCGTGGGTGACACCAATACCTCCCACGGGACAAATGTAACTCATAAGAACTGATCGCACAACCGCGGGCCATCCAATTAGAGAATACGACGGTAATTTCCAAATTTCTAGACTTAGGATTAACAACATGACGTTAGAGGGTGAAAACTCGAAATAGCCCCCGACCTTCCCCGTGGGTGGCACCAACACCTCCCACGGGACCAATGTAACTCGTAGGAACAGACCACGCATCCGCAGGACTCCCGGTTTGAGAGTATGACGGTAATTTGTATCTTTCTAGACTTAGACTTAAAACCATGGCGTTAGAGGGTGAAAACTCGAAACAACCCCCGAACGTCCCCGTGGGTGGCACCAACACCTCCCACGGTACCAACATAACTCGTAGGAACTGATCGCGCAGTCACGAGACACCTGGTTTGAGAATACGACGATAATTTCCATATTTTTAGATTTAAGCGAAACATGGCGTTAGAGGGTGAAAACTCAAAACAGCCCTTGAACGTGCCCGTGGGTGGCACCAATACCTCCCATGGGACCAATGTAACTCGTAGGAACTGACCACGCATCCGCGGGACTCCCGGTTTGAGAGAACAATGGTAATTTGTATATTTGTAGACAGAGGCTTAAAAACATGGCGTTAGAGGGTGAAAACTCAAAAAAAAACCCGACTGTTCCCGTGGGTGACACCAATACCTGCCACGGGACCAATGTAACTCGTAGGAACTGAACGCGTTGCCGCGGGTCTGCTGGTTTGAGAATACGACGGTAATTTCTATATTTCTTGACTTAGGCTTAAAAACATGGCGTTAGAGGTTAAAAACTCGAAACAGCCCCCGACCGTCCCCGTGGGTGGCTCCAACACCTCCCACGGGACCAATGTAACTCGTAGGAACTGACCACATAGCTGCGAGACTCTCGGTTCGAGAGTACGACGGTAATTTTCATATTTCTAGACATAGGCATAAAAACATGGAGTTAGAGGGTGAAAACTCAAAACAATCCCTGAACGGCTCCGTGGGTGGCACCAACACCTCCCACGGGACCAATGTAACTCGTAGTGACTGACCGCGCAGCCGCGGGACTCCCGGTTTGAGAATATGATGGTAATTTGCATATTTCTAGACTTACGCGTAAAAACATGGCGTTAGAGGGTGAAAACTCGAAACAGCCCCTGATCGTCCCCGTGGGTGGCACCAACACCTCCCACAGGACCAATGTAATTCGTAGGAACTGACCACGCAGCCGCAGGACTCCTGGTTTGGGAGTACGACGATAATTTGTATATTTCTATACTTATGCTTAAAACCATGGCGTTAGAGGGTGAAAAATCGAAACAACCCCCGACCGTCACCGTGGGTGGCACCAACACCTCCCACGGGACCAATGTAACTCGTAGGAACTGACCACGCAGCCACATGACTCTCGGTTTGAGAGTACGATGGTAATTAGTATATTTTTAGACATAGGCTTAAAAACATGGCGTTAGAGGGTGAAAACTCGAAACAACCCCCGACCGTCCCTATGGGTGACACAAACACCGCCCACGGGACCAATGTAACTCGTAGGAACTGACCGTGCAGCCGCGGGCCTCCCGGTTTGAGAATACGATGGTAATTTGCATATTTCTAGACTTAGGCTTAAAAACATGGCGTTAGAGGGTGAAAACTCGCAACAGCCCCCGACCGTCCCCGTGGGTGGCACCAACACCTCCCACGAGACCAATGTAACTCATAGGAACTGACCACGTAGCCGCAGAACTCCTAGTTTGAGAGTACGACGGTAATTTGCATATTTCAAGACTTAGGATTAAAACCATGGCGTTAGAGGGTGAAAACTCGAAACAACCCCCGATCGTCACCGTGGGTGGCACCAACACCTCCCACGGGACCAATGTTACTCGTAGGAACTGACCGCGCAGCCTCGGGACTCCCGGTTTGAAAATACGACTGTAATTTTGAAATTTTTAGACTTAGGCTTAAAAACATAGCGTTAGAGGGTGAAAACTCGAAACAGCCCCCGATCGTCCCCGTGGGTGTCACCAACACCTCCCACGGGACCAATGTAACTCGTAGGAACTGACCATTCAGCCGCGGGACTCCCGATTTGAGAGTACGATGGTAATTTACATATTTCTAGACTTAGGCTTAATAACATGGGATTAGAGGGTGAAAACATGAAACAGCCCTCGAACAACCCCCTCGGTGGCGAAAACACATCCCACGGGACCAATGTAACTCGTAGGAACTGACCGCGCAGCCGCTGGACTCCCGGTTTGAGAGTACGATGGTAATTAGCATAGTTTTAGACTTAGGGTTAAAAACATGGCGTTAGGGTGTGAAAACTCGAAACAACTCCCGACTGTCCCCGTGGGTGGCACCAATACCTCCCACGGGACCAATGTAACTCGTAGGAACTGAACACACAGCCGCAAGACTCCCAGTTTGAGAGTATGATGGTAATTTGCATATTTTAATACTTAGTCTTAAATACATGAAGTTAGAGGGTGAAAACACGAAACACCCCCCGACCGTCCCCGTAGGTGGCACCAACACCTCCCACGGGACAAATGTAACTCTTAGGAACTGACCACGCATCCGCGGGACTCCCGGTTTGAGAGTTTGATGGTAATTTGTATATTTCTAGACATAGGCTTAAAAACATGGCGTTAGAGGGTGAAAACTCGAAACAACCCCCGACCGTCCCCGTGGGTGGCACCAACGCCTCCCACAGGACCAATGTAACTCGTAGGACCTGACCACACAGTCGCGAGTCTCCCGGTTTGAGAGTACGACGATAATTTGCATATTTATAAACTTAGGCTTACAAACATGGTGTTAGAGGGTTAAAACTCGAAACAACCCCCGACCGTCACCGTGGGTGGCACCAACACCTCCCACGGGACCAATGTAACTCGAAGGAACGGACCGCGCAACCGCGGGACTCCCGGTTAGAGAATACGAAGGTAATTTGCATATTTATAGACTTAATCGCAAAAACATGGCGCTAGGGGTTGAAAACTCGAAACAGCCTCCGACCGTCCCCCTGGGTGGCACCAACACCTCCCACGGGACCAATGTATCTCTTAGGAACTGACCACGCAGCCGCGGGACTCCCGGTTTGAGAGTACGAGGGTAATTTGTATATTTCTAGACATTGGCTTAAAAACATGGCGTTAGAGGGTGAAAACTGGAAACAACCCCCGACCGTCCGCGTAGGTGACACCAATACCTGCCACGGGACCAATGTAACTCGTAGGAACTGAACGCGCAGCTGCGGGTCTCCCAGTTTGAGAATACGACGATAATTTGTATATTTCGAGACATAGGCTTAAAAACATGGCGTTAGAGGGTGAAAACTCGAAACAACCCCCGACCGTTCCCGTGGGTGACACCAATACCTGCCACGGGACCAATGTAACTCATAGGAACTGAACGTGCAGCCGCAGGTCTCCCGGTTTTAGAATACGACGGTAATTTATATATTTCTAGACTTATGCTTAAAAACATGTCGTTAGAGGGTGAAAACTCGAAACAGCCCCCGACCGTCCCCGTGGGTGGCACCAACACCTCCCACGGGACCAATGTAACTCGTAGGAACTGACCACGTAGCCGCAGGACTCCCAGTTTGAGAGTACGACGGTAATTTATATATTTCTAGACTTAGGCTTAAAACCGTGGCGTTAGAGGGTGAAAACTCGAAACAATCCCTGACCGTCACCGTGGGTGGCACCAACACCTCCCCCGGGACCAATGTAACTCGTAGGAACTGACCGCGCAGCCGCCGGTCTACCGGTTTGAGAATATGGCCGTAATTTGCATATTTATAGACTTAAGCGTAAAAACATGGCGTTAGGGGGTGAAAACTCGAAACATCCCCCGACCGTCCCCGTGGGTGGCACCAACACCCCCCACGGGACCAATGTAACTCGTAGGAACTGACCACGTAGCCCCGGGACTCCCGGTTTGAGAGTACGATGGTAATTTGTATATTTCTCGACATAGGCTTAAAAACATGGCGTTAGACGGTGGGTGACACCAATACCTGCCACGGGAAAAAACCACCGACCGTCCCCGTGGGTGACACCAATACCTGCCACGGGAAAAATGTAACTCGTAGGAACTGAACGCGTTGCCGCGGGTCTGCTGGTTTGAGAATACGACGGTAATTTCTATATTTCTTGACTTAGGCTTAAAAACATGGCGTTAGAGGTTAAAAACTCGAAACAGCCCCCGACCGTCCCCGTGGGTGGCTCCAACACCTCCCACGGGACCAATGTAACTCGTAGGAACTGACCACATAGCTGCGAGACTCTCGGTTTGAGAGTACGACGGTAATTTTCATATTTCTAGACATAGGCATAAAAACATGGAGTTAGAGGGTGAAAACTCGAAACAATCCCTGAACGGCTCCGTGGGTGGCACCAACACCTCCCACGGGACCAATGTAACTCGTAGTGACTGATCGCGCAGCTGCGGGAACCCGGTTTGAGAATACGACGGTAATTTGCATATTTCTAGACTTACGCGTAAAAACATGGCGTTAGAGGGTGAAAACTCAAAACAACCCCTGACCGTTCCTGTGGGTGACACCAACACCTCCCACGGGACACATGTAATTCGTAGGAAATGACCACGCAGCCGCAGTACTCCCGGTTTGAGAGTACGATGGTAATTTGTATATGTTTAGACATAGGCTTAAAAACATGGCGTTAGACGGTGAAAACTAAAAGCAACCCCCGACCGTCCCCATGGGTGCCACCAACACCTCCCACGAGACCAATGTAACTCGTAGGAACTGACCGCGCAGCTGCGGGCCTCCAGGTTTGAGAATACGACGGTAATTTGTGTATTTCTAGACTTAGGCTTAAAACCATGGCGTTAGAGGGTGAAAACTCGAAACAACCCCCGACCGTCACCGTGGGTGGCACCAACACCTCCCACGAGACCAATGTAACTCGTAGGAACTGACCACGCAGCCACAGGACTTTCGGTTTGAGAGTACGACGGTAATTTGTATATTTTTAGACATAGGCTTAAAAACATGGCGTTAGAGGGTGAAAACTCGAAACAGTCCCCGAACAGCCCCGTGGGTGGCAACAACACCTCCCACGGGACCAATGTAACTCGTAATTACTGACAATTCAGCCCCAAGACTCCTGTTTTGAGAGTACGACAGTAATTTGCATATTTCTAGACTTAGGCTTAAAAACATGGCGTTAGAGGGTGAAAACTCGAAACCACCCCCGACCGTCCGCGTTGGTGGCACAAACACCATCCACGGGACCAATGTAACTTATAGGAACTGACCACACAACCATGAAACTCCCGGTTTGAGAGTATGATGGTAATTTGCATATTTCTAGACTTAGGATTAAAAACATGGCGTTAGAGGGTGAAAACTCGAAACAACCCCGACCGTCACCGTGGGTGGCACCAACACCTCCCACGGGACCAATGTAACTCGTAGGAACTGACAGCGCAGCTGCGACACTCCTGGATTGAGAATACGACTGTAATTTGCATATTTCTAGACTTAAGAAAAACATGGCGTTAGAGGCTGAAAACTCGAAACAACCTCTGAACGTCCCCGTGGGTGGCACCAACACCTCCCACGGGACCAATGTAATTCGTAGGAACTGACCATGCAGTCGCAGGACTCCCGGTTTGAGAGTACGATGGTAATTTTCATATTTCTAGACTTAGGCTTAAAAACATGGGATTAGAGGGTGAAAAGTCGAAACAACCCCCGACCGTCCCCGTGGGTGGCACCAACTCCTCCCACGGGACCAATGTAACTCGTAGGGACTGACAAACACATCCGCAAGACTCCCGGATTGAGAGTACGCCGATAATTTTCATATTTCTAGACTGAGACTTAAAAACATGGCGTTAGAGGGTGAAAACTCGAAACAACCCCCGAACGGCCCCGTGGGTGGCACCAACACCTCCCACGGGACCAATGTAACTCGCAGGAACTGATCGCGCAGCCGCGAGACACCTGGTTTGAGAATACGATGATAATTTGTATATTTCTAGATTTAATCGTAAAAACATTGCCTTAGAGGGTGAAGACTCGAATCATCCCCTGAACGTCCCCGTGGGTGGCACCAACACCTCCCTCGGGACCAATGTGACTCGTAGGAATTGACCACACAGCCGCGGGACTCCCGATTTTAGAATATGACGATAATTTGCAAATTTCTAGACTGAAGCTAAATAACATGGGGTTAGAGGGTGAAAACATGAAGCAGCCCTCGAACAGCCCCCTGGATGATAGAAACACCTCCCACGAGACCAATGTAACTTGTACGAACTGACCGCGTAGCCGCTGGACTCTCGATTTGAGAGTACGACGGTAATTTGCATTTTTTTAGACTTAGGCTTCAAAACATGGCGTTAGGGGGTGAAAACTCAAAACAACCCCCGACCGTCCCCATCGGTGGCACCAATACCTCCCACGGGACCAATGTAACTCGTAGGCGCTGACCACATAGCCGCGAGACTCCCGATTTGAGAGTACGATGGTAATTTGCATATTTCTAGACTTAAGCGTAAAAACATGGCGTTAGGGGGTGAAAACTCAAAACAGCTCCCGACCGTCCCCGTGGGTGGCACCAACACTTCCCATGTGACTAATGTAACTCGTAGGAACTGACCACGCAGCCCTGGGACTCCCGATTTGAGAGTACGATGGCAATTTATATATTTCTAGATATAGTCTTAATAACACGGCGTTAGAGGGTGAAAACTCGAAACAACCCCCGACCGTCCCCGTGGGTGACACCAATACCTGCCATAAGACCAATGTAACTCGTAGGAACTGACCATGCAGCCGCAGGACTCCTAGTTTGAGAGTATAACGGTAATTTGCATATTTCTTGGCTTAGGATTAAAACCATGGCGTTAGAGGGTGAAAACTCGAAACAACCGCCGACTGTCCCCGTGGGTGGCACTAATACCTCCCACGGGACCAATATAACTCGTAGGAACTGACCACACAGCCGCAAGACTCCCCGTTTGAGAGTACGACGGTAATTTTCATATTTCTAGACTGAGACTTAAAAACATGGCGTTAGAGGGTGAAAACTCGAAACAAACCCCGAACGGCCCTGTGGGTGGCACCAACACCTCCCACGGGATCAATGTAACTCGCAGGAACTGACCGCGCAGTCGAGGAACTCTCGGTTTGAGAATACGATGATAATTTGCATATTTCTAGACTTAAGCGTAAAAACATTGCGTTAGAGGGTGAAAACTCGAAACAACCCCCGACCCTCCCCGTGGGTGGCACCAACACCTCCCACGGGACCAATGTAACTCGTAGGAACTGACGACGCAGCCGCAGCACTCCCGGTGTGAGAGTACGACAGTAATTTGTATATTTCTAGACTTAGTCTTAAAACCATGGCGTTAGAGGGTGAAAACTGGAAACAACACCCAGCCGTCCCCGTGGGTGGCACCAACACCTCCCACGGGACCAATGTAACTCGTAGGAACTAACCGCGCAGCCACGGGACTCCCGGTTTGAGAACACGATGGTAATTTGCATCTTCCAAGACTTATGCGTAAAAATATGGCGTTAGAGGGTGAAAACTCCAAACAACCCCGATCATCCCCGTGGGTGGCACCAACACCGCCCACGGGACCAATGTAACTCGAAGGAACTGACCACGCAGCCGCAGGACTCCCGGTTTGAGAGTACAATGGTAATTTGTATATTTTTAGACATAGACTTAAAAACATGGCGTTAGAGGGTGAAAACTCGAAACAACCCCCGACCGTCCCGGTGGGTGACACCATCACCTCCCACGGGACCAATGTAACTCGTAGGAACTGACGACGCAGCCGCGGCACTCCCGGTGTGAGAGTACGACAGTAATTTGTATATTTCTAGACTTAGTCTTAAAACCATGGCGTTAGAGGGTGAAAACTCAAAACAACACCCAGCCGTCCCCGTGGGTGGCACCAACACCTCCCACAGGACCAATGTAACTCGTAGGAACTAACCGCGCAGCCACGGGACTCCCGGTTTGAGAACACGATGGTAATTTGCATCTTCCAAGACTTACGCGTAAAAATATGGCGTTAGAGGGTGAAAACTCCAAACAGCCCCCGATCGTCCCCGTGGGTGGCACCAACACCACCCACGGGACCAATGTAACTCGAAGGAACAGACCACGCAGCCGCAGGACTCCCGGTTTGAGAGTACGATGGTAATTTGTATATTTTTAGACATAGACTTAAAAACATGGCGTTAGAGGGTGAAAACTCGAAACAACCCCCGACCGTCCCCGTGGGTGACACCATCACCTCCCACGGGACCAATGTAACTCGTAGGAATTGACCGCGCAGCCGCGGGCCTCCCGGTTTTAGAATACGATGGTAATTTGCGTATTTCTAAACTTAGGCTTAAAAACATGGCGTGAGATGGTGAAAACTCGAAATAGCCCCCAACTGTCCCCGTGGATGGCACCAACACCTCCCACGGGACCAATGTAACTCGTAGGAACAGACCACCCAGCCGCACGACTCCCAGTTTGAGAGTACTACGGTGCGACACCCCGCCTAATTAATCCCGGGTGATCAGTCCTAAATCAAGTTAGAACAAGATTCTCATTTGGTCCATTCTTAGCATCACTGTCGTCATATTAAATTACTAACTACCTAAGTGAGAAAAATAGACTGGTGCCATTTTTTTATCTTTCATTATTTAAACAAAACCCATGCAGACAATAAAAACTATAACCAATCACAAATAGCTGAATATCATCCACAAGTAAGAATATAATTGACCGAGTAAACCAACGGTCCAAATAATAAATCCCATAAAGACAAGAATAAAATCCCAACAAGTCTAATACAAATAAATGGAAAGTGAGCAACATGCTCGAATACTAATTATGAACTTCTACATTTAAGAATGAAGAATGAGGCGTCTATCAAAATCCCGCAACATCCACATATGCTGCAGCAACGGATCCCTGGAATATGGTCAAGGCTGGCGTCCCTGTGGTTGGACACCTAAAAGGTTTTTAAAAGTTTTTATAGCAAGGGTTAGTACCCAAAACATTTGAAAAACATTTAACAAATGATTAACTTGCAGTGATAAAATAAATATGCATGCTCTTCATATTTTTAGTAAATGTCGCACTCTCTTGAGGATTTCCTTACCCCTTCCTCTAATATACGTTATTAACGCTTTAATTAAATTACCTAGTTATCCATCTCATGACTAGATAATAAGCAAGGTTCCTTTATACCCACCCCACTCTAACTGAGTACGTAGTGATTATGATATTTAAGATATGAGAGATTCAACTTAACTAAATCATTTCTCTTTTTAAATTCATATAATTTCTACACTTGTTATATATGTGATGTAACTCGTATTTTTCATAAATAACCCGTATATAATTAATTATCCAATTATATACTTATAATCATATTTCAGCATTCACAATCATACTGTAATATATCTAACAACTTGCATCCTCCCGAGTAAAATACTCCCGGAATATAAATTCTATAAAGTGTTATCCCACTAGGTACAATCACATAGCCTAGTTATCCCAAGTCAGAATTTTCACACCAACTTGATAAAAATAAATAATTGGAGGCGGTCATATTCCTTCCCTGAAAGTGAGATGTCCCTCACCCATATAACGGACGCTATGACCTCGGGAATATACTCACCCTACTCCTCAAGCTAGGGGATTCATCCACTACGCGCAACCTCCCCCTATAGCACTATAGTACAAAATATCTAATCACAGATATTAATGGTGCACATCATATATATATACTATCGCCTCCGTATATATATAAATATAAAAGTCCCGGCTATATCTTTTGCTAAATCCGTAATATGAGCCTATAAAATTATTAAGAGTTTATGGTCCAACTCTAAATATTAATTAAACTTCACTTTCATTAATTCAGTTATTTTGGTGTCGCCCCCACCATAAATTTGGACTTTACACTCGTAACCCAAAATTTACCCGAGTCAAAATTTCCGACTCTAATTTATTTGCCTCAAACCCTAATTAATTCATCTATAATTAATTAGATTCATCTTATGTATTTAATTTCTCCATAATTAATTACATAGGGGTTTTTATATAAATTTTTCCTCTTATATAACAAACTGGCGAAACTGCCAGATTCTGGCGACCGTCGATCGATCGACCCCAGACCGTCGATCGATCGATCGTACAGGTCTGCATCTTCCTCGCGGAGGCAGGGCAGCCATGGACGGAGTTTCTCAAACCCTAACTTCTTCTAACATGAGTTTTAAGCCTTCTTATCACCAGAGTATATTAAAAACCTTATTAGGATTACACAGAAAGCCTACAACAATCATTAATTCGTCCATAAACAACTGATTCATAGATTTGGGGAAAAATCCATTTCTTTTCTTAAACACATATTACTCCGAATTTCTTCATCTAATTCGTTCTGGTTTAACTGAATATCATCCTAACAAGTATACATCAGTAATCCAATATCAGATATTTCATAACTCCTCATAAATTTCGGCCAAAACAGATTCATGTTTTCTTTTGAATTATCAAAACCCCATGTTTATACCATGAACCCCAAAACGGATTTTTAATTCATAACAGCACACAAATATGAATTTGAAAAACAGATTTAATGCTAATTGCAAGTTATTCACTTGCCTTAGGTTTCGTAGTGTCAGAATTTGTGATGGATTCCAAGGTTGAAGATGACCTTGTTGGTATTTTGAGATCCCCAAAATGGCTTGGCTGCTGCTAGGATTTCCTAACCCTTTAGTTCCTCTGTCTAATTAAGCTCAGCCATCCTAAATTTTCTTTTTATTAAGTTAATTAATCCATTCCCGTTTTTAGACTAATGGGCCAAGCCCAAGTGACCAAAATGTCCCCGAGTGGGCCCGACTATGTCTAAAAACGTCCCGTGACCCGTTTACTACCCCCGGGTACACTTTTCCGACTATCTCGGCCCATCCGGACTCAACTGTACACTCAGAATTTGCATCCGAATTAATTTATAAAAATACTTATCCCCCACCCAATATAGTCTATACCGACTTCCGGATGTGATAAGTATATACCTCGTCATTAATACTCGAGACGACTTAATTACATTATTACTATTCACTTAGTAAATAAGTTTTCCCTAAATATTAACCATTCAATCCCAGATTAATATTTATATATTATTCTGTCCTAATTAATTCATTAAATTACAACACACTTAGTAATTTAGAATTTCCGAATTAATTAAATTATAAATGTACCAAAAATAACTGTACCAAAAATACGGGGTGTTACATACTCCCCCCTTATAAAGGAATTTTGTCCCCGAAATTAGATCGTACCTGCGTTGAAAAGTTCTGGATATTGTTACCGCATATCCTCCTCTCGCTCCCAGGTAGACTCGTCAACATTGTGATGACCCCACTGTACTCTAACCAGTGGAACAACCTTGGATCGTAATTTCCGCTCACTATGATCCAGAATTGCTACCGGCCTCTCCTCATACGAGATGTCTGGCTGTAAGTCGATCTCCTCGAGTGGAATATGCCAAAAGGCTCTCTCGCTCCTTCGATATTTCTTCAGCGATGCCACATGGAA
The DNA here is from genome assembly GCA_949130495.1 of Sambucus nigra. Taxonomy (NCBI): domain Eukaryota; kingdom Viridiplantae; phylum Streptophyta; class Magnoliopsida; order Dipsacales; family Adoxaceae; genus Sambucus; species Sambucus nigra. The sequence goes on along the minus strand of OX422209.1, from coordinate 387,409,348 downwards.
TACATCGTGTATTCGCTGAAGATTTTCTGGTAATCCAAGCTTATACACCACCGGTCCCACCCTCTCAATAATAGGGAAAGGTCCTACGTATCGCGGTGCTAACTTACCCTTCTTGCCGAACCTCATCACCCCTTTTATTGGAGATACCCGGACTAAAACCTGGTCCCCAACTTCTAGCTCCACATGTCTTCGAGAAGCATCAGCATAACTCTTTTGTCTGTCTTGAGCTATCCGAATTCTTCCTCGAATCAACTCTATCTTGGCAGATGTCTCCTGTACAATCTCCGGCCCCAAAAGCTTGTTGTCCCCCACTTCTAACCAACAAACGGGTGAACGACAAGGTCTCCCGTACAGTGCCTCAAACGGTGCCATGCCAATTGTGAATTGGTAAGAGTTGTTATACGCAAACTCTACCAAAGGAAGATATTTCTCCCATCTTCCTCCAAAGTCCAAAATGCACATTCTGAGCATGTCTTCCAGCATCTGATTAACTCTCTCAGTCTGTCCGTCAGTCTGTGGGTGATATGATGTACTCAAGCGTAACTCCGTGCCCATTGCCTCCTGAAAGCTCTGCCAAAAGTGGGCGACAAAGATTTTGTCTCGGTCGGATACAATATTTATCGGCACTCCATGCAGCTTAACAATCTCTGCTATGAATAGTTGTGCATAACGCATCGTCTCGAAGTCTGTGCGTACCGGTAAAAAGTGGGCCACCTTAGTCAACCGATCCACAATAACCCATATGGAGTCGTGACCCCTCTGCGATACAGGTAATCCTGTGATGAAGTCCATGGAGATGCTCTCCCACTTCCACACGAGAATTTCTAACGGCTGTAGCATCCCTGATGGTCTCCGGTGGTCAACTTTCACAAGCTGACACGTGGCACATTTCGAAACGAACTCCGCTATGTCCCGTTTCATCCCTGCCCACCAATACTGCCTCCTCATATCTTGGTACATTTTATCCCCACCGGGATGTACCACGAATTTCGAACCATGGGATTCTGTCATAACGGCGTGCCTCAAATCCTCATCCGCTGGCACCATTAACCTCCCATTAAAGCGTAGGCCTCCTTCTGAGCTAATCGAGTAACCCTCTGCTCCCTCAGCTAACAACTGGCCCATCCTATCCCGGCAAATCTGATCCTCTGCCTGAGCCTTCACAACTCGCATAATGATTTCGGGCGTGATGGATAAAGCTGACATGCAAGCCTTGGCTACGTCATCCTCATATTGAAGCTCTCTCCACTTCGCTTTCCATACTTCTGATATCTCCCCAGTCGGCCTTCGGCTCAATGCGTCTGCTACCACATTGGCCTTACCAGGATGATACTGAATATCAAACTGGTAGTCCTTCACGAATTCTAGCCACCGCCTCTGCCTCATATTCAGATCCTTCTGTGTGAAGAGATACTGAAGTGACTTGTGATCCGTGAATAGAGTAAACTGCTCTCCTAGAAGATAATGCCTCCATATCCTCAAAGCAAAAACGACCGCTGCCAACTCTAGGTCATGAGTGGGGTAATTCCTCTCGTGGGGCTTTAGCTTCCTGGAAGCATAAGCTATAGCCCTTTCCTCCTGCTGGAGCACACCCCCAAGACCCCGTAAGGATGCGTCTGTGTAAACCCGATACTCCAGCCCTCCCTTTGGCAATGCCAGCACGGGTGCAGATGTCAACTTGTCCTTTAGCTCGTCGAACGCTAATCGACAACTATCATCCCACTTGAAAGGTACCCCTTTCCGAGTCGGATTCGTCAGAGGTCCTGCAATTTTGGAGAATCCCTGAATGAATCGCCTGTAGTAACCGGCCAAACCCAGAAAGCTGCGCACCTCGGTCGGTGTCGTGGGCTGTCCCCACTCCCTCACCGCTGACACCTTATCTGGATCCACTGCAATACCCTGATCTGACACAATGTGACCAAGGAACTGTACCTCCCGTAGCCAAAATCCACACTTCCCGAATTTGGCATAGAGCTGATGATCCCTCAATGTTTGTAAAACCAGGCGCAGATGCTCTGCGTGTTCCTCCTCGGTACGCGAGTAGATTAGGATGTCATCAATGAACATGATGACAAACTGATCTAGGTACTCCCTGAAAACCCTGTTCATGAGATCCATGAACACTGCCGGTGCATTGGTGAGCCCGAAGGGCATCACCCTGAACTCATACGATCCATACCGCGACAAGAAAGCGGTCTTAGGAACATCCTCCTCCCGGATACGCAGTTGATGATACCATGACCTCAAGTCGACTTTGGAGAAGTAAGACGCCCCTCTCAATTGGTCAAATAAATCATCAATCCGAGGAAATGGATACTTATTCCGTATCGTCACCTTGTTCAGCTCCCTATAATCTACGCACAAGCGGAGTGAACCATCTCGCTTCTTCACAAACAACACCGGTGCGCCCCACGGCGATGTACTCCGCCGAATAAAACCCTGACCCAGTAGTTGCTGAATCTGCTCCCTCAATTCCCACATTTCTGAAGGGGCCATTCGGTAAGGTGCCCGAGCAATCGGCCTCGTCCCCGGTGCCAAATCGATAACAAATTCGATTTCTCTGCTGAGTGGTAATCCTGGTATCTCCTGGAATACATCCTCAAAGTCCCTCACTACAGGAATAGAGTCTAAAGGAACTACCACTTCCTGTGAGGTTTCCTCCTCAATGTAATATAGATGAGTGGTCGAGCCTCCCTCTGGGTGAGGCATCGCCACAACAAACATCTCTTGCCCCGGAATGGCAAAAATAATGCTCCCACCGAAGCAATCAATCATGGCTCTATAGTCAGCGAGCCAATCCATACCGATGATCACATCATGAACATGCATATCTAATACCAACATGTCCGCAGGTAATACTAAACCATCAATCTCTACTCCTACTCCCCGACATATAAAGAATATAAGCGACCCACTCCCCAAAGGTGAGTCGACACATGTAACAGTGCTCTCTGCGGTGGCTAACAACCCTAAAGCCTTCGCGAAATGTGTAGCTATAAAACAATGAGTAGCCCCCGTATCAAACAATACCCGACCCATAGTGCCATGGATAGAGAACGTACCCTCAATCGCGGGCGGCGCATGCTGTGCTGGAGGATTGGGAACGTCCCGAACGTTATACACACGTCCGTAGTGCATCTGCCCCTGCTGCTGTGGGGCGGGTGGGGCTGCTGCTGCTGGTGGCATCTGACCCTGTTGCCCCTGCTAGGCACCCTGCTGCTGGCCCCTGCCCCTCTGCGGGCACTCCCTCTTGAAGTGTCCTGGCTGGCCACAGGAGAAACAGCGTTTCTGGTCGTCACCCTGTCGTTGGCCCTGCTGGCCCTGACGTTGCTGGCCCGGTTGGCCTCCCCCGTTGTTCCCTTGGCCCTGACGGCCCTGAGGAACCTGCTGTTGTTGATTAGGGCCTGGTTGCCCCTGTCTGAACCCCTGTCCTCCCTGTCGGAACCCACCAGGCTTAAACTTCTTAGCCTGATTCCCTTGCTGAATGATGACCTGCTGCTGTGCGCCACTCGTCTCACTACTAGTGACCGCCTTGCCCTGCTGGCTCGGCTCACCTGCCTTCTTGTTCCCCTTAGCATGGAAACGATGATCTTGGCAATGTACAAGTGCGGCATTAACGACATCTGTATAAGTCACTAACACCGGATTTCCAATCAAGTGCTGCCTGATTCTCCAGGCTAGGCCATCCATGAACTTTGACTTCTTCCGCTCCTCATCGCTCACCTCATTTGGCACAAAGTTTGCCAACCGGGTGAATTCCTCCTCATATTCTGCTACTGACCTGTCACCCTGTACCAACTCGCTAAATTTCTTTCTCATCTCAGACTCTACTGCTGGAGGGAAGTACTTGCGGTCAAACCGCACCCAGAATTCAGAAATCGACATAAAATCTCGCTCCTCAGCGGTGGTTACGGACTCCCACCACTGTAAGGCTGCCCCTGACAGACGAAAGGTAGCCAGCATCTGTTTCTGCACCTCTGTACCCTCTAACATGCGCAGATGGCGTTGAATGTTCTTCTTCCAGTCACAAGCCTCGACCACATTGGTGCTACCTCGAAACTCAGGTGGGTGACCCTTCTGAAAGGTCTCCCTCACTCGCTGCCAAGATGGTGGCCCCACCGGAGCCTGAACTGCTGGAGCCAATGGAGGCGGTGCCTGGGACTGTGGAAAATGAGCTGCCATAGCTCGCATCGCTGTCTCAACCGCTTGGGCCACTATCACTGCCACCTGAGTGGTAGAAATCAACTCGGGTGGGGGTGGTGGTGGCGGTACTTGTGGCTCCTGGCGAGCCTCCCTCACCTCATATCTAGCCTCAGCCCTCTCCGCTCTCTGTCTCTTTGGCGGCATCTGAAATAGATTGAATTGTAAAAGTACACAATTTATACAAAAACTAATAGCAGGAATGCGGTAACTCACAAGCGGAAAATATAATCAACAGTCCTAATAATAGGGCTCTATAACAACCGAACACTACGCTGAAACGTAGAAAGCCGCACAGATCCTAAGGACACTAGAACCCGATGCTCTGATACCATCTGTGACACCCCGCCTAATTAATCCCGGGTGATCAGTCCTAAATCAAGTTAGAACAGGATTCTCATTTGGTCCATTCTTAGCATCACTGTCGTCATATTAAATTACTAACCACCTAAGTGAGAAAAATAGACTGGTGCCATTTTTTTATCTTTCATTATTTAAACAAAACCCATGCAGACAATAAAAACTATAACCAATCACAAATAGCTGAATATCATCCACAAGTAAGAATATAATTGACCGAGTAAACCAACGGTCCAAATAATAAATCCCATAAAGACAAGAATAAAATCCCAACAAGTCTAATACAAATAAATGGAAAGTGAGCAACATGCTCGAATACTAATTATGAACTTCTACATTTAAGAATGAAGAATGAGGCGTCTATCAAAATCCCGCAACATCCATATATGCTGCAGCAACGGATCCCTGGAATATGGTCAAGGCTGGCGTCCCTGTGGTTGGACACCTAAAAGGTTTTTAAAAGTTTTTATAGCAAGGGTTAGTACCCAAAACATTTGAAAAACATTTAACAAATGATTAACTTGCAGTGATAAAATAAATATGCATGCTCTTCATATTTTTAGTAAATGTCGCACTCTCTTGAGGACTTCCTTACCCCTTCCTCTAATATACGTTATTAACGCTTTAATTAAATTACCTAGTTATCCATCTCATGACTAGATAATAAGCAAGGTTCCTTTATACCCACCCTACTCTAACTGAGTACGTAGTGATTATGATATTTAAGTTATGAGAGATTCAACTTAACTAAATCATTTCTCTTTTTAAATTCATATAACTTCTACACTTGTTATATATGTGATGTAACTCGTATTTTTCATAAATAACCCGTATATAATTAATTATCCAATTATATACTTATAATCATATTTCAGCATTCACAATCATACTGTAATATATCTAACAACTTGCATCCTCCCGAGTAAAATACTCCCGGAATATCAATTCTATAAAGTGTTATCCCACTAGGTACAATCACATAGCCTAGTTATCCCAAGTTAGAATTTTCACACCAACTTGATAAAAATAAATAATTGGAGGTGGTCATATTCCTTCCCTGAAAGTGAGATGTCCCTCACCCATATAACGGACGCTATGACCTCGGGAATATACTCACCCTACTCCTCAAGCTAGGGGATTCATCCACTACGCGCAACCTCCCCCTATAGCACTATAGTACAAAATATCTAATCACAGATATTAATGGTGCACATCATATATATATACTATCGCCTCCGTATATATATAAATATAAAAGTCCCGGCTATATCTTTTGCTAAATCCGTAATATGAGCCTATAAAATTATTAAGAGTTTATGGTCCAACTCTAAATATTAATTAAACTTCACTTTCATTAATTCAGTTATTTTGGTGTCGCCCCCACCATAAATTTGGACTTTACACTCGTAACCCAAAATTTACCCGAGTCAAAATTTCCGACTCTAATTTATTTGCCTCAAACCCTAATTAATTCATCTATAATTAATTAGATTCATCTTATGTATTTAATTTCTCCATAATTAATTACATAGGGGTTTTTATATAAATTTTTCCTCTTATATAACAAACTGGCGAAACTGCCAGATTCTGGCGACCGTCGATCGATCGACCCCAGACCGTCGATCGATCGATCGTACAGGTCTGCGTCTTCCTCGCGGAGGCAGGGCAGCCATGGACGGAGTTCCTCAAACCCTAACTTCTTCTAACATGAGTTTTAAGCCTTCTTATCACCAGAGTATATTAAAAACCTTATTAGGATTACACAGAAAGCCTACAACAATCATTAATTCGTCCATAAACAACTGATTCATAGATTTGGGGAAAAATCCATTTCTTTTCTTAAACACATATTACTCCGAATTTCTTCATCTAATTCGTTCTGGTTTAACTGAATATCATCCTAACAAGTATACATCAGTAATCCAATATCAGATATTTCATAACTCCTCATAAATTTCGGCCAAAACAGATTCATGTTTTCTTTTGAATTATCAAAACCCCATGTTTATACCATGAACCCCAAAACGGATTTTTAATTCATAACAGCACACAAATATGAATTTGAAAAACAGATTTAATGCTAATTGCAAGTTATTCACTTGCCTTAGGTTTCGTAGTGTCAGAATTTGTGATGGATTCCAAGGTTGAAGATGACCTTGTTGGTATTTTGAGATCCCCAAAATGGCTTGGCTGCTGCTAGGGTTTCCTAACCCTTTAGTTCCTCTTTCTAATTAAGCTCAGCCATCCTAAATTTTCTTTTTATTAAGTTAATTAATCCATTCCCGTTTTTAGACTAATGGGCCAAGCCCAAGTGACCAAAATGTCCCCGAGTGGGCCCGACTATGTCTAAAAACGTCCCGTGACCCGTTTACTACCCCCGGGTACACTTTTCCGATTATCTCGGCCCATCCGGACTCAACTGTACACTCAGAATTTGCATCCAAATTAATTTATAAAAATACTTATCCCCCACCCAATATAGTCTATACCGACTTCCGGATGTGATAAGTATATACCTCGTCATTAATACTCGAGACGACTTAATTACATTATTACTATTCACTTAGTAAATAAGTTTTCCCTAAATATTAACCATTCAATCCCAGATTAATATTTATATATTATTCTGTCCTAATTAATTCATTAAATTACAACACACTTAGTAATTTAGAATTTCCGAATTAATTAAATTATAAATGTACCAAAAATAACTGTACCAAAAATACGGGGTGTTACATACGGTAATTTGTATATTTCTAGACTTTGGTTTAAAAACATGGAGTTAGAGGGTGAAAACTCGAAACTACCCCCGAACGGACCCGTGGGTGGCACCAACACCTCCCACCGGACCAATGTAACACGTAGGAACTAACCGCACAGCCGCGGGACTCTCGGTTTGAGAATACGATGGTAATTTGCATATTTCTAAACTAACGGATAAAAACATGGCGTTAGAGGGTGAAAACTCGAAATAGCCCCCAGCCGTCCCCGTGGGTGGCACCAACACCTCCCATGGGACCAATGTAACTCGTAGGAACTGACTACGCAGCCGCAGGACTCCCGGTTTGATAGTACGACGATAATTTGTATATTTTAAGACATAGGCTTAAAACCATGGCGTTAGAGGGTGAAAACTCGAAACAACCCCCGACCGTCTCCGTGGGTGACACCAATACCTCCCACGGGACAAATGTAACTCGTAGAAACTGACCGCACAGTCGCGGGCCTCCCGGTTTGCGAATACGATGGTAATTTGCGTATTTCTAGACTAAGGCTTAAAAACATGGCGTTAGAGGGTGAAAACTCGAAATAGCCCCCGACCATCCCCGTGGGTGGCACCAACACCTCCCACGGGACCAATGTAACTCGTAGGAACTGACCACGCAGCCGCAGGACTCCCGGTTTGAGAGTACGGCGATAATTTGCATATTTCTAGACTTAGGCTTAAAACCATGGCGTTAGAGGGTAAAACTCGAAATAACCGCCGATCGTCCCCGTGGGTGACACCAACACCTCCCACGGGACCAATATAACTCATAGGAACTGACCGCACAGCCGTGAGACACCTGGTTTAGGAATACGACGGTAACTTGCATATTTTTAGATTTAAGCAAAACATGGCGTTAGAGGGTGAAAACTCGAAACAGCCCCTGAACGTCCCCGTGGGTGGTACCAACACCTCCCACGGGACCAATGTAACTCATAGGAACTGACAACGCAGCCGCGGGAGTACCGATTTGAGAATATGAGGATAATTTGCATATTTCGAGACTTACGCTAAATAACATGTGGTTAGAGGGTGAAAACTTGAAACAGCCCCCGAACAGCCCCTGGATGGCGGAAACACCTCCCACGGGACCAATGTAACTCATAGGAACTGACCGCACAGCTACGGGACTCCCGGTTTGAGAGTACGATGGTAATTTGCATATTTTTAGACTTACACGTAAAAGCATGACGTTAAAGGGTGAAAACTCGAAACAGCCCCCGACCGTCCCCGTGGGTGGCACTAATGCCTCCCACGGGACCAATGTAACTCGTAGGAAGTGACCACACAGCCGCGAGTCTCCCGGTTTGAGAGTACGATGGTAATTTGTATATTTCAAGACTTACGCTTAAAAACATGAAGTTAGAGGGTGAAAATTCGAAACAAGCCCCGAACGGCCCCGTGGGTGGCACCAACACCTCCCACGGGACCAATGTAACTCGTAAGAACTGACCGCGCATCAGCGGGACTCCCGGTTTGAGAATAAGACGGTAATTTGCATATTTCTAGACTTAAGAGAAAAAACATGGCGTTAGGGGTTGAAAACTCGAAACAGCCCCCGACCGTCCCCCTGGGTGGCACCAACACCTCCCACGGGACAAATGTATCTCGTAGGAACTGACCACGCAGCCGCGGGACTCCCGGTTTGAGAGTACGAGGGTAATTTGTATATTTCTAGACATTGGCTTAAAAACATGGCGTTAGAGGGTGAAAAATCGAAACAACCCCCGACCGTCCCCGTGGGTGACACCAATACCTCCAACGGGACCAATGCAACACGTAGGAACTAAACGCGCATCCACGGGTCTCCCCATTTGAGAAAACGACGGTAATTTGCATATTTCTAGACTTAGGCTAAAAAATAAGGCTTTAGAGGGTGAAAACTCGAAACAGCCCTCGACCGTCCCCGTGGGTGGCACCAACACCTACCACGGGACCAATGTAACTCGTAGGAACTGACCACGCAGCCGCAGGACTCCCAGTTTGAGAGTACGATGGTAATTTGCATATTTCTAGACTTAGGCTTAAAACCATGGCGTTAGAGGATGAAAACTCGAAATAACCCCCGACCGTCCCCGTGGGTGGCACCAACACCTCCCACGGGACCAATGTATCTTGAAGAAACTGACCGCGCAGCCGCGAGACTCCTGGGTTGAGAATACGACGGTAATTTGCATATTTCTAGACTTAAGTGTAAAAACATTGCGTTAGAGGGTGAAAACTCGAAACAACCCCCGACTGTCCCCATGGGTGACACCAACACCTCCCATGGGATAATGTAACTCGTAGGAACTGACCACACAGCCATGAGGCTCCCGGTTTGAGAGAGTCTAGAATTAGGCTTAAAAACATGGAGTTAGATAGTGAAAACTCGAAACAACCCCCGAACGGCCCCGTGGGTGGCACTAACACCTTCCACGGGACCAATGTAACTCGTAGGAATTGACCGCATAGCCGTGGGGCTCCCGGTTTGAGAATACGACTGTAATTTGCATATTTCTGGACTTAGGGTTAAAAACATGGCGTTAGAGGGTGAAAACTCGCAATAACCCCCGATCGTCCCCGTGGGTGGCACCAACACCTCCCACGGGACCAACGTAACTCGTAGGAACTGACCCCGCAGCCGCAAGACTCCCGGTTTAAGAGTACGACGGTAATTTGCATATTTCTAGACTTAGGCTTAAAAATATGAAGTTAGAGGGAGAAAACTTGAAACAACCCCCGAACGACCCCGTGGGTCGCACCAACACCTCCCATGGGACCAATGTAACTCCTAGGAGCTGACCGCGCAGCTGCAGGACTTCCGGTTGGAGAGTACGATGGTAATTTGCATATTTCTAGACTTAGGCTTAAAACCATGGCGTTAGAGGTTGAAAACTGGAAACAGCCTCGGAACATCCCCGTGGATGGCACCAAAACCTCCCACAGGACCAATGTAACTCGTAGGAACTGACCACGCAGCCGCGGGACTCCCGGTTTGAGAATACGACGATAATTTTCATATTTCTAGACCTAGGCTTAAAAACATGGCGTTAGATGATGAAAACTCGAAATAGTCCCCGAACAGCCCTGTGGGTGGCGCCAACACATCCCATGTGACCAATGTAACTCATAGGAACTGACCATGCAGCCGCGAGACTCCCGATTTGAGAGTACGATGGTAATTCGTATATCTCTAGACTTATGCTTAAAAACATGGCGTTAGAGGGTGAAAACTCGAAACAACCTCCGACTGTCCCCGTGGGTGGCCCCAACACCTCCCACAGGACCAATGTAACTCGTAGGAACTGACCACACAGTCGCGAGTCTCCCGGTTTAAGAGTACGATGGTAATTTGCATATTTATAGACTTAGGCTTAAAAACATGGTGTTAGAGGGTGAAAACTCGAAACAACCCCCGAACGGCCCCGTGGGTGGCACCAACACCTCTCACGGGACCAATGAAACTCGCAGGAATGGAGCGCGCAGCCGTGGGACTCCCGGTTTGAGAATACGACGGTAATTTGCATATTCCTAGACTTAAGCGTAAAAACATTACGTTAGAGGGTGAAAACTCGAAACAACCCCCGACTGTCCCCATGGGTGGCACCAACACCTCCCACGGGACCAATGTAACTCGTAGGAACTGACCACACAGCCGTAAGACTTCCTGTTTGAGAGTACGATGGTAATTTGCATATTTCTAAACTTAGGTTTAAAAATATGGAGTTAGAGGGTGAAAACTCCAAACAACCCCCGATCGTCCCCGTGGGTGGCACCAACACCTCCCACGGGACCAATGTTACTCGTAGGAACCGACCACGCAGTCGTAGGACTCCCAGTTTGAGAGTACGACGGTAATTTGTATATTTGTAGACTTAGGCTTAAAACCATGGCGTTAGAGTGTAAAAACTCGAAACAACCCCTATCGTCCCCGTGGGTGGCACCAACACCTCCCACGGGACCAATATAACTCGTAGGAACTGACCGCGCTTCCACGAGACACCTGGTTTGAGAATACGACGGTAATTTGTATATTTCTAGATTTAAGCAAAACATGGCGTTAGAGGGTGAAAACTCGAAACATCCCCTGAACGTCCTCGTGCGTGGCACCAACACCTCCTACGGGACCAATGTAACTCATTGGAACTGACCACGCAGCCGCGGGACTCCCGATTTGAGAATATGATGGTAATTTGCAAATTCTAGACTTAGGCTTAATAACATGGGGTTAGAGCGTGAAAACTCAAAACAGCCCCCGAACAGCCCCCTGGGTGGCGAAAACACCTCCCACGGGACCAATGTAACTCGTAGGAACTGATCGCGCAGCTGCGGGGCTCCCGGTTTAGGAGTACGACGGTAATTTGCATATTTTTAGACTTAGGCTTAAAAACATGGCGTTAGGGGGTGAAAACTAGAAACAACCCCCGACCGTCCCCGTGGGTGGCACCAATACCTCCCACATGACTAATGTAACTCATAGGAACTGACCACACAGCCGCGAGACTCCCGGTTTGAGAGTACGACGATAATTTGCATATTTCAAGACTTAGGCTTAAAAACATGTAGTTAGAGGGTGAAAACTTGAAACAACCCCCGAACGGTCCCGTGGGTGGCACCAACACCTCCCACGGGACCAATGTAACTCATAGGAACAGACCGCGCAGCCGCGAGACTCCCGGTTTGAGAATACGACGGTAATTTGCATATTTCTAGACTTAAGCGTAAAAACATGGCGTTAGGGGTGAAAACTCGAAACAGCCCCCGACCGTACTCGTGGGTGTCACCAACACCTCCCATGGGACCAATGTAACTCGTAGGAACTGTCCACGCAGCCGTGAGACTCCCGGTTTGAGAGTACGATGGTAATTTGTATATTTCATTACATAGGCTTAAGAACATGGCGTTAGAGGGTGAAAACTCGAAACAACCCCCGACCGTCCCCGTGGGTGACACCAATTCCTCCCACGGGACCAATGTAACTCATAGGAACTGAACGCGTAGCCGCGGGTCTCCCAGTTTGAGAATAGGACGGTAATTTCTGTATTTCTAGACTTAGGCTTAAAAACATGGTGTTAGATAGTGAAAACTCGAAACAGCCCCCGACCGTCCCCGTGGGTGGCACCAACACCTCCCACGGGGCCAATGTAACTCGTAGGAACTGACCGTGCAGCCGCAGGACTCCCAGTTTATGAGTACGACGGTAATTTTCATATTTCTAAACTTAGGCTTAAAACCATGGCGTTAGACGATGAAAATTCGAAACAACCCCCGACCATCCTCGTGGGTTGCACTAATACCTCCCACGGGACAAATGTAACTCATAGGAACTGACCGCGCAACCGTGAGACTCCTGGTTTGAGAATACGATGGTAATTTGCATATTTCTAGAATTAAGCGTAAAAACATTGCGTTAGAGGGTGAAAACTGGAAATAGCCCCCGAACATCCCCGTGGGAGGCACCAACACCTCCCACGGGACCAATGTAACTGGTAGGAACTCACCACGCAGCCGCGAGCCTCCCGGTTTGAGAATACGACAATAATTTGCATATTTCTAGACCTAGGCTTAAAAACATGTCGTTAGAGGGTGAAAACTCGAAACAATCCACGAACAGCCCCGTGAGTGGCGACAACACCTCCCACGTGACCAATATAACTTGTAGGAACTGAGATGCAGTCGCGGGACTCCCGGTTTGAGCGTACGACGGCAATTTGCATATTTATAGACTTAGGCTTAAAAACATGGCGTTAGAGGGTGAAAACTCGAAACAATCCCCGAACGGCCCCATGGGTGGCACCAACACCTCCCACGGGAGCAATGTAACTCGAAGGAATGGACTGCGCATCCGTGGGACTCCCGGTTTGAGAATACGATGGTAATTTGCATATTCCTAGACTTAAGCGTAAAAACATTGCGTTAGAGGGAGAAAACTCGAAACAACCCCCGACTGTCCCCATAGGAGGCACCAACACCTCCCACGGGAGCAATGTAACTCGTAGGAACTGACCACACAGCCGCGAGACTCCCGGTTTGAGAGTAGACGTTAATTTGTATATTTCTAGACTTAAGATTAAAAATATGGCGTTAGGGGATGAAAACTCAAAATAACCTCCGAACGGCCCCGTGGGTGGCACCAACACCTCTCACGGGACCAATGTAACTCGTAGGAACTGACGGCGCAGCTGCGGGACTCCCGGTTTGAGAATGCGACGGTAATTTGCATATTTCTAGACTTAGGCTTAAAACCATGGCGTTGGAGGGTGAAAACTCGAAACAACCCCTAACCGTCCCCGTGGTTGGCACCAACACCTCCCACGGGACCAATGTAACTCGTAGGAACTGACTGCGCTGCCGCGAGACTCCTGGTTTAAGAATACGACTGTAATTTGCATATTTCTAGACCTAAGCAAAACATGGTGTTGGAGGGTGAAAACTCGAAACAACCCCTGAACGTCCCCATGGGTGGCACCAACACCTCCCACGGGACCAATATAACTCGTAGAAACTGACCACGCAGCCGCGGGACTCCTGGTTTGAGAATACGACGAGAATTTGCATATTTCTAGACTTAGGCAAAAAAATAAGGAGTTAGAGGGTGAAAACTCGAAACAACCCCCGATCAGCCCCGTGGGTGGCGCCAACACCTCCCGCGGGACCACTGTAACTCGTAGGAACAGACCATGCAGCCGTGGGACTCCCGGTTTGAGAGTACGATGGGAATTTGCATATTTCTAGACTTTGGCTTAAAAACATGGCGTTAGAGGGTGAAAACTCGAAACAACCCCCGACCGTCCCCGTGGGTGGCACCAACACCTCCTACGGGACCAATGCAAGTCGTAGGAAGTGACCACACTGCCGCGAGACTCCCGGTTTGAGAGTACGGCGGTAATTTGCATATTTCTAGACTTAGGCTTAAAAATATTGATTTTGAGGGTGAAAACTCAAAAAAAACCCGAACGGCCCTGGGGGTGGCACCACACCTCCCACGGGACCAATGTAACTCGTAGGAACTGATCGCGCAGCCGCGGGACTCCCGATTTGAGAATACGATGGTAATTTGCATATTTCTAGACTTAAGCGTAAAAACATGGCGTTAGAGGGTGAAAACTCGAAAACAGCCCCCAACCGTCCCCGTGGGTGGCACCAACACCTCCCACGGGACCAATGTAACTCGTAGGAACTGACCACGCAGCCGCAGGACTCCCAGTTTGAGAGTACGACGGTAATTTTAATATTTCTAGACTTAGGCTTAAAACCATTACGTTAGAGGGTGAAAAGTAGAAACAGCCCCCGATCGTCCCCGTGGGTGGAACCAACACCTCCCACGGGACCAATGTAACTCGTAGGAACTGACCACACAACCGCAAGACTTCCTGTTTGAGAGTACGATGGTAATTTGTATATTTCTAAACTTAGGCTTAAAAACATGGAGTTAGAGGGTGAAACTCCAAACAACCCCCGACCGTCCCCGAGGGTGGCACCAACACCTCCCACGGGACCAATGTTACTCGTAGGAACAGACCACGCAGTCGCAGGACTCCCAGTTTGAGAGTACGACGGTTATTTGTATATTTCTAGACTTAGGCTTAAAACCATGGCGTTAGAGTGTAAAAACTCGAAACAACCCCCTACCGTCCCCGTGGGTGGCACCAACACCTCCCACGGGACCAATATAACTCGTAGGAACTGACCGCGCTGCCACGAGACACCTGGTTTGAGAATACGATGGTAATTTGTATATTTCTAGATTTAAGCAAAACATGGCGTTAGAGGGTGAAAACTCGAAACATCCCCTGAACGTCCTCGTGCGTGGCACCAACACCTCCTACGGGACCAATGTAACTCATTGGAACTGACCACGCAGCCGCGGGACTCCCGATTTGAGAATATGATGATAATTTGCAAATTCTAGAATTAGGCTTAATAACATGGGGTTAGACCGTGAAAACTCAAAACAGCCCCCGAATAGCCCCCTGGGTGGCGAAAACACCTCCCACGGGACCAATGTAACTCGTAGGAAATGATCGCGCAGCTGCGGGGCTCCCGATTTAGGAGTACGACGGTAATTTGTATATTTTTATACTTCGGCTTAAAAACATGGCGTTAGGGGGTGAAAACTAGAAACAACCCCCGACCGTCCCCGTGGGTGGAACCAATACCTCCCACAGGACTAATGTAACTCATAGGAACTGACCACACAGCCGCGAGACTCCCGGTTTGAGAGTACGACGGTAATTTGCATAATTCAAGACTTAGGCTTAAAAACATGTAGTTAGAGGGTGAAAACTTAAAACAACCCCCGAATGGCCCCGTGGGTGGCACCAACACCTCCCACGGGACCAATGTAACTCGTAGGAACAGACCGCGCAGCCGCGAGACTCCCGGTTTGAGAATACGATGGTAATTTGCATATTTCTAGACTTAAGCGTAAAAACATGGCGTTAGGGGGTGAAAACTCGAAACAGCCCCCGACCGTACTCGTGGGTGTCACCAACACCTCCCACGGGACCAATTTAACGCGTAGGAACTGTCCATGCAGCCGTGAGACTCCCGGTTTGAGAGTACGATGGTAATTTGTATATTTCATTACATAGGCTTAAGAACATGGCGTTAGAGGGTGAAAACTCGAAATAACCCCCGACCGTCCCCGTGGGTGACACCAATTCCTCCCACGGGACCAATGTAACTCATAGGAACTGAACGCGTAGCCGCGGGTCTCCCGGTTTGACAATAGGACGGCAATTTCTGTATTTCTAGACTTAGGCTTAAAAACATGGTGTTAGATGGTGAAAACTCGAAACAGCCCCCGACCGTCCCCGTGGGTGGCACCAACACCTCCCACGGGGCCAATGTAACTCGTAGGAACTGACTGCGCAGCCGCAGGACTCCCAGTTTTTGAGTACGACGGTAATTTTCATATTTCTAGACTTAGGCTTAAAACCATGGCGTTAGACGATGAAAATTCGAAACAACCCCCGACCGTCCCCGTGGGTTGCACCAATACCTCCCACGGGACAAATGTAACTCATAGGAACTGACCGCGCAGCCGTGAGACTCCTGGTTTGAGAATACGATGGTAATTTGCATATTTCTAGAATTAAGCGTAAAAACATTGCGTTAGAGGGTGAAAACTGGAAATAGCCCCCGAACGTCCCCGTGGGAGGCACCAACACCTCCCACGGGACCAATGTAACTGGTAGGAACTCACCGCGCAGCCGCGAGCCTCCCGGTTTGAGAATACGACAATAATTTGCATATTTCTAGACCTAGGCTTAAAAACACGTCGTTAGAGGGTGAAAACTCGAAACAGTCCACGAACAGCCCCGTGAGTGGCGACAACACCTCCCACGTGACCAATATAACTCATAGGAACTGACGATGCAGCCGCGGGACTCCCGGTTTGAGCGTACGACGGTAATTTACATATTTATAGACTTAGGCTTAAAAACATGGCGTTAGAGGGTGAAAACTCGAAACAACCACCGAACGGCCCCATGGGTGGCACCAACACCTCCCACGGGACCAATGTAACTCGAAGGAACGGACTGCGCATCCGTGGCACTCCCGGTTTGAGAATACGATGGTAATTTGCATATTCCTAGACTTAAGCGTAAAAAAATTGCGTTAGAGGGAGAAAACTCGAAACAACCCCCGTCTGTCCCCGTAGGAGGCACCAATACCTCCCACGGGAGCAATGTAACTCGTAGGAACTGACCACACAACCACGAGACTCCCGGTTTGAGAGTAGACGTTAATTTGCATATTTCTAGACTTAAGATTAAAAACCTGGCGTTAGGGGATGAAAACTCAAAATAACCTCCGAACGGCCCCGTGGGTGGCACCAACACCTCTCACGGGACCAATGTAACTCGTAGGAACTGACGGCGCAGCTGCGGTACTCTCGGTTTGAGAATGCGACGGTAATTTGCATATTTCTAGACTTAGGCTTAAAACCATGGCGTTGGAGGGTGAAAACTCGAAACAACCCCCGACCGTCCCCGTGGTTGGCACCAACACCTCCTACGGGACCAATGTAACTCGTAGGAACTGACTGCGCTGCCGCGAGACTCCTGGTTTAAGAATACGACTGTAATTTGCATATTTATAGACTTAAGCAAAACATGGTGTTGGAGGGTGAAAACTCGAAACAACCCCTGAACGTCCCCGTGGGTGGCACCAACACCTCCCACGGGACTAATATAACTCGTAGAAACTGACCACGCAGCCGCGGGACTCCCAGTTTGAGAATACGACGACAATTTGCATATTTCTAGACTTAGGCAAAAAAATAAGGCGTTAGAGGGTGAAAACTTAAAACAGATCCTGATCAGCCCCGTGGGTGGCGCCAACACCTCCCGCAGGACCAATGTAACTCGTAGGAACAGACCATGCAGCCGTGGGACTCCCGGTTTGAGAGTACGATGGGAATTTGCATATTTCTAGACTTTGGCTTAAAAATATGGCGTTAGAGGGTGAAAACTCGAAACAACCCCCGACCGTCCCCGTGGGTGGCACCAACACCTCCTACGGGACCAATGCAAGTCGTAGGAACTGACCACACTACCGTGAGACTCCCGGTTTGAGAGTACGGCGGTAATTTGCATATTTATAGACTTAGGCTTAAAAATATTGATTTTGAGGGTGAAAACTCGAAAAAAACCCCGAACGGCCCTGGGGGTGACACCACACCTCCCACGGGACCAATGTAACTCATAGGAACTGATCGCGCAGCCGCGGGACTCCCGATTTGAGAATACGACGGTAATTTGCATATTTCTAGACTTAAGCGTAAAAACATGGCGTTAGAGGGTGAAAACTCGAAACAGCCCCCAACCGTCCCCGTGGGTGGCACCAACACCTCCCACGGGACCAATGTAACTCGTAGGAACTGACCACGCAGCCGCAGGACTCCCAGTTTGAGAGTACGACGGTAATTTTCATATTTCTAGACTTAGGCTTAAAACCATTGCGTTAGAGGGTGAAAAGTCGAAACAGCCCCCGATTGTCCCCGTGGGTGGAACCAACACCTCCCACGGGACCAATGTAACTCGTAGGAACTGACCACACAGCCGCGAGACTCCCGATTTGAGAGTAAGATGGTAATTTGCATATTTCTATACTTAGGCTTAAAAACATGAGGTTAGAGGGTGAAAACTCGAAACAACCCCCGAACGGCCCCGTGGTTGGCACCAACACCTCCCACGGGACCAATGTAACTCGTAAGAATTGACCGCGCAGTCGCGGTACTCCCCGTTTGAGAATACGACTGTAATTTTCATTTTTCTATAACTCGAAATAACAACCCCCGACCGTCCCCGTGGGTGGCACCAACACCTCCCACGGGACCAATGTAACTCGTAGGAATTGACCGCGCAGCCGCGGGACTCCTGATTTGAGAATACGACGGTAATTTGCATATTTCTAGACTTAAGCGTAAAAACATTGCGTTAGAGGGTGAAAACTCAAAACAGCGCCAGACCGTCTCCGTGGGTGGCACTAACACCTCCCACGGGACCAATGTAACTCGTAGGAACTGACCACGCAGCCGCGGGACTCCCGGTTTGAGAGTACTATGGTAATTTATATATTTCTAGACTTAGGCTTAAAAACATGGCGTTAGGGGGTGAAAACTAGAAACAACCCCCGACCGTCCCCGTGGGTGGCACCAACACCTCCCATGGGACCAATGTAAATCGTAGGAATTGACCGCGCATTCGTGGGACTCCTGATTTGAGAATACGACTGATGATACGAGAAATCGTCCATAAGGCGTTCTCATACCAGCAAGTCAAGAGTAAAATGTGTGTGCTAAACAAGTAAAGCAAGCAAATAGAGAGAAGACAAGATATAGAGTGGTTCAGCCTTTAAAATAGGCCTACATCCACTCTGTTTCTCCATTCTCATTATGTACGTTGCACTGTACAATATAATCATGCCTAAAGAGGCGTACAAGTATAATAACAAAAGTGAATACATGGCAGTATTGTAGATTCCGATGAGCCCGGGAGGTGACTACGATGTAGATGTGTGGGCTCCAAGAGATATGTTGAGGTCGTGTAGAGAGAATCTGTATTGCAGTTCTGCCCTGGTCAGGTATGGAATCGATTGGTTCCCCACCTTCAAGGTGTGGCCCTCTATTTATGAGGAAATGTGTTTAGTCACATGCCCTGAGCACGTGGCGTATATCAAGTCTGCAGCAGTTGTGGATGAGGGGGGTGCGGCCTGCAAGGCAAGCAGTGTTGTAAGCTGATGGAGGGGTGTCGCGCACCATACGGTGGAGTGCCGCAGCCTATAATGGACAGGGCCGCACCCTGGGTCATCTGGTCCTGAATGGATGGCGCGCTGATTGCGTTCTGGCCGCGCCATGAGTGAGGTATTGCCGCGGCCTATACGACCTCTTATGCCAGTGAACTGGAGGAGAATACATTCCACGGCAGGGTGCTATATTTGTACTATCAATAAGCCCCCAAGCCGTATTGCCAAGGGAGATCAATTGGGACTGCGGCTCAGTAGCCTAGGTGCCGCGGTGCTTCCAAAGCCACGATTCGTCTTCCGCGCTCCCTTATATAAATTATTTCTGGCCGTGGACTTCATTACATTTACAAAACTTTTGAGAGCACATCGAGAGCGAAACTCTGCACTCTCTTGCATATTTCGGCAAGCTTCCGAGGTGGTGTGCGGTGGTTCAAGGCGGTCTGAAGCTGATCATTGAAAGTTTCTCCATTTCCAGGTGATTTTTCAACCACCATACTTTCGTAAAAGCCTTTGAAATTTACAGTTTTCTTCCCTTTTGATATGATTTCGCTTTTTCTAGTTCATTTTCTAGAAACCTAGGGTTTTGTTTGTACGTTTTGCCCTTTCTCATATATGCTACATATGAAATACATACAACTGTTCTTGGTGTTCATAATCGAACTCTTCGTATTCTGTGAGTTTGATCCTAAAAATGATTAGAATTTAGATAATCAACTATTTAGGATAGATTCCGCGACATGATAGGATTTCAATAAATATTCCCGTGAACTGGTACGGTCCTTCTGCTTCATACCGTGCCAAATGGCCATGGTCCCTCAAATTATCATCCGCGGCATCAAATCACCACCCTTGTAGTCTCGAACAGCCTTCAAACTTCTATGAACCCAAGACATATCCATGTCAAATAACTGTAATTGCTACTAGAGCACATCGAATTGACTGTAAATTTAGGAACGACTATGGCCAGGGATGCACTAAAGAAATTCTATCTTATTACCGCGGTAGCCTATGTTCCTCTGCTGATATGAAGATGGCCGCGGCTAGTTGGGACAGTACGATCCCATAAGTAATAGAGTTTATCCATTAATAACTGTTAGGGAAATAATTCCAAAGACATTTTTAACTTAAAAATACCCTTCTGCGGCTTCTTGAACTCTTTTCCAAACCATACTGGCTGCGGCGCCTAACTGGGAACTCTGCTTTTCAGGTACTGCTGCAGCCATATGAGCTTTGACCCAGACGAGTTCCTGAGAGGCTTTTGGGCAAAGCACTTTGGGACCTCTCCCCCCGAGCTTACTTCCGTGCCCCCTCTAAGATCAATAGGGCCTTGCAAACTAAAAGATTCCCCAAACTGCGTGATACTCGACTCATACTCCGCGGACTCTGCATCTGGGAAGGATTTCCAATCTCCGCTGATGGAAGAGGAAGCCAACTCAAGTACTCATCCAATGGGTGTAGGAGACTGTGCCGCGGCTGTTAGAAATAACCCAGGAGGTATATCTGGGAGGGCTGAGAGACCCTTGGCCCCGCTTGATATCCGCGGCTCGATGACCCAAGATTGGGTTGAGCAGGTGGCTGAGGCCTTCGAATTTCTAGAAAATTTGACGTGCTCAGCCCCTGCCGCGAACCAAAGATTGTGCAAGGTTCTATCTGATGATGGGATTTTCTTCCCTCTGCACGCCTTCATTTACGGGTTATGGATGCCTGTTTTAGTTCCTATCCGTCTCCTTTTTCAGGCAATGAACCTGGCCCTAGCACAGTTGGACCCTAATGGCTGGAGAGACATTCTTGCTGCAGTTGTCCTTTGGGAGAATTTGTTCAAAAAGGACATCACTCCCGCGGAGTTCTTTCACTTCTACCGCCCAAAGGAGAACTCAGTGAAGTTCGCGGGCTACTACTATCTCTCAAGCCGCGGCAGGGACGAGACCTTCTACACTGGGAGACCGACCAGTGTGAAGAACTGGAAGGGGAAATATTTCTACATCTTCGGCGAAGGCTGGGAGATGCACCCCGAGGAGAATGAAAGAGAAAAGACATATAGAATGACGCGGTAGTGGGGGTCTCCCTCAAAACTAGGTAATAAGACTGTAGCCGCGTCCTTTTATTTCACAAATATGCATAACTTCCACTAACCTTTGAATCGTCTTTTCTTTCTGCAGCCCTTGACAATCTGCACTTGAACAAGCGGCAGGAAAAAAGAGTTGTCCAGGCCGCGGAAGTTCCTGCTGAACACAAGAAGTTCGGCACACTTGTAACGTCGGCAACCATATTTGAAGCGGGATTTTCCCCAAATAAATCCATTCCTCGACAAATGGGCGCGGAAGGTAATTAACTGCGCCATAATTTTTACTCCGCTGTCATTTATTCTCTTGAACTCATGCTATTCCTTTTCAGGTGAAGAAGTTGACAGGGAACTGCTAGCGGCGCAGCTAGCGGAGATGGATGAGGACGCAGTCGTCCTAAATAATACTGCGCGGAGCAGAAAGAGGAAGAGGTCCAAGGCCAAGGGACCTGCCGCGGCTCCCTCCGGAGAAAATAAGGCTGCGCCTGTCGTGGCTCCTGTCGAAAGAACTACAACACCTGCCGCGGATCAAATGGTTAATGATGAGAACCTTCCGCATGACCATTTTGATGATGACATAGGGGAAAACCTAGCCGCGGTGGGCTTGATGTCAACCGATGTGCCCCTCCAATCATCCTTTCCTCCGCCGCCAACTGTTGTGGCGGTTAACGCGAACTTTCCACCTCCTCAATTCCGCGAAGAGTCTGGGCCTGATGGTAGACCAAGGCCCCAATTAAGGCAGCCTGACCCCAATTCTTCTTAGGGCACTACCGCAAAGGCTGCACAGAGAATGAAAAGAGCCTTGGATGCCGCAGACCTTGACAGGCTCGTGGGAGAAGATCATGACGATCTGAAGGACTATGGCCTCCATAGCCTTCTGAGGGTACGTACCAGTTGTCATTCTTTAACTTTTGCATCTCATATTTTTCCATATTTTTTTCTAACGTCTTTTATTTCAGGCCGCGGATGTGATTGTGGTCCAGAAGAGGAAGTATGAGGCCTTGTAAAGGTTGAAGGAGGCCGAGAAGAGTGACCATGCTGCGGACTTGCAGGCTGTACGAACTTCTTCATTTGAGGCAGGGAAGAAGTCTGCTACCACGGCTCTTCAGGCAGCCCACATGGACCTTGAGAAAGCAATCAAGGCGAGGGAGGAAGCGAAGGAGAATTTTAAGCAAGCCGCGGAATCCCTGAAATCCTCCCAGGCCCAGACTGTCGAAGCCACCCGTGTTGCGGAGATTTCAAATACCAAGCTCACCCTACTTCAGCAGAAATATGAAGAGTTAGAAGCCAAGTTCGCTCAAAAGGATGAAGATCATGCCGCGGCAGTAAAAAAGTTGGAAGTTGATCATGGTGACACCCTCCAGCTAGCCATAGATCATGCCGTGGAGTCATTTAAAGGCTCCAAGGACTTCTTCCTTATCAATAACAGGGCATACCTCCGCGGCTACCAGGAGCTGCGGCAAAGATTTATTAAGAGGTTCCCTGAGGCCAAGGAGGTGGTCCTTGCCTGTAAGTTAAGCGATGCCGAACATCAAGAGTGCATCGCTGAACTTAAGGCCGTGGCGGAAGAGAGAGCAAGCCTCAGGGCTGAGGCAGAGACAGACGCAGCGGCTGCGGACGGAGAGACACAGACTGCCGCGGGCGGAGAAGAGGCTGATGATGATGATGATGCAGCCTCATAAACACATTTAATTTCTGTTGCATCATTAATATAGGGCTGCGTCCCTCCTTTTTGTAATCTTAACTTCTGTTGTGGCTACAACCTTCATTCTGTAATCTTTGGCTATTAATACCAAGGCTGCGGCCATATTTTTACCACTACGATTGACTGCTTGATATTCCTTGCTCTTTTACATTGCATGTTTTATATTGCTTGCTATAATGAATGGTTGTACATAACTGCCTCATTTTTGAAAATGCATCTGTGCCTCGATAGACATAACATTTTAAGTCCGCGGACAGAGATCCATTTCTTCGTAGTATGATTATTTGTCAATGTCTGCGCCCACATAAATGGTGTAATTTTGCTCCCTAAGGACATCGACTGCTACGTCACAAGGCAGCTGCGTGCAAGCCGCGGCCCTCTATTATGCCGCATCATTTAAACATTTTACTTGACTGTCGCGGACATGATTTCAAGACTGGGGCTTGCTGATTGCATGGATCCCCAACTGCTTTCATTTCACCTGGTTTTCCGAACCGTTTATCTTTAGTCATCCCATAACCAACATGGAACATGTAGAGAAATCCTTTCCTTAGACTTGGTACAATTGATTCCCTTCCACCGTGGCATTCAATATTGTAGCTTTCTCATGCTTCAAGGTGTTAGTGCCTCAGCACTTTCGTGAATGAGTGGCTCCTAGAGCTCTGCAACCGTATCGGTGGGATGCGACACATTTCTGGTTCATCTGAACAATGTGCCTTTGTAGACATACATTGGTATTTCCAGGTCTTCTCGGGCTGGGTCATGTTGCCAAGACCTAATATGCGAGACACTATCAAGCCTATCCAGGCTGGGTTATGTTATTAAGCCATCCACAGCTAATATGTGAGACACTATCAAGCCTCTCCAGGCTGGGTTATGTTATTAAGCCACCCACAGCTACTGATATATATAAAGCCATCCCTGGCTAGATATTATAAGCCTCCCGGCTCGTTGACGCATCCCGAAAGCTAAGAGCGAGCATTGTAAGCCCTCGCGGCTAATTACGACTTTCAAAAGCTGAGAACGAGCATTGTTAGCCCCCATGGCTAATAAGATCCCCTTGAATTCTCAGATGCTTTCGCAAATATGATCATCAGAAGATAAGATGTAGTTTCACATTGCGAGGGGAACTTCTGAGCTAATGAAGGTCGTAATCCCTCCATAATTGCATCCCAAAGTAGAATAATCCTTCGAGATAATTTTATTATTCTTCCTCTGGAATTTGTTTAAGACAAAAAGTCTTTTGTGAGATAACAGATTACGAAACCAAGAGAAATATCAAATATGGCAAAAATTGCTAATTGATATATTTATATATGTATGCTCCAGCTAATGACTTTGTTAATAAAACATAAAGTCTTGAAGATTAGGGCTATAATGAGCTTCATAAAACATAAACAAAAATAGCTAAAATTGAAAAGACTAAGGATGAGGTGCGGCATGCAGCCTCTGTCAGGTCCGTCTGGGTCTTTTATGCATTCTTCAGGAATCACTGCAGCATCCCTTGCCCAACTAGCCTTTCAACTTCATCCTTCAAAGCATAGCATTGCTCTGTGTCATGGCCATGGTCCTGATGGAATTTGCACCAGGTAGCTTTGTTCCTCTTATGGGATGGAGTCTTCAGCATCTCTGGCCTCCTGAGTAATTTTTCCTTGATGCTTCCAAGGATATCCTCCAGGCTGGAGTTCAGTGGTGTGTAGTTCTTACATAGCTCATTTTCCTCATATTTCCTCATCCTCTTTAGGGCCCTGGCCGCGGCTTTACCTTCTGCGGCCACCGGTTTTAGCTGGGATATTTCTTCGATTTCTGATGCTGTGGCCTTTGGCATAGAGGTAAAGGCTGCAGACTCTAGCATGAGGACCCTTTGTGCTAGGAAATTGATTTGGCCCTGTAGTGAGGCGTGGTGGTCATAGAGATGGTTAATGTAGTCATACAGTTGAGCAATCTCATTCTTCATTTCTGCGCTTGGGCCAGAGTTTCCTTCCATTTTTGCCTTGTTAGTCTTTAAAAAATATATAATATGGCTGTGACAAAACTAGCAGAAGTGAGTAATCCCAAAATATAGGATAAACCAAATATAAAGTTGGGATGCAGCGCTTGCACTGCTGCATGATACTATTCTCGAGGCCGCGGCTAGTGAAGTATATAGGTGTACCGTCGTGGCCTTTGAATGATATTACTGATGAGGCCGCGGCCAGTAAGGCACATAAGTGCACTGCCGTGGCCTTTGAATGATATTACTGATGAGGCCGTGGCCAGTAAGGCACATAAGTGCACTGTCATGGCCTTGGAATGATATTCACCAAGGTTGAGCAGGAGACCACCCGAGTCCGTTCCTTGATGTTTTGAAGATTCTGTAACACACCTGCCCTAGTAGAGGCCGCGACATGTAAGGTAGTTGAACTAACACGCCACATCCCTACCTAGACAGTGAGGGAAAATCCCAAAATTGAAACCTAAAAACTGAGTTTTTCTCCTGAAACCCGTAGAGAGCATACCTACTAGGGTCTATCCATGAGAGAATAACCTCTCGGTGCACACAATGGCATAATTCTAATGATGAATCATAGATAATAGGCAAAGAACAAAAAGGGAGTAAATAAAACTCTTCCCTAATCAACCACCTTTACGGGGCTAAAGTCCATCAAGCCATCCAACTGTATCTAGGTGGGGCGATATCACAGGGGTATGTAAAATATATCTAAGGTTATAAAATGGAGACCCGAGAGCAGATCTGAAGGTACGAAATACCCATTTAAGGGTGTAAGTATAAAATAGAGCTCAGTAACTAAAATTTACTCATGGGAAGATGATCCAGAGGATCCCCATGAATAGAATAAGGTGTTTAAGAACTCGAAAGATAGAGAAACAAGATTGAAATATCTCGTTTCCCACAAACGGCGCCAAACTGATGATACGAGAAATCATCCATAAGGTGTTCTCATACCAGCAAGTCAAGAGTAAAGTGTGTGTGTTAAACAAGTAAAGCAAGCAAATAGAGAGAAGACAAGATATAGAGTGGTTCAGCCTTTAAAACAGGCCTACATCCACTATGTTGCTCCATTCTCATTATGTTCATTGCACTGTTTAATATAATCATGCCTAAAGAGGCGTACAAGTATGAGAATAAAGGTGAATACATGGCAGTATCGTAGATTCCGGTGAGCCCGGGAGGTGGCTACGATGTAGATGTGTGGCCTCCAAGAGATATGTTGAGGTCGTGTAAAGAGAATATGTATTGCAGTTCCTGCACTGGTCAGGTATGGAATCGATTGGTTCCCCACCTTCAAGGTTTGGCCCTCTATTTATGAGGAAATATGTTGAGTCACATGCCCTGAGCACGTGGCGTATACAAAGTCTGCAGCAGTTGTGGATGAGGGGGGTGCGACCTACAAGGCAAGCAGTATTGTAAGCTGATGGAGGGGTGCCGCGCACCATACGGTGTAGTATCGCGACCTATAATGGACAGGGCCGCACCTTGGGTCATCGGGTCCTGAATGGATGGCGCGTCGAGTACGATCTGGCCGCGCCCTGAGTGAGGTCTTGCCGCGACCTATGCGACCTGTGATGCCTGCGAATTGGAGGAGAATACATTCCGCGATAGGGTGCTATATTTGTACTATCAACGACGATAATTTGCATATTTCTAGACTTAGGCTTAAAAACATAGCGTTAGAGGGTGAAAACTCGAAATAGCCCTCGATCATCCCCGTGGGTGGCACCAACACCTCCCACGGGACCAATGTAACTCATAGGAACTGACCACGCAGCCACGGGACTCCCGGGTTGAGAGTACAATGGTAATTTGCATATTTCTAGACTTAGGCTTAAAAACATGAAGTTAGAGGGTGAAAACTCGAAATAATCCCCAAACGGCCCCGTGGGTGGCACCAACACCTCCCACGGGACCAATGTTAATCGTAGGAACTGACCACGCAGCCGCAGGACTCCCGGTTTGAGAGAACGATGGTAATTTACATATTTCTAGACTTAGGCTTAAAACAATGGCATTAAAGGGTGAAAACTAGAAACAGCCCCCGAACGTCCCCGTGGGAGGCACCAACACCTCCCACGGGACCAATGTAACTCGTAGGAACTCACCACGTAGCCGCGGGAATCCCGGTTTGAGAATATGACGATAATTTGCATATTTCTCGACCTAGGCTTAAAAACATGGCGTTAGAGGGTGAAAACTCGAAACATTCCCCGAACAGCCCCGTGGGTGGCGCCAACACCGCCCATGTGACCAATATAACTCGTAGGAACTGACCATGCAGCCACGGGACTCCCGGTTTGAGAGTACAACGATAATTTGCATATTTCTAGACTTAGGCTTAAAAACATTGCGTTAGAGGGTGAAAACTCGAAACAAACTCCCGACCGTCCCCGTGGGTGACACCAACACCTCCCACATGACCAATGTAACTCGTAGGAACTGACCACATAGTCGCGAGTCTCCCGGTTTGAGAGTACGATGGTAATTTGCATATTTATAAACTTAGGATTAAAAACATGGCGTTAGAGGGTGAAAACTCGAAATAACCCCCAAACGGCCCCATGGGTGGCACCAACACCTCCCACGGGACAAATGTAACTCGAAGGAACGGACCGGGTAGCCGCGGGACTCCCGGTTTTAGAATACGCCGGTAATTTGCATATTCCTAGACTTAAGCGTGAAAACATTGCGTTAGATGGTGAAAATTCGAAACAACCCCCGACTGTCCCTGTGGGTGGCAGCAACACCTCCCACGGGACCAATGTAACTCGTAGGAACTGACCACACAGCCGCGAGACTCCCGATTTGAGAGTACGACGGTAATTTGCATATTTCTAGACTTAGGCTTAAAAACATTGCGTTAGATGGTGAAAAATCGAAACAACCCCCGAATGGCCCCATGGGAGGCACCAACACCACCACGGGACGAATGTGACTCGTAGGAACTGACCGCGCAGCCGCGGGACTCCCGATTTGAGAATACGATGGTAATTTGCATATTTCTAGACTTAGGTTTAAAAACATGGCGTTAGAGGGTGAAAACTCGAAACAGCCCCCGACCGTCCCCGTGGGTGGGACCAACACCTCCCACGGGACCAATGTAACTCGTAGGAACTGATCGCGCAGCCGCGGGACTCCCGATTTGAGAATACGATGGTAATTTGCATATTTCTAGACTTAGGTTTAAAAACATGGCGTTAGAGGATGAAAACTCGAAACAGCCCCCGACCGTCCCCGTGGGTGGGACCAACACCTCCCACGGGACCAATGTAACTCGTAGGAACTGACCACGCAGTCGCGGAACTCCCAGTTTGAGAGTATGACAGTAATTTGTATATCTCTAGACTTAGGCTTAAAACCATGGCGTTAGAGGGTGAAAACTCAAAACAACCATCGATCGTCCCCGTGGGTGGCACCAACACCTCCCACGGGACCAATGTAACTCGTAGGAACTGACCGCGCAGCCACGAGACTCCTGGTTTGAGAATTCAACTATAATTTTTATATTTCTAGACTTAAGCAAAACATGGTGTTGGAGGGTGAAAACTCGAAACAGCCTCTGAACGTCCCCGAGGGTGGCACCAACACCTCCCACGGGACCAATATAACTCGTAGAAACTGACCACGCAGCCGCGGGACTCCCGGTTTGAGAATACGATGATAATTTGCATATTTCTAGACTTAGGATAAAAAACAGGGCATTAGAGGGTGAAAACTCAAAACAGCCCCCAAACAGCCCCGTGGGTGGCGCCAATACCTCCCACGGGACCAATGTAACTCGTAGGAACAGACCATGCAGCCGTGGAACTCCCGGTTTGAGAGTACAACGGTAATTTGCATATTTATAGAATTTTTCTTAAAAACATGGCGTTAGAGGGTGAAAACTAAAAACAGCCCCCGACCGTCCCCGTGGGCGGCACCAACACCTCCCACGGGACCAATGTAACTCGTAGGAACTGACCACACAGCCGCGAGACTCCTGGTTTGAGAGTACTACGTAATTTGCATATTTCTAGACTTAAGCGTAAAAACATGGCGTTAGAGGGTGAAAACTCCAACAGCCCCCAATCGTCCCTGTGGGTGGCACCAATACCTACCACGGGACCAATGTAACTCGTCGGAACTGACCACGCAGCCGCAGGAGTCCCAATTTGAAAGTACGACGGTAATTTGCATATTTCTAGACTTGGGCTTAAAACCATGGCGTTATAGTGTGAAAACTAAAAAAAAAAAAACCATCCCCGTTGGTGGCACCAGAACCTCCCACGGGACCAGTGTAACTCCTAGTAACTGATTGCGCAGCTGCGAGACTCCTAGTTTGAGAATACGAAGGTAATTTGCATATTTCAAGACTTAAGCGTAAAAACATTACGTTAGAGGGTGAAAACTAGAAACAACCCCCGACTGTCCCCATGGGTGGCACCAACACCTCCCACGGGACCAATGTAACTCGTAGGAACTGACCACACAGCCGCGAGACTCCCGGTTTGAGAGTACGACAGTAATTTGTATAGTTCTATACTTAGGCTTAAAAACATGGCATTAGAAGGTGAAAACTCGAAACAGTCCCCGAACAGCCCCGTGGGTGGCGCCAACACCTCCCACGGGACCAATGTAACTCGTAAGAACTGACCATGCAGCCACGGGACTCCCGTTTTGAGAGTACGATAGTAATTTGCATATTTCTAGACATAGGCTTAAAAACATGGCGTTAGAGGATGAAATCTCTAAACGACCCCCGATCGTCCCCGTTGGTGGCACCAACACCTCCCACGGGACCAATTTAACTTATAGGAACTGACCACACAACCGCGAGACTCCCGGTTTGAGAGTACAACTATAATTTTCATATTTCTAGACTTAGGATTAAAAACATGGCGTTAGAGGGTGAAAACTCGAAATAACCCCCGAACGGCCCCGTGGGTGGCACCAACACCTCCCACGGGATCAATATAACTCGTAGGAACTGACCGTGCAGCCGCGGGACTCCCGATTTGAGAATACGATAGTAATTTGCATCTTTCTAGACTTAATCGTAAAAACATTGCGTTAGAGGGTGAAAACTCGAAACAACCCCCGACCATCTCCGTGGGTGGCACTAACACCTCCAACGGGACTAATGTAACTCGTAGGAACTGACCACGCACCCGCGGGACTCCCGGTTTGAGAGTACGACTGTAATTTGTATATTTCTAGACTTAGGCTTAAAAACAAGGCGTTAGGGGGTGAAAACTTGAAACAACCCCTGACCGTTCCCGTGGGTGGCACCAACACCTCCCACGGGACCAATGTAACTCGTAGGAATTGATCGCGCTGCCGCGGGACTCCCGGTTTGAGAGTACGACAGTAATTTTCATATTTCTAGACTTTGGCTTAAAAACATGGCGTTAGAGGGTGAAAACTCAAAACAACCCCCGACCGTCCCCGTGGTTGGCACGAACACCTCCCACGGAACCAATGTAACTTGTAAGAACTGACCATGCGGCCACGAGACTCCCGTTTTGATGGTACGATATTAATTTTCATATTTCCATACATAGGCTTAAAAACATGGCGTTAGAGGCTGAAACCTCGAAACAACCCCCGACCGTCCCCGTTGGTGGCACCAACACCTCCCACGGGACCACGGTAACTTATAGTAACTGACCACACAACCGCGAGACTCCCGGTTTGAGAGTACGACTGTAATTTGCATATTTCTAGGCTTAGGATTAAAAACATGGCGTTAGAGTGTGAAAACTCGAAATAACCCCCGAACGGCCCCGTGGGTGGCACCAACACCTCCCACGGGACCAATGTAACTCATAGGAACTGACCGTGCAGCCGCGGGACTCCCGATTTGAGAATACGACAGTAATTTGCATCTTTCTAGAATTAATCGTAAAAACATTGCGTTAGAGGGTGAAAACTCGAAATAGCCCCCGACCGTCTTCGTGGGTAGCACTAACCCCTCCCACGGGACCAATGTAACTCGTAGGAACTGACCACGCAGCCGCGGGACTCCCGTTTTGAGAGTACGACGGTAATTTGTATATTTCTAGACTTAGGCTTAAAAATATGGCGTTAGGGGATGAAAACTAGAAACAACCCCCGACCGTCCCCGTGGGTGGCACCAACACCTCCCACGGGACCAATGTAACTCGTAGGAATTGACCGCGCTACCGCAGGACTCCCGGTTTGAGAATACGATGGTAATTTGCATATTTCTAGACTTTGGCTTAAAAACATGGCGTTTGAGGGTGAAAACTCAAAACAACCCCCGACCTTCCCCGTGGGTGGCACCAACACCTCCCACGGGACCAATCTAACTCGTAAGAACTGACCATGCAGCCACGGGACTCCCGTTTTGATAGTACGACAGTAATTTTTTTTATTTCTAGACATAGGCTTAAAAACATGGCGTTAGAGGATGAAACCTCGAAACAACCCTGACCGTCCCCGTTGGTGGCACCAACACCTCCCACGGGACCAATGTAACTTATAGGAACTGACCACACAACCGCGAGACTCACGGTTTGAGAGTACGACTGTAATTTGCATAGTTCTAGACTTAGGATTAGAAACATGGCGTTAGAGGGTGAAAACTCGAAATAACCCCCGAACGGCCCCGCGGGTCGCACCAACACCTCCCACGGGACCAATGTAACTCGTAGGACTGACTCTGCAGCCGCGGGACTCCCGATTTGAGAATACGACAGTAATTTAAATCTTTGTAGACTTAATCGTAAAAACATTCCGTTAGAGGGTGAAAACTCGAAACAGCCCCAGTCTGTCTCCGTGGGTGGCACTAAGACCTCCCACGGGACCAATGTAACTCGTAGGAACTGACCACGCAGCCGCGGGACTCCCGGTTTGAGAGTATGACGGTAATTTGTATATTTTTAGACTTAGGCTTAAAAACATGGCGTTACGGGTGAAAACTAGAAACAACCCCCGACCGTCGCCGTGGGTGGCATCAACACCTCCCACGGGACCAATGTAAATCGTAGGAATTAACCGCGCTGTCGCGGGACTCCCGATTTGAGAATACGATTGTAATTTGCATATTTCTAGACTTAGGTTAAAAATATGAAGTTAGAGGGTGAAAACTAGAAACA
Source organism: Sambucus nigra (assembly GCA_949130495.1). Lineage (NCBI taxonomy): Eukaryota > Viridiplantae > Streptophyta > Magnoliopsida > Dipsacales > Adoxaceae > Sambucus > Sambucus nigra. The sequence goes on along the minus strand of OX422209.1, from coordinate 387,376,924 downwards.
ACCCCCGAACAGCCCCGTGGGTGGCCCTAATACCTCCCACGGGACCAATGTAACTCTTAGGAACAGACCATGCAGCCGCGGGACTCCCGGTTTGAGAGTACGACGGTAATTTGCATATATTCTAGACTTTGGCTTAAAAACATGGCGTTAGAGGGTGAAAACTAAAAACAACCCCCGACCGTCCCCGTGGATGGCACCAACACCTCCCACGGAACCAATGTAACTTGTAGAAACTGACCACACAACCGCGAGACTCCTGGTTTGAGAGTACTACGTAATTTGTATATTTCTAGACTTAAGCGTAAAAACATGGCGTTAGAGGGTGAAAACTCGAAACAGCCCCCAATCGTCCTCGTGGGTGGCACCAACACCTACCACGGGACCAATGTAACTCGTCGGAACTGACCACGCAGCCGCAGGACTCCCAGTTTGAGAGTACGACGGTAATTTTCATATTTCTAGACTCGGGCTTAAAACCATGGCGTTAGAGTGTGAAAACTCGAAAAAAAACCGTCCTCGTGGGTGGCACCAGCACCTCCCACGGGACCAATGTAACTCGTAGTAACTGATCGCGCACCTGCGAGACTCCTGGTTTGAGAATACGAAGGTAATTTGCATATTTCTAGACTTAAGCATAAAAACATTGCGTTAGAGGGTGAAAACTCGAAACGACCCCCGACTGTCCACATGGGTGGCACCAACACCTCCCACGGGACCAATGTAACTCGTAATAACTGACCACACAACCGCGAGACTCCCGGTTGGAGAGTACGATGGTAATTTTCATATTTCTAGACTTAGGCTGAAAAACAAGGAGTTAGAGGGTGAAAACTCGAAACAACCACCGAACGGCCCCGTGGGTGGCACCAACACCTCCCACGGGACCAATGTAACTCGGAGGAATTGACTGCGCAACCACGGGACTCCCGATTTGAGAATACAATGATAATTTGTATAGTTCTAGACCTAGGCTTAAAAACGTGGCATTAGAAGGTGAAGACTCGAAACAGTCCCCGAACAGCCCCGTGGGTGGCGCCAACACCTCCCACGGGACCAATGTAACTCGTAAGAACTGAACATGCAACCACGGGACTCCCGTTTTGAGAGTACGATAGTAATTTGCATATTTCTAGACATAGTCTTATAAACATGGCGTTAGAGGATGAAAACTCGAAACAACCCCCGGCCGTCCCCGTTGGTGGCACCAACACCTCCCACGGGACCAATTTAACTTATAGGAACTGACCACACAACCGCGAGACTCACGGTTTGAGAGTACGACTGTAATTTGCATAGTTCTAGACTTAGGATTAAAAACATGGCGTTAGAGGGTGAAAACTCGAAATAACCCCCGAACGGCCTCGTGGGTGGCACCAACACCTTCCAAGGGACCAATGTAACTCGTAGGAACTGACCGTGCAGCCGCGGGACACCCGATTTGAGAATACGACAGTAATTTACATCTTTCTAGACTTAATCGTAAAAACATTCCGTTAGAGGGTGTAAACTCAAAATAGACCCCGACCGTCTCCGTGGGTGGCACTAACACCTCCCACAGGACCAATGTAACTCGTAGGAACTGACCACGTAGCCGCGGGACTCTCGGTTTGAAAGTACGATGGTAATTTGTATATTTTTAGACTTAGGCTTAAAAACAAGGCGTTAAGGGGGTGAAAACTAGAAACAACCCCCGACCGTCGCCGTGGGTGGCACCAACACCTCCCACGGGACCAATGTAACTCGTAGGAATTGACCGCGCTACCGTGGGACTCCCGATTTGAGAATATGATGGTAATTTGCATATTTTTAGACTTAGGCTTAAAAGCATGGCGTTAGAGGGTGAAAACTCGAAACAGCCCCCGATCGTCCCCGTGGGTGGCGCCAATACCTCCCACGGGACCAATGTAACTCGTAGGAACTGACCACGCAGCCACGGGACTCCCGGTTTGAGAGTACGATGGTAATTTGCATATTTCTAGACTTAGGCTTAAAAACTTGAAGTTAGAGGGTGAAAACTCGAAACAACCCCCGAACGGCCCCATGGGTGGCGCCAAGACCTCCCACGGGACCAATGTAACTAGAAGTATTGGATCGCACAGCCGCGGGACTCCCGATTTGAGAATACGACGATAATTTACATATTCCTAGAGTTAAGCGTAAAAACATTGCGTTAGAGAGTTAAACTCGAAACAACCCCCGACTGTCCCCGTGGGAGGCACCAACACCTCCCACGGGACCAATGTAACTCGTAGGAACTGACCACATAGCCGGGAGACTCCCGGTTTGAGAGTACGATTGTAATTTGCATATTTCTAGACTTAGGCTTAAAAATATGGAGTTAGAGGGTGAAAACTCGAAACAACCCCCGAACGACCCCGTGGGTGGGACCAACACCTCCCACGGGACCAATGTAACTCATAGGAACTGACTGCGCAGCCGTGGGACTCCCGGTTTGAGAATACGACGGTAATTTTCATATTTCTAGACTTAGGATTAAAAACATGGCGTCAGAGGGTGAAAACTCGAAACAGCCACCGACCGTCCCCGTGGGTGGGACCAACACCTCCCACGGGACCAATGTAACTCGTAGGAACTGAACACATAGCCGCGAGTGTCCCGGTTTGAGAGTACGACGGTAATTTGCATATTTATATACTTAGGCTTAAAAACATGGCGTTAGAGGGTGAAAACTCGAAACAACCGCCGAAAGGCCCCAGGGGTGCCACCAACACCTCCCACGGGACCAATGTAACTCGAAGGAACGGACCGCGCAGTCGCGGGACTCTCGATTTGAGAATACAATGGTAATTTGATTATTCCTAGACTTAAGCCTAAAAACATTGCGTTAGAGGTTGAAAACTCGAAACAACCCCTGACGGTCCCTGTGGGTGGCACCAACACCTTTCACGGGACCAATGTAACTCGTAGGAACTGACCACACAGCCGCGAGACTCCCGGTTTGAGAATACAACGGTAATTTGCATATTTCTAGACTTAAGCGTAAAAACATGGCGTTAGAGGGTGAAAACTCGAAAACAACCCCCAACCGTCCCCGTGGGTGGGAACAACACCTCCCACGAGACCAATGTAACTCGCAGGAATGGACCGCGCAGCCATGAGCCTCCCGGTTTGAGAATACGACGGTAATTTGCATATTCCTAGACTTAAGCGTAAAAACATTACGTTAGAGGGTGAAAACTCGAAACAACCCCCGACTGTCCCCATGGGTGGCACCAACACCTCCCACGGGACCAATGTAACTCATAGGAACTGACCACACGGCCAGGAGACTCTCAGTTTGAGAGTACAACGGTAATTTGCACATTTCTAGACTTAATCAAAACATGGTGTTGGAGGGTGAAAACTCGAAACAACCCCTAAACGTCCCCGAGGGTGGCACCAACACCTCCCACGGGACCAATATAACTCGTACAAACTAACCACGCAGCCGCGGGACTCCCGATTTAAGAATACGATATTAATTTGCTTATTTCTAGACTTAGGCTAAAAAACATAGCGTTAGAGGGTGAAAACTCGAAACAGCTCCCGAACAGCCCCGTGGGTGGCGCCAACACCTCCCACGGGACCAATGTAACTCGTAGGAATAGACCATGCAGCCGCGGGACTCCCGATTTGACAGTACGACGTGAATTTGCATATCTCTAGGCTTTGGCTTAAAAACATGGCGTTAGAGGGTGAAAACTCGAAACAACCCCTGACCGTTCCCGTGGGTGTCACCAACACCTCCCACGGGACCAATGTAACTCGTAGGAACTGACCACATGGCCGCGAGACTCCTAGTTTGAGAGTACGACAATAATATGCATATTTCTAGACTTAGGCTTAAAAATATGGAGTCAGAGGGTGAAAACTCGAAACAACCCCCGAACGGCCCTGTGGGTGGCACCAACACCTCCCACGGGACCAATGTAACTCGTAGGAACAGACCGCGCAGTCGCGGGACTCCCGGTTTGAGAATACGACGGTAATTTGCATATTTCTAGACTTAAGCGTAAAAATATGGCGTTAGAGGGTGAAAACTCGAAACAGCCCCCAAACGTCCCTGTGGGTGGCACCAACACCTCCCACGAGATCAATGTAACTCGTAGGAACTGACCATGTAGCCGCGGGATTCCCGGTTTGAGAGTACGACGATAATTTGTATATTTCTAGACATAGGATTAAAAATATGGCGTTAGAGGGTGAAAACTCGAAACAACCCCCGATCGTCGCCGTGGGTGACACCAACACCTCCCGCGGGACCAATGTAACTCTTAGGAACTGACCACGCAGCCGTGGGTCACCCGGTTTGAGAATACGATTTTAATTTGCGTATTTTTAGACTTAGGCTTAAAAACATGGCGTTAGATGGTGAAAACTCGAAACAGACCCCGACCGTCCCCGTGGGTGGCACTAACACCTCCCACGGGACCAATGTAACTCGTAGGAACTGACCACACCGCCGCCGGACTCCCAGTTTGAGAGTACGACTGTAATTTGCATATTTCTAGACTTAGGCTTAAAACCATGGCGTTAGAGGGTGAAAACTCGAAACAACCCTCGACCGTCCCCAAGGGTGGCACCAACACCTCCCACGGGGCCAATGTTACTCGTAGGAGTTGATCGCGCAGCCGCGAGACTTCTGGTTTGAGAAAATGATGATAATTTTCAAATTTCTAGACTTATGCAAAACATGGCGTTAGATGGTGAAAACTCGAAAAAAAACCCGAACGTCCCCGTGGGCGGCACCAACACCTCCCACGGGACCAATGTAACTCGTAGGAACTGACCACGCAGCCGCGGGACTCCCGATTCGAAAATACGATGATAATTTGCATATCCCTAGACATAGGCTTAAAAGCATGGAATTAGAGGGTGAAAACTCGAAACAATCCCCGAACAGCCCCGTGGGTGGCGCCAATACCTTCCATGAGACCAATGTAACTCGTAAGAACTGACCATGCAGCCGCGGGAGTCCCGAATGGAGAGTACGAAGGTAATTTGCATATTTCTAAACCAATGCTTAAAAACATGGCGTTAGAGGGTGAAAACTCGAAACAACCCCCGACCGTCCCCGTGGGTGGCGCCAACACCTCCCACTGGACCAATGCAACTTATAGGAACTGACCAGATAGTCGCGAGACTCCCGGTTTGAGAGTACGAAGGTATTTTTCATATTTCTAGACTTAGGATTAAAAACATGGCGTTAGAGGGTAAAAACTCAAAACAACTCCCGAACAGTCCCGTCGGTGGCACCAACACCTCCCATGGGACCAATATAACTCGTAGGAACAGACCGTGCAGTCGCGGGACTCCCGATTTGAGAATACGACGGTAATTTGCGTATTTCTAAACTTAAGCGTAAAAACATTACGTTAGAGGTTGAAAACTTGAAACAACCCCCGATCGTCTCCGTGGGTGGCAACAACACCACCCACGGGACCAATGTTACTCGTACGAACCAACCACGCAGCCGCGGGACTCCCGATTTGAGAGTACGACGGTAATTTGCATATTTCTAGACTTAGGCTTAAAAACATGGCATTAGAGGGTGAAAACTCGAAACAACCCCTGAACGGCTCCGTGGGTGGCACCAACACCTCCCACGGGACCAATGTAACTCGTAGGAACAGACGGCACAGCCGCGGGGCTCCCGGTTTGAGAATATGATGGTAATTTGCATATTTCTAGACTTAAGTGTAAAAACATTGCGTTAGAGGGTGAAAACTCGAAACAGCCCCCGATCGTTCCCGTGGGTGGCACCAACACGTCCCACGGGACCAATATAACTCGGAGAAACTGACCACGTAGCCACGGGACTCCCGGTTTGAGAGTATGACGGTAATTTTTATATTTCTAGACTCAGGCTTAAAAACATGGCGTTAGAGGGTGAAAACTCGAAACAACCCCCGACCATCCCCATGGGTGGCACCAACACCTCCCACGGGACCAATGTAACTCGTAGGAACTCACCGCGCAGTCGCGGGTCTCCCGATTTGAGAATACGATGATAATTTGCATATTTCTAGACTTAGGCTTAAAAACATGGCGTTAGAGGGTGAAAACTCGAAGCAGCCCCAGACCGTCCCCGTGGATGGAACCAACACCTCCCACGGGACCAATGTAACTCGTAGGAACTGAGCACGCAGCCGCAGGACTCCCGGTTTTAAAGTACGATAGTAATTTGCATATTTTTAGACTTAGACTTAAAACCATGGCGTTAGAGGGTGAAAACTGGAAACAGCCCCCGAACGTCCCCGTGGGTGGCACCAACACCTTCTACGAGACCAATGTAACTCTTAGGAAATGACCATGCATCCGCGGGACTCCGGGTTTGAGAATACATCATAATTTGCATATTTCTAGACTTAGGCTTAAAAACATGGCGTTAGAGGGTGAAAACTCAAAATCATCCCCGAACAGCCCCGTGGGTGGCGCCAACACCTCCCACAGGACCAATGTAACTCATAGGAACTGACCATACAGCCGCGGGACTCCCGATTTGAGAGTACGACGGTAATTTGCATATTTCTAGACTTAGACTTAAAAATATGACGTTAGAGGGTGAAAACTCGAGACAACCCCCGACTGTCCCCGTGGGGGGCACCAACACCTCCCACAGGACCAATGTAACTCGTAGGAATTGACCGTGCAGCCGCGGGACTCCCGGTTTGAGAATACGACTGTAATTTGCATATTTCTAGACCTTGGCTGAAAAATATGGCATTAGAGGGTGAAAACTCGAAACAGTCCCCGAACAACCCCGTAGGTGGCGCCAACACCTCCCACGGGACCAATGTAACTCGTAAGAACTGACCATGCAACCACGGGACTCCCATTTTGAGAGTACTACAGTAATTTACATATTTTTAGATTCAGGCTTAAAAACATGGCGTTAGAGATGAAAACATGAAACAACCCCCGACCGTCCCCGTTGGTGGCACCAACACTTCCCACGGGACCAATGTAACTTATAGGAACTAACCACACAACCGCGAGACTCCCGATTTGAGATTACGACGGTAATTTGCATATTTCTAGACTTAGGATTAAAAACATGGCGTTAGAGGGTAAAAACTCGAAATAACCCCCGAACGGCCCCGTGGGTGGCACCAACACCTCCTACGGGACCAATGTAACTCGTAGGAATTGACCGTGCAGCCGCGGGACTCCCGATTTGAGAATACGATGGTAATTTGCATATTTCTAGACTTAAGCATAAAAACATTGCGTTAGAGGGTGAAAACTCGAAACAGCCCCCGACCGTCTCCGTGGGTGGCACTCACACCTCCCACGGGACTAATGCAACTCGTAGGAACTGACCACGTAGCCGCGGGACTCCCGGTTTGAGAGTACGGTGGTAATTTGTATATTTCTAGACTTAGGCTTAAAAACATGCCGTTAGGGGATGAAAATTAGAAACAACCCCCGACCGTCCCCGTGGGTGGCACCAACACCTCCCACGGGACCAATGTAACTCGTAGGACTTGACCGCGCAGCTGCGGGACTCCCAATTTGAGAATACGATGGTAATTTGCATATTTCTAGACTTAGGCTTTAAAAAATGGCATTAGAGGGTGAAAACTCGAAACAGTCCCCGAACAGCCCCGTGGGTGGCGCCAACACCTCCCACGGGACCAATGTAACTCGTAAGAACTGACCATGCAACCACGGTACTCCCGTTTTGAGAGTACGACAGTAATTTGTATATTTCTAGACTTAGGCTTAAAAACATGGCGTGAGAGGGTGAAAACTCGGATCGTCCCCGTTGGTGGCACCAAGACCTCCCACGGGACCAATGTAATTTATAGGAACTGACCACACAGCCGCGAGACTCCCGGTTTGAGAGTACGACGGTAATTTAAATATTTCTAGACTTAGGATTAAAAACATGGCGTTAAAGGATGAAAACTCGAAATAACCCCCGAACGGCCCCACGGGTGGCACCAACACCTCCCATGAGACCAATGTAACTCATAGGAACTGACCGTGCAGCCGCGGGACTCCCGATTTGAGAATATGACGGTAATTTGCATATTTGTAGACTTAAGCGTAAAAATATTGCGTTAGAGGGTGAAAACTCGAAACAGCCCCCGACCGTTGCCGTGGGTGGCACTAACACCTCCCTCGAAATCAATGAAACTCGTAGGAACTGACCACGTAGCCGTGGGACTCCCTGTTTGAGAGTACGAAGGTAATTTGTATATTTCTAGACTTAGGCTTATAAACATGGCATTAGGGGATGAAAACTAGAAACAACCCCCGACCGTCCCCGTGGGTGGCACCAACACCTGCCACGGGACCAATGTAACTGGTAGGAATTGACCGTGCAGCCGCAGGACTCCCGATGTGAGAATACGATGGTAATTTGCATATTTCTAGACTTAGGCTTAAAATCATAGCGTTAGAGGGTGAAAACTCAAAACAGTCCCCGAACAGCCCCGTCGGTGGCGCCAACACCCCCCACGGGACCAATGTAACTCGTAAGAACTGACCATGCAGCCACGGGACTCCCATTTTGATTGTACGATAGTAATTTCATATTTCTAGACTTAGGCTTAAAAACATGGCGCTAGAGGGTGAAAACTCGAAACAACCCCCGACCGTCCCCGTTGGTGGCACCAACACCTCCCACGGGACCAATGTAACTTATAGGAACTGACCACACAGCCGCGAGACTCCCAGTTTGAGAGTACGAAGGTAATTTGCATATTTCCCGACTTAGGATTAAAAACATGGCATTAGAGGTTGAAAACTCAAAATAACCCCCAAACGGCCCCATGGGTGGCACCAACACCTCCCACGGGATTAATGAAACTCGTAGGAACTGACCGTGCAGCCGCGGGACTCCCGATTTGAGAATACGATGGTAAGTTGCCTACTTCTAGACTTAAGTGTAAAAACATTGCGTTAAAGGGTGAAAATTTGAAACAACCCCCAACCGTCTTCGTGGGTGGAACTAACACCTCCCACGGGACCAATGTAACTCGTAGGAACTGACCACGCAGCCGCGAGACTCCCGGTTTGAGAGTACGACGATAATTTGTATATTTCTAGACTTAGGCTTAAAATCATGGCGTTAGGGGGTGAAAACTATAAACAACCCCCGCCGGTCCCCGTGGGTGGTACTAACACCTCCCACGGACCAATGTAACTCGTAGGAATTGACCGCGCTGCCGCGGGACTCCCGATTTGAGAATACGACGGTGATTTGCATATTTCTAGACTTAGGCTTAAAAACATGGCGTTAGAGGGTGAAAACTCGAAACAGCCCCCGATCGTCCCCGTGGGTGGCACCAACACCTCCCACGGGACCAATGTAACTCGTAGGAACTGATCACGCAGCCGCGGGACTCCCGGTTGGAGAGTACGATGGTAATTTGCATATTTCTAGAGTTAGGCTTAAAAACATGAAGTTTGAGGGTGAAAATTCAAAACAACCACCAAATGGGCCCGTGGGTGGCACCAACACCTCCAACGAGACCAACGTAACTCGTAGGAACTGACCACGCAGCCGCAGGATTCCCGGTTTGAGAGTATGACGGTAATTTGCATAATCCTAGAATTAGGCTTAAAACAATGGCGTTAGAGGGTGAAAACTGGAAACAGCCCCCGAACGTCCCCGTGGGAGGCACCAACACCTCCCATTGGACCAATGTAACTCGTAGGAACTCACCACGCTGCCACAGGACTCTCGGTTTGAGAAGACGAAAATAATTTGCATATTTCTAGACCTAGGTATAAAAATATGGCGTTAGAGGGTGAAATCTCGAAACAGTCCCCAAACAGCCCCGTGGGTGGTGCCAACACCTCCCACGTGACCAATATAACTCGTAGGAACTGACTACGCAGCCGCGGGACTCCCGGTTTGAGAGAACAACGGTAATTTGCATATTTCTACACTTAGGCTTAACAACATGGCGTTAGAGGGTGAAAACTCGAAACAACCCCCGACCGTCCTCGTGGGTGGCACCAACACCTCCCACGGGACCAATGTAACTCGTAGGAACTCACCGCGCAGCCGCGGGTCTCCCGGTTTGAGAATACGATGACAATTTGCATATTTCTAGACTTAGGCTTAAAAACATGGCGTTAGAGGGTGAAAACTCGAAGCAGCCACAGACCGTCCACGTGGATGGCACCAACACCTCCCACGGGACCAATGTAACTCGTAGGAATAGATCACGCAGCCGCATGACACCCAGTTTTAGAGTACGATAGTAATTTGCGAAGTTTTAGACTTAGACTTAAAAATATGACGTTAGAGGGTGAAAACTGGAAACAGCCCCCGAACGTCCCCGTGGGTGACACCAACACCTGCCACGGGACCAATGTAACTCGTAGGAACTGACCATGCATCCGCGGGACTCCGGGTTTGAGAATACGATGATAATTTGCATATTTCTAGATTGAGGCTTAAAAACATGGCGTTAGAGGGTGAAAACTCGAAATAGTCCCCGAACAACCCCGTTGGTAGCACCAACACCTCCCACGGGACCAATGTAACTTATAGGAACTAACCCCACAACCGCGAGACTCCCGATTTGAGATTACGACGGTAATTTCCATATTTCTAGACTTAGGATTAAAAACATGGCGTTAGAGGGTAAAAACTCGAAATAACCCCCGAACGGCCCCGTGGGTGGCACCAACACCTCCTATGGGACCAATGTAACTCGTAGGAATTGACCGTGCAGCCGCGGGATTCCCGATTTGAGAATACGATGGTAATTTGCATATTTCTAGACTTAAGCGTAAAAACATTGCGTTAGAGGGTGAAAACTCGAAACAGCCCCCGACCGTCTCCGTGGGTGGCACTCACACCTCCCACGGGACTAATGTAACTCGTAGGAACTGACCACGCAGCCGCGGGACTCCCGGTTTGAGAGTACGGTGGTAATTTGTATATTTCTAGACTTACGCTTAAAAACATGGCGTTAGGGATGAAAACTAGAAACAACCCCCGACCGTCCCCGTGGGTGGAACCAACACCTCCCACGGGACGAATATAACTCGTAGGACTTGACCGCGCAGCTGCGGGACTCCCGATTTGAGAATACGATGGTAATTTGAATATTTCTAGACTTAGGCTTAAAAACATTGCATTAGAGGGTGAAACTCGAAACAGTCCCCGAACAGCCCCGTGGGTGGCGCCAACACCTCCAACGGGACCAATGTAACTCGTAAGAACTGACCATGCAACCACGAGACTCCCGTTTTGAGAGTACGACAGTAATTTGCATATTTCTAGACTTAGGCTTAAAAACATGGCGTTAGAGGGTGAAAACTCGAAACAACCCCCGACCGTCCCCGTTGGTGACACCAACACCTCCCACGGGACCAATGTAACTTATAGGAACTGACCACACCGCCGCGAGACTCCCGGTTTGAGAGTACGACGGTAATTTCAATATTTCTAGACTTAGGATTAAAAACATGGCGTTAGTGGGTGAAAACTCGAAATAACCCCCGACCGTCCCCGTGGGTGGCACCAACACCTCCCACGGGACCAATGTAACTTGTAGGAATTGACCGTGCAGCCGCGGGACTCCAGATGTGAGAATACGATGGTAATTTACATATTTCTAGACTTAGGCTTAAAATCATAGCGTTAGAGGGTGAAAACTCAAAACAGTCCCCGAACAGCCCCATGGGTGGCGCCAACACCCCCCACGGGACCAATGTAACTCGTAAGAACTGACCATGCAGCCACGGGACTCCCATTTTGATTGTACGATAGTAATTTCATATTTCTAGACTTAGGCTTAAAAACATGGCGTTAGAGGGTGAAAACTCGAAACAACCCCCGACCGTCCCCGTTGGTGGCACCAACACCTCCCACGGGACCAATGTAACTTATAGGAACTAACCACACAGCTGCGAGACTCCCAGTTTGAGAGTACGAAGGTAATTTGCATATTTCTAGACTTAGGATTAAAAACATGGCGTTAGAGGTTGAAAACTCAAAATAACCCCCAAACGGCCCCATGGGTGGCACCAACACCTCCCATGGGATTTATGAAACTCGTAGGAACTGACCGTGCAGCCGCGGGACTCCCGATTTGAGAATACGATGGTAAGTTGCCTACTTCTAGACTTAAGCGTAAAATCATTGCGTTAAAGGGTGAAAATTCGAAACAGCCCCCAACCGTCTTCGTGGGTGGAACTAACACCTCCCACGGGACCAATGTAACTCGTAGGAACTGACCACGCAGCCGCGAGACTCCCGGTTTGAGAGTACGACGATAATTTGTATATTTCTGGACTTAGGCTTAAAATCATGGCGTTAGGGGGTGAAAACTATAAACAACCCCCGCCCGTCCCCGTGGGTGGTACTAACACCTCCCACGGGACCAATGTAACTCGTAGGAATTGACCGCGCAGCCGCGGGACTCCTGATTTGAGAATACGAAGGTGATTTGCATATTTTTAGACTTAGGCTTAAAAACATGGCGTTAGAGGGTGAAAACTCGAAACAGCCCCCGATCGTCCCCGAGGGTGGCACCAACACCTCCCACGGGACCAATGTAACTCGTAGGAACTGATCACGCAGCCGCGGGACTCCCGGTTCGAGAGTACGATGGTAATTTGAATATTACTAGACTTAGGCTTAAAAACATGAAGTTAGAGGGTGAAAATTCAAAACAACCACCGAATGGGCCCGTGGGTGGCACCAACACCTCCAACGGGACCAACGTAACTCAAAGGAACTGACCACGCAGCCACAGGATTCCCGGTTTGAGAGTACGACGGTAATTTGCATAATCCTAGACTTAGGCTTAAAACAATGGCGTTAGAGGGTAAAAACTGGAAACAGCCCCCGAACGTCCCCGTGGGAGGCACCAACACCTCCCATTGGACCAATGTAACTCGTAGGAACTCACCACGCAGCCACGGGACTCTCGGTTTGAGAAGACGAAAATAATTTGCATATTTCTAGACCTAGGTATAAAAATATGGCGTTAGAGGGTGAAAACTCGAAACAGTCCCCAAACAGCCCCGTGGGTGGTGCCAACACCTCCCACGTGACCAATATAACTCGTAGGAACTGACTACGCAGCCGCGGGACTCCCGGTTTGAGAGAACAACGGTAATTTGCATATTTCTACACTTAGGCTTAACAACATGGCGTTAGAGGGTGAAAACTCGAAACAACCCCCGACCGTCCTCGTGGGTGGCACCTACACCTCCCACGGGACCAATGTAACTCGTAGGAACTCACCGCGCAGCCGCGGGTCTCCCGGTTTGAGAATACGATGATAATTTGTATATTTCTAGACTTAGGCTTAAAAACATGGCGTTAGAGGGTGAAAACTCGAAGCAGCCACAGACCGTCCACGTGGATGGCACCAACACCTCCCACGGGACCAATGTAACTCGTAGGAATAGATCACGCAGCCGCAGGACACCCAGTTTTAGAGTACGATAGTAATTTGCGAAGTTTTAGACTTAGGCTTAAAACCATGGTGTTAGAGATTGAAAACTGGAAACAGCCCCCGAACGTCCCCGTGGGTGACACCAACACCTGCCACGGGACCAATGTAACTCGTAGGAAATAACAATGCATCCGCGGGACTCCGGGTTTGAGAATACGATGATAATTTGCATATTTCTAGACTTAGGCTTAAAAACATGGCGTTAGAGGGTGAAGACTCGAAATCGTCCCCGAACAGCCCCGTGGGTGGCGACAACACCTCCCACAGGACCAATGTAACTCATAGGGACTGACCATACAGTCGCAGGACTCCCAATTTGAGATTACGACGGTAATTTGCATATTTCTAGACTTAGACTTAAAAATATGACGTTAGAGGGTGAAAACTCGAGACAACCCCCGACCGTCCTCGTAGGGGGCACCAACACCTCCCACGGGACCAATGTAACTCGTAAGAATTGACCGCGCAGCCGTGGGACTCCCGGTTTGAGAATACGACTGTAATTTGCATATTTCTAGACTTATAATTAAAATCATGGCGTTAGAGGGTGAAAAATCGAAATAACCCCCGAACGGCCCCGTGGGTGGCACCAACACCTCCCACGGGACCAATGTAACTCGTAGGAATTGACCGTGCAGCCGCGGAACTCCCGATTTGAGAATACGATGGTAATTTGCATATTTCTAGACTTAAGCATAAAAACATGGCGTTAGAGGTCTAGAACTCGAAACAACCCCCGACCGTCTCCGTGGGTGGCGCCAACACCTCCCACCGGACCAATATAACTCGTAGGAACTGACCACGCAGCCGCGGGACTCCCGGTTTGAGAGTACGACGGTAATTTGTATATTTATAGACTTAGGCTTAAAAATATGGCGTTAGGGGATGAAAACTAGAAACAACCCCCGACCGTCCCCGTGCGTGGCACCAACACCTCCCACGGGACCAATGTAACTCGTAGGAATTGACCGCGCAGCCACGGGACTCCCGATTTGAGAATACGACGGTAATTTGCATATTTCTAGACCTAGGCTTAAAAACATGGCATTAGAGGGTGAAAACTCGAAACAGTCCCCGAACAGCCCCGTGGATGGCGCCAACACCTCCCAATGGACCAGCGTAACTCAAAGAACTGACCAACACCTCCCACGGGACCAATGTAACTTATAAAAACTTACAACACAGTCGCGAGACTCCCGGTTTGAGAGTACGATGGTAATTTGCATATTTATAGACTTAGGATTAAAAACATGGCGTTAGAGGATGAAAACTCGAAATAACCCCCGAACGGCCCCGTGGGTGGCACCAGCACCTCCCACGGGACCAATGTAACTCGTAGGAACTGACCGTGCAGCCGCGGGACTCCTAATTTGAGAATACGATGGTAATTTGCATATTTCTAGACTTAAGCAAAAAAACATTGCGTTAGAGGTTGAAAATCCGAAACAACCCCCGACCGTCTCCGTGGGTGGCACTAACACCTCCCACGGGACCAATGTAACTCGTAGGAATTGACCACGTAGCCGCCGGACTCCCGGTTTGAGAGTACGACGGTAATTTGTATATTTCTAGACTTAGGTTTAAAAACATGGCGTTAGAGGGTTAAAACTCGAAATAACCCCCGAACGGCCCCGTGGGTGGCACCAGCACCTCCCACGGGACCAATGTAACTCGTAGGAACTGACCGTGCAGCCGCGGGACTCTTAATTTGAGAATACGATGGTAATTTGTATATTTCTAGACTTAAGCAAAAAAACATTGCGTTAAAGGTTGAAAACTCGAAACAGACCCCTACCCTCTCCGTGGGTGGCACTAACACCTCCCACGGGACCAATGTAACTCGTAGGATCTGACCACGCAGCCGTCGGTCTCCCGGTTTGAGAGTACGATGGTAATTTGTATATTTCTAGACTTAGCCTTAAAACCATGGCGTTAGGGGGTGAAATCTAGAAACAACCCCCGACCGTCCCCGTGGGTGGCACCAACACCTCCCACGGGACCAATGTAACTCGTAGGAATTGACCGCGTAGCCGCGGGACTCCCGATTTCAGAATACGATGGCAATTTGCATATTTCTAGACCTAGGCTTAAAAACATGGCATTAGAGGGTGAAAACTCGAAACAGTCCCCGAACAGCCCCGTGGTTGGCGCCAACACCTCCCACGGGGCCAATGTAACTCGTAAGAACTGACCACGCAGCCACGGGACTCCCGTTTTGAGAGTACGACGGTAATTTACATATTTATAGACTTAGGATTAAAAACATGGCGTTAGAGGTTGAAAACTCGAAATAACCCCCGAACGGCCCCATGGGTGGCACCAACACCTCCCACGGGACCAATGTAACTCGTAGGAACTAACCGTGTAGCCGCGGGACTCCTGATTTGAGAATACGATGGTAAGTTGCATACTTCTAGACTTAAGTGTAAAAACATTGCGTTAGAGGGTGAAAACTCAAAACAGCCCCCGACCGTCTCCGTGGGTGGCACTAACACCTCCCACGGAACCAATGTAACTCGTAGGAACTGACCACGCAGACGCAAGACTCGCGGTTTGAGAGTACGATGGTAATTTGTATATTTCTAGACTTAGGCTTAAAAATATGGCGTTAGGGGGTGAAAACTATAAACAACCCCCAACCGTCCCCGTGGGTGGCACCAACACCTCCCCTAGGACCAATATAACTCGTAGGAATTGACCGTGCAGCCGCGGGACTCCCGATGTGAGAATACGATGGTAATTTGTATATTTCTAGACTTGGGCTTAAAAACATGGCGTTAGAGGTTGAAATCTTGAAACAACCCCCGAATGGGCTCGTAGGTGGCACCAACACCTCCAACGGAACCAATGTAACTCGTAGGAACTGACCACGCAGCCGCGGGACTCCCGGTTTGAGAGTACGATGGTAATTTGCATATTTCTAGACTTGGGCTTAAAACAATGGCGTTAGGGGATGAAAACTAGAAACAACCCCCGACCGTCCCCGTGGGAGGCACCAACACCTCCCACGGGACCAATGTAACTCGTAGGAATTGCCCGCGCAGCCGCGGGACTCCCGATTTGAGAATACGATGATAATTTGCATATTTCTAGACCTAGGCTTAAAAACATGGCGTTAGAGGGTGAAAACTCGAAATAGTCCCCGAACAGCCCCGTGGGTGGCGCCAACACCTCCCACAGGATCAACGTAACTCGTAGGAACTGACCATGCAACCACGGGACTCCCGGTTTGAGAGAACAACGGTAATTTTCATATTTATAGACTTAGGCTTAAAAACAAGGCGTGAAGAGGGTGAAAACTCGAAACAACCCCCGACCGTCCCCGTTGGTGGCACTAACACCTCCCACGGGACCAATGTAAGTCGTAGGAACTGACCACAAGTCGTAAGTCTCTCGGTTTGAGAGTACAACGGTAATTTGCATATTTATAGACTTAGGCTTAAAAACATGGCGTTAGAGGGTGAAAACTCGAAATAACCCCCGAACGGCCCCACGGGTGGCACCAGCACCTCCCACAGGACCAATGTAACTAGAAGGAACGGATCGCGCAGCCGCGGGACTGCCGGTTTGAGAATACGACGGTAATTTGCATATTTCTAGACTTAAGCATAAAAAGATTGCGTTAGAGGTTGAAAACTCGAAACAGCCCCTGACCGTCTCCCTGGGTGGCACTAACACCTCCCACGGGACCAATGTAACTCGTAGGAATTGACCACGCAGTCGTCGGACTCCCGGTTTGAGAGTACGACGGTAATTTGTATATTTCTAGACTTAGGCATAAAAACATGGCGTTAGGGGGTGAAATCTAGAAGCAACCCCCGACCGTCCCCGTGGGTGGCACCAACACCTCCCACGGGACCAATATAACTCGTAGGAATTGACCGCGCAGCCGCGGGACTCCCGATTTCAGAATACGACGGTAATTTACATATTTCTAGACCTAGGCTTAAAAACATGGCATTAGAGGGTGAAAACTCGAAACAGTCCCCGAACAGCCCCGTGGTTGGCGCTAACACCTCCCACGGGGCCAATATAACTCGTAAGAACTGACCATGCAGCCACGGGACTCCCGTTTTGAGAGTACGACAGTAATTTGCATATTTCTAGACTTAGGCTTAAAAACATGACGTTAGAGCGTGAAAACTTGAATCAACCCCCGATTGTCCTCGTTGGTGGCACCAACACCTCCCACGGGACCAATGTAACTCGTAGGAACCGACCGCGCAGCTGCGAGACTCCTAGTTTGAGAGTACGATGGTAATTTGCATATTTATAGACTTTGTATTAAAAACATGGCGTTAGAGGGTAAAAACTCGAAATAACCCCCGAACGGCCTCGTGGGTGGCACCAACACCTCCCACGGGACCAATGTAACTCGTAGGAATTGACCGTACAGTCGCGGTACTCCCGATTTGAGAATACGACGGTAAGTTGCATACTTCTAGACTTAAGCGTAAAAATAGTGCGTTAGAGGGTGAAAACTCTAAACAACCCCCGACCGTCTCCGTGGGTGGCACTAACACCTCCCACGGGACCAATGTAACTCGTAGTAACTGACGACGCAGCCACGAGACTCGCGGTTTGAGAGTACAACGGTAATTTTTATATTTCTAGACTTAGGCTTAAAAACATGGCGTTAGGGGGTGAAACTATAAACAACCCCCAACCATCTCTGTGGGTGGCACCAACACCTCCCACGGGACCAATGTAACTCATAGGAATTGACCGCGCAGCCGCGGGACTCCCGATTTGAGAATACGACGGTGATTTGCATATTTCTAGACTTAGGCTTAAAAACATGGCGTTAGAGGGTGAAAACCCGAAACAGCCCTCGATCGTCCCCGTGGGTGGCAGCAACACCTCCCACGGGACTAATGTAACTCGTAGGAAATGATCACACAGCCGCGGGACTCTGGGTTTGAGAGTACGACGGTAATTTACATAATTCTAGACTTAGGTTTAAAAACATGAAGTTAGAGGGTGAAAACTCGAAACAACCCCCGAATGGGCCCGTGGGTGGCACCAACACCTCCAACGGGACCAATGTAACTCTTAGGAACTGACCACGCAGCCGCAGGATTCCCGGTTTGAGAGTACGATGGTAATTTGCATATTTCTAGACTTGGGCTTAAAACAACGGCGTTAGAGGGCGAAAACTGGAAACAACCCCTAAACGTCCCCGTGGGAGGCACCAACACCCCCCACAGGACCAATGTAACTCGTAGGAACTCACCACGCAGCCGCAGGAGTCCCGGTTCGAGAATACGATGATAATTTGTATATTTCTAGACCTAGGTATAAAAACATGGTGTTAGAGGGTGAAAACTCGAAACAGTCCCCGAACAGCCCCGTGGGTGGTGCCAACACCTCCCACGTGACCAATGTAACTCGTAGGAACTGACCATGCAGCCGCGGGACTCCCAGTTTGTGAGAACAACGGTAATTTGCATATTTATAGACTTAGGCTTTTAAAACATGGCGTTAGAGGGTGAAAACTCGAAACAACCCCCGACCGTCCCCGTGGGTGGCACCAACACCTTCCACAGGACCAATGTAACTCGTAGGAACTGACCACAAGCCGTGAGTCTCTCGGTTTGAGAGTACGACGATAATTTGCATATTTATAGACTTAGACTTAAAAACATGGCGTTAGAGGGTGAAAACTCGAAACAACCCCCGAACGGCCCCATGGGTGCCACCAACACCTCCCACGGGACCAATGTAACTAGAAGGAATGGATCGCGCAGCTGCGGGACTGCCGGTTTGAGAGTACGACGGTAATTTCAATATTTCTAGACTTAGGATTAAAAACATGGCGTTAGAGGGTGAAAACTCGAAATAACCCCCGAACGGCCCCACGGGTGGCACCACACCTCCCATGGGACCAATGTAACTCGTAGGAACTGACCGTGCAGCCGCGGGACTCCCGATTTGAGAATATGACGGTAATTTGCATATTTGTAGACTTAAGCGTAAAAACATTGCGTTAGAGGGTGAAAACTCGAAACAACCCCCGACCGTCGCTGTGGGTGGCACTAACACCTCCCACGGGATCAATAAAACTCGTAGGAACTGACCACGTAGCCGTGGGACTCCCGGTTTGAGAGTACGAAGGTAATTTGTATATTTCTAGACTTAGGCCTATAAACATGGCGTTAGGGGATGAAAACTAGAAACAACCCCGACCGTCCCCGTGGGTGGCACCAACACCTCCCACGGGACCAATGTAACTTGTAGGAATTGGCCGTGCAGCCGCGGGACTCCAGATGTGAGAATACGATGGTAATTTACATATTTCTAGACTTAGGCTTAAAATCATAGCGTTAGAGGGTGAAAACTCAAAACAGTCCCCGAACAGCCCCGTGGGTGGCGCCACCACCCCCCACGGGACCAATGTAACTCGTAAGAACTGACCATGCAGCCACGGGACTCCCATTTTGATTGTACGATAGTAATTTCATATTTCTAGACTTAGGCTTAAAAACATGGCGTTAGAGGGTGAAAACTCGAAACAACCCCCGACCGTCCCCGTTGGTGGCACCAACACCTCCCACGGGACCAATGTAACTTATAGGAACTAACCACACAGCCGCGAGACTCCCAGTTTGAGAGTACGAAGGTAATTTGCATATTTTCTAGACTTAGGATTAAAAACATGGCGTTAGAGGTTGAAAACTCAAAATAACCCCCAAACGGCCCCATGAGTGGTACCAACACCTCCCATGGGATTTATGAAACTCGTAGGAACTGACCGTGCAGCTGCGGGACTCCCGATTTGAGAATACGATGGTAAGTTGCCTACTTCTAGACTTAAGCGTAAAATCATTGCGTTAAAGGGTGAAAATTCGAAACATCCCCCAACCGTCTTCGTGGGTGGAACTAACACCTCCCACGGGACCAATGTAACTCGTAGGAACTGACCACGCAGCCGCGAGACTCCCGGTTTGAGAGTACGACGATAATTTGTATATTTCTAGACTTAGGCTTAAAATCATGGCGTTAGGGGGTGAAAACTATAAACAACCCCCGCCCGTCCCCGTGGGTGGTACTAACACCTCCCACGGGACCAATGTAACTCGTAGGAATTGACCGCGCAGCCGCGGGACTCCTGATTTGAGAATACGAAGGTGATTTGCATATTTCTAGACTTAGGCTTAAAAACATGGCGTTAGAGGGTGAAAACTCGAAACAGCCCCCGATCGTACCCGAGGGTGGCACCAACACCTCCCACGGGACCAATGTAACTCGTAGGAACTGATCACGCAGCCGCGGGACTCCCGGTTCGAGAGTACGATGGTAATTTGCATATTACTAGACTTAGGCTTAAAAACATGAAGTTAGAGGGTGAAAATTCAAAACAACCCCCGAATGGGCCCGTGGGTGGCACCAACACCTCCAACGGGACCAACATAACTCAAAGGAACTGACCACGCAGCCACAGGATTCCCGGTTTGAGAGTACGACGGTAATTTGCATAATCCTAGACTTAGGCTTAAAACAATGGCGTTAGAGGGTAAAAACTGGAAACAGCCCCCGAACGTCCCCGTGGGAGGCACCAACACCTCCCATTGGACCAATGTAACTCGTAGGAACTCACCACGCAGCCACGGGACTCTCGGTTTGAGAAGAAGAAAATAATTTGCATATTTCTAGACCTAGGTATAAAAATATGGCGTTAGAGGGTGAAAACTCGAAACAGTCCCCAAACAGCCCCGTGGGTGGTGCCAACACCTCCCACGTGACCAATATAACTCGTAGGAACTGACTACGCAGCCGCGGGACTCCCGGTTTGAGAGAACAACGGTAATTTGCATATTTCTACACTTAGGCTTAACAACATGGCGTTAGAGGGTGAAAACTCGAAACAACCCCCGACTGTCCTCGTGGGTGGCACCTACACCTCCCACGGGACCAATGTAACTCGTAGGAACTCACCGCGCAGCCGCGGGTCTCCCGGTTTGAGAATACGATGATAATTTGTATATTTCTAGACTTAGGCTTAAAAACATGGCGTTAGAGGGTGAAAACTCGAAGCAGCCACAGACCGTCCGCGTGGATGGCACCAACACCTCCCACGGGACCAATGTAACTCGTAGGAATAGATCACGCAGCCGCAGGACACCCAGTTTTAGAGTACGATAGTAATTTGCGAAGTTTTAGACTTAGGCATAAAACCATGGTGTTAGAGATTGAAAACTGGAAACAGCCCCCGAACGTCCCCGTGGGTGACACCAACACCTGCCACGGGACCAATGTAACTCGTAGGAAATAACCATGCATCCGCGGGACTCCGGGTTTGAGAATACGATGATAATTTGCACATTTCTAGACTTAGGCTTAAAAACATGGCGTTAGAGGGTGAAGACTCGAAATCATCCCCGAACAGCCCCGTGGGTGGCGACAACACCTCCCACAGGACCAATGTAACTCATAGGAACTGACCATACAGTCGCAGGACTCCCAATTTGAGATTACGACGGTAATTTGCATATTTCTAGACTTAGACTTAAAAATATGACGTTAGAGGGTGAAAACTCGAGACAACCCCCGACCGTCCTCGTGGGGGGCACCAACACCTCCCACGGGACCAATGTAACTCGTAAGAATTGACCGCGCAGCCGTGGGACTCCCGGTTTGAGAATACGACTGTAATTTGCATATTTCTAGACTTATAATTAAAATCATGGCGTTAGAGGGTGAAAAATTGAAATAACCCCCGAACGGCCCCGTGGGTGGCACCAACACCTCCCACGGGACCAATGTAACTCGTAGGAATTGATCGTGCAGCCGCGGAACTCCCGATTTGAGAATACGATGGTAAATTGCATATTTCTAGACTTAAGCTTAAAAACATGGCGTTAGAGGTCTAGAACTCGAAACAACCCCCGACCATCTCCGTGGGTGGCGCCAACACCTCCCACCGGACCAATATAACTCGTAGGAACTGACCACGCAGCCGCGGGACTCCCGGTTTGAGAGTACGACGGTAATTTGTATATTTATAGACTTAGGATTAAAAACATGGCGTTAGGGGATGAAAACTAGAAACAACCCCCGACCGTCCCCGTGCGTGGCACCAACACCTCCCACGGGACCAATGTAACTCGTAGGAATTGACCGCGCAGCCACGGGACTCCCGATTTGAGAATACGACGGTAATTTGCATATTTCTAGACATAGGCTTAAAAACATGGCATTAGAGGGTGAAAACTCGAAACAGTCCCCGAACAGCCCCGTGGATGGCGCCAACACCTACCACAGGACCAGCGTAACTCAAAGAACTGACCAACACCTCCCACGGGACCAATGTAACTTATAAAAACTTACAACACAGTCGCGAGACTCCCGGTTTGAGAGTACGACGGTAATTTGCATATTTATAGACTTAGGATTAAAAACATGGCGTTAGAGGATGAAAACTCGAAATAACCCCCGAACGGCCCCGTGGGTGGCACCAGCACCTCCCACGGGACCAATGTAACTCGTAGGAACTGACCGTGCAGCCGCGGGACTCCTAATTTGAGAATACGACAGTAATTTGCATATTTCTAGACTTAAGCATAAAAACATTGCGTTAGAGGTTGAAAATCCGAAACAACCCCCGACCGTCTCCGTGGGTGGCACTAACACCTCCCACGGGACCAATGTAACTCGTAGGAATTGACCACGTAGCCGCCGGACTCCCGGTTTGAGAGTACGACGGTAATTTGTATATTTCTAGACTTAGGTTTAAAAACATGGCGTTAGAGGGTTAAAACTCGAAATAACCCCCGAACGGCCCCGTGGGTGGCACCAGCACCTCCCACGGGACCAATGTAACTCGTAGGAACTGACCATGCAGCCGCGGGACTCTTAATTTGAGAATACGATGGTAATTTGCATATTTCTAGACTTAAGCAAAAAAACATTGCGTTAAAGGTTGAAAACTCGAAACAGCCCCCTACCCTCTCCGTGGGTGGCACTAACACCTCCCACGGGACCAATGTAACTCGTAGGATCTGACCATGCAGCCGCCGGACTCCCGGTTTGAGAGTACGATGGTAATTTGTATATTTCTAGACTTAGCCTTAAAACCATGGCGTTAGGGGGTGAAATCTAGAAACAACCCCCGACCATCCCCGTGGGTGGCACCAACACCTCCCACGGGACCAATGTAACTCGTAGGAATTGACCGCGTAGCCGCGGGACTCCCGATTTCAGAATACGATGGCAATTTGCATATTTCTAGACCTAGGCTTAAAAACATGGCATTAGAGGGTGAAAACTCGAAACAGTCCCCGAACAGCCCCGTGGTTGGCGCCAACACCTCCCACGGGGCCAATGTAACTCGTAAGAACTGACCACGCAGCCACGGGACTCCCGTTTTGAGAGTACGACGGTAATTTACATATTTATAGACTTAGGATTAAAAACATGGCGTTAGAGGTTGAAAACTCGAAATAACCCCCGAACGGCCCCATGGGTGGCACCAACACCTCCCACGGGACCAATGTAACTCGTAGGAACTAACCGTGTAGCCGCGGGACTCCTGATTTGAGAATACGATGGTAAGTTGCATACTTCTAGACTTAAGTGTAAAAACATTGCGTTAGAGGGTGAAAACTCAAAACAGCCCCCGACCGTCTCCGTGGGTGGCACTAACACCTCCCACGGAACCAATGTAACTCGTAGGAACTGACCACGCAGACGCAAGACTCGCGGTTTGAGAGTACGATGGTAATTTGTATATTTCTAGACTTAGGCTTAAAAATATGGCGTTAGGGGGTGAAAACTATAAACAACCCCCAACCGTCCCCGTGGGTGGCACCAACACCTCCCCTAGGACCAATGTAACTCGTAGGAATTGACCGTGCAGCCGCGGGACTCCCGATGTGAGAATACGATGGTAATTTGTATATTTCTAGACTTGGGCTTAAAAACATGGCGTTAGAGGTTGAAATCTTGAAACAACCCCCGAATGGGCTCGTAGGTGGCACCAACACCTCCCCTAGGACCAATGTAACTCGTAGGAACTGACCATGCAGCCACGGGACTCCCGTTTTGAGAGTACGACAGTAATTTGCATATTTCTAGACTTAGGCTTAAAAACATGACGTTAGAGCGTGAAAACTTGAATCAACCCCCGATTGTCCTCGTTGGTGGCACCAACACCTCCCACGGGACCAATGTAACTCGTAGGAACCGACCGCGCAGCTGCGAGACTCCTAGTTTGAGAGTACGATGGTAATTTGCATATTTATAGACTTTGTATTAAAAACATGGCGTTAGAGGGTAAAAACTCGAAATAACCCCCGAACGGCCCCGTGGGTGGCACCAACACCTCCCACGGGACCAATGTAACTCGTAGGAATTGACCGTACAGTCGCGGTACTCCCGATTTGAGAATACGACGGTAAGTTGCATACTTCTAGACTTAAGCGTAAAAATAGTGCGTTAGAGGGTGAAAACTCTAAACAGCCCCCGACCGTCTCCGTGGGTGGCACTAACACCTCCCACGGGACCAATGTAACTCGTAGGAACTGACGACGCAGCCACGAGACTCGCGGTTTGAGAGTACAACGGTAATTTTTATATTTCTATACTTAGGCTTAAAAACATGGCGTTAGGGGGTGAAACTATAAACAACCCCCAACCATCTCTGTGGGTGGCACCAACACCTCCCACGGGACCAATGTAACTCATAGGAATTGACCGCGCAGCCGCGGGACTCCCGATTTGAGAATACGACGGTGATTTGCATATTTCTAGACTTAGGCTTAAAAACATGGCGTTAGAGGGTGAAAACCCGAAACAGCCCTCGATCGTCCCCGTGGGTGGCAGCAACACCTCCCACGGGACTAATGTAACTCGTAGGAAATGATCACACAGCCGCGGGACTCTGGGTTTGAGAGTACGACGGTAATTTACATAATTCTAGACTTAGGTTTAAAAACATGAAGTTAGAGGGTGAAAACTCGAAACAACCCCCGAATGGGCCCGTGGGTGGCACCAACACCTCCAACGGGACCAATGTAACTCTTAGGAACTGACCACGCAGCCGCAGGATTCCCGGTTTGAGAGTACGATGGTAATTTGCATATTTCTAGACTTGGGCTTAAAACAACGGCGTTAGAGGGCGAAAACTGGAAACAACCCCTAAACGTCCCCGTGGGAGGCACCAACACCCCCCACAGGACCAATGTAACTCGTAGGAACTCACCACGCAGCCGCAGGAGTCCCGGTTTGAGAATACGACGATAATTTGTATATTTCTAGACCTAGGTATAAAAACATGGTGTTAGAGGGTGAAAACTCGAAACAGTCCCCGAACAGCCCCGTGGGTGGTGCCAACACCTCCCACGTGACCAATGTAACTCGTAGGAACTGACCATGCAGCCGCGGGACTCCCAGTTTGTGAGAACAACGGTAATTTGCATATTTATAGACTTACGCTTAAAAACATGGCGTTAGAGGGTGAAAACTCGAAACAACCCCCGACCGTCCCCGTGGGTGGCACCAACACCTTCCACAGGACCAATGTAACTCGTAGGAACTGACCACAAGCCGTGAGTCTCTCGGTTTGAGAGTACGACGGTAATTTGCATATTTATAAACTTAGGCTTAAAAACATGGCGTTAGAGGGTGAAAACTCGAAACAACCCCCGAACGGCCCCATGGGTGCCACCAACACCTCCCACGGGACCAATGTAACTAGAAGGAATGGATCGCGCAGCTGCGGGACTGCCGGTTTGAGAGTACGACGGTAATTTCAATATTTCTAGACTTAGGATTAAAAACATGGCGTTAGAGGGTGAAAACTCGAAATAACCCCCGAACGGCCCCACGGGTGGCACCACACCTCCCATGGGACCAATGTAACTCGTAGGAACTGACCGTGCAGCCGCGGGACTCCCGATTTGAGAATATGACGGTAATTTGCATATTTGTAGACTTAAGCGTAAAAACATTGCGTTAGAGGGTGAAAACTCGAAACAGCCCCAGACCGTCGCTGTGGGTGGCACTAACACCTCCCACGGGATCAATGAAACTCATAGGAACTGACCACGTAGCCGTGGGACTCCCGATTTGAGAGTACGAAGGTAATTTGTATATTTCTAGACTTAGGCTTATAAACATGACGTTAGGGGATGAAAACTAGAAACAACCCCCGACCGTCCCCGTGGGTGGCACCAACACCTCCCACGGGACCAATGTAACTTGTAGGAATTGACCGTGCAGCCGCGGGACTCCAGATGTGAGAATACGATGGTAATTTACATATTTCTAGACTTAGGCTTAAAATCATAGCGTTAGAGGGTGAAAACTCAAAACAGTCCCCGAACAGCCCCGTGGGTGGCGCCAACACCCCCCACGGGACCAATGTAACTCGTAAGAACTGACCATGCAGCCACGGGACTCCCATTTTGATTGTACGATAGTAATTTCATATTTCTAGACTTAGGCTTAAAAACATGGCGTTAGAGGGTGAAAACTCGAAACAACCCCCGACCGTCCCCGTTGGTGGCACCAACACCTCCCACGGGACCAATGTAACTTATAGGAACTAACCACACAGCCGCGAGACTCCCAGTTTGAGAGTACGAAGGTATTTTGCATATTTCTAGACTTAGGATTAAAAACATGGCGTTAGAGGTTGAAAACTCAAAATAACCCCCAAACGGCCCCATGGGTGGCACCAACACCTCCCATGGGATTTATGAAACTCGTAGGAACTGACCGTGCAGCCGCGGGACTCCCGATTTGAGAATACGATGGTAAGTTGCCTACTTCTAGACTTAAGCATAAAATCATTGCGTTAAAGGGTGAAAATTCGAAACAGCCCCCAACCGTCTTCGTGGGTGGAACTAACACCTCCCACGGGACCAATGTAACTCGTAGGAACTGACCACGCAGCCGCGAGACTCCCGGTTTGAGAGTACGACGATAATTTGTATATTTCTAGACTTAGGCTTAAAATCATGGCGTTAGGGGATGAAAACTATAAACAACCCCCGCCCGTCCCCGTGGGTGGTACTAACACCTCCCACGGGACCAATGTAACTCGTAGGAATTGACCGCGCAGCCGCGGGACTCCTGATTTGAGAATACGAAGGTGATTTGCATATTTCTAGACTTAGGCTTAAAAACATGGCGTTAGAGGGTGAAACCTCGAAACAGCCCCCGATCGTCCCCGAGGGTGGCACCAACACCTCCCACGGGACCAATGTAACTCGTAGGAACTGATCACGCAGCCGCGGGACTCCCGGTTCGAGAGTACGATGGTAATTTGCATATTACTAGACTTAGGCTTAAAAACATGAAGTTAGAGGGTGAAAATTCAAAACAACCCCCGAATGGGCCCGTGGGTGGCACCAACACCTCCAACGGGACCAACGTAACTCAAAGGAACTGACCACGCAGCCACATGATTCCCGGTTTGAGAGTACGACGGTAATTTGCATAATCCTAGACTTAGGCTTAAAACAATGGCGTTAGAGGGTAAAAACTGGAAACAGCCCCCGAACGTCCCCGTGGGAGGCACCAACACCTCCCATTGGACCAATGTAACTCGTAGGAACTCACCACGCAGCCACGGGACTCTCGGTTTGAGAAGACGAAAATAATTTGCATATTTCTAGACCTAGGTATAAAAATATGGCGTTAGAGGGTGAAAACTCGAAACAGTCCCCAAACAGCCCTGTGGGTGGTGCCAACACCTCCCACGTGACCAATATAACTCGTAGGAACTGACTACGCAGCCGCGGGACTCTCGGTTTGAGAGAACAACGGTAATTTGCATATTTCTACACTTAGGCTTAACAACATGGTGTTAGAGGGTGAAAGCTCGAAACAACCCCCGACCGTCCTCGTGGATGGCACCAACACCTCCCACGGGACCAATGTAACTCGTAGGAACTCACCGCGCAGCCGCGGGTCTCCCGGTTTGAGAATACGATGATAATTTGCATATTTCTAGACTTAGGCTTAAAAACATGGCGTTAGAGGGTGAAAACTCGAAGCAGCCACAGACCGTCCACGTGGATGGCACCAACACCTCCCACGGGACCAATGTAACTCGTAGAAATAGATCACGCAGTCGCATGACACCCAGTTTTAGAGTACGATAGTAATTTGTGAAGTTTTAGACTTAGACTTAAAAATATGACGTTAGAGGGTTAAAACTGGAAACAGCCCCCGAATGTCCCCGTGGGTGACACCAACACCTGCCACGGGACCAATGTAACTCGTAGGAACTGACCATGCATCCGCGGGTCTTCGGGTTTGAGAATACGATGATAATTTGCATATTTCTAGACTCGGGCTTAAAAACATGGCGTTAAAGGGTGAAAACTCGAAACAGTCCCTGAACAACCCCGTTGGTGGCACCAACACCTCCCACGGGACCAATGTAACTTATAGGAACTAACCCCACAACCGTGAGACTCCCGATTTGAGATTACGACGGTAATTTCCATATTTCTAGACTTAGGATTAAAAACATGGCGTTAGAGGGTAAAAACTCGAAATAACCCCCGAACGGCCCCGTGGGTGGTACCAACACCTCCTACGGGACCAATGTAACTCGTAGGAATTGACCGTGCAGCCGCGGGACTCCCGAATTGAGAATACGATGGTAATTTGTATATTTCTAGACTTAAGCGTAAAAACATTGTGTTAGAGGGTGAAAACTCGAAACAGCCCCCGACCGTCTCCGTGGGTGGCACTCACACCTCCCACGGGACTAATGTAACTCGTAGGAACTGACCACGCAGCCGCGGGACTCCCGGTTTGAGAGTATGGTGGTAATTTGTATATTTCTAGACTTACGCTTAAAAACATGGCGTTAGGGGATGAAAACTAGAAACAACCCCCAACCGTCCCCGTGGGTGGCACCAACACCTCCCACGGGACGAATGTAACTCGTAGGACTTGACCGCGCAGCTTCGGGACTCCCGATTTGAGAATACGATGGTAATTTGCATATTTCTAGACTTAGGCTTAAAAACATGGCATTAGAGGGTGAAAACTCGAAACAGTCCCCGAACAGCCCCGTGGGTGGCGCCAACATCTCCCACGAGACCAATGTAACTCGTAAGA
Organism: Sambucus nigra; assembly: GCA_949130495.1. Classification (NCBI taxonomy): domain Eukaryota; kingdom Viridiplantae; phylum Streptophyta; class Magnoliopsida; order Dipsacales; family Adoxaceae; genus Sambucus; species Sambucus nigra. The sequence goes on along the minus strand of OX422209.1, from coordinate 387,347,411 downwards.
ACTCACCATGCAACCACGGGACTCCCGTTTTGAGAGTACGACAGTAATTTGCATATTTCTAGACTTAGGCTTAAAAACATGGCGTTAGAGGGTGAAAACTCGAAACAACCCCCGACCGTCCCTGTTGGTGGCACCAACACCTCCCACGGAACCAATGTAACTTGTAGGAACTGACCACACAGTCGCGAGACTCTCGGTTTGAGAGTACGACGATAATTTCAATATTTCTAGACTTAGGATTAAAAACATGGCGTTAGAGGGTGAAAACTCGAAATAACCCCCGAACGGCCCCACGGGTGGCACCAACACCTCCCATGGGACCAATGTAACTCGTAGGAACTGACCGTGCAGCCGCGGGACTCCCGATTTGAGAATATGACGGTAATTTGCATATTTGTAGACTTAAGCGTAAAAATATTGCGTTAGAGGGTGAAAACTCGAAACAGCCCCCGACCGTCGCCGTGGGCGGCACTAACACCTCCCACGGGATCAATGAAACTCGTAGGAACTGACCACGTACCCGTGGGACTCCCGGTTTGAGAGTACGAAGGTAATTTGTATATTTCTAGACTTAGGCTTATAAACATGGCGTTAGGGGATGAAAACTAGAAACAACCCCCGACCGTCCCCGTGGGTGGCACCAACACCTCCCACGGGACCAATGTAACTTGTAGGAATTGACCGTGCAGCCGCGGGACTCCCGATGTGAGAATACGATGGTAATTTGTATATTTCTAGACTTAGGCTTAAAATCATAGCGTTAGAGGGTGAAAACTCAAAACAGTCCCCGAACAGCCCCGTGTGTGGCGCCAACACCCCCCACGGGACCAATGTAACTCGTAAGAACTGACCATGCAGCCACGGGACTCCCATTTTGATTGTACGATAATAATTTCATATTTCTAGACTTAGGCTTAAAAACATGGCGTTAGAGGGTGAAAACTCGAAACAACCCCCGGCCGTCCCCGTTGGTGGCACCAACACCTCCCACGGGACCAATGTAACTTATAGAAACTGACCACACAGCCGCGAGACTCCCAGTTTGAGAGTACGAAGGTAATTTGCATATTTCTAGACTTGGGATTAAAAACATGGCGTTAGAGGTTGAAAACTCAAAATAACCCCCAAACGGCCCCATGGGTGGCACCAACACCTCCCACGGGATTAATGAAACTCGTAGGAACTGACCGTGCAGCCGCGGGACTCTCGATTTGAGAATATGATGCTAAGTTGCCTACTTCTAGACTTAAGCGTAAAAACATTGCGTTAAATGGTGAAAACTCGAAACAGCCCCCGACCGTCGCCGTTGGTGGCACTAACACCTCCCACGGGATCAATGAAACTCGTAGGAACTGACCACGTAGCCGTGGGACTCCCGGTTTGAGAGTACGAAAGTAATTTGTATATTTCTAGACTTAGGCTTATAAACATGGCGTTAGGGGATGAAAACTAGAAACAACCCCCGACCGTCTTCGTGGGTGGAACTAACACCTCCCACGGGACCAATGTAACTCGTAGGAACTGACCACGCAGCCGCGAGACTCTCGGTTTGAGAGTACGACGATAAGTTGTATATTTCTAGACTTAGGCTTAAAATCATGGCGTTAGGGGGTGAAAACTATAAACAACCCCCGCCCGTCCCCGTGGGTGGTACTAACACCTCCCACGGGACCAATGTAACTCGTAGGAATTGACCGCGCAGCCGCGGGACTCCCGATTTGAGAATAAGAAGGCGATTTGCATATTTCTAGACTTAGGCTTAAAAACATGGCGTTAGAGGGTGAAAACTCGAAACAGCCCCCGATCGTCCCCGTGGGTAGCACCAACACCTCCCACGGGACCAATGTAACTCGTAGGAACTGATCACGCAGCCGCGGGACTCCCGGTTGGAGAGTACGATGGTAATTTGCATATTTCTAGACTTAGGCTTAAAAACATGAAGTTAGAGGGTGAAAATTCAAAACAACCACCAAATGGGCCCGTGGGTGGCACCAACACATCCAACGGGACCAACGTAACTCGTAGGAACTGACCACGCAGCCGCAGGATTCCCGATTTGAGAGTACGACGGTAATTTGCATAATCCTAGACTTAGGCTTAAAACAATGGCGTTAGAGGGTGAAAACTGGAAACAACCCCCGAACGTCCCCGTGGGAGGCACCAACACCTCCCACTGGACCAATGTAACTCGTAGGAACTCACCGCGCAGCCACGGGACTCTCGGTTTGAGAAGACAAAAATAATTTTCATATTTCTAGACCTAGGTATAAAAATATGGCGTTAGAGGGTGAAAACTCGAAACAGTCCCCAAACAGCCCCGTGGGTGGTGCCAACACGTCCCACGTGACCAATATAACTCGTAGGAACTGACTACGCAGCCGCGGGACTCCCGGTTTGAGAGAACAACGGTAATTTGCATATTTCTACACTTAGGCTTAACAACATGGCGTTAGAGGGTGAAAGCTCGAAACAACCCCTGACCGTCCTCGTGGGTGGCACCTACACCTCCCACGGGACCAATGTAACTCGTAGGAACTCATCGCACAGCCGCGGGTCTCCCGGTTTGAGAATACGATGATAATTTGTATATTTCTAGACTTAGGCTTAAAAACATGGCGTTAGAGGGTGAAAACTCGAAGCAGCCACAGACCGTCCACGTGGATGGCACCAACACCTCCCACGGGACCAATGTAACTCGTAGGAATAGATCACGCAGCCGCAGGACACCCAGTTTTAGAGTACGATAGTAATTTGCGAAGTTTTAGACTTAGGCTTAAAACCATGGTGTTAGAGATTGAAAACTGGAAACAGCCCCCGAACGTCCCCGTGGGTGACACCAACACCTGCCACGGGACCAATGTAACTCGTAGGAAATAACCATGCATCCGCGGGACTCCGGGTTTGAGAATACGATGATAATTTGCATATTTCTAGACTTAGGCTTAAAAACATGGCGTTAGAGGGTGAAGACTCGAAATCGTCCCCGAACAGCCCCGTGGGTGGCGACAACACCTCCCACAGGACCAATGTAACTCATAGGAACTGACCATACAGTCGCAGGACTCCCAATTTGAGAGTACGACGGTAATTTGCATATTTCTAGACTTAGACTTAAAAATATGACGTTAGAGGGTGAAAACTCGAGACAACCCCCGACCGTCCTCGTGGGGGGCACCAACACCTCCCACGGGACCAATGTAACTCGTAAGAATTGACCGCGCAGCCGTGGGACTCCCGGTTTGAGAATACGACTGTAATTTGCATATTTCTAGACTTATAATTAAAATCATGGCGTTAGAGGGTGAAAAATCGAAATAACCCCCGAACGGCCCCGTGGGTGGCACCAACACCTCCCACGGGACCAATATAACTCGTAGGAACTGACCATGCAGCGGCGGAACTCTTAATTTGAGAATACGACGGTAATTTGCATATTTCTAGACTTAAGCAAAAAAACATTGCGTTAAAGGTTGAAAACTCGAAACAGCCCCTACCCTCTCCGTGGGTGGCACTAACACCTCCCACGGGACCAATGTAACTCGTAGGATCTGACCACGCAGCCGCCGGACTCCCGGTTTGAGAGTACGATGGTAATTTGTATATTTTTAGACTTAGCCTTAAAACCATGGCGTTAGGGGGTGAAATCTAGAAACAACCCCCGACCGTCCCCGTGGGTGGCACCAACACCTCCCACGGGACCAATGTAACTCGTAGGAATTGACCGCGTAGCCGCGGGACTCCCGATTTCAGAATACGATGGCAATTTGCATATTTCTAGACCTAGGCTTAAAAACATGGCATTAGAGGGTGAAAACTCGAAACAGTCCCCGAACAGCCCCGTGGATGGCGCCAACACCTCCCACAGGACCAGCGTAACTCAAAGAACTGACCAACACCTCCCACGGGACCAATGTAACTTATAAAAACTTACAACACAGTCGCGAGACTCCCGGTTTGAGAGTACGACGGTAATTTGCATATTTATAGACTTAGGATTAAAAACATGGCGTTAGAGGATGAAAACTCGAAATAACCCCCGAACGGCCCCGTGGGTGGCACCAGCACCTCCCACGGGACCAATGTAACTCGTAGGAACTGATCGTGCAGCCGCGGGACTCCTAATTTGAGAATACGACGGTAATTTGCATATTTCTAGACTTAAGAATAAAAACATTGCGTTAGAGGTTGAAAATCCGAAACAACCCCCGACCGTCTCCGTGGGTGGCACTAACACCTCCCACGGGACCAATGTAACTCGTAGGAATTGACCACGTAGCCGCCGGACTCCCGGTTTGAGAGTACGACGGTAATTTGTATATTTCTAGACTTAGGTTTAAAAACATGGCGTTAGAGGGTTAAAACTCAAAATAACCCCCGAACGGCCCCGTGGGTGGCACCAGCACCTCCCACGGGACCAATGTAACTAGTAGGAACTGACCATGCAGCCGCGGGACTCTTAATTTGAGAATACAACGGTAATTTGCATATTTCTAGACTTAAGCAAAAAAACATTGCGTTAAAGGTTGAAAACTCGAAACAGCCCCTACCCTCTCCGTGGGTGGCACTAACACCTCCCACGGGACCAATGTAACTCGTAGGATCTGACCACGCAGCCGCCGGACTCCCGGTTTGAGAGTACGATGGTAATTTGTATATTTTTAGACTTAGCCTTAAAACCATGGCGTTAGGGGGTGAAATCTAGAAACAACCCCCGACCGTCCCCGTGGGTGGCACCAACACCTCCCACGGGACCAATGTAACTCGTAGGAATTGACCGCGTAGCCGCGGGACTCCCGATTTCAGAATACGATGGCAATTTGCATATTTCTAGACCTAGGCTTAAAAACATGGCATTAGAGGGTGAAAACTCGAAACAGTCCCCGAACAGCCCCGTGGTTGGCGCCAACACCTCCCACGGGGCCAATGTAACTCGTAAGAACTGACCACACAGCCACGGGACTCCCGTTTTGAGAGTACGACGGTAATTTACATATTTATAGACTTAGGATTAAAAACATGGCGTTAGAGGTTGAAAACTCGAAATAACCCCCGAACGGCCCCATGGGTGGCACTAACACCTCCCACGGGAACAATGTAACTCGTAGGAACTAACCGTGTAGCCGCGGGACTCCCGATTTGAGAATATGATGGTAAGTTGCATACTTCTAGACTTAAGTGTAAAAACATTGCGTTAGAGGGTGAAAACTCAAAACAGCCCCCGACCGTCTCCGTGGGTGGCACTAACACCTCCCACGAAACCAATGTAACTCGTAGGAACTGACCACGCAGACGCAAGACTCGCGGTTTGAGAGTACGATGGTAATTTGTATATTTCTAGACTTAGGCTTAAAAACATGGCGTTAGGGGGTGAAAACTATAAACAACCCCCAACCGTCCCCGTGGGTGGCACCAACACCTCCCCTAGGACCAATGTAACTCGTAGGAATTGACCGTGCAGCCGCGGGACTCCCGATGTGAGAATACGATGGTAATTTTTATATTTCTAGACTTGGGCTTAAAAACATGGCGTTAGAGGTTGAAATCTTGAAACAACCCCCGAATGGGCTCGTAGGTGGCACCAACACCTCCAACGGAACCAATGTAACTCGTAGGAACTGACCACGCAGCCGCGGGACTCCCGGTTTGAGAGTACGATGGTAATTTGCATATTTCTAGACTTGGGCTTAAAACAATGGCGTTAGGGGATGAAAACTAGAAACAACCCCCGACCGTCCCCGTGGGAGGCACCAACACCTCCCACGGGACCAATGTAACTCGTATGAATTGCCCGCGCAGCCGCGGGACTCCCGATTTGAGAATACGATGATAATTTTCATATTTCTAGACCTAGGCTTAAAAACATGGCGTTAGAGGGTGAAAACTCGAAATAGTCCCCGAACAGCCCCGTGGGTGGCGCCAACACCTCCCACAGGACCAACGTAACTCGTAGGAACTGGCCATGCAACCACAGGACTCCCGGTTTGAGAGAACAACGGTAATTTTCATATTTATAGACTTAGGCTTAAAAACAAGGCGTGAAGAGGGTGAAAATTCGAGACAACCCCCGACCGTCCCCGTTGGTGGCACTAACACCTCCCACGGGACCAATGTAAGTCGTAGGAACTGACCACAAGTCGTAAGTCTCTCGGTTTAAGAGTACGACGGTAATTTGCATATTTATAGACTTAGGCTTAAAAACATGGCGTTAGAGGGTGAAAACTCGAAATAACCCCCGAACGGCCCCGTGGGTGGCACCAGCACCTCCCACAGGACCAATGTAACTAGAAGGAACGGATCGCGCAGCCGCGGGACTGCCGGTTTGAGAATACGACGGTAATTTGCATATTTCTAGACTTAAGCATAAAAAGATCGCGTTAGAGGTTGAAAACTCGAAACAGCCCCTGACCGTCTCCCTGGGTGGCACTAACACCTCCCACGGGACCAATGTAACTCGTAGGAATTGACCACGCAGTCGTCGGACTCCCGGTTTGAGAGTACGACGGTAATTTGTATATTTCTAGACTTAGGCATAAAAACATGGCGTTAGGGGGTGAAATCTAGAAGCAACCCCCGACCGTCCCCGTGGGTGGCACCAACACCTCCCACGGGACCAATATAACTCGTAGGAATTGACCGCCCAGCCGCGGGACTCCCGATTTGAGAATACGACGGTAATTTACATATTTCTAGACCTAGGCTTAAAAACATAGCATTAGAGGGTGAAAACTCGAAACAGTCCCCGAACAGCCCCGTGGTTGGCGCTAACACCTCCCACGGTGCCAATATAACTCGTAAGAACTGACCATGCAGCCACGGGACTCCCGTTTTGAGAGTACGACAGTAATTTGCATATTTCTAGACTTAGGCTTAAAAACATGACGTTAGAGCGTGAAAACTTGAATCAACCCCCGATTGTCCTCGTTGGTGGCATCAACACCTCCCACGGGACCAATGTAACTCGTAGGAACCGACCGCGCAGCTGCGAGACTCCTAGTTTGAGAGTACGATGGTAATTTGCATATTTATAGACTTTGTATTAAAAATATGGCGTTAGAGGGTAAAAACTCGAAATAACCCCCCGAACGGCCCCGTGGGTGGCACCAACACCTCCCACGGGACCAATGTAACTTGTAGGAATTGACCGTACAGTCGCGGTACTCCCGATTTGAGAATACGACGGTAAGTTGCATACTTCTAGACTTAAGCGTAAAAATAGTGCGTTAGAGGGTGAAAACTCTAAACAGCCCCCGACCGTCTCCGTGGGTGGCACTAACACCTCCCACGGGACCAATGTAACTCGTAGGAACTGACGACGCAGCCACGAGACTCGCGGTTTGAGAGTACAACGGTAATTTTTATATTTCTAGACTTAGGCTTAAAAACATGGCGTTAGGGGGTGAAACTATAAACAACCCCCAACCATCTCTGTGGGTGGCACCAACACCTCCCACGGGACCAATGTAACTCATAGGAATTGACCGCGCAGCCGCGGGACTCCCGATTTGAGAATACGACGGTGATTTGCATATTTCTAGACTTAGGCTTAAAAACATGGCGTTAGAGGGTGAAAACCCGAAACAGCCCTCGATCGTCCCCGTGGGTGGCAGCAACACCTCCCACGGGACTAATGTAACTCGTAGGAAATGATCACACAGCCGCGGGACTCTGGGTTTGAGAGTACGACGGTAATTTACATAATTCTAGACTTAGGTTTAAAAACATGAAGTTAGAGGGTGAAAACTCGAAACAACCCCCGAATGGGCCCGTGGGTGGCACCAACACCTCCAACGGGACCAATGTAACTCTTAAGAACTGACCACGCAGCCGCAGGATTCCCGGTTTGAGAGTACGATGGTAATTTGCATATTTCTAGACTTGGGCTTAAAACAACGGCGTTAGAGGGCGAAAACTGGAAACAACCCCTAAACGTCCCCGTGGGAGGCACCAACACCCCCCACAGGACCAATGTAACTCGTAGGAACTCACCACGCAGCCGCAGGAGTCCCGGTTCGAGAATACGACGATAATTTGCATATTTCTAGACCTAGGTATAAAAACATGGTGTTAGAGGGTGAAAACTCGAAACAGTCCCCGAACAGCCCCGTGGGTGGTGCCAACACCTCCCACGTGACCAATGTAACTCGTAGGAACTGACCATGCAGCCGCGGGACTCCCAGTTTGTGAGAACAACGGTAATTTGCATATTTATAGACTTAGGCTTAAAAACATGGCGTTAGAGGGTGAAAACTCGAAACAACCCCCGACCGTCCCCGTGGGTGGCACCAACACCTTCCACAGGACCAATGTAACTCGTAGGAACTGACCACAAGCCGTGAGTCTCTCGGTTTGAGAGTACGACGATAATTTGCATATTTATAGACTTAGACTTAAAAACATGGCGTTAGAGGGTGAAAACTCGAAACAACCCCCGAACGGCCCCATGGGTGCCACCAACACCTCCCACGGGACCAATGTAGCTAGAAGGAATGGATCGCGCAGCTGCGGGACTACCGGTTTGAGAATACGATGGTAATTTGCATATTCCTAGACTTAAGCGTAAAAACATTGCGTTAGAGGGTGAAAACTCTAAACAACCCCGACTGTCCCCGTGGGTGGCACCAACACCTCCCACGGGACCAATGTAACTCGTAGGAACTGACCACACAGGCGGGAGACTCCCGATTTGAGAGTACGACGATAATTTGCATATTTATAGACTTAGGCTTAAAAACATGGAGTTAGAGGGTGAAAACTCGAAACAACCCCCGAACGACCCCGTGGGTGGGACCAACACCTCCCACGCGACCAATGTAACTAATTGGAACTGACTGCGTAGCCGCGGGACTCCCGGTTTGAGAATACGACGGTAATTTGCATATTTCTAGACTTTTGTTTAAAAACATGACGTTAGAGGGTGAAAACTGGAAACAGCCCCCGACCGTCCCCGTGGGTGGGACCAACACCTCCCACGCGACCAATGTAACTCGAAGGAACTGACCACGCAGCTGCGGGACTCCCGGTTTGAGAGTATGACAGTAATTTGTATATTTCTAGACTTAGGCTTAAAACCATGGCGTTAGAGGGTGAAATCTCGAGACAACCCTCGACCGTCCCTGTGGGTGACACTAACACCTCCCACGGGACCAATGTAACTCGTAGGAACCAACCGCGCATCTGCGAGACTCCTAGTTTGAGAATACAACTGTAATTTTCATATTTCTAGACTTAAGCAAAACATGGTGTTGAAGGGTGAAAACTCGAAACAACCCCTGGACGTCCCCGAAAGTGGCACCAACACCTCCCACGGGACCAATATAACTCGTAGAAACTGATCACGCAGCCACGGAACTCCCGGTTTGAGAATACGATGATAATTTGCCTATTTCTAGACTTAGGTTAAAAAAACATGGCGTTAGACGGTGAAAACTAGAAACAGCCCCCGAACAGGCCCGTGGGTGGCGCCAACACCTCCGACGGGATCAATGTAACTCGTAAGAAGAGACCATGCAGCCGCGGGACTCCCGGTTTTAGAGTACAACGGTAATTTGCATATTTCTAGACTTAGGCTTAAAAACATGGAGCTAGAGTGTGAAAAATCGAAACAACCCCCGACCGTCCCCGTGGGTGGCACCAACACCTCCCACGGGTCCAATGTTACTCGTAGGAATTGACCACACAGCCGCGAGACTCCTGGTTTGAGAGTACGACAGTAATTTGTATATTTCTAGACCTAGGCTTAAAAACATGGAGTTAGAGGGTGAAAATGGGAAACAACCCCCGAACGGCCCTGTGGGTGGCACCAACACCTCCCACGGGACCAATGTAACTCGTAGGAACTGACTGCGCAGCCGCAGGACTCCCGGTTTGAGAATACGATGGTAATTTGCATATTTCTAGACTTAAGCGTAAAAACATGGCGTTAGAGGGTCAAAACTCAAAACAGCCCCCAACCATCCCCATGGGTGGCACCAACACCTCCTACGGGACCAATGTAACTCGTAGGAACTGACCACGTAGCCGCGGGAATCCCGGTTTGAGAGTACGACGGTAATTTGTATATTTCTAGACATTGGATTAAAAACATGGCGTTAGAGGGTGAAAACTTGAAACAACACCCGATCGTCCCCGTGGGTGCCACTAACACCTCTCGTGGGACGAATGTAACTCGTAGGAACTGACCGCGCAGCCGCGGGCCCCCCGGTTTGAGAATACGATTTTAATTTGCGTATTTCTAGACTTAGGTTTAAAAACATAGCGGTAGACGGTGAAAACTCGAAACAGCCCCTGAACAGCCCCGTAGGTGGCGCCAACACCTCCTATGGGACCAATGTAACTCGTAAGAACTGACCATGCAGCCGCGGGACTCCCGGTTTGAGAGTACGATGGTAATTTCCATATTTCTAGACCTAGGCTTAAAAACATGGCGTTAGAGGGAGAAAACTCGAAACAACCCCCGACCGTCCCTGTGGGGGGCACCAATACCTCCCAAGGGACCAATATAACTCTTAGGAATCGACAACACAGCCGCGAGACTACCGGTTTGAGAGTACGATGATAATTTGCATATTTCTAGACTTAGGCTTAAAAATATGGCGTTAAAGGGTGAAAACTCGAAACAATCCCCAAACGGACCCATGGGTGGCACCAATAACTCCCATGGGACCAATGTAACTCGTAGGAACTGACCGCACAGCCGCGGTACTCCCGATTTGTGTGTATGACGGTAATTTGTATATTTCTAGACTTAAGCGTAAAAACATGGCGTTAGAGGGTGAAAACTCCAAACAGCCCCCGACCGTCCCCATGGGTGCCACCAACACCTCCCACGGGACCAATGTAACACGTAGGAACTGATCGCACAGCCGCGGGTCTCCCGGTTTCAGAATACGACGGTAATTTTCTTATTTACAGACTTAGGCTTAAAAACATGGCGTTAGAGGGTGAAAACTCAAAACAGCCCCCGACCGTCCCCGTGGGTGGCACCAACACCTCCCACGGGACCAATGTAACTCGTAGGAACTGATCGCGCAGCCGCGGGTCTCCCGGTTTGAGAATACAACGGTAATTTGCTAATTTTTAGACTTAGGCTTAAAAACATGGCGTTAGAGGGTGAAAACTCGAAACAGTCCACGACCGTTGCCCCTGGGTGGCACCAACACCTCCCACGGGACAAATATAACTCGTAGGAACTGACCACGCAGCTGAGGGATATCCGGTTTTAGAGTATGATGGTAATTTGCATATTTCTAGACTTAGGCTTACAAACATCGCGTTAGAGCGTGAAAACTCAAAACAACGCCCGACCGTCCGCTTGGGTGGCACCAACACCTCCCACGGGACCAATATAACTCGTAGAAACTGACCGCGTAGCCGTGAGACTTCCGGTTTGAGAATATGATGTTAATTTGCATATTTTTGGACTTAAGCAAAACATGGCGTTAGAGGGTGAAAACTCGAAACATCCTCCGAACATCCCCGTGGGTGGCACCAACACCTCCCACGGGACCAATTTAACTCGTAGAAACTGACCACTCAGCCGCGGGACTCTCGATTTCAGAATACGGCGATAATTTGCCTATTTATAGACTTAGGCTTAAAAACGTTGCGTTCGACGGTGAAAACTCAAAATAACCCCCGAGCAGCCCCGTGAGTGGCACCAACACCTCCCACGGGACCAATGTAACTCGTAGGAACTAACCACGCAGCCGCGGAAATCTCGATTTGAGAGTACGACTATAATTTGCATATGTCTATACTTAGGCTTAAAAACATGTCGTTAGAAGGTGAAAATTCGAAACAGCCCTCGAACGTCCCCGTGGGTGGCACCAACACCTCCCACGGGACCAATGTAACTCGTAGGAACTGACCACACAGCCGCGGGACTCTCGGTTTGAGAATACGATGGAAATTTGAATAATTCTAAGCTTAGGCTTAAAACCATGGCGTTGGAGGATGAAAACTCGAAACAGCCCCCGAACGGCCCCGTGGGTGGAACCAACACCTCCTACGGGACCAATGTAACTCGTAGGAAGTGACCATGCAGCCGCGAGACTCCCAATTTGAGAGTACGATAGTAATTTGAACAATTCTATACTTAGGCTTAAAAATATGGCGTTAGAAGGTGAAAAATCCAAACAACCCCCGATTATCCTCGTGGGTGGCACCAACACCTCCCACGGGACCAATGTAACTCGTAGGAACTGACCGCGCAGCCGCGAGACTCCCGATTTGAGAATACGACGGTAATTTGCATATTTTTAGACTTAAGCAAAACATGGCATTAGAGGGTGAAAACTAAAAAAAAACGCGACCGTCCTCGTGGGTGGCACCAACACCTCCCTCGGGACCAATATAACTCGTAAGAACTGACCACGTAGCTGCGGGACTCCCGAATTGAGAGTACGATGGTAATTTGCATATTTCTAGACTTAGGCTTAAAAACATGGCATTAGAGGGTGAAAACTCGACACATCCCCCGAACTTCCCCGTGGGTGGCACTAACACCTCCCACGGGACCAATGTAACTCGTAGGAACTGACCATGCAGTCGCGGGACTATCGGTTTGAGAATACAATGATAATTTGTATATTTGTAGACTTAGGCTTAAAAACATGGCGTTAGAGGGTGAAAACTCGAAACATCCCCCGAACGGCCCCGTGGGTGGCACGAACACCTCCCACGAGGCCAATGTAACTCGTAGGAACTGACCATGCAGCCACGGGACTCCCGGTTTGAGAGTACAACGGTAATTTGCATATCTTTTGGCTTTGGCTTAAAAACATGGTGTTCGAGGGTGAAAACTCGAAACAACCCCCGACCGTCCCCGTGGGTGGCACCAACACATCCCACGGGGCCAATGTAACTCGTAAGAACTGATCATGCAGCCGCGAGACTCCCGATTTGAGAATACAACGGTAATTTTCATATTTCTAGATTTAAGCAAAACATGGCGTCAGAGGGTAAAAACTCGAAACAACCCCCGACCGTCCCCGTGGGTGGCACCAACACCTCCCACGGGACCAATGTAACTCGTAGGAACTGACCACGCAGCCGCGGGACTCCCGGTTTGTGAGTACGATGGTAATTTGTATATTTCTAGACTTAGGCTTAAAAACATGGTGTTAGAGGGGGAAAACTCGAGACAACCCCCGAACGGCCCCGTGGGTGGCACCAATAGCTCCCACGGGACCAATGTAACTTGTAGGAACTGATCGCGCAGCCGCGGGACTCCCGATTTGAGAATACGATGGTAATTTGCATATTTCTAGACTTAAGAAAAACATGGCGTTAGATGGTGAAAACTCGAAACAACCCCCGAACGTCCCCGTGGGTGGCACCAACACCTCCCACGGGACTAATGTAACTCGTAGGAACTAACCACGCAGCCGCGGGTCTCCCAATTTGAGTGTACAACGGTAATTTGTATATTTCTAGACTTAGGCTTAAAAACATGTCGTTAGAGGGTGAAAACTCGAAACAACCCTCGAATGGCCCCGTGGGTGGTACCAACACCTCTCACGGGACCAATGTAACTCGTAGGAACTGACCCCGCAGCTGCAGGTCTCCCGGTTTGAGAATATGACATTAATTTGCATATTTCTAGACATATGCTTAAAAACATGGTGTTAGAGGGTGAAAACTCGAAACAACCCCCGAACATCCCCGTGGGTGGAACCAACACCTCCCACGGGACCAATGTAACTCATAGGAACTGACCTCGCAGCCGCAGGTCTCTCGGTTTGGGAATACGACGGTAATTTGTATATTTCTACTTGGTTACTGATAATTTTAACTCATATATGCAATTTTTCAGCTTGATTAAATTTTTTGTAAAACTACTTGGTTACTGATATTTTTTTTATGTATCCTTTCATTTGTAGGATTTTTGCACGCGAAACAAACGAAGGAGGCAATGGTCTACGGCAAGAAAATTGCTTATATGTTGTGGACATTCAGGATTTTATTTTTTGTGTTACAGCCGTGCGGGCTTTTATTATTTAGTTTTATGGCCGTGCGGAGTTTTATTATTTGATTGTTGAATTTTATGGCCGTGCGGGCTTTATAATAAGTAGGTTTTACATTTACAGGTTTTGGAATGTCAAGAAAATAGAGGAAACTCTGCCCAATTTTTTTTTGGTCTGTGAATTATTAAGACGTGTAATATTTATAAGTTTGTATATATATTTGTTTATTAACAACGTTCTCGATTCGCAATTTGTGATTTTTTTATTGTTTTGCCAATAATAAATATTTGTAACACCTCGTACGCGTCAAACGTTACACGTAGCAACCGACGGTGCACTCACAGGACCCCCAATTTTAGGATTTGACCAAAAAAATATATTTTTTTACATTATAATTAAATATGGTCATGGACTTTGTCCATAACCATTTTTATTTTTTTGTCACGCATAAAAATGGTCGCGGACTTGGGCCGCGACCATTTTTTCGTCACGGTTGTGGGTCACGGACAAAGTCCGCGACCATTTTTTTAAAAATTTGTTTGTCACTGTCGTGGGTCGCGAACTTTGGCCGCGACCAATTTGTCACAGTTGTGGGTCATGGATGAGGGCCGCGACTAATTTTTTTTTATATTTTTTTGTCACGGTTGTGGGTCGCGGACTTTGGCCGCGACCAATTTGTCACGGCTGAGGGCCACGACCAATTTTTTTAATTTTTTTTGTCACGGTTGTGGGTCGCGAACTTTGGCCACGACCAATTTGTCACGGTTGAGGGCCGTGACCCGTCCCGGCATGGGTCACGGCCAAAGTCCGCGGCCATTTCCGTGACCCATCTCAGCCGTGACCATTTTTTGGTCACGGACTTGGGCCGCAACCCACGAAAATGGTCACACTCGAAATGGTCACGGCCCAAGTCCACGACCCACAGTTTTGGTCAGGGATTTTGGCCGTGACCAATCACCAGTTTTGGTGTAGTGAACCCACCATCGAGCTTGTGTTGTGTCTCAGAACACGATTTTCAAGCAACTGCTGCCCAAAATTAGCCTCTTGCAAATCAACACTTAAGAGATGTGTCCTGAGAAGAGTATAATGCCTATTGGAAGGCAGTAGCACTCGGGACATTACTACCGTCGATTGCCAGATATGTTAATGTAGGTTTGATTGGGGTTGGTTCAGTGGCACCTTCGATGTTGCGAATCCCACGAGCACCAGCACTGATAAATGGACCGCATGTGTATGAGACACAGTTCTCTATGGGTGGTTCTACGCACGTCCAACCATCGAAGCAGAATTGGACGGTTGACATCAGCCTACCGGAGGGGGCTTCATATACTATAGATGTCCCGAGACCTGAGTTTTAAACCAACGCACCTCCATCTCAATCTTTGACGCAGTTAGAATGGCGTGAGTCCTACATCGAAGCAGCAGATAACATTTGAGGTCTCCGTCATTTAATATTACACGAGACACGTTAGCGAGAGGATCAACTCAAAGCACGTGATGACCGCATTGAGGAGTTTGAGCGTAGACTAACACATTTTACTATTCCTAGTCGTGGTTTTGAGGAGGGTGGTACTAGTTCTAGTCGTCCGAGTGTTTAAAGACCACACCTAGCCCCACCCTCGGACCCCATCCTGATATATGACTCGCAACAAGCTTGGGGTAATTGATTGGGGTGTGACCCTTAAACGAGTTCACATGCAGATTTAGGTGCGGATTATGAGTTCGGCCCAGGGCGCCAGTGATGTATAATGTACTATTGAAAAATGTTATGAATAAATTTTGTATTAGTGTCTGAATTTAATTGTGATGATAAATGTTATGATGTATAATGTCTCATCTTTTTTTTTTCATTTATTACACATGGAATGATGACAACCAAGTTATTACACTGTTGTTTACTGTATTTATCTTGCAAAATATATGGCACTCAAAATATATGGTAAAAAATAGTACGATTGGACTCAAAATATATGACATCCGATTGGACTTTATCATTTATTAGTATTGAAATAATGACTTAAGTAATACAAACACATTTAAATATATGGTAAAATATATGACACTCGAAATATATGGTAATAAAATAATCATCACAACAATTATTCCGAAATAAATTTATCATTTCTTAGTATTGAAATAATGACTTAAGTAGTACAAACACTAATACATGATCGAAATGATTATTAGGAATATGTGTTCAAACGCTTAGGTCGAACCTAGTAGAAGTACAACATAATGGTTTCCCATTGTGCACTAAACATTTAGGTAAGTAAGATCGTTGCGTATCGGAATCAACATATTCTTCATTATAGTTTGATATATTTGGTTCGTACTCTTCCCCATCATTTTCATATATGCATTCCGAAAAGTAATCATAACCGAAATTGGTGTAGTTGAAAATGTCGTTATCTGATGCCAACGTAGAGTCGTTATATATGTTAATTAATTGGTCCTGAATGTGACGACCTGATAGCATCGCGCATTGTGCTTTGTGATAACGTTGTAGGCGCCTCTCCATCTGCCATATCTCTTCCTCTAATAAATCAAGACAAAATATATCCGCTTATTCGGGATACAATATTGGCCAAAGTGCGGAAGCCCGATTTTTTGGCACGGATATGTGATGGTAATGGCAAAGCACCTCCAGGTCACACCTTTCATCATATTTATCTGGCCACGTGAGATGTTCCCAAGGATACACAACTCCGTCTTCAGGTTTTGAATTGGGAGAGATTATGAATATATGACCAAAGTCATTGAGAAAATGTCGAGAAGTATCAATCATATATGTTTGGAAAATTAGTTTTTTCCCATACCAATCGTTACCAGTAATATCTGTGTAAGAGCCATTGTAAATGGAATAATAGTAGGGAGATCAAGCCATCTTTGAAATATAAGACAATGGTAGATAAAAAAATTGTTGCAATCCTTCTAATTTATTTATAGGTAATTTTAAACCTTCGAAGTTATAATTTTATTTTACAATGGTAACAAATATTTATAATATTACAAAGTCACACATACAAATGGAAAAGATAAAGTAACTTAACATAAAGCTGATGACGATTGTAAAACTATAATAAACAAAACTATAGTAAACTATAGTAAAATGACATACAGTAACTTGACAAACATAAAACTACAGGAAATAATATAACACACCTTCCAAGAAATTATCTGTAGCACACTTACCAATAGGATATAACACACATAAATTAAGATTTTATCTATAGGATATGATACATACAGTAAATAATAGAACACACATACCAAGATATTATCTGTAGCACACATACCAATAACAAGCTGAACCCAAAATGTGAATAACCGACACATGGAACCTTTAAAGTAAATAATTATAAATAGTTTTGTACCGTAAAACTATACATATAGAGTATAAATTAATTTGTAACATGCTACATCTAAAATAGTTTTGTACCGACACATGCTACATCTAAATTAATTTGTAACAAAATTATATCATGGACTCCTCTAGTTCTAGCGATGATGGACAAAATATTTTGCTCCAATATGTACAATTTAATGAAGGTGGATCATCCAATGATTCAGACGAGGAAATGATTATTATGATGGAGATTACCCGGTGGTGTGCTGAAACAAATATAATTCGCGATGGTAAAGAACTCGAAACGAGACGTCGAGTGAATCATAGGAGAGAAAGGGGACATGAAACACTTTGGGAAGATTACTTTGGGGAAGATAAGGTATATAACGAGTATTTTTCCCGAAGGAGATTTAGGATGCGTTATAGTGTTTTCAATCGCATCCTTGAATCTGTTTGCCTTTATGATAACTACTTTGTTCAGAAGAATGATGCTTGCGGTCGTCAAGGTTTAAGCTCTCATCAGAAAGTGTTGGGGGCAATTCGACTATTAGAGAATGAGGGTTCCCATGATGTGTGGTCTGAGCAGTACACTATGAGTGAAACCACTCTATTAGAAACTGTTATTAGATTTACAGAGGCAATTGTGAGAATTTTCGGTCCCCAGTAAGGCAGAAATCCGACACAAGGCGATGTCACAAGGTTACTAAAAAAAATGCAAATAAAGTTTTCCCAAGAATGCTAGGCAGCATTGATTGCATGCACTAGCGTTGGAAAAACTGCCCCACAACATGGCACACTCAATATAGTGGATATAAAGAGTCACCTACTATAATCCTTGAAGCGGTTGCCACGTACGACCTCTAGAGTTGGAAATTGTTATTCGGTGTGTCTGGTTCTTGCAACGATTTAAATGTCTTGCACTAGTCTAACATCTTCTAGGAATTGCATAATGGAAGGGAAGATCCAATTAATTACACTGTTAATGGAAATTCATACGACATAGGGTACTACCTTGGTGATGGCATTTACCCTCCCTACGCTACAATAGTTAAAACATTTAGGAACCAACAAGGGATTACACAAAAACAGAAATTATTTTACAAGTACCAAGAAGCGTGTACAAAAGATGTTGAACATTCTTTTGGTGTACTACAAGCCCGATTCTCTTTTGTTCGGGAACCTTGTAAATTATGGAATAGGGCATCATTATCAACCATAATGAAATCTTACATTATAGTGCACAATATGATTATTGACGATGAACGTAGAGACTGTCCATGGCAAAATGAATACGAACAGAATGATATAACACCTCAGATTTTGAGGGTCTAAACTAATTTCTATGACTACCTCACGCGAGATGCAAAGATAAGATATGCAACTAAACATCAACAGTTACGGAATGATTTAATGGAGCACATTGGAACACCCACGGTGATGAAATGGTGGGTTGAATAATTAAATGTATTTCTGATATTACTTGTGGCTATTCGATTTATTAGTTACATTTTCAATTCGTAATTGTACGATTTTTAATTTATAATTGTACGACTATTGAATTGAAACTAAAATTAATAAACAGTACTGACATTACATATATTTAAACGTTGACATTGGGTTTATTAAAATGCAAACTGGGTCACTGTACATATACTGAAAGTAAATGACGAAAATAAAAAAACGAGGATTCAATACAACTATAATAAAACTACTAGTCATTAATTGAACCGCTAGGACTTGACGCAGGGTTAGACGACCCGGCATAGTTCGATTGTAACTCAGAAATCGCAGCTTCTATGGCAGTTACCATCGTTGTTAGGTCGTTGAACCTTTTATAATGAAACTGCTTTTGCATATCATTCATATTGTTCATATCTAGCAACATGATGTACGACTTCTCTCGGCCTAGGCGCATGAGCCGATCTTATTTTTTGGTGATCTGATCTTGTTTTTTGGCGAGTTGATCAGCTCACTTCATCTCGATGAATGCATCCATTTGAGAGTCAAAATTAAGCCACTCCTGCTTGCTCTTAAACATTTCATTGAAGTCTTCCGAATGTTTGAGTACCGCCGTATTACAATCCAAGATGTCAGAATGTGCTCATTGATGTGCACGTTGTTTCTCACCCTTCCTGCCTGGGGGTCTATTCTGTATGTCTCGTACCCCCCGGAGTGTCATCTTCGCGTACAAGTGTAGGGTTGTCGTCGTTCCCCGCTGTGTTTTTCAATTCAATTTTGGTAAATCTTTTAAAATTTGATAGCAGTTATCGAACATGAAATGTTTGTTGGTTTCGGCGGGGTACGCGTCGCGTGCATCAGTAACCGCTTGGAACTCGTTCATCCCGATTCCCATATTCTTGAGTTCCAAGCGGGACGAACTTTGAACCTATGGGTGTCTACAGGCCTTTCTACAGAGTGAGAAGCTAATAATAATGATTTGATTGGAAATCATACAGGTCAGCAGGGACAACCAACAGGCCTGTAGACACCCATAGGTTCAAAGTTGTCCCAGTAAGCTTCCGGAGGTGCAGAAGTATAAGCGTGCAACAATGATTCCTTGTTGTGAATGTCCCACTTGTCCAATCTCTTCCTACGTGCAATAGTGATTCCTTAGGTACTTTGATTATTTCTAAGCCACATCGTATTTTCTGATCTTGAAAGATTTTGACGTCTCTTATATGATTTACGTTTTTTTCTATTCTAAAATTTGATATACTCATTTATTGGGTAACATTTTGTTTCCTATGTCTTTTCTAAACAATCGACAACAATAGTAGCTCAACCCTCTCCCTCTCTCTCTCTTACCCGATATCTCTGTTTTTACCTTTGTGTTTTTTTGGCTCTGATGTTGTCTTAAAACTAATTTGCGGGGATGATACGGTTTGAGGTGCAGCAAAAAGTTCCTATTGAGTTTAATATTTGATTTTGGAAGGAAGAATATAGGTTTTGGGTTTGATTGGTGTTAAATTGTTATACTCTGGTTCTTATAGTTTTAGTTCTTTGTATGATTTTAGTTTAATATTTGGGAAGTGATGGGCTGATATATAACTCTACAATACATGAAAAAGATATTTTGGTGTTTTTTATTGGTAGTTTAGTCGGGTATATCTGTTCTAGCCGAGATGCCTCTGTCACTCCCTTGCGTTTAATGCAGGTAATCAACATCTACATTAATTTCTTAGCTTCAAATATTCTTGAAAGTGAGTTTCGGTTCTTATCTTTTCAGACATAATACTAAGGTCAACATGGCTTATGGTAGCTGTTTTTTTATGATGTTCACTTTGTGTATTGTTCTATGATAGAAGAGAGAAATAACAGTGCAAGGAAAAAGGCTAGAAGATATGGATTTATGTTTTATGTGTTCTTAATTAGCTAGGTATGTTTAAGTAGGTGCACTGTTGTTGCGGCATGTAAATTCTTAAAAGGAGCTGTTGAGTGTGAGTTCTTAAAAGGAGTTGTTGAATGTGAGTTATTACGTAGGTGCACTGTTTTCTCCCTTTCTTTGTTCTCCAGAAACAAACCAACAAAGAGCACATGGGTTTTAAAAGGCCTTTTAAAATGAGGATACAATGTAAATAAAAATTAAATGCCAGACAAGAGGAGAAAGCCATGCAGAAAATGAGGAGAGAGAGAAAAATGGTTGCTCTGCATTCTGAAATGTGATTTAACGTTAAATACTGAGAAATAACGACGACTTGACAGGTTGAGCCTTCAAATTTTGGGACTCATGTCGCAACACCAGGGGCGTGTCTTGACCAAACTTCGTTACCGGTGGAGTCTTTCATACATACTTGCCTCTATATTGTTTTATTTTTTCACGATCTAAAATTGTTTTCATTGTTCTCAGATAGTTTCAGCTTTTATTTTATTTGAGGGATGAGTACTTCGGCTCAACAATCTCATCTTTTTTTCAGCTTTTGTTCTA
This sequence comes from Sambucus nigra, assembly GCA_949130495.1. Lineage (NCBI taxonomy): Eukaryota > Viridiplantae > Streptophyta > Magnoliopsida > Dipsacales > Adoxaceae > Sambucus > Sambucus nigra. The sequence goes on along the minus strand of OX422209.1, from coordinate 387,326,176 downwards.
CTTGAGTTTACTCAACTTATTAATGTTAATTGTTTGGAGAATTTGTGGTTGTGCCCCATCCCTGATCAAGTTCGTTCTCCATCTCTGATGTTAGCTGTTGTGAGGTTCTGATCCATCTCTAATGTCAACTGTTGTGAGGTTTGGGGCTGTTCATTTGCTTATCAGTCTATTGTTTCGACAGCTGCCCCGGGAGCTCAGTCGAAGCTTTAACCTCAGCAATTTTGATTTGAATGGATTTTATGTCCTGGGAGCTCAACCGAAGCTCTCATCTCTACATAAATTTCGACGTACACGCTTTGTTAGTTGAACCGAGGTGTTCAATTTTTTTTATTTAATGTTGGGGTTGGTGTTTTGTTGTTGGGTTGGTGTTTTTGTCCATTTACTTTTTTTGTATGAACATTGTAAAGATGTTGGGTCATATTGTTAAAATGGTTCAATAAATAATTCAATTAAAATACGATGAGGAATATTTTATTTGTTATTTTCATTAAATGCGAACATAATCAAATTAAAACACTATGAGGAATTTTTTTTATTTTACAGGCACAAATTTTTATTTTTATTTTATCAAAAACAAACATGATCCAAATAAAAACAATACGATTCAATCTTAATTTTTTGCCAAACATGTGCGTGATCTTATTAAAATGTGACATGGCATGAAATCCTATTTTTTAATGCAATATAAACTAGAACTAAGTAAAAGTAACATAAAATAATATAAAATATTTTTTTATATAATTGAGATTATCATACAGCAGAGTTAGTTACATTGAAGAGTTACAAAAGTCAAAAGAAAATGATGAATTTGGGGTGAAAAGTATGCAATGAGTCAACATATTAATCATGTTAGTTTAGTTTGGAGTTTAAGGTCAAAATGTATGGGGAGAGTTGAATATTTTAATAATGGAGCAAATATATTTGACTTTTAACAAGATTTATATTATGAGTAGTGATACTCTTATCGGATCTTAACCCCGGGTTAGTACAGGAGGCTCCTATTTCTTTTTTTCCTTAGTTTCTCATGTGAAAACTATTTAAAAAAAATATATTTTAATGTAAAAAATATTTTTTTTTGAAAAAAATTGTTTTAAAAAATAAAAGTTAGTTTAATATAAATAAAAAAAAACTTTTTTTTTACATTTTTAAACGGTTTTAAGAAATACGAAAATTGTTTTAAATGTTGTAATATTAAAAAAAAAATTAAGTTTAAAAATAAAGGGTGCCGCTGGCGTGAACCTTTAAAAACAAGAGAATATTGGGTAAATGATTGTTTGATGGACTAAATGAGTTAAAAAATAAGGGGTGTCGCTGGCGCGGACCTTTAAAAATAAGTGAATATTGGGTAAATAGGTGTTTGAGGGACTAAATGAGTTAAAAAATTTAGTTTAAAAATAAGGGCGCCGTTGATGCGGATCTTTAAAAATAAGAGAGTATTGGGTAAATGAGTGTTTGAATGACTAAATGAGTTGAAAAAATAACTACAAAAATTGTTTTAAATCTTGTAAAATTAAAAAAAAAAAATAAGGGTTGCCGTCGGCGCGGACCTTTAAACATTAGACATTATTAGATAAATGGGTGTTTGAGGGACTAAATGAGTTAAAAATAATTAAAAAACAAAAAAGCTTATTTTAATAAGAAATTGTTTTTTAAATTATTTTTAACTCCTTTCACCTGATAAACCAATGAAAAAAAATATGGGGTCCTGTACTAACCCGGGGTTAACACCCGGGTTGTCTATCATTATTCTTTTATTTTATTTTATTACAGTGCCATCAAATAATGGAGCAAATATGTGGATCATATATCTCCATAAATATAATATGTTACCAGTTTCACACCAAATCCTCCCATTTCCAATGGCACGGTGATGATGCTTGTTCCAAAACATAGTTGTCGTCATTCACTTGGTTGTCTCTATATCATTTGGAGAGATGCTCATACCATGTTATTTTGGAAAATAAAAACAAATAATTATGTTTGGAGTTGTTCATCAATTATGAAAGGTTGTAATCAATTATTTTAAATCATGTTGGTATTTAAATTTTAATACACTTAAAAGAAACTTGAATGATAATATGTTTATTTGAAGAATATAATATAAATCATGTTGATTTTAACTCTATAAAGACTAAAACTAACAAATTTGTGAAATAATAAATCATTAATTTTTTTTCATTAAAATACAAATTTAAAATATTTCCAATAATTTTTGTTATATAGAAAATATTTTTTACTTAAATTATAAATGACTTAATTCTGTGAAACATAGTGTGAAATTACATTGTAAAACATGCAAATAATAACCAAAGTGATATATTATAAAATTATTGTATCAAAATAACTGGTCAAATGTCAAATGATATAATATTTTGTTGGCACCACATGCACCCCTGGTAACAACAACAAGGCGCGACATTACCCATTATGGTTAAGTTAACATTAAATTACAAAAAAATAAATTAGGTCAATAATTTTTCTTATTTACGACTGAAGGGAGTCGCACAAACTCAGCCAGTTTACTAACGTATTTTATTGGTGTTCACTTATTAACTTATAACTTCGAGTCAGTTTATATCATGTTATCATGTGTCTTATTTTGTCAGACCTAATCACTATTACTAAATATTCGAAACGTATTTTCAACCGTGCCGTCGACACGGGTCCATCCTAGTATATATATATATATATATATATATATATATAAAATCAGGTTCTGTACATACTACCTATACATACCAAGTATACATACTGATTTTTTTAAAATAGTAAAAAAAAATATTTTTGAGTTGAATTTTTTATATGGTATTTAAACATTTTACTGGACCCATATAAAAAAATTAGGTAAAAAATAACTTTTTTTGCTATTTTTAAAAAATCGGTCAAACTTTCACAACTTTTAAAGCATTTCAAAAGCTGTGAAAGTATGACCGATTTTTTAAAAACAGCAAAAAAAAGTTATTTTGAGCTGAATTTTTTTAATATGAGTCCCTTGAAATGTTTAAATATCACATTAAAAACTCAACTCAAAATAATTTACAAAATGGATTTGCGCCAGCAGTATGTATACTTGGTATATATATAACGTGACATCCTTATTTTAATGTTTAAAATGAAAGTAGATTTAATATTTTTTTTAAATAAAACCTCATTATAAGCCAAAAAAAGGCTAGATTTAAAATCAAAATTAAGGATAAGCTTTTTTTAAAAGTAATAGTTTTAATAAAGGACAAAGAAATAAAGACTTTTTTGTAATAGAGAAATTGATTGTGCTTTCTTATAGTAGAGTATGAGTCTCAGAAAATAAAGACGATAATAAAACAAATTTATTTAAGATGGTAAAATGGCATTTTTGTTCTTGAATAATTTTAAGGATTAATTTTATAACAAGATTGTCTTGTGTTCAATAAATATAATGAGAATGTTAATAAGTTCTTTTTTACATTGCTCTTTTTTCTTATTGAGGAAAAAAGAAATGTTGACTCTTTTTATAAATTAAAAGTTGACTATGCAAAAATCATACCAAATATTTAAACTTAAATAAATATTTCTATTAAGGACAAAAGAAATAGAAACCATTTCTATAAAAAAAAAGTTGATTGTTCTAAAATCATCATGGAGATTTAAACTTAATTCTCTAATCTTAATATAACGGTGAAATTGATATTTTTGTAAAAATAAATCCAACTTAAAAAAAAATAGGACCTATATCTAAATAATAGGGTTGAATGCCCTGTATCCATAACTAACATTATTTCAAGACCTAAAATTTCATAATCTAACTCCAATATTACGAGATAAATAAAGTCAAATGCTTAGGCCCCGTTTAGTCATGGAAAATTATTTTCAATTTTTATCTCCATTTCCAATTTTTCGTTTTCCATAAAAAATTTAAGAAAACTAGAAAATATGTGTTTATATGGTAAAAATAAATTATTGTTTTCAAAATGTAGTTTATAAAAAAAATGGGGATCAATTAGATGTGACACCCTGCCTAATTAAACCTTGGGTGATAAAGCCTTAATTTAATTTAAAACATGTTTCTTAAATAGTTCATTCTTACCATCACTGTCGAAAGCTTTTTAATTATTATCCACCTAAGTGAAATTAAGCAAGTGTCAAATTTTATCTTCCTTAAACAGAATAAACAACTCATACAGAACTATACAATTCAAGTAGTACTAAACCAATTCGCATAACAACTGAATAAAAATAAAGTCTTCCCGAAAACCATGGCCCAGAAAACTAACTCAAGAATCCAAAATTTGAATAACCGTGAAAGTAAAGATTGGACAACATGTCCCAATTGAGAGTACTAAAACTGAGATCCTGCACTAGATCTGAAAAAGAAAAACGTCTAAGCAATCCCTACAACATCCACACGTGCTGCAGCTCCCAAATCCCTGGAATGAAATCATGCTGAGTGTCCCTGTGGCTGAGCACCTAAAAGGTTTTTAAAAAAGTTTTTACATAGCAAGAGTTAGTACTCAAAAACATTTAAAAATATTTAGCAAGTAGTTATCACAATTATGAGTTATTGATTACACATATTAAGACTTCGCACACTCTTTTGAGCTTCCTCCCCTCTCTTCTATAGTGCACGCGTAATGTTGGTACTTAGTTCAACTAGTTATACTACCCACCTAGACTAGATTACCTCACTGCATGTATTCCTTCACTAAGTCCCTATAACATACTCGCAGTATTTTAATAGTCCATATCTCATATGCCACAAACGTAGATAACTTACTTACCTCATGTTATTCTTATTCTTATAATAATTACTTCACACTACTTAATTATTACTAAGAGATTATCAATCCATTTTATTATCTACTATTTTAAGTCAGTAGATCATGCATATGGAATACATTTTATCACACAACATGTAGTAAATATTAGTTATCACTAATATACCCTTTTTAACACACATAAAGGACCCTTGGTTCGGAATGATTCATCGACCCCAAGTGAGAGATGGTTCGGAATGATCCATCGACCCCAACTATTTACATATATACACATATTCTGGTTTGGGACTCTTTCATCGCGACACCAGTTTCAAGGTTTGGTTCGGCATTTTACATCGACCCCAAATATATATATAGTAGCTTTATGTTAGTTCGGAATATCTCATTGACCCTAACATAGTTAATTTATGTATAATTCTCTTAACCCAAAAGTTCATACAATTTAGTAGGTACACACTCGACCTATCAAATCATGCACGTACGAAATATATTTTACTTATATTCACCGTAGTTATTAATTTACGATTTATTTCACTATCTCATTTATTCGAGTATTCACGCAACTCTAAGGGTCCTAGTTACCCCACCCATAATTCAGTAGTTAAGCTATCTTTAACCTACTGGTATTTTTTCGGGATTTACTCTCACTCTTTCCGTAACTAAATTCTCACATTCCCGATACACGACTCAATCGGCTACTTCCCGTCGATCCATTTCTCCAAATTTACACTCAATCATTATTGAAGAAATCTCACGGTACCCGTACTTGTATTCATTAATTCCTACATAGGTAAATTAGCATCACTAAGGTTCCCATTAAGTGACGGTAATTGAAAAGACATTTATCCACAAAATTCTCTAAAATACAGCATGGATCGATCGATCGATGGGATATGGTCGATCGATCGACTGCTCGATCGATCGACATTCAAGGGTCGATCGATTGATAGAGTAGTGATAGACCCAGATCGTCTTCTTCATGCGGGTTACACCATTTTTATTTATTCATCTCCCATGATAATTCACCACACTTGTAACTAACAATTTCTAATCATTCCTACATACCCTGGGATGATTACTAACGATCTAAAACAACATAATCATTACAAATTTCGTCCATATTAACTTAAAATCTTCCTATTATTCACGAACCCTAAAAATACAATCTTTCCATATTTTTAGTTCGATTTAATCATCAAGTATTCTATGATATCATATTATTTGGAGATCTAAAATGTTCTACATGAAATCCATATCAAACATGTATCATATTCAAGTGTTTTCTTCCAAAAATATCATAAAAATCATGTTCTTCATAAAACTTATATATGGGTATTATAACTCAATTTATTTTGCAAATAACCACTTGTCTTATGTTCAGTAGGGTCTGATTTCATGGTTGTTGTTGATGATTGATGATCTTTATCCTTCAATCCTTCTTCCCAACAAGTTGGTGGTGAAAATCTCCTTTGGATTCTTCCTACTTCTTTCTTTTGCCTTAGGAAATTGTTTCTCTCTTCTCTCTAATAGCTATGGTGTATTTTTCTCTCTCTAACCCTAGCCTCCAACTCTTATAATCTGACTTAGGGTTCCTAAATTAGTAGGTCTCCTCACCCTTAAATGTGAAAGGACCAAAATGCCCTCGTATGGTCCCGGTTTAGCCCAAAAATGACCCGACACTCAACTAGTACCCCCGGGTACACTATTTTGACTAATTCGACCCTTTCGGAATCATCTGTGGACTCTAAATTATCTTTTGAGTACCTTGAAAATATGTTTCTCATCTCACCTTCAATTTTGTCTACGCGCGACACTCGGTTGAGATAAACTCAGGTACGACCATATAAATCGCTAGGCCATACATATCAACTTTCAATATTTACTATTCACACTTAGTAAATTTTAATCGTTATATTAATCAGTATCTAACTATCAATTAATGTCTAATAGTCACAATGATCACTTAATCACTTAATAATCATAATTATCATTACATCACATTAAATTACTCTACTCACGTAATTGAATTAAAATGTATTTTCCTTCTTAATATTAACTATGCAGAAATACGGGGTATTACAATATAATTTACACAAAGTTTAGGGTTATAGGATAATTAAAAAAGTTTCATAGGGAAAATGTAATTTATAATAGTTAAAAGGGCCAAAATATACTTTATAGAAAGTTTAGGGGCTAAAATATAATTCTCCAAAATCTCAAGGACAAAGCGTTTTTTTAAAAAATTTAAGAGATTAAAATCTAATTTACCGAAAGGTTATGAGTCTAGATATGATTTGTAGAAAGTTCGAGATTAAAATGTAACATTCGGAATTTTGAAAGTTAGTGAAAAACTTATTAAAGTGGTTTTCTAATTTATTGGAAAATTGTTTTTAAAATTTTTATCTTGGAAAAATATCAATCTTGAAAGCATTTTCTAATTTTTGATTGTAAAAAAAACAACCATGTTTTCCATAACTAAACATGGCCTTGATATTCATTTCTTTACCCTCTTCCTTTTCCTTTAATAGCTTTAATTCATTTTCGAAAAGTGTACAAGGATTCTTACTAGCCAGAGTACTAAAGCCTATGAATCTTAGCCAAATAAATTTTGTATGATTACGTTGATTGATCTTCTCTTTTATGCATCATTATATAATGCTTGCCAAAGTATATAGTGATTAATGTGGCCATTGTGACTAGCATTATCTTGGTTAATAATGTTGTATTGTTTCAACTTATGCAGTTCCAAATAGGATTTTCTTCGGAAGATAAACGACACAATTAGTGTAATATCCCATATTTGTATGCCTTTAATTAATTGTAAACTTTTTTATTATGTCTACGTGACATGTCATGTCACTGGTTCAAGTTTATATGGGTTGTATAACTAAATTTGAAATTTTGATTTGATACACGATAATACACTAATTCACTATTTCTAATATAATTGTGTATTAGCGGTGACTATGGAATGGTCAGGGAAATGTTGTTGAGGGTTTCCTTATTTGAATTATCCCATCGGTATCGATTTCCAACGATTATGAAATAGTTGCCTATAATGTCATGTTGAACCAAATTAATAAATAATTAAATAATTGATTTTAAGTTCTTTATTTCGCATATTTAATGAAAGTGCGGAATTAAATTTATAATAATTGACGTTATAAGTAACCTTGGAATACTTAAAACACTAATTTTTTACTCAAAATGATGAATAATAGGCAGTATATGGCATATATAGAGTATTGAGTCAATTGGAGTTGATTTTTGACTGTTAAAGGCGAGGCCGATTTGGGAACCGAATCCAATTTTGGAATTTAAGGAGTTTAATGAACTATTAGAGATCTCATTAGCCACATATCATATTTTTAGGAGCACCTAAAGTCTAAAGAGAATAAACTTGAAGAGAAGAGAAAAACTTGAAAAGATCTTACGCTAGTTTTCTATACCAAATTGAAAGAGGCAAGTTTATTAAGAATGAAAGTATATGATTATATTTTGTTTAGATTATGCCTATTCATGTGAATCTAAACGTAATAATGATTTTAAAGCCATTCTTCATGGGTTAATTGACTAATTTCGTAATTAGCTCATTTAAGTTAGTAATTAGTATCAGTTGATTATTATTTTAATTCGATTAGGTTTTGTTAGATCATGATTGTGAATTATTTATTAGTATGGATCATTCAAAAACCCTATGATTATATGTCTAAATATGTTGAGATATGAATCTAATTGAAAGAATTAAAAATTCTAGTTTTCTTGAATAAGAAAGTCGGTTTACAATTGAATCTTATAATGGAATTAAGATTTGATGTTAGATTTATGATTCAATCGTGTATTATATGTGGATTTGATGTTGGAGAGTATTATGGTACTTGAAGGAAGGTGTTAGAATCATTGATAGAGGTTTGTGGTGGAATTTTTCAAATTGGAGAAGATGTATCCCGTAAGGGAGAAATTTAAACTGACTAGTAGCAATCGATCGATCGATGGTTAGTTGATCAATCGATGGTTGGTCGATCGATCGGCGCTGCGATATGTTTTAAAATTTTGCTTATGGTTTGTTTAAATAGATTTTTTTATTTTGGGGTTAGTTTTGGATTGACCTTTAGAATACATTAACTCTTGTAAACATGTTAATGGAGTGATTGGTGGGCTTATAATTTAGGATACATAATTAGATGCTGAACTCTTATTAAATAATAAATTTAATAATTTACATTTAAGACTAGATTTTCATAATTGTGTAGAATTTGTCATCTAGTATAATGTGTGGAAAGCATACCATGCGTGAGCACTCATGACATGCATACTAGAAGGGTATTCCATTAAGGGGGTGTGTGTGACGTCACTCGCGATGGTGCCTCGGTGATAGTGATAACTCTTCCATGGTTATTTTTACACCTATTTCCTATGTCTAGATATCTATGCATTGAGATGGTTTCTCATGGAGAATTCATTGTCTAGTTGGGTATGATAAGCTATATGTATGACGTGTAGACGTAGAGATTTATCCCTCGATCATAATGAGGTCTTAGGTTTGGGTCAACCTAAGACTATACTTAGTATGCATGAATGGTCCCAACAGGCAATAAGGATAGGCTTGTAACACCTTGTATTTTTAGGAATACCATATTTTTAGGAATACTTAAATTATAATCGCAGTAATTTAATTAAATTGAAAAATAAAGTGAATTTAAATAAATAATATTAGCGAGAGATGGATTAAAATTTATGTATTATTACATTTATTTGTGTGATAAGCAAATGAAATTTCATCATTTTATATTATGTGCTAAGTGAGTAAAATCAACGTGTTGATAGTATCTTAATCGGGACGCACATGTAGGGTCGTATTGAAAATTAGATGGTAAATTTATTATGGGTGACTCAAATGATGATTTCGAGTGCACGGTTGATCCTGAATAGGTCAAAATAATCAAGGTTAAGTACCCAGGGATAATGATTAGGTTTTGGGTTAGACTAGTCGAGACCCGTATAGGGGTATTTTGGTCATTTTAAAAATATGTGAAAAGGGAATTTTGGAATTTAACCTATATATTGTAAGGTTGAGGTTGAGTGAATAATCATTCTACAATATCAAAAGGTTTCCATCTTAGTGTTATACCAAGAGTTAGAGAGAATTTGAAGAGAAAAAATGAGAAAACTCTAAGGGATTACAAGAGGAGGCTAAAGGGGATTCAAGGGAAGCCATTATCATCACCAAAGGGATTTCCTCACACAAATTCAAACCCTACAAGTATTAGGGAAGGTGATTATCTTGATAAATGATTATATGTATATTTTACTTCATATCATGATTGGGAAATGATTTTTTGGTGGAATTCATATGCAATTGGGTTTTGGAGAAATGAATTCATAATAACATTGTGTGATTTATATAGATTGAAATATGAAAATTTGAATCTCATGTGTATAGATGAATTATTTATTTAGAAGATTGAAAAATTATGAACTATTGTGGTAGGTGAGAATTTTATAATATTTGGAAACTAAGGCTATTCCCATGTAATGATCATGTGTAGATGAATTTATATTAAAGTAAATCTATTTCATGTTTAAGATTCATAAGAATTGATAATTATTGAGAAAATATGATTTGGAGTTGATTAGTTGAGAATAAACCTTCCTGAAAATCAATTTGGGGATGAACTATTGCTATCAGTTAGAGGTGAATCGGTTTTCCCTCAAGCTGAACTAGTACGGCTGCCCTGTTACAGTCAGTGTGGGTTCACTACACCAAAATTGTCGTATTGTCACGGTTATTGACCGTGACAAGTCTGAGGGTGACAACTTTTTTGTCATGGACTTGTCACGGTCATTGACCATGACAAGTTCATTAGACTTGTCATGGTCCTGTCAAGGTCTTCGATCGTGACAAACCCCTGACAAAACCAAAAAAAATTATCACGGTCGTTGACAATGACAATTCTGGACAGAATTTAAAAAACAACTGCTGGGCAGTATGGCCACTGCCACTGCCCAGCAATTTATTTGTACCTATTATAACAAAATTGTACCTGTTCAAACATCATATATCCAAATACAATACAAATCACATACCAAATCAAGGCATTTATAATCCATATCCAAATAAAATAGAAATGCAAATATCAATCATATCCAAACAAAATTGTACCAAAATCAAAAGAATATAAATACAATCCAATTTTCAAAATAAAAAGAGATAGAAATAATGCCAATCTTCATCAGGTCGGAGGAGTAAGGAAGGCCACACAACATATGAATTGACACACCCCGTAATATGCTGAATGCCGCATTATTCACGAAACCACACAGATGAGTTCTCCTTTCCCTCCACCACATGCGTGACGCGCACTCATGCCTTAATGTCTTGGAGGGGACGTTTATGAACCGGCGTACCGGGAGGAAGCTTGGATCTCCCAATCCCCTCACTATCGGCAACCCACAATTTATGCCGAGTAGATGCACGCTTGACCAATTGAGTTTTGACGTAGGCCTCTCGACGGGGGGTCACAATGGGAAATGGGTCATTATATAGCGCTGAGTCCATGCGTATCGGTGATGAAGCAATGCCGTCAACGTTGGCGTCGGCGTTCTCGTCCTCCTCCTCTACCACCTTCTCCTTCCCGTTGCCCTTGCCCTTGCCCAACTGACGCTTCATAAATTCGTACATATCTAGGACTTTCGCTTCCAATCTTGATAACTTATCGTCATGGGAGTCCATTTTATGGGACAACCCACTATTGCTCGTCTCCATGTCAATGATCCTAGACTTCCCCACCCGCGAGCTCAGCCCCTAGTCCTCCCCTTGCTATTTGGCACAAGCACTTGGTTGAGTGCGTACATAGCCAACGATGCTTTGTTGGCATCAGACTGTGACTCATGCACTTCCTTAAGCTTTGCCTGAAAAAAAGTACACGATTAGTCAATTAAGTAAATAAAAAAATTATAACATAATTGAAAAAATTAAACATTTATAACTTACAATGGTGGCTGCGATGCTCGGGGCCACCTCTTTGTCCTTCCCTTTTTCGTTCTAATTTCCATATAGGCATCGAGTCTATATGGTCTACCCCTAGGTCCACTCCCCGTCTCCTGAAACAAAATAATGCAAAATTAAAAATGTACCATCCCGTGCTCCACCTCGGCGTTAGACGTCAGAGTTGTGCACATCCAACTTTTTCATCCGGTTGTCCCTCCCCAATTGGCGAGATGCCAATTGCCGCTAATTGGTCTCATTATCGATATTTTTTTGTCAGTGTGCCAATGAGATTGGCTCCTTGGGGGGGACAGTTTCACGGAGTCTCAGAATGGACTCACGGGTGTCCCCAAAGTACCATGCCCATAAATTCTTCTTCCACATTTTATATTGATCCCTCGATTTCTCCAACGTGGGGTGTGGATATATGCGGGAAAGCCGAATTGTTCTTTTCAAACAAATAAAAACCACTCTCTAAGTAATTATTATAGTTATAAATATAAATATAAATATAAATATAAATAGTAAATAGACAACCTGTAGCGGCTCCTCCAAATGTTCATCTTGAGGTCAATAGGCACGGCCCTCTAATCAGTGTACCTCGAGTGGACAATCGCCTTCAACAACTCTAGCCTTTATCTAATAATGTCGTCTTATTTTCGACGGCATCCCCTAATTTGCATCATTTTGGGGGCCTACTGGCCGAGGAGACCTAATCGCCTCCGCTACCGCATCCTGATGAAGTCATTTTCTGCAAAATTGTTATTATTAGTACAAAGATGTATATGAACTTTGAATTAATGCTCAAATTCGATAATAACAATACATACCAATACCAATATCAATTTATACCAATTTTTATTTATACGAATATTAATTTACACCAATTTCAATTTATACCAATACCAATTTTAATTTATACCAATATCAATTTAAATTTACACACGCACTCTCGGGTCATGGACTTTGATTTAATGCTTAAATTGATGAAAATTCTAATTAACATATTCACTTGGTTATTACAAGCATTAAATTGATCAAGTACGAATTAATAAAAAATATTAAATTATCGTCCGATAATAATACAACCACTGGTCATTACAAATAATTTGAATACTTACTATAAAATAAAAAATTGTTTCAAATTCAGGTTATCATAAAAAATGGGTTGATATTCGGTAGGTGTAGCCAAGTCATCCACACTACTGTTTAGACTCTTTGGCTCATGTAGGATGATTGACCACATATCATTGTTGATATACTCTGAGTAAAACACTTGCTTGACCTTTTGAAAAGAACAAACAAAGGACTCATCGCTCACGTGTTTGTTGCTCTTCAACTTGGACAAGTCAACCATGATCAAATTGGTGTCAGGATCAACTTTACAAGCATTTTTATCCTCAACTCTTACCCAATCACAATAAAATACAACGTCTTTGAAGTTCAAATAGTCCAATTCAAATATATTTTGAATTACACCATAGTAAGTCATTTCATCTTCAACGAGGTTTTTATCTTTTGCGCTCGCTCGAAAAAAAGTAAGATCCATTATGAAATTCCTAAGTTCTATAGATTTGTATTTTCCTTGTACACCCTTGCACCGAATATGTAACCGTTTAATCGATACTTTTTGTACTCCTGTGCCATGAACAAGGGTCCAGTGGCTAGACAAGAAAGCCTTGATGTTTCATCACTCGTCTTTAAGAGTTGAGAATATAGATAAATTAATTAGGTTAGTTGTAAAGATTTCTTTTAATGTGACATTTGATAACAGTCTATATTAATTATAATTACCTCGTGTGATAATCACAGCCTAAACTCCTTATCTGATTGTTCCATTGTTTTTCGTATTTTATTGTTCTCACGGGCTTCGTATTTTCTGCATAGATCGTGACGAAAGTATTACAAAATTAATCATGTAAAAATTAAAATAGTTTAAAAGTTAAAATAATTTAAACTTACTTTTTCCATTATTTGACATCTTCATGTGTGCCAAGAAGATAACAAGCTACTTGTTAATGTTGCAAACTCGTTAATTCCACTCGTTTGCCCATCACACAGCCACCCTCATCGATGAACTCATCATTGTCACCCACGCTGGTCGAGTCGGGCATATTTTCCTGAGTGTAGATTGATGACTCCACGGTGATGTATTCCTCTGAAATTGATCCTTCAATGTATCATTTATTCTTGATGTAATCTTTGAAAACTTTCATCAATCTTTCAGACGGATACATCCACCGATATCTTACTATGCCGCAAAGAAGTGCCTCATCGCATAAGTGTAGCAACAAGTGAACACTTATGTCACAGACAGATGGGGGAAAATACTTCTTCAAGACACAAATTGCTTCTTCACCGCCAATTTTTCGGCCACTATTTGATCTCGATTGACTACCTTCTCATATAAAAGTGAGAAACAAATATTAATTTCCATAATAGCCCTCCGTAAATCCTTATGCTTGGAGAAACATTGCTTAAACAATAGAGGAACTAATTGCATGATCACATCTCAATCATGGGACTTACACTTGTGTAAATCATTTGTAGCATAATTCACAATCCTTTTCAAGTTGGACGAAAAATTAGATGGAACTTTTAAATTATATATTGTGTTTAAAAGCACCAACCATTCCTCACTTGTCAAAGTAAACGAACTAGGGGGAATAATTGCCCTTCCCCTACTATCATCTTTCAACCATAATTGTGTCTTAAGTTTCAACGCTTAAGGTCTTTTCGTGCATTTTCTCCATCCTTCGAATGACTCCCCCCAAGGCATGTGCCCACAATATGTTCATCGACGTTCTTCTCTGCGTGCATCACATCCAATACATAATGCACCAGGTTATTCTTCTAATAAGGCAAGTCAAATAAATTTGACCTCCTAGACCATGCCTTTCTTGTCTTAGTTTCATTCCCAGTTGGGGACTTCTTATGCTTGACATTCTTAAAATTAGTATTCTTACCTGGCATATTAGGTCCATAATGAGAATATTTACTTTCAATTTCTGAGCCTCAAAGTATTCTTGATCGTATCATATGTTCAACCCTGCCCGATAAAAAATTGGAAACTTTCTCAAATCTAAAACTAGGAGAGAGGGGTAAAAACCTCCTATGACAATGGTATACATTTTTTGATCTAGCAGGGAGGTGAAGAGATTCAGTCTCGTCTCCACATATAGGACATCCTAAATAACCATGTACTACACAACTGGATAATGTCCCATAAGCTGAAAAATCATGAGTTGCCCACATCAACATAGCTTTCAGCATAAACTCTTATTTTCTAAAAGAGTCAAATGCTTGCACACCCTTATAATACCCGATGATTTTGGGACTGAGAAATTAAATTTTTGGGAGAAATTAAATTTATTTAAATTGGAGAATTTTAAAATTTGAGAATTGAGGTCCAAAAATTAAGGACGTTATAAAGCATTTTGGATGATGATTTTGAGTACGCCATTGATTACGGATGGGCTGAGATAGTCAAAATGACTGTCATTGGGATTTATTTTGATTTCGGAATATTTTAAAGTCAATTTGACTTGAATTGGAGTAAATGAGTCATTTAAAGGGTGTATTATCATTTAAAACCGGGGCTTATGTTTTAAGGGTTAAAGAGGCTTACGGATAAGACAATCTCATTTGTGAGAAAGAGAGAAAGAAGAAGAAAGGAAGAGAGAAAAAGGAGAGAGCTTGGGAGATTTTCGTCCCATACGCGATCATGAGGACGATTCAACCTCTACAACTTCGAGGCAAGTGTTTAATCTTGCTAAATAATTCATTTGTGTAGTTTATTTCATAATTTGTGGGCAAAAGAATTGGATTTTGGGTATATCTATCAAAACCTAGATTTTAGTTTCAATCTTGAAATTGATGTTTTCACTTGGGTTAAAGGGTATAAATTGAGGAGATTAGATATAGGATGGGTTTTGGTGTTTGAAAACATGTTGGGTTTGAATATTAAGGGTTGTAAGAGGATGAAATTTATTTTGGGAAATTTTGATTTTAGAGAGAAAAGAACCATTTCGTAGCCTGCTGAACAGGCCGAATCGATTCGGTCCCATTCGGAATTGATTTGAAATGTTGCAGAGTCCCTGGTATGTGTGACGGAATCGATTCGGACCCAAGGAGAATCGATTCGATCTGAGATAGACTCCCAGGTCCTTTGGACCGAATCGATTCGCATATGGGGCGAATCGATTCTCCCTTGAGACCGAATCGATTCGGGCCAGGCCGAATAGATTCGAAAACAGGGCTATTTTGGTGAGGTTTTTCTAGAGCGAGTTTTGTTCCATTTCAATTGGGTTTATTGATTTGGGACATTCGTATATGATGTAAGAGATACGTTTTGGAGAATTATCGGGAGTTTATCCTATGTTTTGATCTTGGGGATATATCGAACTAGTTTGTGTAAACCTACATTCGTATGCATTGGAGTTCATCGTGTCGATGTAGTGGGGACTTATTAGGGATGGGCGTTTTATTTGGAAATTTGATGTGAGTTAATACATGATGAGAGGTTGAGGATATCATAAGGAAGTTGTGATGGCATAATGTGAAACTTAGGTACCAATCTTAGTGTTAATTCCTTAGAGCGATGGGATTCTATTTAGGATATGATTGGGGACCAACGTAAGAGAGAGGTCGTGTATCCTTTATGATGATAATCTCAAGGAATAAACCGTAAATTCATTAAGGTTAAGGGTTCTTTAGGAGATATTGAACCATAATCTAAAGTGAGGGTAAATTAACTTATTACCGACCAATGGTGGTGAGTATACTTATCGTCGAACTAGTTTATACATATCGGTGAGTGATTAACTATGGGATATCCCAATGTATGATGAGATCATAAAATAAATGTAGTTTCGAGCTTGAGGCTTACAAATTATTGATTGTGTGAGTAACAATTGGGATTTCAATATTTGAAAGGATTATAAAATGAATTGACGATTAAGATTGTGGTTTGAAGACTATTAGTTATGTGTATACCTATAGTAGAGATTGTTATTAGATAAATCAGAGTGCATTCGGATATATATGGGGTGAATAGAGATTATTTCTTCAATTAAACTTTAAGTGAGTACCCTTAGTGTGGAATATATATATATATATATATATATATATATTGGAAGACTATTCATATCATGGGGGTAATGGATGAATATATGCCAAGTGAGGCACTATATAAGAGAGAACGTTTTAAATATATACAAGCGTTAAATAAAGGGAGAGTATTACGAGAGTTGTATATATATCGCTAGCTCATGGTACTTGATGATTAATGATTAGAGATCAGAATATGTATATATAGAGAGATTTATATACACTTAAATGGTTATATGAATATGGAGCAAATGTATATTTCTTGAGTGATGATTTATACATATGATGTGATTACTGGTATATATATACTGTGTGAATGATATATATATATATATATATATACACACACCTCTCTAAATGCTATCATAGGGGAAGTTACGCGCATGAGGTGAAGTCCCCTGGCTAGTGAATGCAGGGTGAATATATTCCTCGACCTTAGGACCGGTTATTATATTGTGTGATTATTGTTCGAAGTGGGGTAATTCCGGGTGTGGTTATGACTCACTGTCGAAGGTATATGGCCGCTTCCCGACGTTATGCGTTGTAGGATACCCAGGTTGTCTTGTATGTGATAGGCCCTGGAAGATGATAGCTATTTAGGGGCCTGCACAGTGGGGAAACCCAGAAGGGCGGTCTTAGAATCGTTATATGTGTGTAATATAACTATTCATGTTAAAGTGAAATGTTATTGATGGCAAAGTATACATTATGTGTGTTATGTATACGTGGTTATAGGAACGAATGATTGTATATATATATATATATATATATATATATATATATATATATATATATATATATATATATATATATCCTCTAGATGATGGCGATATGGATCCTCTAGTATGTAAATCTTGGGTGATTTTGGTGTACTAATTTATTGAGGTCGACAGATCGTATTTAGAGACAATTGCGGTTATATCGACATCATGGAATAAATCGAGATTTTTGTTATGTTCTTAGTTAATAATCAATAATTAAGTAGTTGTAGTAATATGTTATGTGTAGAGGACATAATGGATCCTTATGATCATCATTGTCAAGGAGTAGTGTATCGGGGGGTTCTTTGTATGGATTTCGCTTTGTGAGACGCCCCACGTACGAAACGTAGTGTAATGTTGAGAGTAGAGAGAAGTTTTGTCCTTAATACTTGCATGTATGTGGTTTAGAGAATAAACTTTTATATGAAGCCTAATGTTAATGTGTGAAGTACTAAAATTTATATTAGTTTAAATTAATAATTGGAACTTAAGCCTATGAGGGCTTATATGTGTGTACACATTTCTGTGAGTATAGAATGGTAAGGAGTTTTCGAGTTAGGTTAAGATGGTGGGTCATGTGGGTATAGGCCTTACATACCATTTAGTAGATGGTTCTTAATTGGGTTGGGTAGCTTAATTAAGGTTGTTGGACACGATTAGGTGTGCGCTATAGATGAGAGGTGAGTTTTGGGGTTTCATGAGGGTGTGACTCCACTTTAATTATGAAATAGTGCATTTAGATTTATTATGCACGGTTAACACACTTGCTAAATATTTTTACACCTCGGGCTATGACCCGTTTATATTTCCCTTTTGCTATATATATATATACTACTTACTACAGGTGTCTTACCGCATGGATACCGGATGCCTTTCTATCCACAGCCTAGGGAGCCGTAGTAGTTGCGAACTGTTGCGGGATTTTTATCGTAGTCGCATCATACCATTTGTAAATCTAGACAGGGTTCTTTTTGTTTATCGGGTTTACACCCAAGGGTTAGTTGTAGATGTATGCATTTCTTCTTCATGATTGTTGTAATGTTTGTGACCCGACCGCTTATTCGGGTATATTTCCTTTTGTGTACTCTTTTTGGTTTTAATTCTAGCACTTTCTTTTATCCTGGTACTTGTGTACATTTTACCTATGTGTATAGTTGTACATTGTTGGGGTATTTTTCATTGCATGTTTTATTTGTTTTTGGCACTCGCTTATATGATTTCGGGAGTTAGCCTTATCTATCTATATTTTTTTGTTTGTTGATGTTGAGACTGAGCCATATGAGATTCCTGAGTTAATGTAATATAGGGCTGGCCACTCGTTATTATCTTAAGCCGGGTGTCACAGATGGTATTAGAGCATCAGGTTCTAGAGTTTTTAGGATCTGTGTGGGTTTTTTGCATTTTTTCATTAATGTTTTTCACGTAGAGTCCTACTATTAGGATTGTTGTGATCACTACGTCTATTTTTTTCTGCGATGTGAAGTTGTTTCAATGACGTTCTGATACAGTTGTTCTCGTCTCAGACGTCTCCAAGAATAAGTCGTCCCGGAAGGAGCAAGATGAGAGATGTAACACCCATAACAGATTTTGGGTGCACTTTGACTGGAGGTATTTCTTTTGGTGACTCAGGCAGGAGATAAGGAGGAGATTTCTAGCAGGGATTTAAGGTGATCTGACGGTGGTCGAGGGAGAAGGAGAATTGACTCGGATGGAGAATTTTGTCATCGATAAAGTAAGTGCTGAGGTTAAGCGAATAGCGGGGCCGTGGGAGGTTTAGATTGATAAATTCACCAGTTTTTATTAGGAAAATCGATGTGAGGTGTGTAGCATTGTCCCAATGTCAGGAGTATCACCTTCTTGGAAGCGGGAGTCAAAAATTGGGGTTTGGGGTCTATTGAGTAGGGTTGAAGGAGTTGTTTGGGTCGCAATAGCGCCTTGTCCTTCAGGATGGTTAGGAAGGATTTTCGGGAAAATGTTTCTCTTGTGGAGAAATAGGCTTTAGAAAGAAAGATTTCCCTGAAAGGAGTAGAGGACTTTGAACAGGGATTCATGAATGAAGTGAAATAATTGAATTGTGGAAGTATAAGGTAGAATACATTTCTTTGGGTTTAGGTCGCGCTTTAGCGGTATTGGGAGTGTCGCATGTAAGTTATAATGAGGAATTAGCCTCCATAAACATAGTGTATACAAAATTTCCTTCGAGAAGGGAGGGAGCAAGTGTGGTCTTGGTATGTCATCTTTTGAGATAACAGATCGTTTCGCGATGAGTTAGTAGAGAGTTATGCTATTGAGTTACGGAAGTGTGAACTGTTAAGGTTTGTTTGGAAATGGTTATAAAGCTATTGTTTTATATATAGGATGGGGTAGGTTATGGTAGTGTTCCAATAAGAGAAGGACTTATCTTGGTAATGCTTTAATGTGGTGTAAAGGATTTGTATAACTGAGAGGTTCAGAGTTTAGCAACTTCATTGTTGAGTGGAGAATTTATCTCATGGTTGTGCTAGTTATGAGAACTAGGTATGGGTTAGAGTATTGTATTTGTTGGGGCCTTGTGTCCTGAACATAAGATGTTTACTTGGCGTGTCGAAAGACATTCAATTATTTTATAGTATATGGTTTTTTAGGCCTTCGAGAAATATCTATGATTCAAAAATCTTTTATAAAACCTTAATCCTGGTTCAACTGATCTCAATCCCCGACATATCTACACAGTAGTGTATTGGGAGGGTTCCTTGTTTGGATTACGCTTGAGAGACCTCCCCCGCATGAAGGTAGCGAGTGCCAGGAATTGAGAAGAGTTCAACCATTGGAAATTTCAAACTTTTATATACTTAGTACGCTATTATATATTTATTTGTTAAGAGTTATGTTACGATTTGAGGGTAGTGGATCTAGGTTATGTTTTATGAGTGAAGCTCGGGTATGGGGTGTATGGGCGCCCTAGGTAGCTAGTTTGATTTTAAAGTTTATATGATTCAGTGTGAGATGTGGGAGAGACAAGTATAGTAATCCTAAGAGTAAATGTAGGAACTAGATGATGTTTGAAATCCTAGGCATCACCTAAATTTCGAGGATGGAATTTTTGTAAGGGGGGAAGTCTGTAATACCCCGTGACTTTGGGACTGAGAAATCAAATTTTTGGGAGAAATAAAATCTATTTAAATTGTAGAATTTTAAAATTTAGGAATTGAGGTCCAGAAATTAAGGACGTTATAAAGCATTTCGGATGATGATTTTGAGTGAGCCACTGATTTCGAAAGGGCCGAGATTGTCAAAATAACTATCATTGGGATTTATTTCAAATCCAGAATATTTTTAAGTCAATTTGACTCGAATTGGAGTAAACGAGTCATTTAAAGGATGTATTATCATTTAAATCTGGGACTTATGTTTTAAGGGTTAAAGAGGGTTACGGATAAGCCATTCTCATTTGTGAGAAAGGGAGAAAGAAGAAGAAAGTAAGAGAGAAAGAGGAGAGAGATTGGGAGATTTCTGACCCATACGCGATCACGAGAACGATTCAACCTCTACAACTTCGAGGCAAGTGTTTAATCTTGCTAAATAATTCATTTTTGTAGTTTATTTCATAATTTGTGGTCAAAAGAATTGGATTTTGGGTATATATATCAAAACCTAGATTTTGGTTTCAATCTTGAAATTGATGTTTTCACTGGGGTTAAGGGGTATAAATTGAGGAGATTAGATATAGGATGGGTTTTGGTGTTTGAAAACATGTTGGGGTTGAAGATTAAGGGTTGGAAGAGGATGAAATTGACTTTGGGAAATTTTAGTTTTAGAGAGAAAAGAACCATTTCGTAGCCTGCTGAATAGGCCGAATCAATTCGGTCCCATTTCGAATCGATTAGGAATGTTGCAGAGTCCCAGGTCCGTGTGATTGAATCGATTTAGACCCAAGGAGAATCGACTCAGCCTGAGACAGACTCCCAGGTCCTTTGGACCGAATCGATTGGAAGATAGGGCGATTCGATTCGCCCTTGAGACCGAATCGATTCGAAAACAAGGTTGTTTTAGTGAGGTTTTTTAGAGCGATTTTTGGTCCATTTCAATTGGGTTTCTTGATTTGGGACATTCGTATATGATGTACGAGATATGCTTTGGAGAATTATCGGGAGTTTCTCCTATGTTTTAATTTTGGGGATATATCGAACTAGTTTGTGTAAACCTACATTCCTATGCATTGGAGTTCATCGTGTCGATGTAGTGGGGAATTATTAGGGATAGGAATTCTATTTGGAAATTTAATGTGAGTTAATACATGATGCGAAGTTGAGGATATCATGAGGAAGTTTTGATGGCATAATGTGAAACTTAGGTACCAATATTAGTGTTAATTCCTTAGAGTGATGGGATTCTATTTAGGATATGATTGGGAACCAATGTAAGAGATAGGTAGTGTATCCTTTGTGATGATAATCTCAAGGAATAAACTGTAAATGTATTAAGGTTAAGGGTTCATTAGGAGACATTGAACCGTAATCTAATGTGAGGGTAAATTAACTTATTACCGACCAATGGTGGTGAGTATACTTATCGTCGGACTAGTTTATACATATCGGTGAGTGATTAACTATGGGATATCCCAATGTATGATGAGATCATAAAATAAATGTAGTTTTGAGCTTGAGGCTTACAAATTATTGATTGTGTGAGTAACAATTGGGATTTCAATATTTGAAAGGATTATAAAATTAATTGAGGATTAAGATTTTGGTTTGAAGACTATTAGTTTTGTGATTACCTATAGTCGAGATTATTATTAAATATATCGGAGTGCATTCGGATATATATGGGATGCATAGAGATTGTTTCTTCCATTGAACTTTAAGTGAGTACCCTTAATGTGTGTATATATATATATATATATATACACGCCTCTCTAAATGCTATCATAGGGGAAGTTACGCGCATGAGGTGAAATCCCCTGGCTAGTGAATGCAGGGCGAATATATTCCTCAGCCATACGACTGGTTATTATATTGTGTTATTATTGTTCGAAGTGGGTAATTTCGGGTGTGGTTATGACTCACTATCGAAGGTATATGGCCGCTTCCCGACCTTATACGATGTAGGATACCCAGGTTGTCTTGTGTGTGATAGGCCCAGGAAGATGATTGCTATTTAGGGGCACACACAGTGGTAAAACTCGGAAGGGCGGTCTTATAATTGTTATATGTGTGTAATATAACTATTCAAGTTAAAGTGAAATGTTATTGATGGCAAAGTATACATTATGTGTGTTATGCATACGTGGTTATAGGAACGAATGATTTTATATATATATTGAGAGTGTATATATATATATATATATATCCTATAGATGAAGGCGATATGGATTCTCTAATATGTACATCTTGGGTGATTTCGGTGTACTAATTTATTAAGGTCAACAAATCGTATTTAGAGACAATTGCGGTTATATCGACATCAAGGAATAGATAGAGATATTTGTTATGTTCTTAGTTATTACTCAATAATTAAGTAGATGTAGTAATATGTTATGTGTATATGATATAATGGATCCCTACGATCATCATTGTCAAGGCGTAGTGTATCAGGGGTGTTCCTTGTTTGGATTTCGCTTTGCGAGACGCCCCACACAAGAAACGTAGTGCAATGTTGAGAGTAAATAGATGTTTTGTCCTTAATAATTACATGCATGTGGTTTAGAGAATAAAATTTTATATGAAGCCTAATGTTAATGTGCGAAGTACTAAAATTTATATTAGTTTAAATTAATAATTGTAACGTAAGCCTATGAGGGCTTATATGTGTGTATACATTTCCGTGAGTGTTGAATGGTAAGGAGTTTTCGGGTTAGGTTAAGATGGTGGGTCATGTTGGTATAGGCCTTACGTATTGTTTAGTAGGTGGTCGTTAATTGGGTCAGGTAGCTTAATTAAGGTCGTTGGACACGATTAGGTGTGCGCTATAGATGAGAGGTGAGTTTTGGGGTTTCATGAGAGTGTGACTCCACTTTAATTATGAAATAGTGCATTTAGATTTATTATGAACGGTTAACACACTTGCTAAATATTTTTACACCTCGGGCTATGGCCCGTTTATATTTCTCTTTTGCTATATACGTATACTACTTACTACAGGTGTCTTACCGCATGGATACCGGATGCCTTCCTATCCATAGTCTGGGGAGTCGTAGTAGTTGCGGGATTTTTGTCGTAGTCGCATCATACCATTTGTAAATCTAGACAGGGTTCTTTTTGTGTATCGGGTTTACACCAAGGGTTAGTTGTAGCTGTTTATATTTCTTCTTTATGATTGTTTTACTGTCTATGACCTGACCGCTTATTCGGGTATATTTCCTTTTTATATACTCTTTTTAGTTTTAATTCTATCACTTTCTTTTATCCTGGTACTTGTGTACATTTTACCTTTGTGTGTAGTTGTACATTGTTGGTTTATTTTTCATTGCATGCTTTATTTATTTTTGTCACTCGCTTATATGATTTCGGGTAGTTAGCCTTATTTATCTATATTTTTTTGTCTGTTGATGCTGAGACTGAGCCATCTGAGATTCTTAAGTTAATGTAGTATAGTGCTGGCCACCCATTATTATCTTAAGCGGGGTGTCACAACCGTCCTCCCATAACTCATTTAATTATTCTATTAAAGGAACAATGTAGAGATTGATGTCCTCACAATGTGACTTTGGCCCAGAGATCAACAAAGACAACATCGAAAATTCAGGTCTCATACATTGTGAAGGAGGAGGTTTAGTGGGGCTAGGATCACTGGCCATACACTCTAATTGGCGCTTAGATTTACATATGGATTTAAACCATCTATTGATATTGCCAAACGAATGTTACACTGTTCTCGAGAAAAATTGGAATACTCAAAATTCATCCTCTTCCAAACTGTAGAGTCAATAGGATGGCGCATGAGATTTTCTCCTTCTTCTGCCTTAGCGTGCCAAGTCATTGCCTCCGCTATCCATGGTATTGTGAAAAATCACTTTAATCTAGGCCCAACGGAAGAATATTTCAACACTTTTTGTGGAACTTTTGAGTTTGTTCTTTCTTTGCAAGTAGATTGGACACATCTAGGTCCATCGCACACCGAACACCGATAGAGATTTTCATACTCCTTTCGGTATAGTATGCATACATACACACAAGCATGGAGTGACTTATAATTCATTCCTAAAGCTTTTAAACTATTTTTCATAGTAGGATAGATGTTTAGAAGCGTATTCTTGGGTAGCAAAACCTTCACCCAATTCAAAATTCATGTCACGCTAGTGTCAGACAAACTATATTGAGTCTTCAAATTATGCAAACCAACAATGGCTTGTAAAGTTGTATGATCTTTCTCACAACCAAAGTATAACGACTATCCCGCCTTAAATTTTAAACTTTGATAGTAATCGTTAAGGTTTGTCCCGATATCTTTATGAGCGCCTGTACCTTGTACAACGTCAATGACCTCATTCTCTTCCATTTCATGAAATCCATATGTGTCATCAACTAAAACCTCTATCATATTATAATCTATATTGTCATTCTCCCCTTGAACATCTATCCTACTTGTTGAAGGTTGTTGTGAAGGTTGCCCGGGGACAAAAGAAACTTTTGGTTCCCTAATAAGCACCCAAAAATGTACATTTATATCCCCTAATAGACGTATTTTAGTTGCTAATTCTCGACAATTTGGGTCTTATGCGCTTTATTGTCTATTTTGTAGGTCAAATGCATATTGAAGTGTTCAAACGCGTATTTCAAGGAAATTGTGCGGATTATGAAGCTAATTACCCTTGTCCCGTACCCGAGCCTACCTTAAACCTACCAAAACGTATCCTGAACCGTGTGTGTTTAGTTTGTCCCATTTTATTTTATTTGTGTCATTTTATTTTTAGGGTTTATTTTATTATTTTATTCAATTGAGTCATGTATATATTTTTAGGATTTTTATGTTTTAATTTTTAGCGCATCATGTATTAGTTTTTATATTTTCTTTTATTTTCTTAGTTTTTAGTTAGTTTATTATTATTTCATTTTTTTTATTTTTATAGTTTTTATTTTAGCCGTGTTTAGTTTTTTTAGAATTTTTATAGTGTGTCGTGTCGTGTCATTTTTTTTTATTTTAGGTGATTTTTATTTTTATTTTTAGTTTAGTAAAATTTTTATTTTAGGTTAATTTTGTTGTATTTTATTTTTTATTTTTAGTTTATTTTTTTAGGGTACAATCTAAACACCACACACACACATTAACATATAAACACACACCTAAATTAACTTCCTCATCCTCTCCATAACTCATACACCCTTTCACACACTAACCCCATCAACTTCATCTTCCTCAAACCCCCAACAACCCATTTATCTCTCCTCTCTATCTCCATTATCAACACACCAAACCAACACCAAACAACCACCTCCCTACACCCCCATAACTCGAGCCCCTTGGCAAACCGACCTTAATCAGTCATGCCTTCGGCACCAAAACCCCAGGCCACGATCCCGATCGCGACCCCCCCATCCTGTCCAACCCATAACCTCCTGCTCCGGACCTACCCCATAACCTTCACCTCCAGCCTGATCCCGATTCCATACCAACTTGACCCCCACTCCGACAACCCTTTGCCCCAATTCCAAACCCGAAATACCCGGCTCATCCCCAACCCGGTGACCATCCTGTCCAACCCACGCCGAATACCCGCATCACTTCCTTGACCCGAGAGCTGCGACCCAAACCCCCTTAAGACCCATCTCCATTCAACCCCAAAGACCCAATTCTCCAATACCTATGTCGATTTCTTCACTTGCCAAATTCAAAGCCAAAACAAAGACCAAGTCAATGTCCATATGTCTTTAAAACCCCTTTTACCCTTTTTCTCAAAATACCCCCACACTTTCATTGCCTTTATTCCCCCCACCTAAATTACCTACCTTACCCTTCATTTCCATAATTAGATTTTGTCTCCCAAATTCCCTCACCCATGTACCTTCCTTATATCACACCTTTTGCCATGCATATTGTCACTTCCATTACCCAATTTACCCCCATGTGCACACACCCCATGCTCTTGAATTTTACCATTACCTAAATTACCCCCATTCTCCATGCCTACTATTTGAGGAGAAGATGACCATTTTGAAGAAAAGCATCTCAAAATTAGTTTTTGAGCTTTGTCTGATAAAATTCTCTCCATCCCTCTAGTAGTTCATTTATTTTTTGCACTTTATTGTTTTTTGTACCATTTTTATGTTTTTAGAAGGCTTGTATTAGGATTATTCTATTCTTGGCTTGTATTACGGTGCATAGAGACACCATTTATTTTTCATTTAAATTTGTAATAAAAAAAGACAAGCATGATAGGAAAACCGAACAAGGTAGAGAGAGGGCGTCTAAAGGCGAGGAAAAAAAGCCTCTCTACCTTGGGTCGGTAGTACTTCCAGGGACGATTGAGATAGGTGTGATCTCCCCCGGTCGACTCAAATCTTTCAGTACCCTACGGCATAAAAACCGTGGGAGGTACATTTTCTAAACCCTAGCGCCTCTCTTGTTAGCGAATCAATTATTGTGTGTGCTTGTGTGCTCTTACGTGATTTTATTTTTGCATTTATTTTCGAATCGTGTGATGAATTAATTGACTAAGACCTACACCCGGTCACTCACGAGAAGGGATTTCATCACCTGACTCACTCGCTCACCATTTGTGTGCTACCCTAGCCATCATTAAATTTAAAATTAATCAACTAGGTAGCCCAATAGGAGAACATTTTTGAAAAGGCGGTCACAAAGATATTTCCCTGATTTTTTATCCCCCGCGGACTTAATTAAAATTTGACTACCCCTTTCACTAAATTTTGAAGATAAAAATTGGCTATGTTCTAGTTAGGATTTATCCTTGACTTCTGTGTGTCCAATTCAATTTTTTGATAGTCGAGTTTTAATGAGTTCGTGCAAATTGAAAGAGTCCACCTATTTTTCCCACTCTTTTCTTCCAAAAAAAAATCCAACTATAATTTTTCCACTATTTTCTTACAAAAAATCCAAAAATATTTTCTTCCTTTATTTTGATTAGAAAAATCCCAAAAAATATTTTCTTTCCTTTTGAATTTTTTTCCCACTCTTTTCTTCCAAAAAAAAAATCCAAATATATTTTTCTCACTATTTTCTTACAAAAAATCGAAAAATATTTTCTTCCTTTATTTTTTTCAGAAAAATTCCAAAAATATTTTCTTTCCTTTTGAATTTTTTTCCCACTATTTTCTTCCAAAAAATCCAAAAACATTTTCTTCCTTTCATTCTCTAAAAATCCCAAAAATACTTCCTTTCTTTTTCAAATTATTCAAAAACCACAAAAATAGAGAGAGCATCTTGACAATAAAAAATAAGGCCGTAATCGGTGTTTCTTCACCCTCACCTTTGTCAAATTATCCAACAAGACTAACGCTTCAGTCTTGTTTGGGGGTGATTCTTATCACCCAATTTTTCTGTCGCCCCGCACTTTCCTTGATCTTATCCTTAGGGTGAGATTCCATCGGTCTGGCTGTAGACATTAAACTTAGCGCTACCGGGAGGCAGCCCGCAATTTCTTGTATGAGTCTCATCCTGTTTGGGGGTGCTGTTTCACATCACCCTATGCTTCCCATGTGTATAGACTTGTACGCATATTTTTATCTTATCACTCATTCAGGTTTCTTCTTGAATTCCTTTGTCCACTTCATTAGCGATTAATTATGGTAATTTCATTCCTACCTTCTGCTCTCAATTTAAAAAATAATTTTACGTAACATCGAGGATGATGTTCCTTTTTTATTTGGGGGTGGGGAATTTTATCAAAATCGTGCCTCTTTTGAAATTTTTTAATTTTTAAACCTGAATTTTTAAAATTTCGTCCAGTTTCTTTCATCTCAATCATTGATGTGAATTTTCAATCATCCATCTTTCAAAGTTTAGGAATCAAGCTAGAATATATTATTGTTTCTAAATAGCTTATATAATACGTCCTAAGGCATATTGCACCATGAATTTCTAGACTCAACAAAATTTACGCACTTATCACGTCACTACGGTTTAGAGTTCAAGAGTATTACAATTCTCAAGAGAACCTTAAGGATCACTAGTGGAGACTTTAGCTTGTGAGATTTTTGCCTTTCACCTTTTAGAGTGTTTTACGCAATCTCCGAGTCACGAGTTGATTTAACTTCATTTGGGTCCACACTTTAAATCGTTGTATGATCTCATTATTCTTCACTAAATTTTTGGCTTGATCACTGAGAACGACATCACTTTCGAGTTGTAAGAAACACGTGTCTTGAAGTTGTCCCTCTCACCATACTTTCACCCATACCCCAACCAAATTCCATTTTATCATACATACATACACCTTCCATTTCCCATATCATCACCATATATCATACCACCAATTTCCATATCAATTCCATTTTCCACGTACCATGTTGAAAAAGGGAAGAGTGTTGAAAGTAAAAGGAGAAGATCTGTCAAAGAGAGTGTTTGCCTTTTTAGCGAATATCTCTCCCCAACGTTAGATTCAAAAATTAAATCCAAGTCTATGTTGGGGTTATTTGTATTTTTAGCAGATTTATCTCAGACATTGATGCGTATTTAAAAAAGGAAAAAAAATAGAAGAAAAAAAGAAAAGGAGAAGATCTGGCATAGAGAGTGTTTGCATTTTTAGCGAATATCTCTCCCAAAGCCGACTCAGATGGAGAAAAATTAAATAAAAATCTATGTTGGGGTTATTTGTATTTTTATCATATTTATCTCACACATTGATATGTATTTGGAAAAGAAGAAAAAGAGAAAGTTGTAGTCCAGAAATAAAGACATTTGTTCGTCAAAGTGTAAAACACTCTTCTCAAACATACACCATCCACCCATCATATCACCATCCTACCTCACCTCATCCCACATATCTCATTTCATTTCCCCCTCACCAATTATCATCCATATTTTTCCCTAAGTGTTCGGGCAAATGAAAGTCAACGTGGTGAATAACTCAACGTTCTCACTATAGTGATTAGCATTTATTTCATGAGATCACTATTCTTTCAAATTGTACGTTCTTTCTTATGTGTGTATGAGACGTTTGAACTTGCTTACATTTACTCACCTCCTCACATACAAGAGCGATACACTAACCCAAATCTTGAGAGTTCATTTGGGATAGTATATCTAGTGAGATTCGAAGTTGAAGCGTTGATTCCGATAAGGCAATCTAGGAATTACTCTTATGATACTCGACCCGTTTGGACTGATTTACACTACACACGTTGAGTTCTAGGAAGGATGTGCCTTGTGTATTCACTTAGCTAAACTTTTTACGCTTCTACCTTGTATTTCTGAAAATATTTTTCTTGTGATGGATTGTGCGATCATTCTACGCCTAATAAGAGATTGAATGCTATTACAAATAAGAATTTTATGGGTATATTCCCTGCAAACCCTTACGATACACAACTCGTCCTGTAGGGAAACCTATAGGTTTAAAAGCTTATTGCATATGCTAAGTGCAATCGCAAGTGCCCGCGAAAGTGGTACACTTTTGATTACTTATCTTTCTCTTTCTCTCTATCTTATTTCTCGAGGACAGGCAACGCTCTGTTTGGGGGGGGTGTGATAAGCACCCAAAAGTGTACATTTTATACCCTGAATAGATGAATTTTAGTTGCTAATTCTCGGCAATTTGGGTCTTATGCGCTTTATTGTCTATTTTGTAGGTCGAATGCACGTTGCAGTGTTCCAATGCGTCTTTCAAGGCAGTTGTACGGATTATGGAGCTAATTACCCTTGTCCCGTACCCTATCCTACCCTAAACCTACCTAAACCTATATCGAACCGTGTATGTTTAGTTTGTCCCATATTTTTTTATTTGTGTCATTTTATTTTTAGTGTTTATTTTATTATTTTATTTTGTTGAGTCCTTTATATATTTTTAGGATTTTTATATTTTAATTTTTAGCGCGTCGTGTATTAGTTTTTATATTTTCTTTTATTTTCTTAGTTTTTAGTTAGTTTATTATTATTTCATTTTTTATTTTTATTTGTTAGCTTTTATTTTTATAGTTTTTTATTTTAGTCGTGTTTAGTTTTTTTTAAAATTTGTATAGTGTGTCGTGTTGTGTCATTTTTATTTTAGTTGATTTTTATTTTTAATTTTAGTTTAGTTAAATTTTTATTTTAGGTTAATTTTGTTTTATTTTATTTTTATTTTATTTTTTTAGGGTACAACTAAACACACACACACACATTAACATACAAACACACACCTAAATTAACTTCATCAACCTCACCATAACTCATACACCCTCTCACACACTAACCCCCTCAACTTCATCTTCCTCAAACCCCCAGCAACCCATTTATCTCTCCTCTCTATCTCCATTATCAACACACCAAACAACCACCTGCCTACACCCCCATAACCCGAGCCCCTTAGAAAATCAACCCTAACTAGCTCACACCTGTAACACCCCGTAATTTTGAAGATTTAGTATTTAATTATTTTGGGGAGAAATAAAAATATTTAAATTGGAGAAACTTAAATTTATGATTTGGGGAATTTATTTAAGTGGGCCTAATTAATTATAATTGGCGACTTTTAAGTTTAATTGTTCGAATTAAAGTGTGTGGCATTTTGAGGTCAAAATTGGAGAGTGTTATAAAGTATTTTGGATCGCAATTCTGAGGGCGCGGTTGAATCCGAATGGGTCAAGATAGTCAAAAAAGAGTGCCCGGGGGTAGTAATTGGGTCTCGGGATATTTTTGGGCATAACAGGGTCCACACGAAGTTATTCGGGCCATTTTAATTAGGCCCATATGGCCAAAAATGGGATTAAGGGTTTTATCCTAATTGAGGGACTAATGAATGGCAGACAGAAAATTCTAAATTTAGGGTTTGAGAGGGGATTAGAGGAAGTTAATCGAGAAGCCAATTGGGGGTCTTTTGGAGCCAAATTAAGGAACTAATTGGGAGTGTTCTTCATCAATCAATCTCTACACCAACGGATCAGACCCTATGAACAATTCCAGGTAATTGGTTAACTGTTGTAGTTCTTAAATTGATGATAATCAATTCATATCATTGCATGTGTATATGAAAATTCGTTTTGGGTGTGTAGACATAATTAAATTGGAATTTTCTGAATGTAGAGTATGGATAGATGTAATTACTCAAAGGATGTTAGGTCATAATTTGGGGACTGCTAAGATTTAATTGTAGGGTGGATTGCAGTAGGCATTTATGATTAAATTGAGTGAGAATGGCGAGGTTGATTTCGGTAAAAACAAAACCCGGATGAAAAAACCCAAATCGGATATACTTAAGGCTATGTATAAATTTAATGATGGATTAAGGTCTCTAGGGTGTTTAGAACCTTTTTCTTGCGTGGAAATAATATTGGTTGTGATCTGGGTAAGAGTTTGGGAAGAAATAAAAGCTTTAGGCTTCATCCATGGCCGAACATAGGCTGGAGAAGACGATTACTGGAACGATCGATCGATCGACCCAGGGGGTTCGATCGATCGATGATACAGAAATTTTGGCAGTGATGCCGGTTTTATTTACATGGGAGATGTTTATTGAAAAAGGGTCTTGGACTGACTTAAATGATGCAAATTTGAATAGGGGTATGACTCTTGGTAATTATAAGTAAATAAAATTGAGAAATTTGGGAGAGATGAATATGTGACACATTATGGACGAAAATTTGGAAATGAAATTCTGAGATTTAAAAATGGACCAAGTGAGCGAGTCCGGGTAGGTTGGGTAAGTTATACGAAACTATTAAATTAATTATTGAGAGAATAAATTAATTTGGAGTCGGAATATAGACTCGGAAAATATTAAGTTATGGACCAAGTGAGCGAGTCCGGGTATAATGGTTGGGTGACACCAAGTATTAAATTAACGGTTGTGTTAATCAATTAAATTAGAGTCGGACTGTAGACTCGAGAAGGTAATAAATTTATTGATGTGTTAATTAATTAAATTAGAGTCAGACTGTAGACTCGGGAAGGTAATAAATTAATTGATGTGTAAATTAATTAAAATAGAGTCGGACCATAGACTCAGATTGGTTTTAATTAATTAGTGTGTAAATTAATTAAATTTAAGTCGAACAATAGACTCGGATTGGTAATTAATTAATGTGTAAATTAATTTAATTAGAGTCAGACCATAGACTCGGGCTAGCATTAATTAATTAATGTGTAAATTAATTAAATTAGAGTCGAATCAGAGACTCGGGTAACTATTAGATAAATCAATGTGTAAAATATTTATTTAAGATTTGGACGATAGACTCGGGAAAATATTATATTAATTGACGTGTGAATTAATAAGTGAGAAAATTAATTAAGTTGAGTCGGGCTACAGACTCAGGAAATTACAGGCTAGTGTTACGAAATTTTGAGTACGCGGTAAAGCCGGGGTTTATATTATATATATACGGTGTAGTGATAGTATATATATATATATATATATATATATATATATATATATATATATATATATATATATATATATATATATATATATATATATATATATATATATATATATATATATATGTGTGTGTGTGTGTGTGTGTGTGTGTGTCTGTGTGTATTGTGTCTTCTATTAAATACCAGTGACTAGATATTTATTTAATTGATTTACTCTAGTGCTATCAAGAGAGGTTACGCGATGTGGGTGAATCCCCTAGCTTGAGGAGTTGGGTGAGTATATCCCCAGGTCATAGCGTCCGGTATATGGGTGAGGGGCTTATCTCACTTTCAGGGAAGGTATATGACCGCCTCCACTTCGTTTATATTTCGGGCTAGGTTGGTGAGTGATTCCAACTTGGGTAACTAGGTTATGTGAGCACACCTAGTGAGATAGCACTTTAGAGGGAGTCATCCGGTGAGGGTATGCTCGGAGGGATGGATATACGTATGGTATATGTGTGGATGTTTTAGTAAAGGTACGTATATAATGGTATTAAATATTATATGCGGGTAATAATACAATGTGTGATGTGTTTACTTTATATAACTTGTGTCACGGTTATATGCTATTATTTAAGAAGGAATTAATTAAGTTGATTAGTAAGGTAACTTATAATTTATGAATAATTATACTCGGGTTTGAGTAGTATGGTAAGGGGAGGTTATACCAGGACTAGTTGGACGGGGTAGTAAAACTAGGTGGGGTTAAGGAAACCGTTAGGTGTGCACATTAGTGGAGGGGTGAGAATGTCCTCAAGGGAGTGCGGCACTAACTTAAATATAAAGCGCATTCATCCATTTTAAATTACTGTAGTTAATTCATTTGCTAAATATTTTCAAAATATTTTGGGTTCTAAACCTTGCTATAAAACTATTTTCAAAACCTTTTACGTGTCCAGCCATAGGGACGCCACGATTGATATTCTATTCCAGGGACACGGAGCTGCGACATATGTGGATACTAGCAGGAGTTTGGATTAGACGCATCGTTATTTCATTCCTAGAGTAGAAATCATTTATCAGTTTAGTTTGATTTAGGGCTTGACGCCCAGACTTCTCAGTTGTAGTTTCCATATTTATTTATTCCGGTGTTGAATATTTGTATTGGATTATTTATTTTGGTGACCGATGGTTTTTTTGGTATGTAGTTATTATTTATTCAGTTGTGGAATGGATTATATTTATTTCCGCACATACTGGTTAGTTTAATTAATAAGATAAAATTTGACACCAGCTTTTTGGAACATTAGGTTGTTAGTAAGTTTTAAAAAGGTTTTCGACAGTGATGCTAAGGATGAACCAACTGGGATTCCTGTTTTAATTTGGTATAGGGATGATCACCCGGTATTTTATTAGGCGGGGTGTCACAGATTGTATTAGAGCATCAGGTTCTAGTGCCCTTAGGATTTGTGCTTCTTTTCACGTTTCATCTTAGCGTCCTTTGATGTAGAGCCTTATCATAGGATTGTTGTATTCTTATACGTATGAGCATTTACGTTCTTCTGCCAATTATTTTATATTTGAGAATGAACTCCTACGATTCCATTCTCATTTCAGATGCCGCCCAGGAGAGAGAGAGAAGCTAGGGCAGCAGGGTGAGATGAGACTAGAGAGGCTCATCAGGAGCCAGAGATGATTTCAGCTGCACAGGTAACTGAATTAGTAGCACGTGTAGTTCAAGCGACGATGATCGCAATGATAAGGTACTTTCCACGAGATCATCCACAGGCATTAGTGGTACCGGATGTTCAGGTCCACTAGGGGAAGTCGGAGTGACAACAAGTACAAGGGGTCTTTCAAAAAGGCCACCCACTAGTGTTTCGAGGGGGTTCAGATGTGATGCTAGCGTGTCAGTGGAAGAGGGATATCCAGCGTCACCTACGCATGGTAGATTTCAACGAGGTGCAAAATCAAATTCTAACCACTTTTAAGTTAGTGGGAGTAGCGCTAAAGTGGTGGGAGTCGATCACCACAGTTGAGGAAAGGGATACATTAGCAATTGCAGAGTTTTGGATACGGTTCAACAACAAGTATTTTTCGCCAGTAGTGGAGACCGAAAGGAGGAAAAAATTTAGAGAGGTGACTCAGGGGGACCGTTCAGTGGCCGATTACGAGGAAGAATTCACTCGTTTAGCAAATTTTGTATCGGATGAGGTACGCGATGAAGGAAGAAAGAAGTCAAAGTTCATGGATGGATTAGTCTGGAGGATCAGGCAATATTTGATTGGTAATCCCGCATTAGTAGCTTATACGGACGTCGTAAATGCAACACTCCTGCACTATCAGGAATATCGCTTCCATATGAAAGGAAGAAGGAGGGGAGTGGCACCCAGTCAGTCGGATAAAGCGGGAGGGAACAGTAACAGTGGGGTATCCCAGTAGCAGACAGGGGGACATCAGGGGCAGGATTCCCAGCAGGGGAATCAGGCCAAGCGATTTAGGTCTGGAGGCTATCGACAGGATAGCTAGGACTTTTAAAAAGGCTTGCAAGGAAGGAATCAGTAGCAGGGTGGATTTATTATGAGGTGTTTCGTTTGTGGGGAAGCGGGATACGTGAAGAGAGATTGTCCTCAGCGAGGAAGGGGTCAACTACAGGATGAGGTCCTAGATGTGCCGCCACTACAATAAATCATGGGTGCGTTCGGGCATGGGAAA
This sequence comes from Sambucus nigra, assembly GCA_949130495.1. Taxonomy (NCBI): domain Eukaryota; kingdom Viridiplantae; phylum Streptophyta; class Magnoliopsida; order Dipsacales; family Adoxaceae; genus Sambucus; species Sambucus nigra. The sequence goes on along the minus strand of OX422209.1, from coordinate 387,290,417 downwards.
GCTGCTCCAGAACCTGAGGATCAGCCATTGCAGTCGGAGTATGGAGGTAATTATCTTTTTATCCTATGGGCATGGGGTACATTTTGGGTGACAGTGAGGGTGTCACAAAAAAGGAATTATTTTCATTAGAGTTCGCGGGTGAGCCGAATTTAGTGGGTGCGCTTGCTATAGCAACCATATTACATATATATTTCTGTGGGATAGTAGATTTCTTTAGTGTTAACCACGAGAGAGTGGGGGTATGCACAGAGATGGGATTTGGTATTATGCGAGGGGTTACTACTTTCGATAATTATGGAAGTAGGGTAACAAATTTTTATATCGGCTGGATAGCAATGGATTTGAACTATTGTAAATAGCGAGGGTAAGTTTTGGTGTTTGCGACACCAGGGTGTGATTGGTACTAGGTATCACCTAAGAGGGCGTCTAGCCTATATATATGTGTGTATATATGTTGTATTGTGTGGTGCGATAGACACATAGTGAGGTCTTATGTTCTCACGTTTTATCCCGGTAAGTCGGGGTGTTTACTAAAGTGAATCAGGGTGGTTAGATTTATTTTCGAGCAGTGAGAGATAGCTCGGGGATTATTTTACGCAAGAACTAGAGTTAGTAAGGGAGCGGTATTTTATGTTGTCTTTTGTAGCGTAAGGGTAGGCTTATGTACCTTTTTATTAATAGATAAGTATTCGGGGGTACATACTATGGACTGAGGGTATTACGGATCTCAACGATCGACAATGTTAGGTAGTAGTGTATCGGGGGGGTTCCTTGTTTGGATTTCTCTTTGCGAGACGTCCCAGGCATGAAACTTAGCGCAACGTTGGAAGTGGGGAGATGTTTGGTCGGTAGTACATGGGTTGGGTACCTCGGCCATTATATATATATGTGATATGACTACGGGTTTGAAGTTATATTACAGGTCACGGCTAGCATAGTCGGGTAACTTTCATGCGGTAAAGCATGGGAATAAGGTGTATGGGCACCCGGGTTAATTAAAGTGACTTTTGTGCGGTTAAGCACGGGTACAGGGTGTATGGGCGCCCTGGTTAATTAAAATGCATATTTGTGTCATTTATAGTTAGAAGCGGGAGAGATAAATATAGCGAGCATGGAAGCACATGACCAGAGAGTGATATTTGAAGCTTGGAGCACTAGGCTTATCTTAATTTCGAGGACGAAATTCCTTTGTGGGGGGGGGGGGGGGGGGGTATGTAACACCCCGTAATATTGAGGATTTAGTATTTAATTATTTTTGGGAGAAATAAAAATATTTAAATTGGAGAAACTTAAATTTATGATTTGGGGAATTTATTTAAGTGGGCCGAATTAATTATAATTGACGACTATTAAGTTTAATTGTTCGAATTAAAGTGTGTCACATTTTGAGGTCAAAATTGGAGAGCGTTATAAAGTATCTCGGATGGAAATTCTGAGGGCGCGGTTGAATCCGGATGGATCGAGATAGTCAGAAAAGAGTGCCCGAGGGTAGTAATTGATTCTCGGGGTATTTTTGGGCATAGTCGGGCTCACGCGGGGTGATTCGAGCCACTTTAATTAGGCCCATATGGCCAAAAACGAGATTAAAGATTTTTAACCTAACCCAATGCCAACCCTACTCACCCCAAACCGGAGCTCCGGTGGATCCAAACCCCATTTATCCAATATTCTCTTATTTCCTAAGCTCTGCGCCAGCGGCACCCCATGTCACTCCAAATCAGAGTTCTGATGAAGGTTGTTGTATCTCCGACAATGGGGGTGGGTGATGTTGGGGATTGGATGTCGGTAGCGCGAAGTGTTGAGAATACGATAATATCTGGAAAAAGAGGTTTGGATCCACCGTATATATATGTGTGTGTGTGTGTGTGTGTGTGTGTGTGTGTGTGTGTGTTATAGCACAGTAAATGCTACTGTTTGTGAAAATGTTACAAATATAAACTAACCCAATGCTAACCCTACCCACCCCAAATCAAAGCTCTAATAAAGGTTTTTGGATAGCGTGGACCTTTAAAAATAAGATAATTTTGAAAAAAGGGTTTGGATCCACTGTGTGTACTGTGTTTGTATTGTAAATATTAATGTTTGTGAAAATATTACAGATATAAACCTATTTCTCTTTCTGATGCATACAGTAAAGTTTATTGTCTGTGTAATTTTTTTTCTTTGAAAGTATATAGGCTTCATGGATCTTGTTTGATAGATCTCGTCGATCAGATTTCCAAAATAGTAATTTTGCAAAAAACGGATATGTCAATTAAAAGTTATGATCATTTGAAGATAAAAAAAAAAGTTCAACCACTTATGTAACTTCCTCAAGGAAGTTACAGATGGTTGGTTTTAAAAGGGTAAAATTGTGAAAAAAAGTTCTAAAAAATTAGGAGTAGGATTTATATGTATGGAAAAAATATGGTGGGACTAGAATGTCTAAAAAAAGTCTAATAGGATCTAAATGTGAATGCCCCTTTAAAATATATATTTAAAAATTCATTAAATACAATATATATTAATTAAAAATTTATTACATATAATTTATGTATATATATTAAATATATTAATCGGGTTGAATTATTAGCGGATCAGAGTATATGAATACAAATCCGCTCCATTTATTAAACGGATAATAGGGTAATCGGATTTTAGGCATGAACCATAGTCGCTTAAATGGATCGGATTCGGATTCGGATTCGGATTCGAATTCGAATTCGAATAAAATCCGATCCATTAACAGGCCTACCACCATCCGTCCGTGTTTACTACTGTATCCTTTTTTTAAATAATTTCATGGTGGTGGATATATGGTCAGTTAGATACCTTGTTTGAGAAGTCACATGTCAGTTCATTTTTGTTTTGAGTACATTTGCACATTTTTTTAGCCAAAATTATTAGTATGAGATGTCATCTCATATTCAATTTTGTACATTTTTTATATGGAAAATGCATTTGTTATATAACTGCTAATCAGGGATTTGTTTTATTTTTATGTTCATGTATTTTTATGTACACGCAGTTTTAATGTAAGATTTCTAATGGGACCTACGCTTGTCTATTATCTTGTCCTATCTTATGCAAAGCTATATATTATGCTATGATTAAATAAATCTTTGATAGTTACTTCAGAACTCATCTAACACGCCGATGAATTTTTCTTTTAAAAAGCCATAAATTAATTTGATTATATATTGTCCCATTTTACATAATATAGTTGTTACACTTTGAGTAGTCATATCTTTATTGAGTAGTCATATCTTTTTAGACTTTGGACCCTGCGTTACACTTCTTGGGCAAAAGTTTTGTCCTTTCATTTTGTTGACTCACATAGACTATTATATATGATATATATTTATTTTTATTTCATGGTATGAAAAATACCTTACCAAAAAATATAATGAACCCCACGATTGGTATATTCTTATATCCTTTGAGTTTTAATTTGACAGCCTTGGATTGTTTGGTTTGTATGTTCTTTTTACGAACGATTTTTTTTATATAACTGTTACTACTTTTATATATTATATATATGAGAAAGGATCAAGTGAGATCTCAGTTTGAGTACCTTGAATGAAATCTATTTTTTTGAAATAGTAAAAAAAATATTTTGGAGCTAATTTCTTTTCTATGGATTTTAAACAGTTAAGTAGGACAATAAAAAAATAATCAACTCAAAATGAGTTTTTTTGCTATTTTAAAAAAATCGATCAAACTGTGTCAGTTTTTAAGTTGTTATTAAGCTCTTAAAAACTGACAAAGTTTGATCGATTTTTTAAAATGTAAAAAAATTCATTTTTAGCTGATTATTTTTTTATGATCCTACTAAAATGTTTAAAAATCATATAAAAAAATCAGCTCCAATTTTTTTTTACTATTTTAATAAAATGAACCTCATTCAGGTTCCTCAAACTGCCCCTTACTTGATCGCTCTTTTATATATATATATATATATAATGTTGGAACAATGCAAATTTTATTTATTATAAGACTTCTTCCTTGGACAGTGTATATAACAAGGCTTTGAGCCTCACGCGTCTGCATGGTTTTTGCATGGTGCCCAATCATGTCAGTTTGACTGATGAGATTTGTTGCTTTGAGCCTGCCTTGGGCAAATGGGTTGGTAGAAGAAGACTATAAACTGTTTCTCCCCTATTTTATATATTGTTCTTGATATCTTTCGTCACTATTTTGGTGCTACTAATATTTATATTGGAGAGGAAAAATCATCTTCTTTACTTAGACAAAAGTGTCTTTACTTTAGGAAGCCAATCTTCATTCAAAAATAAATTAGACGATATGCATTGAATTTTCACTTACCAACAACTATATTATCTTAAGAAGACAAAATGGGTTTTGCAGATGATATTTTTAAGCCATTTTCATCTCAACAAAAAAATCAAGAGCATTTAATGCTCTCAAGCATTATGGCTAACAGCGAATTTTTGAAGTTTCGTATTGAAGCATTCTAGAATTGCATTGACGAGTATGAGACTATGAACAAAAACTAAAGAATTTATTGAAGAGCATTTGAATTTATTATTCGGCTTCAAAATTAAAGAGATCAATCAATTTTATATTCTACTCAAATACACAACGGCATACATCACCAAATACTAGTGCAATAAGAAACATGTTTGAAGAAAATATTTTGCCTCAAATTGTGAAGACTAGAGCCAAATTCAGAATCATTTTTGAAGTCTGATTCGAAAAGAAACTCAGATCAAATTGTATTTTAAGGAGTTTCATTATTCAACCATGTACTACAAATTCAGATTTATTTTGAAGCTTTGTAGAAGCTTCGGTTGTAACGGTGCTCGGTCCTATCCCTAATTAGATCATGTTGTAAACGGTGTTTGGTTCCTATCCGTAAGTGGGCCAAGGGGTTTGAAGCTCGGTGTTAGCTTACAAACGGTTGTATGTGGTGGTTTGATCCTACCTGCAAGTGGATCACGTTAGTGAAGTGCAAAGAAGACAGGGGCTTTAGGCACGTGGTCGTAGGCCAGAATTTGGCCGAATCATGTTAAATTTTGGTGTCTTTCATTTTTTTCACTTATACTTATTTATTTGCTTATGCTTGCTTGAATTTATCCTTTCAACACTTAAAACTTGCAAATAATTTAATTTCGAGATATGTTAAAATTATTTTGAGATTAAAATAATTATTTTTAAATTAAATAATTAATTTTAGAATATTAATTAACATTAAATACGAAAATTAATTAAATATTTATTGGGTGTTATAATATCTAAATTTAACTTGTTTAAATTAATTGATAGTACTTATTTGGTATTCATTGTTTTAATCAATTAAGATTTATTAATCTGAAATTTGGATTAATTGTTTTAAATTAAATATTTTCTACAATATTAATTTAACCCAAAATTTTTTAAAATTCAATTCACCTCCCTCTTGGGTATTTTTCTGGGCAACAAGTATATTGAGACTAGTTATGCTGGGTAGCATAACTAGGGGTTAAAATGCATACATTAGGTGCGCACTATAGTCGAGGGGTGAGGATTATCTCATGTCAGTGCGACACCAATTTAAATATGGAAGAATGTATTCATAATTATTATGTATTTTAATTAATCGCAAAATATTTTCAAAAGGATTTGGGCTCTGACCCGTAGAAAAATATTATCAAAACCTTTTAGGTCTAGCCACAAGGACGCTAGATATGAGTATCTATTCCAGGTTATCGGAGTTATATTAACTGTGGAGTGCTTCCAGGGACTGCTGTAGACGTTTTTTTTTTTATCTTTGATAGTCTAGATAGGATCCAGTTAGTTACTATCTGGGCATGTCGTCCAAAGTCAGTTTTATTTCAATTTATTTGATTTACGTTCATTGGGATTATTATAGTAGATTTTTATACCGATGGTTTATTCGGTTAATTGGCATGTATCTAATTTCAGTATTCAAATTATTTAAGTGATCATGGACTTCATTATTTATCGGAATGAGTTATGATGAATGGTTTTATTTACAATTTAATTATGGAATTTTAAGAAAGATAAAAAAAATGACACAAGTCGTAAAATAATAAGTGGTTAGTAATTAATTAAATGTTCGACAATGATGCTAAGAATGAGTCAAATGAAATTCCTATTTATTTTAGTAGAGGCTGATCATCCATTATTTTAATAAGTGGGGAGTCACAAATGGTATCAGAGCGTCATGTTCTAGTATCCCTAGAATTTGTGTGGTGCAATAGTTTCCCAAGCACCGTCATAGAGGACGATGGTGTTAATTCATACTCACCTAGGTCAGTTAGTATGGGAGAGAGTCAGCATGGACATTCAGAAAGGCCATCCATCGGAGCCTCTGGTAAATGCAAACGTTATATTAATTAGCTAATAGAAGGGGAACATACAAAGGCGTTTGAGAATAGTGGAGTGTAATGACACTCGAAAACAAATTTGGGTGACTTTTAAGCTCATAGGAGTAGTCTTGCTGGGATAAGAGATTGTCACCACATCTGAAGAAAGAGACACCTTGATTTTCGGAGAATTTTGGGTGCAATTTAACCACAAGTTTTCATCTACTGTTCAAACAGAGATGTGAAGAAATTTTCAGGACTTATCACATAAGGGACAAACGAGGGCCAAGTATGAAGAAGAATTTGATTTTTTTTTGGCGAACTTCATACCCGACGAGGTGGATGTTAAGGAGAATATGGTCCTTAAGTTTGATGATGAACTCACGAGTAGAATTCGCCAGCACTTATGGGGAAATTCAACTTAGATAACTTATGTCGATGTTTTCAATGTTGTACTGTTACCATGTCAATATCAATTCTTCCATATGAAGGGATCCAAGTGATTAGCGAGTCTAGTCAGTAGGGTAAGAAGGGACATAATTAGTGTTAATGGGGAACTACGGGGGGGGGGGGGGGGGGGGGGATAACTAAAAATAGGGACCCATTTGAAAGATTTATATTGAGGGGATTTTAACAGGGTGATGGTGGATTTAGATAGGGATTTTAGGGTCAATAACGTATTCCACATGGCAAGTGGAGCCAAGGGAACAACTTGGGTAGCCATCAGGACCGAAGCTACTAGAGACAGAGAGTAAGGCAACCCCGATATGGTCATTAGGTCCAGAGACATGGGGATTATACATGAAGGTTTTTATAAGTGGAGAACAGGACTATATGGTGTGATTTTACACGCATAGAGATAGAGGAAAAGATTACGGTATCCAAAAGGGGCAACAGTTACAACCGTTTTTAGTTTAGTTTAGACATAAGTACTACGTTAAGGGACTTTTTAAACAACCAATGTCATTGGCAATGGAAGGTACGATTTTTACCCTTAGAAAAATTGGGTAACTTTTGCATGACACAAGTGCATCACAGTATTTTGTTAGCACTAGATTCGCGCGTGAGACGGTTTTAGTGGATGTATCGTTAGTATCACTACTGTGTGTTTATATTTACCATTGAGTAATGGGGATCTCTTTGGTTCCATTTGCAGGGGAGCAGGTGTGGACACAAAAAGGAAATGTTTTACTAGATTTTCTAGTATAAAAGAGATATGTTATGCGAGTATGATGCTATCCTGAGTAGGGAATGGTTAGCTATGGTTTGAACGATGGTAGAATGTTACAGTAAGGCTATCGTATTCGCTATTTTAGGGCAGGGTCTGTTGTTTTTTTGATGTCTCACCTTAAAGAGGGTCGAGCCCGCATATATACTATATTTTATTAGAGACTTTGAAAGGTATAGTTGCCTCATGTTATCTGATGCCGGTGCATAGGGACTTGACTGATGTGATTCAGGAGATATTAGTATTATCGTTGAGTGAAGAGATTTATCTCGTTATTGGTTTAGCGTTAGGGACTTAGTGATAGTGTGAGCATCGTATTGTGGTACTCCTTTAGAGATGAGGATTAGACTTATACATTCGGGGATAGAATTTTAACTTCCTTGTTTATGTGCTTTGGGTCAAAGGACCACGATAACCGACAATGCCAGGTGATAGGGAAGTGGGGAAATTTCTTAGTTGGATTTAAATTGCGTAACGTTCCATACATAAACCTTAATAAACATCGGGTGTTAGGAGACGTTCTTGGATAGTAGAGTATCGAGTTTGAATGATGATCATTGTACGCGTGGAGAAAACACTTTGATCTAAGAGCTATTACACGATATAATGCTAGTGAAGTTGGGTAGTGTTATGTAGGAAGCACTGGATAAATATTCACACCACTAGTGGATAGGTGGGATAATCTTGAGGATAATTAAGTCGCAAATAATAAGGTAACTGAGTTTAACCTTATGGTATATCCACGCCGAGCATGCAGGCCCGAGTTTAAGATAAATGTGTTATGTATCTGATGTTTGTTCAGATATAAAGGGGATATAAGGTGTATGGGTGTCCTGGTTGGTTTGATTTTCAAAATCATATGGGTTAAGGGGATATCGTAATAAATACATTGAACCTTATGCTTGTGGTGTAGTAGAAGCAGTATTGGAAGAGTAAGATGGACTGAATTTCGATTGAGGAAGGAGATTGTACGGATATATGTAGTAGAAGGAGTATTAGAAGAGCAAGATGGACTGAATTTCGATTGAGGAAGGAGATTATACGGATATATATATATATATATATATATATATATATATATATATATATATATATATATATATATAGAGAGAGAGAGAGAGAGAGAGAGAGAGAGAGAGAGCACAGAGAGATATTACCCACGAGATGGGTCGAAAGACTGGGGAGACACATGCGAGGGAACTCTATATCCAATAGAGGGTCTAACGGTTTTGGTGAGTAGATAGAAGACTTACTCAGTTAAATGCTGATGTTGGTTCACGGATAAATTGGATTTCTATTTCTACCAGGAAAAAAAATACTTAGGAAGTGCGCAATTTTGGAGCAGACGTTGGATCACGGGTTTTGGCATAACCAGGCAAGGGAGTAAGAGGTAACACGTAATGTGGGATCATGAAAGTGTGGGTCGGTGTAGAGTGAAACATACTGAAGTTGTCTCCAAGTGCACCACTCATAGATGGGAAAGGGTTAGCCCGAGGCGATCCGCTAAAAAATTTCAATGATTAGTGATTCTAGTAATGGAATGGATAGGCAGACTGATTAAGTTCATTATTAGGTTACCAAAATTGTGGAATGGTCAAGGTTCCCTTTGGGTTGGTGAAATGGGTTGAACGAGATGGGGAAATTATTATTAATTTGGGGAAGTTACACTATCGGGTAATGTGTCCATAGTTTCATTAAAGAAAAGGAAATAATTCAGCACAAGGTGTCGCCCAATAATATTGTGAACCAGGATGAGATCCTTGAATCCCACCTCTTAGGTTATCAGGAGCCAATGGTGGCAAAGTTATGGTTGGAGCAAGACGTATTATCATAGATCTATGGCTAGATATGAGAGGTGACTAAAATGTTGGAGAATGTGAGATATGTGTACTCTGGATTGTACAGTAATTGGGAGGAGTAATTAGTGCGGTAAGGCACCTTTTGAGGCTTTGTATGGGATTTTTTTTTCCGCCATCTAGTTGATTAAAAGCAAGGGAAACAACAAGTTTCACAAACTGAACGTGATCAATTTTCCATTATCATGGATTGAGTTAATCAAAGCTATTTTCGTATAGTTCTGGAATGTCGACTGGGAAGAGTGGTAGAAATTATTGTGGGTACTCCCCATTACTGAAGCTATGTGATTTGACAATAAGGAAGTTCGCACCTAGGGAAGTGAGGCCTTTTCCGAGCATTCTAATTGTAAGGAAAAATTTCCAATTCAGTCAATTTTTAGTATTGGCTTAATTCCGGACAAAACTATTTGTGTCATAGGATAGTAGTTTGTTATATCCTTTCACGCCTATGATGTTTGAGTTGAAGACGTAGTGGAAAAGATTTTGAAGTCTACATCATTGCCGGTTTATGTGTTAAGTATTTACTTCATCAACATTTGAATCCCATGGTCTCTAAAGGTATGAATGCATTTAATATATATAGAACCTTGGATATATTTTTTTATGGGTGTATTTTTATAAAACTTTTGTCATAACAACTTTTTTATTTTTCTCAGAAGATCATTTTAAAACTTTGCATAAACGTTTTTGGGCTTAAAAAGAATTTTTGGATTTTTTAAAATTTCATTCGAACGACATTATTCCTCATTCTAACGAGGTCATTCGAACTAGATATCAAACGAGCTTTTAATGACTTTTTGCCATTTTTTTTGTTTTGTCGTTAGAGCTCTCGTTCGAACGAAATCGTTTGAATGACTTGTTCAAATGAAATCATTCGAATGACTTGTTCAAACAAGAATTCTAACGACATTTGGCCTATTTTCTCTGTTTTCTCATTAATATCTTGTTTGAACCAAGTCGTTCGAATGACATTCAAATGTTGCTAGAACGACCTGAGCGATTTTGCACAGTTTCGCCAATTTTCTTTTATTAACCGCTAACTTTCTCACTAACTTTTTATCGGCTTTATTAAGTGAGGGAACAATATTTTTTATGTGAATTTTTCAGATTTTCAAAGGAATTTTGGGAGCCAAATTCCTAAAACAAAAAGTCCTATTTGTTGTTGATTTTCAATGGATTACTTTATACCAAAACACTAGTTTACACCCATAGTTTGTTTTTATAGAAGTTCATATATAGATTATTTGTTGTGAGATCATCTTTTGGCACTAGGTATTTTTCTCATCCTAAAAAGAGAATGTTTCATGCAGTGGATTCCATTCGTTTGAGTTGCAGTACGCATACGTAGAAAGGCTTCGTGTGTGTTTGACGATAGTTGAGCCCCATTGGTGGATTCCGAGACATTGGTTGACTCCAACGTTTTCTACTAGGTGAAGGTTGAAAAATGAAGGAGCGTCAAGGCTTGAAGGGAGTCGAGTCGTTGTTGTAAGTTCTTCTATCGTGTCTTTGTAAAAATACCGTACTTACTTGATTTGTAGGGTGGGTCATCCGGAGTTTTTTACGTTGTGGTTTTTTCTCGTACATCACACCTTGTGTGTGTTGTGATTTCTTTTTATCTTTCAAACTCAATTAGATGCATGTACAAGACTAAAAAGATAAAAAATGGTTTAATCACAACTTTAGTGTAATTTTGGTGCAAATTAAGTTTGGGTAATTTTTAATTTAATTTAATTCAAGTTAGCTTTATTAATTTGGAAAAATGTATGGTTAAGTTTGTTTTGCATAATTTAGAACTTGAATTGCATTAATTTTGCTTAATTGTGATTAAAAAAAATAATTCAAATATTTATTTGTTTAAGTTTAATTTGGTTTTAAATATGAAAGAAATTTTAAGTTTGATATTTTGTGTGAACCATCTAGTGTTTAGGATTTTAAAATTGGGGTATCAAAGCATATACTCTGAGAAATCACCCCCTTCAAATTGGTATCAGAGCGGGAATGCTAAATTATCACGTTAGGATCCCTTGTCAAAACTTTTGATTTAAAATGGAAAATTTACCTTTTGCAAAATTTCCTATTTTTGATGATTCCAACTACGCGTATTGGAAAGTGAGTCTGAGGCCGTCACTTAAGTCCTTAGATGAGCAGTTTGGCCGCTGGTAGTTAAAGGGTGGACCCCACCAGCATGCCTAAAAGGATAGGTTCATGTAATTTTAATTCCCATGGTTTAAATGTCCTTTTTAGTGCGGTTACACCGTATGAGTTTCACCAGATTATGACGTGTGAAATGTCTAAGGAGGCATGGGATATACTCCAACTCACCCATGAGGGAACAAGTGTCGTTAAAGCTTCAAAACTCTAAAACCTAACCACTCAATTTGAAACCATTAAGATGTTAGAAAGTGAGATGTTTGATGAGTTCTATACGATATTGTCAAATATTTTGAATTCATATTTTAATTTGGGAGAAAATATACTAGACAACCGTGTCATAAAGAAAATTTTGAGGTCTTTACTTTATAGACTTATTCCAAAGGTTACCGTTTTAAATTCTTTAGGTACTTTAGACTCTACGAAACTAAAAGATCTTGTAGGTGACTTACAAACCTATGAACATGACATGTTTCCATACAAGGATGAGAATAAGAAAGATAAGGGAATAGCTTTGAAAGCCCAAAAGGACGAAACATCGGTTTCGGATGATGAATTTGAGATTGACTCAGAAGATATGGATTTATTTGCTAGGAAGTTTAAAAAATTTCTCAAGACTAATAAAGAGAAACATAAAAATGATTTTAAGAAGTATGATAAGTCTAAGCATAGTAAAGGTGGGAGATTCCCTAAAAATCATAATGAAGATCTTAAAAGGGACGACTCAAATAGATGTTATGGTTATGAGGGTTATGTACATAGGGCATTCGAGTGTCCTGCTAAAGTAAGGAAAGAGGGCAAGCAACCAATTTTATATAATGCCACCCTTAGTGATAATGAAGCGGAAGAGGGGCTCAATTCCTCCATTGAGCGCAACTTCACCGCATTTTTGGCAAGTCATCTGAGCATTGACAATGAATCTTACCATGAAGATATTCCTTTACATGACACTTTCGAGGCCATTGTTTATGAATCCCAAGAGTTTGATGGTAGAGAGAGTGGAGAAGAGAATGAGGATGAAGAAGAAGTTGAAAAGAGTGAACTTCAAGTAGCCTTCCATGAGTTTTATGTGGAATCATTGAAATTAAAAAGGGGTAACTTGAAGTTAGAATCTAAAAGGAGAGAATGTGCTATAGCTAGTGATGAGATTATTGAAAATCTTTAGGCACGAGAGAGAACTCTCTGTGACAAGCTAGAGTACGTAAAAGGTGAAAGAGATAGCCTTAGAGGTTGAATAGAGGCTATGAAGAATGAGCTTCTCGAGCTTGAAGAGTGTATGTGTTTGATTAAGTCTCGTATAGTAGAACTTGATGAGAAATTGAAAGACTCAAGTCGAGTCAAATTTAATTTGGAGTGTAGGTCGAATCTTAAGGACCATCCAAATCAAAGACGACAAGAGTGGTATTGGCTGCGATATGCAAGATACTTTCACTAATAAAGCCAAAATCATAGTTTTGAGAGAATCATTTGGGAACACTAGAAATGATTAGTCCTTAGGTAATATTTCACGCCGTGTTTTCACTTGCACACATTCTGGTCGGAAGGGGAACCTTAGAAAGTTTTGTTTTGATCTTAAAAATGGTCCTAGAAAGTTTAAGGGTACAGTCGCCAATGTCACCAAATTCTAAGAGCATCGCGTTTCACTAATGTGGGTTAGGAGATCCGATTTGGAGACTGTACGTGATAAAATTTATGATTCTCATTTACCTTCACCTGATTCCTCACTTGCTAAATCCAAAAGTTAATTGTGTTAGTTTTGTTTACAGACACTAGATTTTGTGTTACATGATATATTATTGCTAGTTGTATGTTTGTTTGTCATTTTCTAGTCATTTCTACATCATATATGTGTTTCTAGAATAACGGCACGTGCATATTTTGTATTTGATTCTTTTATTGTGTCTTAGTTGAAAAATACAAAAAAGATTTTTTTTTTATCTTTTGGGTTATTCTTATGTTTGGTTAAAAAATTCGAAAAATTCAAAAAGATTTTATATTTTTATATATATTAGTTTTACACATTTTATGTGGCATATACTTGTGTTTGAATTCAATATCATCCCCGCTTCCATGTGGCTAGAACTTTTGGTTAAGATTTTTAATCCTTAAAGTGTTCTTTATCATGCTTGTGTGGAGTAGTTTGATTTTGAATTTCTTAATGGATTCTCTTTTTATATGCCCCAATTCACACATTCACGAGCTCATTTGATCTTTAACTTCACATGTATATTTGAGCTAAGTGAGATGTTCTCCTATCAATTTAGTCATCTACATGTTTCTATGATTATGGAGGATTTGTGCATGTAATAACCGTTGCCTGGATTTAAAAAAAATAAAAAATGTTAATCCGGAGTAGTTGTTTATCAATATAATTGGGAGGCGAAAGACAAAATTACTTTGAATAAAAAACCACCATTGAAATATGGCCTAAAAATGTGGCATTATTAAAATTAGGCAAGGACAAAGTAGTTGTGTTTGATATGAACATTCAAAATAAAAGAAAAGTAAATAATTATTATGTTTTAGGGAGTTTGAATGGATATATTAAAGGGTTTTCACAATGACAATGTATCCTAGTTATGCTATTTTAGTCATTACTCTATTGGTTTGTAAAATCATCAAAATTCTAGGCTTGTGTGCATTGTGTATGTTTGTTCATTGACTTCACTTTATCTTGTAACATGAGGCTATATTTAAGTTTGATAAAGTCTTGCATTCAAATAAGAACTCTATGAACATGTTTAAGTGATTGAGTCTTAATTCTTTTGTTGCTAGTTCACACCCCTTCACTTCCGTCTACCACATGTTATTTAGAAACATTTTTGCCATTTATGTGTGGAAAGCTTAATGTATTTCTTGTAATGTGTGGTATTTATACCTATGTATATGTGCGTGTGCGTTATTGGTATATTTGGTGTATACATATATATGGTATTTCTTTTGTTTTTGAGTCTTTGCCTCGCTATATAGTCCATGTATGATTCATTTCAAAATAGATATTCTTCTTGTTGCGATTGATATCTCTTGCTTATATTACTGTATTCTATTTGATATCATTTTTCTATCTTATCATAGTTGGTATTTATTCATCTTTGTGTTGGATTGGTATTATTCGTGTCATTTTATTCACCATTCCATGATATACTTGTTTTTCCATTACTCATGTCCCTTATTTCATTTAGGGGAGTATTTGATTTAAATTAGGGAGAAATAACTTGGGGGGACACCTTTCTTAGGTAGATTATGTTAGATAAAATGGGAGAATTTATTTATGCACTTTATATTGTTATATTCCCTTGTAAGTGTGAAGGTTTTCATCTCTAGTTGCAATATTTTAAAGCGGAAAATCATTGTATCTCACGTATCTAGTCAAGCGTCTGTATTTTTTTTTTATTTTGGGAGGGTTGTGTGTATTTTAGAAGAGCTTGATAGCCCATAGGATTTTATTTTGGGTTTTGTCACTGAATAGCCAAAGGGAGAGATTTGTAAGGACAAATTTCCAGTTGAGTCAATTTTTTAGTATTGTCTTAATTCCAGACTAAACTATTTTTGTCATAGGATACTAGTTTGTTATATCCTTTCAAGCCTATGACGTTTGAGTTGAAGACGTAGCGGGCAAGATTTTGAATTATACATCATTGTCGGTTTATCTGCCTAGTATTTACGTCATCAATATTTGAATCCCAAGATCTCTAAAGGTATGAATGCATTTTATATATATAGAACCTTGGATATATATATTTTTATGGGTGTATTTTTATAAAACCTTTGTCATAATGACTTTTTATTTTTCTTAGAAAATCATTTTAAAACTTTGCATAAAGTTTTTTGGGGTTAAAAAGAATTTTTGGATTTTCTGAAATGTCATTTAAATGACATTTTTCCTCGTCTAAACGAGGTCGTTCGAACGAGATATCAAATGAGATTCTAACGGCTTTCTGCCATTTTTTTGTTTTGTCGTTAGAACTCTCGTTCGAACGAAGTCGTTCGAACAACTAGTTGAAATGAGAATTCTAATGAGATTTGGCATCTTTTCTCTGTTTTCTCCTTAATATCTCGTTTGAATGACATTCAAATGTCGATGGAACGACCTGGGTGGTTTTGCATAGTTTTGCCGGCTTTCTTTTTTAACCGCCAACTTTCCCACTAACCCGATTTATTAAATACGGGACTTTTTCAGATTTTCCAAGGGCATTTGAGAGACAAATTCCTAAACTAAAAAGTCCCATTTGTGTTGTTGATTTTCAATGGATTACTTTCTACCAAAACACTAGTTTTCACCCATAGTTTGTTTGGATCGAAGTTTAGATATATTTTATTTGTTGGGAGATCATATTTTGGCACCAGGTATTTTTCTCATCCCCAAAAGAGAAAGTTTCATGGGGTGGATTCCATTCGTTTGAGTTGTGGTTCGCATACGGAGAAAGGCTCTGTGTGTGTTTGGCGGTAGCTTAGCCCCAACGGTGGATTCTGAGACATTGGTGGACTCCAACGTTATCTATTAGGCGGAGGTTAAATAACGAAGGAGCATCAAGGATTGGAGGGAGTCGAGTCGTTGTTATAAGTTCTTCTGTCGTGTCTTTATAAAAATACCATAATTACTGGATTTGTAGGTCGGGTCGTTCGAGGTTTTTCCCATTGTGGGTTTTCCTCGTACATCGCGCCTTGTGTGTGTTGTGATTTCTTTTTATCTTGCAAAGTCACTTAGATGCATGTGTAGGACTAAAAAGATAAAAATTGGTTTAATCACAACTTTAGTGTAAATTTGGTGCAGATTAAGTTTGGGTAATATTTAATTAATTTAATTCAAGTTGGCTTAATTAATTTGGCAAAATGTATGCTTCAGTTTGTTTGGCATAATTTATAACTTGAATTGCATTAATTTTGTTTAATTGTGATTAAAGAAAAAATTCAAATATTTATTTGTTTATATTTAATTTGGTTTTAAATGTGAAAGAAATTTTAAGTTTGATATTTTCTGTGAACCATCTAGTATTTAAGATTTTAAAATTGGGGTATCAAAGCATATACTTTAAGAAATCACCCCATTCAGTAATGATAGAGCCAATGTTGTATAGGCTCGTCTTATTAGAGAATTGTTAGAGGTTCACGATGATTTTACATATTGTCCTCAAGGTGAGACGTTAAGAATGATGGAATATCTCGGTATGCAATGATTTAAACTGACATGTCATTAATCTTGGGTCGTAGCGAGTAGGCCTTCATGCAGGATGGTCCCACTAGAGTGCGTATAGCTGAGGCACCATAAGGTTATCATGATTTGATTTTGGTTATGTTCAGATGCCATGTGGGTAATGATCTGAAGATTTTGAGTACCAGGCACATCCGAATTTTGGGGAGAAAATTCCTTTGCAAGGGGGGAAGTATGTAACACCCCGTATTTTTAGGAATACTTAAATTTTATGTGTCTCATTAATTTAACAAAATAAAAAAATAAATGGAATTTAAATGAATATTAATTAGCAAGAAATGGATTAAAATCTATGTGTTATTATATATACTTATGTCATAAGTAAATGAAATTGCATTATTTATATTACGTCTTAAGTGAGTAAAATCGAAGGGTTAATAGTATCTTATTCAATACATACGTATGGGATCGTGTTGGGAATAAGATATTAAATTGATAATGGGTGACTCAAATGATGATTTCGAGTGCACGGCTGATCCAAAATATGTCAAAATAGTTAAAGTTAAGTACCCGGGGTAGCGATTGGGTTTCAGGAGCTTTTTAGACTAATCGCGACTCGTATATAGGTATTTTGATCATTTTAAAAATATCTGAAAAAGGAATTTAGGGATATAACCAATATATTGGAAGGTTGGGGTTAAGTGAATAGTCATTCTATAATATCAAAAGGTTTCTTAATGTTACACCAAGAGTTAGAGAGAATTTGAATAGAAAAGAGGAGAAAACTCTAAGGGATCCGAGAGGAGGCCAAAGGGGATTCAAGGAAAACTCAATTGGGAGGAAATTATCATCACCAAAGGGATTTCTTCATACAAATCCAGACCCTATAAGTATTAAGGAAAGTGATTATCGATTTGGGGATGGACTATTGTTGTCAGCAGGGGCGACACAGTTCTCCCGCAATCCGAACTGGTTTGGCTGCCCTATTATATAACCAGTGTGGGTTATTTGATGAAAAATGTTTGTGATTTAATTTAGGGGATTAATTTATGGTGTTTGAGGATAATTTAAGACTTCTAAAAATTTAAATGAATTATTATTATGGTCTTGGATTAATTGGAATTTTATCCGCGGTGAAATTAGAGTATTGGGGATGAATTATATGTGACACCCCACCTATTTTAACCACGAGGGATTAGTCCTTTATTAAAATAAACAGGATCTCATTTGGTTCATTCTTAGCATCACTATCGAAAAACCTTTTATTTACTAATCACCTATGTCAATTAAACCAGTGCCAAATTTTATCTTTCACTTATCTAACATCATCCGAAACTAAAATAAATTAACCAAATCATCCACACAATAATAGTCTGAACAATCACACAACAGGTATATAAATAAATAAGAACGAATACACCATCATTTCCCAAAATAAATAATCCAACTATAATCTGAAGTAAATAAAAAGGAATCTCAACAAAGGCTGATAAATAACAAAAGTACGGAATATTATGAAGGGGAAACACGCCCAAATTAAATACCGAAAGAACTCCTAACTAGTAACGAATAACAAGAAGCGTCTAAAGAAACTCTTGTAAGCCTCCATAAGTGTTGCAGCTACGCATCCCTAGAAAGAATCCTCATGCTGGGTGTCCCTGTGGATGGACACCTAAAAGGTTTTGGAAAAAGGAATTGATATGGGTCAGATCCCAATAAATCCGTTTGAAAATATTTTGCAAGTATTTAAATCATAGTTTAAATCAGTTATTAGGTACACATGTTAGTTCAACGTACACTCCCTTGAGTTCCTCAACTCTTAACTAATGTGCACACTTGATATCTCCTACCTAGATATGCTACCCAACCTAACTAGATAATGTATCTAACTATCAACACAAGGTCTAGCTTCCTCATATTACACATACAATATGCTACCACCGTATCAATAATTAATATTACCTATGTATTATTATTGAATAAATTATTTAAGTCTATGTACTTAAGTTACTTTTAGATATACACAATCTATTAGTTCTACTATCAAACATAAGTAGATAAATCACACGCATTTATATTTATCACAAATATAATATAAACAGCCATAGAATCCCCAGAATGCCCCCTCGTGATGCTGACATACTCTACTATCAATTCCATGTACCTATCTCATGAAATCAAGGACTATTGGTTTGACATGTCTCCTCGAACCCAAAATCAATCAACATATAATAGAGGCGAACATGGTTCTAAGCCTTTGGGATATGCACATACCTAACGTACACATATGACATGTCGGTCCCACTAATATAGTGCACATAGTGATCCGCCCTAAGTTCAAGGTCCTCAGGCACACATCCCAACCTCACTAGAATCGTCAAGGTGGGATCGCCCTCTGCGCTGAACCTCCCGTGATAGCAGGCAACGTAGGTATGTTCACACACATAATAAAATCACAACCATAGGTATTCACACAACCTATATATATATTATTTAGTAGGTATGGACACAACCCATCATATCAAGCCGTACGTAGCATATATCTCTAACATAATCAACGTACTCATATAGCCTCTTTCATACATTCCCGAGTATCACTCGCTACCCAAAGGGTTCTAGTTACCCCTTAATTAATATCAGTAGCTATAACATCTCTTTACTAATGGTCTGATCTTAGGTTCACTCATACTCTCCGTGACCCGTTCTAATTCTTGAGAATTTATTAATTTTTGTATTATGCACGATAGGTTCTAGCCTTAATTATCTCATTTTGGCTAAGCCTATGCCATATCATAGGCCTACTGAAATTCACTATGTCCATAAGTTTAAAAATAACCCAAAAGTCTCTCGATTAGTTATTCGCAAATTTGAGGCATAAACAAAAGAAGATGGAAGATTCTGGGTAACTAAATCGATTCGATAAAGAGATCGAATCGATTCGATCCATGATCCGAATCGATTCGAAATGCTACAGGTTGTCTCTTTCAGTACGCTATTATGTTTTTCCACCATTTTTAACCCTTAAATCTTCAAGAAACATACTCAAACTCCAACTCGACTTATCCCAACATGAATTAAGAGTATATAGGCAATTTATAACGTAACTGACACATTCAATCCATACAATTCCTACTCAAGAATGGATTAAAATCTAGATTTCTACCCAAAACCCTATTTCACGTGTTCTTCATTTTTAATCATTCATTTTTCCAGATTTCTCTTATATTTATTATAAAAAAATGTTCTGATTTTGTACTACCAACATACATGGATTCATTCTACATGCAACCCTATCCCTAAACCATAAGTTCTATTCATTTAATCCTAAGAACATAAAAAATTATCATCAAATTGCGAACCCTACCACCCATGGGTATTATAACTCATTTAAAACATGAAAGATAAAAACTTGCCTTAGGTATGATTTCGTGTTGTGAGTGATGGAGATGCCTTCATTTCCTCCCGATTTCACTCTGGTGGTAAAGATGATGCAAGAAAGGTGTGGGATCTTCCAAGAAACCTCTCTTCTCCCTCTCTAATAGCCTCTACTCTCTCCTCTTTTGATTTCCTAGGGTTAGAAATTATTTTACCGTTGCCCCAACTAGTTAACCTTAGGTTTATAATCCCAATTCACGAAATTAGGCTAACAGGCCAAGCCCATATGACCTGAATACCCCCATGTAAGTTTAATTATGACTAAAAAGGCCCCGGGATCCAAATACTACCCCGAGTACACTATTCCGAATATTTTGACCTTTTCGGAATCAACCGTGACTTCAAAATTACCACCCGAGTCACTCTAAAATAATTTCCTATCTCAACCTCATATAGTCTACACTCAACCCCCGGTTGAGATATCCTACTATCACGTCATTGACACTCGCTATGACGTAAGAATAATTCTTTACTATTCACTTAGTAATTATATTAAATAAACATTAATCATTCTCTCCGATTAATATTTCAATCAACACATAATATTTAATTCCATTAAATTACATCACATGTGTAATTTAAGATTAACTGAATTAATTCAATTTTAATTACTCAAAAATACAGGGTGTTACATACTTTACCCCATATAAAGGAATTTCACCCTCAAAATTGGGTTGTACCTACGGTGAATAACACTGGATACTGCTCACACATATCATCCTCTCGCTCCCACGTCGATTAGTTAATATTGTGGTTCCCCCCTAAACTCTAACTAATGGT
Organism: Sambucus nigra; assembly: GCA_949130495.1. NCBI lineage: Eukaryota > Viridiplantae > Streptophyta > Magnoliopsida > Dipsacales > Adoxaceae > Sambucus > Sambucus nigra. The sequence goes on along the minus strand of OX422209.1, from coordinate 387,269,507 downwards.
ACCACCTTAGACCGCAGCTTACGCTCACTACGATCAAGTATCGCCACTAATCTCTCCTCATATGAGATATCTGGCTGCAAGTCCATCTCCTCTAATGGAACATGCCAAAAGGCCCTCTCACTTCTTTTGTATTTCTTCAGCGATGACACGTGGAACACATAGTGGATCCGCTGTAGGTTCTTCAGTAGTCCCAGCCTATATGATACTGGTCCTACCCTCTCAATGATTCAAAATGGTCCCACATATCTCGGTGCTAGCTTACCATTCTTGTCGAACATCATAACCCCCTTCATAAAAAACATTCACACCAACACCTATTCACTAACCTCAAGATCTATGTGTCTCCTATCTGCATCGGCATAACTCCTCTGCCTGTCCTGAGTTATAAGGATGCGCCCTCGAATCAGCTCAATCTTGGGAGTTTTATTCTGAATCATCTCTCATCCCAAGAACTTGTTATCCCCTACCTCTAACCAGGAAGAAGGCAAACGACATGGCCGTCCATACAACACCTCAAATGCTGTCATGTCGATGGTGAACTGGTAGGAGTTGTTGTACGCAAACTCCACCAAAGGAAGTAACTGCTCCCATCCTACCCCAAAGTCATGTATACATATCCGTAGCATATCCCCAAGCATCTAATTAACTCTCTCTGTTTGCCCATATGTCTGTGAGTGATACGTTGTACTCAAACATAAATCCTTGCCTATTGCAACCTGAAAGCTTTGCCAGAAATGGGACACAGAGATCTTGTCCCGATCAGACACAATATTAATCGGGACCCCATGTATCCGTATTATCTCAGCAATAAATAATTGCGCATACTGACTCATCTTAAAATTTATACGAAGTGATAGAAAGTGGGCCACCTTAGTCAACCTATCCATTATCACCCAAATGGAGTCATAACTTCACTATGATGTCGGTAGTCCAATAATAAAATCCATGGAGATGCTCTTCCACTTCCACACTGGGATATCGAGTTACTGCGATATCCCTGTCAATATCTAGTGGTCCACCTTCACTAGCTGGATGGTAGCACATTTTGAGATAAACTCCTCTATGTCCCACTTCATTCTCGACCACCAATACTATCTGCGCATATCCTGATACATCTTATCCCCATGGGGATCTACCGCATATCTGGACCCATGAGACTCTGACAATAATGCATGTCTCAAATGCTCATCCTCTAAAACCATGAGTCTCCCATTAAAATGGAAACCTCCCTATGAACTGATAGAAAAGACTCTGCCCCATCAGCTAACAACTAGCGAATCCTATCCTGATAACATTGGTGCCTTGCCTGTGGTTTCACCACCCTCATAATAATCTCGGGCATGACAGCTAATACGAACATATAGGCCCTGGAAATCTCATCGCCATGTTGAAGCTATATCCACTTCACCTTCAAAACCTTTGCTATCTCCCCAACAAGTTTTCGGCTCAACGCATCCGCCACCACATTAGCCTTCCCAGGATGATACCGAATATTAAACTCATAATCCTTTACGAACTCCAACCACCTCCTCCACCTCATGTTCAGATCATTTTGCGTGAATAGATACTGAAGTGATTTATGGTCCATGAACAAGGTAAATTGCTCCCCCAACAGGTAGTGCCTCCAAATTCTCAAGGCAAAAACAATCGCAGTTAACTCCAAGTCATGCGTGGGGTAATTCCTCTCGTGGAGTTTAATCTTGCGAGGTGTATAAGCTATAGCCCTCTCCTACTATTGTAGTACACCCCGAAGTCCCTACAAGGATGAATCAGTTTATACATGGACCTCCATTACTCCCCTAGGAAGGGCAGAGGTCAATTTGTCCTTAAGCACATCTAAAGATAAGTGACAATGGTCATCCTAAACAAATGAAACCCCCTTGCGAGTCAGATTCGTTAACAGACCCATAATCCTTGAGAAACCTCGAATGAGTCATCTATAGTATCCGGACAACCCCAAAAAACTATGAACTTTGATTGGTGTGGTGGAATATCCCCACTCCCTCAACCTCGATACCTTACTCGGATCAACCATAATACCCCTGTCAGACATAATGTGCCCATAAATTGTACCTCCCGAAGCCAAAACCCCCACTTCTCAAATTTGGCGTTCAACTAGTGATCTCGTAGTCTATGTAAAATCGTCTGCAAATGCTTAGCATGCTTATGCTCATAGTGATAGTAAACCATAATATTGTTGATGAACACAATCACAAATTGGTCAAGTAACTCTCTAAAAATTCAGTTCATCAGATCCATGAACACTGCTGGCGCATTGGTGACCCCAAATGGAATACCTTAAACTCATATGATCCATATCATGTCAAAAAAAAGTCTTATTATAAATGATAATTGTTAACAAAAACAATTAATTAGTATTAGTCTTAGTCTAAATAGTCTTAGTCTAAAAGTGTAAATGATAATTGTTAACAAAAAGAAAAGATAATCTAGGCCTGTATATTTAAACTATGATTAACAAAAGGAATAAAAACTATAGATTGAGAATAATATCCCTCACCTTGGATTAATTAGTCTAAATGGTTACATGTGACTACAAGTTTATAAAGATTGAATCTCATTTCAAGAATTTATTAAATCTGGAGTTGTCACCCCCTAAATCATCATAAAAGCCTACTATGATTTTGGCATCAACAAATAACCTGAAAATTACACACGCAAGGTCATAAATATGGAGCATACATAATATAAAATGTTCAATATCCTAGGCATAAAATCAAAGACAACCAAATGGAATGAAACTCATAAACTCCATCACCATAGCAAAGCAACCAGATCAACCCAAGGTGAGTCCAATCAATCTCAACCTAAACTAAGTTAGCTAGAAAACATGTTAAATGACATGAATTAAATGCAAGAAATAAATGAAATAAATGAATAAAGAAATAAACCTAAGTTACGAAGAAAGTAAATAAACAAAAGTGCAATAAATAAACAATGGAAGCTTGGATTAAAGAGGAAGAAGATGGATAATGTTCTTACACAACCTATATCGGTAAACCATAGGAGGGAGAAATGGAACACCCAAAGTATTATCCAGACCCTAGATTTCCTAAGAGAACCAAAACCTAACAGTAACTAAAAGAATAGATATTTTACAAAATAAACCTAAATTTGTTTATATAGTAAGTTATAAATAAAATAAAAGTAAAAGAAATTAAAAGGAACGAGGTGTCAAATATGTTCTACGACAGGTCGACCGCCATCAGGGGGTCGGTCGATCGGGCCTAAGGTTATAAGTTATTTCCTTTGTAGTCTAAATTGTGAATCACCGGTCAACTGAGGGTTCAAGGCAAGTCAACCGGTCCCCTGCTTTCTGGCTTCCTTTGGTCTTCACATGGGAGAAGAAGTGATTTTCATAAATGGCCATAACTTCTTCGTCTGAACTCGAAACGACGTGCCATTAATGGCCACACGAAGATAACTTGATGAAATACACTTCTGTGGAATCCCACCAAGCAAGTAATGAAGTATGAAATGTCCAAAATTCCCTTGAAGTTGAGTCTGATCACGAAACTTCTCTGAAACGCAACCAATCCTCACTTTAACATTCCAATACCTACAAAAACTCAATTAACCCCCTCAAAGTATATAAACATAAATAATAGAGGTTGTCTAGTTAACGAGCATAAATATAGGCATAAAGGACACAAAAAGTGTTAGAATGCATTAAGATAATGGGCGAGAGTATGCAATATTCATGACGTATCACCATGCGATAAGGCGCTCGAGAAATTAGCCTCGTACTCGGTGCTAGGTCGATAACGAACTCAATTTCTCGGCTAGGTGGTAACCCGAGTATATAATGGAATATATACTCAAACACCCTCACCACTGGAATCGAGTCTAACAAAACAACCACGTCTTGTGAGGTCTCCACAATGTAATACAAATGTGTACTCGATCCTCCCTCAAAAAGAGGCATTGTCACTAAGAACATCTCCTGCCCTGGAATTGAGAACACAATAGTCTACCCGAAATAATCTACCGTCGCTCGGTATCCAGCTAACCAATCCATGCCTAAAATAACATCATACCCCTCCATATCTACCACAAGAAGGTTGGAGGCTAAAAATAATCAACCCACATCGATATCCACACCCCAACATATCAAGTGTACAAGTAACCCATTACCCAATGGTGAATCAACACACATGAGGAGACTATCAGTTGTCTCTAGTGGGACAACAACTCGTGAAAATATGGTATTTATGAAATGGTGTGATTCCCTTGTATTAAAAAGAATCCTACCCTCAAGCCCATGAAGAGGAAATATACCCTCTACTGCCCAAGTTGCTTGTAGGGCCTTCAGTATGGATGCATCTCGGACGTTATAGACACGTTCGTATTATAACTGTCCCTACTGCGATGGGGAGGGTGGTGTTGGTACTGCAGGTGGTCTCTGCGCCTGTGGCCCCTACTGGTCACCTTGTTTCTATGGTTCTCTACCCTATTGTGGGCAGTCTCTCCTCTTGTGGCCCGTCTATCCACAAATAAAGCACTGGCTCGAGAAATAACTTTGCCTCTAGCCACTAGGCCCTGACGATACTGACCCTGCTATTGGCCCTGATGACCTGGGCCCTACTGGCCTCCTCCATTATTCCCTTATCCCTATTAGCCTTGAGGAACCTACTTCTACTGAGGACCATGCTGGCCCTGCCTGAAACCTTCATCGGGTTGGTGTCCCCCAGATCTAAACCTCTTGGCTTGATCCCCCTGTTTGGAATCTTATACCTGTTCTCTGCCTGACTTCTGCTACTGTTATGGTGCTCCGCTAGCACTGCTCCCCCTACCTGACCTGGATGGCTAGGCTCACCTCCTCGTTTGCTTCCCTTCACATGGAAGCGATGGTCCTGGAAGTGTAAAAGTGTAGCATTGACGGCATCTATATAAGTCACCAATGCAGGGTTACTAATCAAATGTTGTCTGATCCTCTAGGCTAATCAATACATAAACTTCACCTTATTTTTTTCTTCACTATTCACTTCGTCCGGCAAAATATTAGCCAAATGAGTGAACTCCTCCTCATATTTAGCCACTGAGCGGTCACCCTAAGTCACCTCAATGAACCTTTTCCACATCTCTATCTGAACTACTGGAAGAAAGTATTTGCGATCAAACCACACTCAAAACTCGATAATGGACATCGTGTCCATCTCCTCAATGGTGGTAGCTGACCCCCACCACTGTAAAGCTGCTCTAACAAGCCTAAAAGTGTCCATCATATTCTTGTGCACATCTCTACACTCAACCATGCATAGGTGGCGCTAAATATTTTTCTTTCACTGGCACACCACAATCACATCCGATCTACCCTGGAACTCTAGTGGGTGGCCCTTCTGAAATTCCACCTTAACTCCTTGCCACAATGAGGGCCTCAAGTGGGCGTGGATAACTGGTTCCACTGGCTGCGATGGTTGTTGGGCCTGAGTAAAATGGATAGCCATGACATTCATAGACGCATTAACTACCTGTGCCACAATCGCTGCCACATCTGCTACTGACACTGTCCCTCATGGTGGATGTAGTTATGGTGCATGTGGCTCCTGCTGAGCCTCCCTCACATTTTCCCTAGACGCTTCTCTCTTATCTCATCCTCTCTTGGGTATAATCTAATAATAGATCGAATTGTACGAGTTCACAATTAATACAAATATAATAGCAGAAGAACATAATCTCAAATACGTAATCATAAATTCAACAGTCCTAATAATAAGTCCTCATGTCAAGGAACATCACGTTAAAATTTGATCATATGGACACTAGAACCTGATGATATGATACCATCTATGACACCCCACCTACTTTAACCACGAGTGATCAGTCCTTTTTTAAAAACAAATAGGAATTTCATTTGGTTCATTCTTATCATCAATATTGAAAAACTTTATAATTACCAATCCCCTATGTCAAATTAAGCCGGTGATAAATATTATCTTTCATTGATTTAACATCATGAGGGATTCAAATAAATTAACCAAACCATCCACACAATAATAGTCTGAACAATCACACGACAAATATATAAATAGATAAGACCGAATAAACCATCGGTTCCCAAAACAAATAATCCACTACAATCTGAAGTAAATAAAATGGAGTCTTAATAAAGTCTGATAAATAACTAAATTACTGAATAGTCTAAAGGGGAAACACGCCCCCAATGAAATACGCTCCTAACCAGGATTGAATAAACTGAAGCATCTAAAGCAACTCCTGCAAGCCTCGATAAGTGTTGCAACCACGCATCCATGGAAAGAATCCTCAAGCTGGGCGTTCCTGTGGCTGGAGACCTAAAAGGTTTTTGAAAAAGGATTTCATACGGGTTAAATCCCAATAAAACGATTTGAAAATATTTTTCAAGTATTTAAAACACAGTTTAAATCAGTTATTAGATACACACGTTAGTTCAACGTACACTCCCTTGAGTTCCTCATTTCTTAACTAATGTGCACACCTAACATCTCCTACCTAGATATGATACCAATCCCAACTAGATGATGTATATAACTATCCACAAAAGGTCAATATCCCTCGTATTACACACACTACACGCAACCATAGTACCAATAATTAAAATTACCTAAGTATTATTATTGAGTCAATTATTTAAGTCTCTATACTTCAATTACTTTTAGATATACACAAACTATTAGATCTACTATCACACATAAGTAGATAAATCAAACTTGTATATATTCAACACACACATAATATATATATAACCATAACATCCCCAAAGTGTTCCCTCGTGATGTTGGGATACTCTACTATCGAGTCTATGTACCTCTTGTACCAAATCAAGGACTATTGGTTTAGCATGTCCCCTCGAACCCGTAAACAATCAACACAAAATGGAGGCAAACATGATTCTAAGCCTTTAGGTTACGCGGAAAACCAACATACCCAAATGACACGCTGGTCCCACTGATACACTACACACAGTAAGCCGCCCTAAGTTCCATGTCCTGGGGAACACATCCAGACCTCACTAGAATCGTCAAAGTGGGATCACCCTCTATGCGGAACCTCCCGTGATAGTAGGCAGCATAGGTATGTTCACACACATAATGAAATCACAACTGTAGGTATTCGCAAAACCTACATATACATATTATTCAGTAGGTATGCACACAACCCATCATATCAAGCCTAGGTAGTATATATCTCTCGCATACTCAATGTACTCATAAAACCTCTTTTCATACATTCCCAAGTATCACTCGTTACCCAAAGGGTTAGTTACCCCTCAATTAATATCAGTAGCTATAACATCTCTTTACTACCAGTCTGATCTTAGGTTCACTCATACTCTCCGTGACCCGTTCTAATTCTCGCAAATTTATTAATTTTCATATTTTGCCTGATAGGTTCTAGTCTTAGTTCTCCCATTTTGATTAAGCCTAAGCTATATCGTAGGTCTATTGAAATTCACTATGTCCATCACTATAGTTTAAAAATAACCCAAAAGTTCCCGATTAGTTATTCGCAAATTTGGGTCATAATAAAAAGAAACTGGGAAATTCTGGGTAACCGAATCAATTTGATGAAGAGATCGAATCGATTCTCTACTTGAGCCAAATTGATTTGAAATTCTATACGTCATCTCCTTCTGTATGCTGTTAGTTTTCCCACCATTTTAACTCTCAAATTTTCATGCAACATACCCAAACTCCAACATGACTTATCCCAACATCAATTAAGAGTATATAGGTAATTTATAACGTAACTAACACATTGAATCCATACAAATCCTACTCAAGAATAGATTAAAACACATATTTCTATCGAACACCCTAGTTCACGTGTTCTTGATTTGTAATCATTCATTTTTCCATATTTCTCTTATATTTATCATCAAACATGTTATGATTACGTACTACCAACATACATGGATTCATTCTACATGCAATCCTATCCACTTACCAAACCTTTTATATTCCACACATATACTCATTTCCACCAAATAAAGATTTTGTTTAGTTCATTTCATCTCCTCAGAGGATAACTTATATTCCTACCAACTCTCTCTCCACTTAACCAAACTTTTATATTCCACCCCCCATTTCCACCAAATAAAGGTTTTCTCCAATTCTTACTAAATAAAACTCTCTTTCTCTCTCTCTCTCTCTATATATATATACATATACGTCTATATATATCACAAAATATCATCCTTTTATCGTAGCCCTTTTCTTTTTCCTTCAACTCTTTCTCTCTACAATCGAATTTCCTTATTTCTCCCTCTATAATCGTATAATCCCAATTTTTTTTCTTGGGCCTGTCTGTTTCACCACAAACGATTCAATTTTAGGTTGAATAACTTATTAGTTCGTTAAAGAAGCATCAAATAAAGGGAGGCTTAGAATCAGATGGTAAAAAGTGGGTAGTTAATGGAAGTTTGATACAAGCTCCATTAAGGCAGATTTCTAGATGGATAAAAGAGGAGAAATAAAATTATGATGATAAAGGGAAATTAACTACTCCAAGGGCAAAAGAGTAAAAAATACCATAAAATTTATTGTGTCTCTGGAACTGAGGATGATACTTAGGCCGGTGTCAATGTTTCTTTATAAGGGTATGAGGGATTTTTTACGCCACCAAATTTGGAGACAGTGTTTAAATCGTGAAATGTTGAGAATCCAAATTGAGTTGGGAGTATATTTGGGGTTATGTGACCCATTTATGTTTATGATTTTTCTTGGTTTTATTTGATAGTTTAGTGGTTTCATTTAGTTTACAATTTTAGAGCTAAAGATGTGCAAATATATGATATATATGACATGGTTAGTTTGATCAGTGAGAAAATACTCATTCCATTTATTGTTGCAAGTTTTCAGTTTGTTTTGGATGGGTGGATTTGTTCCCCCCCCTCTATCTCTCTCTCTCTCTCTCTCTCTCTCTCTCTCTCAATATATATATATATATATATATATATATGCATGTGTGTGTGTGTAAAATAAAATTTTGGAGTTTTAATACAATTTTTTATGGTTAAAACTTTTGATACAATTGCACGCATTAAACTTCTTTATTATTTTTCAAAAAATTAAAGTTCTTTGCGATTTCTTTTTAGAGTACAGTCTTTGTACTCTTTGTAAGTGGTATGAGCATAATGTTTTTTTATGGTCACAATTATTTTATTTGTTTGAAAATATTTTTCACCTCTCATTGCTAAAATAAATTTTTTATTTTTTCCTTAATTCACTCATATGGAACTTTCATATTTTTATTCGTATATTACTTTGAGTGAAAATAAATAATTATATCATTAACATGTCTTCACTTCTTAACGAAATTATAATTCATATTAAAACTTTTGCCATATTGAATGTACATTTGTAATTCTCAGTGGTACATAAATGAAGACGTTAAATTTGTAAATGTGATGAAATATTTATTGTTTTCAATGAGCAAATTAATTTACTATTATATTATGTTTATTTCCAATGATGTTTTTTTAATAACCCACATGTGATGAAAGTGTGCATATACAAAAATTGTTCTAATTTAATAGTATGGCCCCTTGGCTATGTAATAGTAACATTTTTTTTCAACAAACACATATTTTTAACCACATATATAAAATCGTCTAAACCCGCGCATCACGCGGGTTAACAACTAGTTGGTATAGAGATAATATATATGGGTTATTATATCTGTGTGAATGATATAATTATGGGTCATTTAAGGTTTGACCCCCATATTTAATTCCATATAATGAGTCAAACCCCCAAAAATTGAGTTTTATAAGGTTTGGCCCCTATTTTTAACTTTCCATCCACTTAGCCATTAATCCCCATATTTATTGCAGGTTATAACCTTGCTTTAATGTGTAACCCCAGTCATTTGACTTCACAACTGTAACACAATTCTTAACCATTTCTATGTTTTCTTCTCTCTCTTTACAACGATTACTCTTATATTTTATCTCTCTTTACAATAGGAAATCTCAATTAAAAAGTTAGGGTTTCACTCGATTTCATGGCATTCATCACATTAATCAAAGGTTAGTCTTATATTTAAGCTTTTTAATGTATTTTTCCATATTTGTGATGTAAATAAATAAAAAATAGGGTTTCAAGTTATTTCATCTGGTATTGAGTTGTCAAAGGTATTTTGTTGCATGCATGTAGGTTTTGTTTGTTGGTTTGGTATTTCCTAGATATTTTTTGTATTTTTTGCCTTATATTGTGATTAACTTTTTGTAGATGCCTTTACTTGGGAAAAAGACATTTGTGGTCCACTATGGGGGGATTTTGGGATGATGAAAGGTTCACATATCTAGGTTATCAGACTTCTAAATTAGTTGATGTGGATGGGGATGACCTTTTCTTTATTTACTTGGTAAAAGATATGGAAGAAATGTATGGGCTTAAGGATTTTAAAATAGATTGGGTAAATGAGGGATCATAGAACCTATTTGGGGAGGTAAAGACTTAATGAAAAGGTGGGACCTTATTATTTTAGCTATGAATGGAGATTTTCACCTTCACCTTACTTCCAAACCACAACAACCCACTCAAAAAACCCTACCACAACAATCCACTCAGTCCCCAACCCACAATAGCCCAGAAGGTCCCATAGGTTTACCAAACAAAGGCCATATACAACTAGCTATAAAGAGCCTGGTTTCATTAGTGGCAGTGGTGAAGATAACTCGGCCTTCCTTAATTTACTTGAGAATTTTAAAGAAGAACTAGTGCTTGATACTACATTTGAGACTCCATTTGAGACCACACATGAAGAACCAGCGGTTGATAATCCATTTGACACTACACAGGAAGCACCAATGGTTGAGAATCCATTTGACACTACACATGAAGCACTAGTGGTTGATAATCCAAATGAATGACCATCCAACATGGGTCAGTTTGATAACTTAGCTGCAGAAGAAGGATACAATAGTCTTAATGAAGATAGTGAGTACATGGAGAGTCACACTGAGGAATCTATTGGTGATGAAAGTGTGGAATTAGCTTCAGAGAATCTTGAGGAAATGGAATCAGAGCAGTCAACTGAGTAGTATATTGGGAGAGGCATTGGGTAACGGAGTTTGAATTCAAGGAATTTATGGATCAAACTCACAATGTGTATGATAGTGAAGATGTTAGTGCTAATATGGGTGACATTGTATATTTGCATACCCAGATGTTATGGCCTACTATGAAGCGTTACAGACAATACATCAGGAGATATGCCATTGCCATTGCCATTGAGAAGAAGTTTGAATACAAATAGAAGAAAAATGACAACTTGAATATTATATTTATGTGCAAAGACCCCAAATGTTCATGGAGGGTGTATGTTAGAAGGTTTCTAAAGGAAAACACTGCCATTCTTAGAAGCTTCAATGACCAACACACTTGTAAGAGTGATGAGAAATGCAAAAACTTAAAAGAACATGTTGGTTGGATTGCAAATCGAATAGAGATAACTGTGAGGAACCACCAGGGGTTCAAGCCCAAAGACATCATTGCAAAAATTTGGGAGAAATATGGAACAAAGGTGTCATAGATGATTGCATACAATGCCAAGATGATTTGTTATGAGAGGGTTTTTGGTAGTTACAAAGAGGGTTATAGAATAGTCCCATAAATAAGGAATCAAATTCTAAATATGAACCCATGTAGTGTTGTAGAATGGTACAGGTCCCTTATTGATCAGTCTTTTGTTTCAATCTGCATTGCATTCAAAGCATCATTGGATGGCTTCATCAATAGATGAAGACCAATTCTTTATTTGGATGGAGCATTCCTAAAGGGTAAGTATGGTGGTGTGGTTCTTTCTATAGTGTGCCTAGATGGAAACAATGGGTTGTTCCCCATTGGTATATTTATTTGCAGTTCTACGTGCTTTGATGCATGGAGAGACTTTTTAAGGACACTTGCACACCATTTGAAGAAGCATAGACTGCCCCTAACATTCATGTCAGATAGATAAAAAGGATTGATAAATGCTTTGAAGGAAGTGTTTGGGGAGTCACACCACATATACCTCTTTATACATATGTATAAGAACTTTAAAAATAGTGGATCTAAAGGTTCTCACATGGAAATGTTAACTTGGGGAGATGCTAGAGCATACAGGATTGATGATCACGAATAATGGACGGAACAAATAGCTGTAGGAAGTCCTTATGGTAAGGAGTGACTTGAACAAGTGGAGAAAATTTCATGGGCTAGAGCATACTTTGATTTCACCTCAAAGTGTGAACGCATCACAAATAATTTTTCCGAATCATTTAACAAAATAATTCTATCATTGAGAGAAATACCCTTATCAAACTTATTGAGAAGTAACAACTATTGGTGATGTCTATCATGTACAACAGAAGGACAAAAGCAGATGCTCTGCAAAACACTAAACTTGTACCTAGGTTGGAGGAAATTTTGAGAAAACACAAGAAATATTATAACAAATTCACAACCCAAGGTTCCAATTACTTTCTATTTGTGTTACTCAATAGGCAAGAGCAAACATGGACCTTAGATCTTTAAAATAGGACTTCCACATGTAAGAAATGGCAAATGTCAGGCATCCCATATGTGCATGGCATAATAGTTATACTACCAAAGAGACACTACACCAAAAACAGCAATCTGGCACAGTTTAAAATTGTGCCAGATCAAATCTGGCGCGATTTTGAACCGTGCCAGAATTAGGTGTTCCAAAATGGCCATTTTTTTCTGGCATGGTTTAAAAGTGTGTCAGATTTATTTAAACGGGAACACTTCTGGGACACCGTTAAACCGTGCCAGAATTTGATATTTCTGGCACACTTTTGGCACAGTTTATAACTGCTCTAGATTGAGTACATTTTGGTACACTTTTGACACAGTTCAAAACTGTGCCAAAATTTGATACACTTTTGACACGGTTTTGAACTGTGAAATATTTCTTAAATCAAAGAAAAAATTAATTATTTGTAAACAAAAAATTCACAAATTGTGAATCTCGCACATTGATAAACTAATGTACATACAAACTTTAAAATACTACAAGTCTTAATAGTTCACAGACCAAAAAAAAATTGGGCAGAGTTTCCTCTATTTTCTAGACATTCTCAAACCTTATAATATAAAACCTGCGTAATGTAAAGCCTGCACGGCCATCAAATATAACAACAAAATTAAAAAATCCCGCATGGCCATAAAAGTTAACAATAAAACTACAAAAGTCTGCACGACCATAACAATAAAAATAATAGAATCCTGAATATTAACGACATCAAATAAATAATCCCATTGTTGTAAACCATTGACTTCTTTATGTGTTCCACGTGGATAAAAGCTAAGAATAAAAAGTTATCCTACAAAAAAATAGAACACAAAAAAAGATGATATTAGGAACCAATTAATTTTAAAAAAATCTTATTCAAACTGAAAAATTGCATATTATAATAATTATTATATTCTCAAACTGGAAGTCTTGTTACTATGTGGTCAACTCCTACTAGTTACATTAGTCCCATGCGAGGTGTTAGCGCCTCTTATGGGGATATTTGAGGACTAGTTTGAGTCTTCACCATTTAAAGACATGTTTTTAAGCATAATCTAAATATTTTCAAATTATCATATTATTCTCAAACTGGGAAACCCGTGACTACGCAGTAAGTTCCTACAAGTAATATTGGTCCGTGCAAGGTGTTCATGCCTCTTACGAGACCGTTTGGGGGCTGGTTTGGGTTTTCACCCTTTAACGACCTGTTTTTATGCCTAATATAGATATTTTAAAATTATCATCATATTCTCAAATTGAGAGGCCCATGACTACGCAATCAGTTCCTACGAGTTATATTGGTCCCGTGCGAGATGTGAGTGCCTCTTAGAGGCCGTTTGAGGGTTAGTTTAGGTTTTCACCCTTTAAAGGCCTATTTTTAAGCCTAATCTAGATATTTTCAAATTATCATCATATTCACAAACCGAGAGACCCGTGGCTACGCGGCAGTTCCTATAAGTTACATTGATCTCGTGCAAAGTGTTCATGCCTATTATGAGGTCGTTTGGTGACTGGTTTGGGTTTTCACCCCTTAACGGTTTGTTTTTAAGACAAAGTATATATATTTTCAAATTATCATCATATTCTTAAATCGGGAGTCCCGTGACTATGCGGTCAGTTCCTACGAGTTACATTGGTCCCATACGAGGTGTTAGTGCCTCTTACGGTGCCGTTTGGTCGCTAGTTTGAGTTTTCACCCTATAATGGCATGTTTTTAAGACTAATCTACATGTTTTTAAATTATCATCATATTCTTAAATCAAGAGACTCATGACTACACGATTAGTTCCTACAAGTTATATTGGTCCCGTATGAGGTGTACATGCCTCTTATGAGGCCTCTTGGGGGTTGGTTTGGGGTTTCACCCTTTTAAAGGCTTATTTTTAAGCCTAATCTAGATATTTTCATATTATCATCATATTCTCAAATCGAGTGTCCCGTGACTATGCGGTCATTTCCTACAAGTTACATTAGTCCCGTACGAGGTGTTAGTGCCTCTTACGGAGCCATTTAGACATTAGTTTGAGTTTTCAATCTCTAACGACATGGTTTTAAGACTAATTTAGATATTTTCAAACTATCATCATATTCCCAAATCGGGAGACTCGTGATTACGCGATCAGTTCCTACAAGTTATATTGGTCCCGTGAGAGGTGTTCATACCTCTTACGAGGCCGTTTGGGGGCTGGTTTGGATTTTTAACCTTTTAATTGCTTGCTTTTAAGCTTAATCTAGATATTTTTAAATTATCATCATATTAAAAAACCAAGAGACCCATGACTACGCGGTCAGTTCCTACAATTTACATTGGTTCCGTGAGAGGTGTCCATGCCTCTTGCAGGACTGTTTGGTGGTTAGTTTGAGTTTTCACCCTTTTAACGGCTTGTTTTTAAGCCGAAGTGTATATATATTTTCAAATTATCATTATATTCTCAAATTAGGAGACTCGTGACTATGCGGCCAGTTTCTACGAGTTACATTAGTACCGTGTGAGGTGTTAGTGCCTCTTACGGGGCCGTTTGGGCGCTAGTTTGACTTTTCACCCTCTAACAACATGTTTTTAAGCCTAATATAGATATTTTTAAATTATCATCATATTCTCAAATCGGGAGATTCGTGACTATGCGGTCAATTCTTACAAGTTATATTGGTCCCGTGCGAGGTGTTAATGCCTCTTACGAGGCAGTTTAGGGGATGGTTTGGGTTTTCACCCTTTAACGGCTTATTTTTAAGTTTAATCTAGATATTTTCAAATTATTGTCATATTCTCAAATCGGGAGTCCCGTGACTACGTGGTCAGTTCCTTCGAGTTATATTTGTCCCGTGCGACGTGTTAGTGCCTCTTACGGGGCCGTTTGGGCATTGGTTTGATTTTCAATCTCTAGCGAAATGTTTTTAAGACTAATCTAGATATTTTCAAACCATAATAATATTTTCAAATCGGGAGACTCGTGACTACGTGATCAGTTCTCAAAAGTTATATTGGTCCCGTGCAAGGTGTTCATGCCTCTAACGAGGCCGTTTAGGGGATGGTTTGCCTTTCACCCTTTTAACGGCTTGTTTTTAAGCCTAATCTATATATTTTCAAATTATCCTCATATTCACAAACCTAGAGACCCGTGACTAAGTGATCAGTTCCTATAAGTTACATTGGCCCTGTGTGAGGTGTTTATGCCTCTTACGGGATCGTTTGGGGGTTGGTTTGGGTTTTCACCCTTTTAACGGCTTATTTTTAGGCCGAAGTATATATATATATATTTTCAAATTATCATCATATTCTCAAATCAGGAGTCTCGTGATTATGCGGTCAGTTCCTATGAGTTAGATTGCTCCCGTGTGAGGTGTTAGTGCCTCTTACGAGGCCGTTTGGGGGCTAGTTTGACTTTTCACCCTCTAACAACATGTTTTTAAGCCTAATCTAGATATATTTAAATTATCATCATATTCTCAAATCGTGAGACTTGTGACTACATGGTCAATTCTTACAAGTTATATTAGTCCCGTGGGAGGTGTTCATGCCTCTTATGAGGCTGTTTAGGGGATGGTTTGGGTTTTCACCCTTTAACGGCTTGTTTTTAAGCCTAATCTAGATATTTTCAAATTATCATCATATTCTCAAATCGGGAGTCCCATGACTATGTGGTCAGTTCGTACGAGTTACATTAGTTTCGTGCAAGGTATTAGTGCCTTTTATGGGGCCGTTTGGGCGCTAGTTTGAGTTTTCACCCTCGACACCCTCGAACGACATGTTTTTAAGACTAATCTAAATATTTTTTTAAACTATCATCATATTTTCAAATCGGGAGACTCGTGACTATACTGTCAATTCCTACAAGTTATATTGGTCTCGTGCGAGGTGTTTATGCCTCTTATGAGGCCGTTTGGAGGCTGGTTTGAGTTTTCACCCTTTTAACAGCTTGTTTTAAGCCTAATCTAAATATTTTCAAATTATCGTCATATGCTCAAATTGGGAGTCCCGTGACAATATGGTCAATTCATGCATGTTATATTGGTCCCGTGCGAGGTGTTAGTGCCTCGTATGTGGCCATTTAGGCGCTAGTTTGAGTTTTCACCCTCTAACAGCATGTTTTTAAGACTAATCTACGTATTTTAAAATTATCATCATATTCTCAAATCGGGGGACTTGTGACTACGTGGTCAGTTTCTATAAGTTATATTGGTCCCGTGCGAGGTGTTCATGCCACTTACGAGGCCGTTGGGGGGTCAATTTGGGTTTTACCCTTTTCACGGCTTGTTTTTAAGCCTAATCTAGATATTTTCATATTATCGTCATATTCTTAAAGAAATGGTGGCATTTATATGAATATGATTGTAAGTTAACTTTCGTTGTGATTGGTGGAATTTATATGAATATGACTAACAACAAAAATATAAAATGCTTGGGATCAACAACTAAAGATTCATAAAAAGTGGGACTAAATCCCAACGGCTCTCTATATATAATAGCTATAAAGCTGTTATAGTTATAACAACCCTTTTATATATATATAACAACTATATAGCCATTATATATATAGCCTGTATGTATAACAATTATATAGCTATTTGAAAGATAGGTACAGGCCAAGGGAGCGAAGAGATGTGTCCTCAAAAGATCGCTTACTATTAGAACTAAATAAGATAATATGAGATGGTTATAAAATGACCCCCGAAGAGTACTTACAAGGCAAAACAAGGAATTATGGTTTATCGGAAGATTCTTTGATTTTTGCAGTCTTGTCTATAAGAAGTAGCGATAATGCCACGTTCGACTCCTCGTTTATCTTATATTCATGGCGCGATGTTCTATTAAATCTTGAGTGAACCTAAATAAAGATTATAATAAAAAAACACATATGACATGAAGTTAAATCTCGTTGAATTCAAAAAAAAAATTGAACTTTCAGACATTGAATTCAAATTATACAGGTGTAAATACTTATACAATGTTTAGCAATAATTATGCCAAAAAAATACTTGACAAACATTTGGAACGATATTCTCCCTCCACTTCAAGAGGGGGAGGATTTAACAAGGATACTAAAGATCGACTGTCTGCTCAATCCATCTTTATGTTAAAGCATCGCACCACCAAGCGTTCTCCTGACAAGAGACCTTTCTCTTTCACCCAAAATTAATGCTCCAATGACGAATCTAAAACAAACAATGAGGACTCAGATGTTAGTGGTATTTGGGGTAAACAATAAGGTGTAGAAGATGCCAACATCACGTAAGATAATTGAAGTAAAAAAAACTTCTAAAAACATTCAGTAATGCTTAAACAAATTCAAATTATGGTTTTGTGTTCATACAGTGAGGAATCACTCGTTTAGTTCTAAGATTTACATCCAGTCAACCTACAAAAAAAGAAAATTTTCGAATTGAAGAATAATGGAGATCGATTTCCCTTCTTACCTCAATAAATCAAATACACTTATGACGTTTGTCCTAGATTTGCATCTATAACAAATTATATACTAATTACATACTCCAACCAACTTGCTTAATATCTCCATCGTAATCACTGATACAAAAATTGATATCTGCTCAAGTGTACGAAACGTAATTGCAGCCCGATCATAAGCCCTAAATTGTAAACCAAGATCATAAATGAAATTTAACCATCATAACACACATAAAATCCCAATTGATAAAACTTAATCATTGAAAAATCATTAAGATTTGCACCTCGCCGCAACATGTGCAGTGTCGACCCCCCCTGAATAAAATACAAAAATTCATATAAAGAAATCAGTATAAAACTAGTTCTTCAGTAAACATTA
The DNA here is from genome assembly GCA_949130495.1 of Sambucus nigra. Lineage (NCBI taxonomy): Eukaryota > Viridiplantae > Streptophyta > Magnoliopsida > Dipsacales > Adoxaceae > Sambucus > Sambucus nigra. The sequence continues at coordinate 387,251,205 of OX422209.1, read as the reverse complement.
ATTAACACCAACCCAATTGCTACCCCTACTTCTATAAAAGTAACATTTGTACATCATACCGTGATATTTGCACTAGACCCTCTTACAGCAGATCCAACATTTACAATATGGACCATAAGAGACACGGTGGCATATACCTGCAATGAAAATAGCAACACTGAAATAGGATTGTGTGTGTGTGTGTATATATATATATGATAACTTTTAAACAAATTGGAATAGTTCCCAACTACAGTAATATTTTAATTAACGAACAAGGATGATAGGGTGTAGCCCTCTGTCATATATACAATAGCGCAGAAGCACACTTAATAAAACTTGCATAATAGGCACATAATTAATAAATTAACAACAGAAAAAACATCAATATCAACTTCAGCAATTATTGAGTTCCACAATACCAAATCTCTCACCTCCATTCGATCAAACACCTCCTGAGCATGCCCCAATTTACCAAATTTGGCATACATGTTAATTATCACATTGCCCACAAGAAAATCAAACTCCAAACCGTGCTTAATTACATACAAATGGATAAACATTCCAAGAAAAATATTATCCATTTGTGCACAAATAGGAAGAGTTATTGCAACAGTAATCTAGTCCATCTTAATACCCTCCAAACTCATCTCATCTAACACATTCGGTGCCTCAACAACATTCCAAGAACCTATATCTCAAATTTAATTTATTAGAGACATCATATTTTTTTTCTTATCTACGTGTCTAATTGTTTTGTATGCTAATCATATCTCCAAACAAAACAAAAATATCTACAAATTCAAAATCCACAAGAAGAACTTTTTTTACATTGTTGAGTTTCAGACAACTATCCATGATTTTCCTATCGGACAACCATTCTCTACAATAAATGCTGATACACACTTTGTGTAACTATCAACTCCGCTATCAACCTAAAAATACCAATAGAAAGGTAAGCAGCCAAATAACACACAATCTGAAAAAAAATCTGAAATAAACACACAATATAGAAAAAAACAATCGGAAATAAACACACAAAAAAACCCAAATTGTTGTTGTGGAGCCAAGTGAGCCGCTCCTCCAAACCAAACTCCTATTGCCAGTGATGAAGCCGCACCAAATCTATTACAACCCAAAAATCCCACCCAAACCTTCCACATATGCTAGTACACCATTGAACGACCGCAAATTCCCTAATAAACCCTAAATCTGGAGTCCCCGACCGCGCAACCTTTACACCCTCGATAGACCTCAACCGAATAACCCTAACATTCGATGACCCCACCATGGAAGCTTGAAGCTGAAAGCCTTGTAATTTTACAACAGCAGAGATGACGTCCTTTGATCGGTTGCACACGTCTCCTCCAATGTATGGTGATAACAAAGGGGAAAGGGAAAAAGGTTGTCCTTGAATGTGTGTGTGTGTGTGTGAGAGAGAGAGAGAGAGAGAGAGAGAGAGAGGAGAGTTTCGCTCACAGCGAGAGATTGAGAATGAGATAGGAGAGAAAGAGGGAGACCAAAAAATTAATACGGTTAGTATTTTTCCAAAGTGTACTCAATTTTGGCACACTTAAAAACAATGCCAAAATTTTGGTACTATTTTAAAGTGTGCCAGATTATTATTAAATCGTGCCAGAATTTGGCACAGTTTTAGACTATGCCAGATTATTAATATCAAGGTGTGCTAAATTATTGTTTTTCGTCTAGTGAGAGAACCATTGGATATATAAGTGTATATTAATTTTCTTGATTATGAATGTGTATATTTGATTGCATATATTGTCTTTGATTATTAACGTGTATCTTTGATTGCAGCTATTGCAACCAACGCCTTATTGTGCAAGCTTACATGGCTACATATGCTGGTTATGTCCACCCAACAGATGATTCAAGGTTTTGGCCATAGCCTGAGCACAAAGTGGAACCACAACCACTCACAAGGCCTCCAGGATGGACTCAGAGGAGAGGGGGAAAGGATGAGGGACCAATTCCAGTAAGAAGGAAGTCCAAGTAATGTGCAGAATGTAGGGAATATGGGTACAACAAGAAGACTTACATGGGAAAGCCTTCAACTGATGCAATAGGAAGGAGAGTAAAATTAAGAATTGAAAATGAGGATTTCAATAATCAACACCATGATGAAGGATCTCAAGTTACAAATCAAGGATCTCAAGTTACAAAGCCTCAAATGGTCATCCCTCCAATTTCAAAGCCTAAGAAGACATGACTTGGTCTTAGAGGAGGAACAAAGAAGAACAAAAATTATGACAACTAAGTTGGATGTTATTATCTTATTTTAGATGTTAACTGGATGTTATTAAGTTGGATGTTATCTAGTTTTGAGTTGTTATGTACTTTGGATTTTAAGATGCTATGGAATGTTATGGAATGTTATTAACCTGATCACTATTTTTATTGTCTACAAAGTGTTGGATATACAATTGAATGAAAGTCAAAATGAAACCATATAAATATCATTAAAACCATTGAAATCCTTACAAAAATTAAGAAATTAAACATTAAATTTCACACTAATTTTAAAACCATTACATAAATCATCTAATGTCACTTACAACTTTTTCACTTTCGATTTCATATTTGGACACTTTTCTTTAGCGGTGTCGAGCCACTCGAAACTAAAACAATCAACACATTTGAGAATTTTTTTTTCCTTAACTTCAGTGTTTCCTAGACATCCATTAATTTCTTGGGGTCTTGCAACCTTTTGTACAATTCGTATTCTTCCACGAATAATGTTTGAACCAATGTCCTTCTTCTCCACATTGAAAACATATGTCTTTCTTCACATCTTGTTATGTTTGATTTTTCGGCAATAATTTTTCAGCAATGACGGACATAATTTGGCTACATGACAACTTTCATCGCAAAGTTGGCATATTACCTGCAAAAACTAAAATGGAGTACACATTAATAATTGAAATTAATAAATTATAAAAATATATTAGCAAAAAAAATATTATAAAATAACATTATAAGATGAAGTTGAGCCGCCCCCCATTTTGGTAACAAAATGAATGGCAGGTTGGAGCTTAAATAGGCAGTGTTCCAACGACTAGTAATGTACCAACACTAAGGAGGGGCAATCTGGTGATAAATGGCAAAAAAAAACATGAGGGTTAATGGCTAAGTGGAAGGAAAGTTAAAAATGGGGGCCAAACCTTAAAAAAGCCAATTCCTGGGGGTTTGACTCATTACAGGGATTTAAATGGGGGGCAAACCTTAAATGACCCTATAATTATTTGAACGTACCACTATAGTTCTATAAGTGGAGGTTTCACGATGTGGGTGATCTTCCCTAGAGAATATCACCAGTTTTAGTATCATCCCCAACTCATATCGCCATGCATGCCATTGTGAGGTTGGACTCGAAGTGAGATAATTTTGGTATGGTTATGACTCATTTTTTGTTATATCCGCACTCGAACAAAAGATACCCTAATTTCAATTTAATCTCTCCTAGAATGTATAAACTCAAATATATTCAGAAGAAAGATTAAAATACTCTACAAAACGTACAAAATTGCTAAATTAACCAAGGATCCCTGAAGTTATAATAATTACAAATTTGATCCTGAAAACTTCATATTACCATAACTTAACCTATACTTCAGCCCTAGGCCCCAAGTTGATATCAAATTGATCCTCTAGACTTCAACTAATTAGAAATTATAATTTCAGTCCCTGTAATTTTTTGAAATTACAAAAGTATCCATAAATTTTGCCAAAAATTCACTTTGTGAGATATGTAAGTGTAAATCTTATTAATTAAGGACTAAAAACTAATTATTTAACATACACGCTAAACCTCTTATCCACCTAATACTCTACATAAGCACAAAATGATAAAAACCATATGCTTGAACCATGCAAACATGTGAGGTTCAAATACCAAGCATTAAATGCTTAGAAACTTGCACAAATCCACCTTTCATTCTAACCATTTAGACCCCCTTCTCATACACTATAAAAACCCCATGAGCTCAGCCATTAAAACTCATCTCTTTAAGTAGATTCAAAAACTCAAATTTTATCTCAAAAAAAGTAACCTATTATTATATGTATTATATTATGTTCTTTCAATTCCAAATGATTTTTGTGTTGTTATAATGCTTAAATACATCAAAACAATAGAAAGTTTAAGTGTAAAACAACCCCTAGGTGAAGAAATGTGAAAATTCTCCAACAAAGCTTGAGCTTTAATAGTGAACTTCAATATAATGCTTAAAACTCAGGTTTGAAGTTATAATTACATTCATTAGAACCTTAGGAACTCTAGTTCAATGATCAAGCCCATGAATTTAAATAACAAGCTTTAATTCATCAAAAGTGTTTTCTGAATCAGAAAACTCAAAACTTTGAATTCTCCTTGTGTAATCCACTTCAAACCCTGGAATCCAAACCAAATTACTCCTTAACATAGTAGAAACCAAACAATGCTCATAAGAATTCCTACCATATTCTACAAAAGATAGGAATGTTAAGACAAAAATTTTAAAAATGCACAGTTATGGAACTCATTGTATACTGCACCTCAATCCATAAAATCTATATATTTGGATTCCATACCAAATTTTAGGTTGAGTTTTTTTAGAAATCATATTAAATGGTTTAAAAATGAAGGAGATATCTTTGATAAAAAATTTAAAACCCTAAAGTAAAAAATTGAGAGGTTGAAGATGACCTATTTGACCAGGAACCTTGACCAGGTGTGTGAGGGCGCGTGACCAATCAAAAAAAAATTAAAAAAAAATCCAGTATCTTTATTTTATTTTTTTTGGTCAAAATGGTATAAGTTAAGGTTGTGTTTAGACAAGCCTAGCCAAAGTTATGTAAAAATAAGGTTTTAAGGTTGAAATATTTTGTCTAAATGATAGATTGACCCCTCCTGACTTTTTCAACTTATGAATTTTAACCCTAAGCTTTGTCTATAAGTACTTTAAAAAAATTTAAGTAAAAAAGTCTTCTACATAAAAGTTCAAATATAACCCTAAGCCGAATATTTTAAAGTCCTAAGTTATTTACAACTAAACTCTTGAAACTTTAATATACACAATTTTTGGTATAAATTGACCAAAACTAAATCCAATTCTAATAATACTTATGCTCCCAAACATTTGTATATAGATAATCTAGTACCAGCTCTCCCTGATATCCTCTTTTGATCCGTAAGCAGTTCAAAACACCAAGCAAGTAGGTCATTTTACCTCTTTAATAGTAAAATTTTCATAATTGCTTAATTGTTATTGATATCATTATGTGATTGTCCAATTTGATTCCAAGTGTATGTAGAAATTTCCATACTCATATGTAATTATATCACTCATTATTTTAATTATGATCATTTGATCAAAATCAATCCTTATCATCTAATAATTGATATCAAAACAATTTATTGTAATAATTTAGTTGAATCTGCACTTTTGGGCATTATTATTTCTGATAAAAGTATTAGTAATAACTAGAGAGTTAACTACCGTGTTATCCCATGGAATTTTTCTACTTGGCCTATAATCTCAGATGTTTGAGAGTCCAAAATTTATCTACATACGTATGAGTACCACTTTAATTGTGTTCTTAACCAGTTATCATCTAAAGGTTTTTGAATTACTTGTTATTTCGTTTGACTGATGGCTTATGTAATTCTATACCCCTTATTGAACTGGTAAGTATTGAATTATCAGTTCAGAAATCCTTTATTTTCTTTATAATAAACTGGTAAGTATGGGATTATCAGTTCAAACTCCTTGATTTAAGGTTATGATGAGGAACATTTACATTTGAAAAACACTGAATTCTATATACACTCCACCTCTCATCTATACAAATATTTGTTATAAAATTTGTAAAGCCTTCTTAGCATATTTATGCTAATTTCTTTTTTCTCCAGATAGTCCAGGAGTAAGAGGATAGTATCTTTTGTAACACCCCGCTTAAAATAATAACGGGTGGCCAGCCCTATACTATATTAAATCAACAATTTCAGATGGTCCAGTCTCAACATCAACTATCGGTACTATATAATATAGGACTAACTACCCGATATCATATAAGCGAGATGTTAAATAATTTAAAACATGCAACATAACACAACCCAATACTACAAAATTTCTAATAAATAAGAGAGAGATGCAAGAAGCACTATAAGAAATGAAAGGAATCACTATACATGAATATGCCATAAATAAATAAACCCGAATAAGCTGTCGGGTCACAGCAAATACAATAACTGAAGGGAATAAATATAAACATGTAAGTAAATATCCCTTGGGTACAAACCCGATATACAACATGAATCCTACCTAGAGTTTTAAAGAAGTAGGAAGCGACTATGTGAAACATCCCGCAACAGTCCGCACCTGTCACGGCTCCCAAGACTCAGGATAGAAAGTCATCCGGCATCCATGCGGTAGGATACCTGTGATAATATATATATACAAGGAGGAGAGAAAAGGTAAACGGGTCAGAGCCCCGAATGTGTAAAATATTTAGCAAGTGTGTTAACCGTGCATAATAAATACCGGTGTACTTAATTTCATAAATAAGTGAGACCGCACTCTCGTGGAATCCCAACTCACCTCTCATCTAAAGGCGCGCACCTATTCGCGTCCTCAAATTTTTAGTTAAATTACCCCCATTGATTTTAGGACAACCTAACTTATTAGGCCTAGCCTATATCCACGAGAACTACCTTCCCGTCATAATCTAAGGATCCACCCGTGCTAATCCTATTAGATTATGATTACAACAATTATGCCATAAAAGGCTTAATGAATTCCGATTAATAATCTCATGAATTATAATTATCATAATTCTTAGAACATTTCCCTTATACATATACATACATATATATATACCTATATAGGCTAAAAGCGTAAGGATTAATATACTTAATAACATGCACATGGAATATTGGCAAGACTTCTCTCTAATCCCAAAATTGTACTACGTTTCGTGCGTGGGGAGTCTCGCAAAACGAAATCCAAACAAGGAACCGCCTCGTTACACTACTCCTGACAAGGTCAAGATCAGAGATCCAAGATGCCACCTATGGAATTACTTCTCTCAAATCTCAACATGGCACTGCGTTTCGTGCGTGAGGTGTCTCGCAAAGCGAAATCCAAACAAGGAACCACCTCGTTACACTACTCCTGGGCAATGTCGATCCTAGAGATCCATAATCCTCAACATACAAGTATATACTAACATTACTATTAAACTATAACTCCTAAAGAAAGAAAGAAGAAAAGAAAAAGAAAGCGAATAAAATAAAATAAAAGAACCTCCAATAATATCCTTGGGATGATGTAACCGAATAATACCTTATGTGCGATACATCAACCCCCATCAATCTAGTACACCATAATCATCTAAGATGTACTTCATAAAAGTCCATATCCTTTCATCTATAGGATATATATAAATATATATATATATAGGTATTTTATTTCTAACCGTATATATATATCATCATCAATCCAATAGCCAAGTGTACATACTACATATGATGTACAAGGCCATGCACATAATATACCCGGCTATATATATCGCCGATAAACTGCATCAGTGCTATCATCTTCCCAGTGCCCGGCTCACGTAGCAATACTGGGGCCACCATGGTGGGACTAAACAACACCCATCTCGTGGTAAACACACGCACACGACGTCCCGAGAAGCGGTCATAGTTCCAACCGGCAATGAGATGAAACATACCCACCACGTCTCATCCCAAAAATATATATCTATATGTATAATAATCACAAGGGACGACTATGACCTGGGGAATATCCACACCCTGCATTATATGCCAGGATGCTCACCCTCTACGCGCGCAACTTCCCAATGATAGCATGAGCGGGGTATGCTTAACCAATTAAGTATATGTATTATTCACATGCACAATATATATACATCCATATGATCCAATTATAGGATCAATTAATAAACCACCATATACGGTTTAAGTATCCATACCATGTATGTTCATAACATAAATATATCCATACATTTATATACATACGGATATATATCAACACAAATACACATATCCTTATATCTATATATGATAAACTAATTCTCGTTCATATGCATAAGATATATATATATACCTGGCTATAAGTATACATAGTCCTCAATATACAAGCCGTCACCACAATTTCTTTAATTTACCTCGATACGTGAATATAATCCCATACGTGAAACATATTCAATCATCTTCCTATGATGAGTAGTCTCCCAAAACCATATGTTTATATCTATACATATACATTCAACATTAGGGTTATCACCCAAGAATTTGTGTAGAAATCCATCACTACACCTTTCACCTCTAAATGTGAAAGTACATAATTATCTTTAGTACTATCTAACCATAGGCATTAACAGGACTTCATAGTCTAAAACCTCAATTTATTCCAACCTCATTTCAAGTATTGGAATCTCAATGGCCATATCCCCATAATTGCGTATAAACTATCCTAACTAGAATTTACGCTACCGCTTATCCTAGTCGATAGTACACCCGCAAGCTGTTTCCCACTTTTACCTATGGTTCAATTGTATTTTATGAATCCTTACCCCTATCGGGTTATCATTTATTCCTTAGTCTAAATATTTCTAAGGATAGGAGACCTCTCACTCTCTACGAGTTCTCAACCTCAAACATATATATATATACCTTTATCTATAATTGGTAAATTCCAACCTCAAAGAGCTTTCCCCCCCCCCCCCCCCCCCCCCAATATCCATATATAACTCCAATACGTACATGGGTACATTTCTCCCAAGTTACCCTAAGGGGTCCCCAAATCCCAATATGTGAGAAACTCCTTATATGACTCCAAGAATATATCTTTTACATCCTAAGAGAAAGCCCCCAAATCAATAAACCCAACCAAAAAGGGTTTGAAATCACTATGGAGAAAAACTTCAAAATGCCCTGTTTCCGAATCGATTCGGCCTCCCAGGCGAATCGATTCGGGTCCAAAGACCTGGGCTTCTGCAATAGGCCGAATCGATTCGGCTTGGGGTCCGAATCGATTCGGTCAATGCAGACCTGCCAATTTCACCAAACCGAATCGATTCGCTTGAGGGGGCGAATCGATTCGGACCTGCAATTTTTGAAGGGTTCATCTGTTTCTTCAAAACCCACGAATTTAAAAACCCTAATTTTCCATTTCTAACCCCTAAACCTTCAACAATTTATGATTTCAAGCCCATTAATCAACCCAAAGTTGATTCCAACCATTTCTATTCCATTAAATCCATATTTAATCATTGATTTCAAGATTAAACCTAAAAATCTAGGTTTTGACATTAATACCCAAAAACCATTTCTTTACCCCACAATTTATGAAATAAAATACACAAATAGCTATTTAGCAAGATTAAACACTTGCCTCTGGTTTGTAGAGGTTGGATCATCCTCGATGTCGCGGTTGGGCCGGAAATCCCAAGCTTTTTCTTCCTCTCTCTCTTCTTTTCTTTCTTCTTTCTCTTCTTTCTCCCTCTAGGGCTTTTTCTCTCTCTCTCTAAATGAGAAAGGCTTGATCCGTAAGCCTTAAATCCTTTAAAACAACAAACCCAGTTTTAAATGTTAATACACACTTTAAATGACTCGTTGACTCCAATTCAAGTCAAAACAACTTAAAAACATTCCGGAGCCGAAATAAGACCCAATAACAGTCATTTTGACTATCTCGACCCTTCCGGGATCGATGGTACCCTAAAAAATATCATCCGGAATACTTTGAAACGTCCTCTATTTTTGGACTTAAATTTCCAAATTTTAAAATTCTCCAATTTAATTAAATTTAATTTTCCAAAATTAAATTTCTCAGTCTCCAAAAGTCGAGGGTGTTACATCTTTTCCCCTTTAGAGACAAATACCAGTCACCTGTTTGCGTATGTGACTGTGTGAGAGGAGATTAAGACATATCGGAGTAAGGAATGACACTGTTCTATTTTCTACTTTATAGTTTGAGTTGACAATAAAATGTAATTCACCCCTATGCTGGTAATACACTAAGTGTATTATTTTTATGAATAAAGTTTTATTTTTTGTTTTAACTATAATTCATTACTTTATGTATACTCTCTTGTACATTCACACCAAAAATAAGGTGTGACATTTTCTCAGGACTATGACCACCTCCAACACATTTACGATTTTTCGAGTTCGGTTTGAGATTCTGATCCGGTAACCCAAGATTATGTGTGTATGCCCCGGAGCATGATATCATTTTAGAGATTCTCATCCGGGAGGCAATTCTCTAGGGATGCGGTTATACGTTTATAGTGAGTGATATGTATGTATACTTGATGTGATATGAAAATACGCATATATGTGTGAAGAAAAAATATATACGGGTATATGCCACTAATGTGTGAACATTGAATTAATAACTAGTGAAAGTTATTAGGAATGAGTTGATGAATTCTAATTGAGAATTATAATTTTTGAATTTTATTTGAAATGAATTGATTAATTATAATGGATAATTTTAATTGTTAAGCGAATGTGAAGGTGAATTATATAAAATATGCGTGACACAAGATAGTGTATGGACTTAAGGGTATACTGAGACTAGTTAGGCAGGGTAGCATGACTAGGAGTTGAATTACATACGTTAGGTGTGCATTGTAGTTGAGGAGTGAGGATTATCTCATGTGAGTGAGACACCAATTTAAATATGAAAGAATGTATTCATAATTATTACACATTTTAATTAGTTGCAAAATATTTTCAAAAAGATTTGGGCTGTGACCTGTAGTAAAATATGTTCATTGGAATTATTATAGTATATTTTTATACGAATGGTCTATTCGGTTTATTGGCATGTATTAGATTTTTTTATTCAAATTATTTAATTGATTGTGGACTTCGTTATTTATCTAAATGAGTTATAATGAATGGTTTTGTTTACGATTTGATTTATGGCATTTTAAGAAATATAACAAATTGACACAAGGCTTGGTAAAATAATATGTGGTTAATAATTAATTAAATGTTCGAGAGTGATGATAAGAATGAGCCAAATGATATTCATGTTTATTTTAGTAAATGGATGGTCACCCGTTATTTTAATAAGCGGGGTGTCACAAGGACTTTATTATTTGGCAGTCTTGAGAGAAAGTCCATTTCTATTGTGGGTGTCAGGAACCGTAAACCTATTAATATTAACTTTGAGATTTAATTCGTTGTTTTATAATGTCAAAATTGTTTAGTGTAATGTTATTTTGAATCCATTAGTTATATTCAATTCTGTAGAATAAAATTTAATCACGGTGTCACTTCAGATTGGGATTTGAGATACAAGTGACATTAAAGGTTGTTAGGTGGGATAAATTTTAAAAGACATTAAAATATAAAAGGTATATGCATATTTATGATTTATTCAAATTTCAGTTATACTCTTATTCTTTATACACTTATTGTTAACGTTTCTCGTGGACTTAACATTTCAGGACCTAGACCTCCACTTTCGTCTCAGCAGTGATCATGTTATTTATAACTCATCCCTGCAGCTGATTATAAGATGTACATGTCATTGTCCTGCGTGCCAACTCTATTTGTATTTCCATTGATACTATTTTATATTTGATGGATATGTGTAGTACATTACATTTTCGGCGTTTAGGAGTATTGATATGTATAGTTTGGTTTGAATGTATAAATTTCATTTGCATGTATGAAAGTACCAGTGTGACAACCCGAATATAATTATGATTAATTATATTTAAATCATGCTTACCTTATGTGATATGAATAATGTGTTATTAGTATATCTGATGTTAAGCGATCATGGTTTGTATAATCCTACTTTCATAATCATGAAATGTCGAATTATTTCCGAACACAAGATTTCTTATTTCGGTAAAAATGTTCCTGTTGGAGACTAGTTTTGACCCTTATAATATAATAATTGACTCAAGGTGAAAATTATATAGTTGTAAATATATGAGTTATGCTTGTGATAAAAGAAACGAAGAATCAAATGGATCTCCGAGTAAGAAGCTAGCCCAAATTTACGAAAAAGGGGCAAATATGTCCATTCCCTTTAAGAGGTAAATTGTCTTTTAGTAAACCAAATATTTTAATTTGATTGGTTGGCATAGGAGGCAGCATTGGCCTATTTAAAACTCTTCTTCTAACCTATTTATTCGGTAAATAAAACCCTAGGTTCAGTTTTGTAGAGTTTTTTCTTGAGGAAAGAAAAGTGGAAGTTTAAGGAAGAAGAGATTATAAGAAAACCTAGGAAAATTCCAAGAAAATACTTAAAGTGTTTCCAAGGTATAATTATGTGATTAATATTTTTTTAATCTTGTATTATACTTATTTCAAAGTATATAAATCATGAAAGATTGATTAAAACTCCATCCTCCTTTGTGATGATAAGTATTTGTTCACATGTGAGATAAGTGGTGTATGTAGCCCGTATTACTTATTATTGAAATCCCTCGTATTCAAACTTTCATATATTTTTGTGTCCCTAATGGAATTGATAAATTCCAATTGGATATGAAACTAGAATCATATATTCATATCATATCCAAAAATTAGAATTTAAATCCTTGTGGTTAGGCTTTGGTGATGGTTTCAACTTGGTACATAGTTGTTGTTTGTATATTTAATTTCGATATGCCCTGAGTTTGGTCAATCTTTTGACATAGAAAATGAAGTAAAAAATTATGAAATTTTAATTATGTACTATGCAGTATGTGTATTGAAAATGGGTGAAAAATCATGAAAAGTTATGTTGAAGAAAAATTATGAAAATTTTTGGAAGTTGAAGGAACAATAGAGGAGCTTGTCGGGCAGATTTAATAGGTTGTAAAGGAATTGCCATAACTTGCTCTAGGAAGCTTGAAAAATATCACCATCACTTGTAATGGAAAGTATATTCAAATATGGTTTTATATTGTTAAACTTGGACACCTGTATATATACAATTTATGAATATGGGATAGTTAAGTATGGAGGGCAATAATTTGAGGCCATAATGGATACCCCATGAAGGAATATTTTATTTGCTCTTTTCCAAGGGTATTTTGAGTACATATTTCATGTGTATATGTATTAATAAGTATATTTTTATGTTTAATTTATTTTTGTTATAAATTCCTTACGAGGTAGTTTCTATGGTTGAAAGTTCATAACCTTATCAACATATATACCATTGTTTCGTCCTTACGCATGTTTCATGGAATGTGAGTTGAGTAGAACTATATTGTTGTTGTATTGTCATTGAAAGTTACACAGATATATTAAGATAATAATTATGATTGAGATTCTGTACTAATTTAGTTGAATTAAAAAGTGTAAGGTCAAATCAACCCAGTTCAGCTCCACCCGAAGGAAACGTGAATACATAGTTGACAGCCCAATGTGAGTGTACTTATTGAGTTAATTATGGATATGATGTGTATGTATTATATGTTTAGATTATATGGCTTATTAAAAGTTACGAGATGTTGAGATGTTATGGCTTATTAAAATTCAAGATATGTTGAGATGTTATAGCTTTATAAAAGTCAAGATATGTTGAGTTGCTATGCAATTCAGGAGATGTTAGGTAATCAAAATCTATGGATATGATTATCTCCTACGAGAAGGAGATGTGGGATTTATTAACTCCGGATATGTATATGGACTAATTTGGCACAGAGATGGATATATTGATATGTTGAGATGTTAATATAGTACTTTCACTATTTATAAATGTAGTACATTCATTAAGTTTTTAAACTCATGGTTTTATATGTTTACATTTTCAAGTTTTGAAGCTGCCACCACCAGGTCTAGGAGGTTGAGTGAATAGTAGTAGGGCCTCTTCAGTTTTGTTTTATACATTGTACTAGTTATAATTAAGTTAAATGGTATGGGAGTTTTGTATAAATTATGTCTCCTTAAATGATTGGTTTTCTAGTATTCCGTATTTTAACCTTGAAGTTGTTTTAGTGTGTATTACAAAATAAATAAATAAATAATAAATGTGGTTTGTGAACTATTTAGTTAATTATATCCTAATGGGGTTAGGGTGTGACAAATTAGTATCAGAGCTTTAGGTTTTTATATTCTGGGGTTAGAGAGTCTAGATTTGACAATGGCGAAAATAGTGTGGTGTGGGTCATTTATATTAACTTGTGAGAAGTACTAACCATTATGTTAGAAATAAATGTTGTATTCTTGTTTCTGTAATTGTGGTTTATGATAGATAGTAAGATATGGAAGGAGAAAACTTTCATGAGAGGGTGGATGAGGAGTCTTCAAATATAGTAAACCAAAAAATCCAAATAACGTAAAGGGGGCACCTAAACAACTTACAGATATGCAGAGAATGACTCATGCCATGACTTTAATGGCAGAACAACAAAACATGTTTATGATGCAAATAGCATAACAACAAGCCAAGTACTTGGAGGAGCAAACTTCGTCTAGAAGAGAAAGGGAAATATAATGAGAGGAGAAGAACACTCTATATGAGATGTTTATCAAATTGAACTCCCCAACATTCGCAGTATCTGTAGATTCTTTAGAAGTTGAGGCTTGGGTTAGAGACACGGAAACTATCTTCAGGGTGATGAATATACTTGGTGCGCATAAGGTAATTTTTGCTAATTTTATATTAAAGGGCGAAGCTAAATATTAGTGGGAGTCTTCCAAACATTTATTGCTTACTCCGGGGGGAGGTGAGGTAATTACTTGGGATTCCTTTATTAAAGCCTTATATGAAAAGTATTTTCCTCGTATGTATCGGAAGCAAAAGGAAAGAGAATTTTTATCATTAACCCAGGGGAATATGTCAGTCAGGGAGTATGAAACTAAATTTATATATTTTTCTCAATTTTCATTACGTTTCTTATATGACGAGGAGGACAAATGCACCAGATTTCAGGATGGGTTGAATTTGGTTATCAAGTCTAGACTCACAGCACTTGAAATGGTAGATTATACTTCTTTAGTTAACAAGGCTATGATGGTTGAAGGAGATGTTAATGATGCAATTAAGAATAGGGAATAAAGGGGAAAGAGGAGTAGATTTGATCCATCTCAGCAAAAGGAAGGTAATATAAAATACTCAAAACAGGGGAGTCAAAGATTTCAACGCGGTAGAGGGACTGAAAATTATGTTCAGAATAGGACACTAAGCAGTTTTAGGGGTGCGGGATTGACGGGCCAACGTAATAGATAGCAGGAGAATGCGAATGGGAAGTCTAAGCCTATTACATGATATTTTTGCAAAGTTGAGGGCCATATTAGTCCAGATTGTCCCAAGTTAAAGGGGTAGAGTGTTATCACTGTCATCAAATTGGTCATACCAAAAAGAACTGTCCAGTGCTAATAGGAGGGGGTCAATCAGCTACTACTAGTCGAGGTTCGTCACCTGGAGGCAGAGGGAGAGGAGGAGGTAGAGGATAAGCTAGTTGTTCCAGGGCTCCATGAACGATATTTTGTATGACTTTATAGGATGCTTAGGCTACTCCAGAGGTGGTGATAGGTAAATTTTCTGTCATGAACAAACATGATTAAGGGATTATTGATCCAGGTTCTACTCATTCATTTGTAGCACAGTCATTTACCATTCATTTAGGTAGACCGTGTTCTTTTCTAGATTGTGGTTTATATATTTCTACACCTATGGGGGATGTGATGTTAGTGGAGCTTGTGTATAAAAATGTGTATTATATGTGGGGGAAAGGGAGTTAACTATTGATTTAATTCCACTCGATATTCGAGATTTTGATATTATCTTGGGTATGGATTGGTTATCTTCCTGTCATGCATCGATCGACTATTTTTGCAAGGAGGCTACATTTAATATGTCGGGGGAGGAAGAATTCAAATTTACTGGGGAAAGAAATGTGGTTCCAAATTGTCTTATTTCTGCCCTTCGGGAGAGGAAATTATTAAATAAGGGTTGTTAAGGATTTTTAGCATATATTGTGAATAAAAACAGGGAATTGCAAAAATTAGAAGATATCTAAATAGTTAAGGATTTTGTAGATGTGTTCCTAGATGAATTACCAGGGTTGCCACCTAGCAGAGAGGTAGAGTTTACCATTGATTTAGTGCCTGGTATAGCTCCAGTTTCTATTTCTCTATATATAATGGCACCTGTGGAACTAAAGGAGTTAAAGGTTCAACTATAAGATTTGCTAGATATAGGTTTTATACGACCCAGTGTATCACAATGGGGTGCTCCGGTATTATTTATGAAGAAGAAAGATGGCACCATGTGATTTTGCATTGATTATTAGCAGTTGAACAAGGTAACTATTCGAAATAAATATCCATTGCCTCGTATTGATGATTTGTTTGATCAATTACTAGGTGCTAAAGTATTTTCAAAAATTGATTTGAGATCGGGTTATCATCAATTAAGGGTGAGCGATTGTGACATTTCTAAGACAACTTTTAGTCCTCGCTATGGTCATTATGAATTTTTGGTAATGCCATTTGGGTTAACAAATGCTCCTGGGGTGTTTATGAATTTAATGAATCGAGTATTTTATCCTTTCATAGATTCGTTTGTGATTGTCTTTATCGATGATGTTTTGATATAAATACCTAGCCAGGAGGAACATGAGACGCATCTAAGAGTTGTATTGTAAGTTTTGTGAGATAGTAAATTGTTTGCTAAGTTTAGAAAATATGAGTTTTGGTTAAATCAAGTAGTATCTCTGGGGAATGTTGTTTCAGGAGATGGAATTTATGTTGACCCTAAGAAGGTGGAGGCAATTGTGCAATGGGAAAGACTAAGAAACGTAACGGAGATAAGGAGTTTCCTCGGATTGGCTGGATATTATAAAAGATTCATAGAGGGGTTTTCATTTATATACTTACCGTTGACTAAATTAACCCGAAAGGAAGTGAAATTTGTGTGGAGTGATGAATGTCAGCATAAATTTGAAAAGTTGAAAAATAAACTAGTATCAGCTCCACTTCTCACTATTCCATCCAGTGGAGAAGGTTTTGTGATTTATACGGACGCTTCCTATCAGGGTTTGTGTTGTGTTTTCACGCAACATGGAAAGGTAATTTCTTATGCATCTAGAAAGTTAAAGGCGCATGAACGTAATTATCCTACACACAATTTAGAACTTGCGGATATTATTTTTGCCTTGAAATTATGGAGACATCATTTATATGTAGAGACGTGTGAAGTTTTCACCGACCATCCAAGTTTGAAGTATTTATTTACATATAGAGACTTGAATTTAAGATAAAGACGTTGGATGGAGTTAATTAAAGACTATGATTGTACCAATTACCATCATCCCGGGAGGGCCAATGTTGTTGCAGATGCTCTAAGTCGGAACTCATTGGGGAGGTTATCTTTTATTCAATGTGCATGGGTTGGTAATATTATGGAATTAAGAATGATGGGAGTAGAGTTGAACTTAAATGAAACGATGGCCTTAATTGCAAACATTACAGTGAGACCTTTACTAGAAGAACGCATACGAAATTTGCAAGTCAGTGATCCATTCCTTAAGAAGAAGAAATGGGAAATCTTGGATGGTAAAGAGAGTGACTTTGAAATCAAGAATGATGAATCGTTGTGTTATAAAAACAGAATTTTTGTACCGAATGATCCATCCTTAAAGAAGGATATATTATAAGAGGCACATAGTTCTATTTACTCCATGCATCCTGGAGGTACCAATATTACAGAGATTTAAAAGAGTATTACTTGTGGAATAGTATGAAATATGAGATTGCAGAATTTGTAGCAAAATGTTTAGTATGCCAACAAGTGAAGGTGGAGCATCAGAAGTCGACAAAATTATTACAGTCATTACCTATTCTATAATAGAAGTGGGAACATATAACGATGGATTTTGTTGTAGGATTACCACGATTACCAAAGGGGCATGATTATATTTGGGTGGTTGTAGACCGATTGACAAAGTTAGCTCATTTTCTTCAAGTTAAGATGACCTACACTATTGACAAGTATGCACGTATATACATTAATGAGATTATTCGTTTACATAGGGCACCAATGTCAATAGTTTCAGATAGAGATCCAACGTTCACTTCTAAGTTTTGGCCTCGTTTACAGAATGCCATGGGCATAAGTTTGAAGTTCACTACTACATTTTGTCCACAAACCAATGGACAATCAGAAAGGACGATTCAAATATTAGAAGACATGTTACGAGCTTATGTATTTGACTTTAAAGGTACTTGGGATGATCATTTTCCATTGACGGAATTCGCGTATAATAATAGTTATCAGTCCACCATTGGTATGGCTCCTTATGAAGCTTTATATGGGAGGAGATGTAGAACGCCATTATGTTGGGATGAAGTAGGTGAAAGGAAAATCTAGGGTCCTGAATAGATAGATATGAAAACCGAAAAGATTAAAATAATTCAAAAAATGGATAAAGATAGTGTAAAGCAGGCAAAATTTTTATGTAGATAAGAGGAAGTATCCATTAGAATTTCAAAAGGGAGATTTTATATTCCTACGTATTTCTCTGTGGAAAGGCATCATGAGATTTGGAAGAAAGGGGAAACTAAGTCCAAGATACATTGGACCATATGAAGTGTTGGAAATAATTGGGACCCTGACATATAGATTAGAATTACCTCCAGAATTTTCTCATTTACATGATGTGTTTCACATATCAATTCTTCCTAAGTATTTGTTAGATCCATATCATCAACTTAAAATCCAACCTATTGAACTGAAAGAAGACTTGTCGTACATCGAGGAACGGTGGAAATTATTTATCGTAAGGAGAAAATATTGAGAAATAAAGGTATTACATTAGTTAAAGTTATGTGGATGAGCCATGGAATTAAAGAAGAAACTTGGGAAATGAAGGATAGCATGAAGAAATAGTATCCCCATTTATTTGGTAAGTGACATTCATATTAAATTTCAGAGACGAATTTTTCTAAGGGGGGAAGTTGTGACAACCCGGATATAATTATGATTGATTATATTTAAAGCATGCTTACCTTATGTGATACGAATAATGTGTTATTAATAAATCTAATGCTAAGAGATCATGGTTAGTACAATCCCACTTTCATAAATCATGAAATGTCGAATATTTCCAAACACAAGATTTCTTATTTTCGGTAAAAATGTTCCTATTGGAGACTAGTTTTGACCCTTATAATTAGCAATTGACTCAAGGTAAAAAATATATAGTTGTATATATATGAGTTAGGTTTGCGACAAAATAAATGGATCATCAAACGGATGTCCGAGTAAGAAGCTAGCCCGAATTTATGAACAAGGGGCAAATATGTCCATTCCCTTTAAGTGGTAAATTGCCTTTTAGTAAACCAAATGTTTTAATTTGATTGGTTGGAATGGGAGGCATCCTTGGACGACTTAAAAATCTTCTTCTAACCTATTTCTTCAGAAAATAAAACCCTAGGTTCAGTTTTGTATATTTTTTTCTTGAGGAAAGAGAAAGTGGAAGTTTAAGGAAGAAAAGATTACAAGAAAAGCTAGGAAAATTCCAAGAAAATACTTAAAGTGTTTCCAAGGTATAATTATGTGATTAATATTGTTTTAATCTTGTATTATACTTATTTCAAAGTATATGAATCTTTAATGATTGATTAAAATTCCATCTTCCTTTATGATAATAAGTATTTGTTCACATCTGAGATAAGTGGTCTATGTAGCCCATATTGCTTGTTATTGAAATCCCTTATATTCAAACTTGCATATATTTTTGTGTCCTTAATGGAATTGATAAATTCCAATTTTATATGAAACTAGACTTATATATTCATATCATATCCAAAAATTAGAATTTAACTTCTTGTGGTTGGGCCTTGTTGATGGTTTCAAGTTAGTACATAGTTGTTGTTTGTATATTTAATTTCGATATGCCCTGAGTTTAGTCAAGCTTTTGACATAGCAAATGAAGTTAAAAAATTATGAAACTTCAATTCTGTACTATTTAGTATGTTTATTGAAAATGGGTAGAAAATCACGAAAAGTTATGTAGAAAAAAATTATGAAAAATCTTGGAAGTTGAAGGAACAATAGAGGAACTTGTGGGGCAAATTAAATAGGTTATAAAGAAATAGTCATAACTTGCACTAGGAAGCTTGAAAAATATCACCGTCACTTGTAATGGAAAGTATATTCAAATATTGTTTTATACTGTTAAACTTGGACACCTGTATATATACAATTTATGAATATGGGATAGTTAAGTATGGAGGGCAATAATTTGAGGCCATAATGGATACCCCATGAAGGAATGTTTTATTTTCTCCTTTCCAAGGGTATTTTGAGTACATGTTTCATGTGTATATATATTGAGATGTATAATTTACTGTTTACTTGATTTTAGTTATAAATTCCTTACGAGGTAATTTCTATGGTTGAATGTTTATAACCTTATCAATATATATACCATTGTTTTGTCTTTACACATGTTTCATGGAACGTGACTTGAGTAGAATTATATTGTTGTTGTATAGTCATTGAAAGTTACATAGATATATTAAGATAATACTTATGATTGAGATTCAGTACTGATTTAGTTGAATTAATAGGTGTAAGGTCAAATCAACCCAGTTCAGATCCAGCCGAAGGAAACGTGAATACATAGTTGGCAACCTAATGTGAGTGTACTTACTAAGTTGATTATGGATATGATGTGTATATATTCTATGTTAAGATGATATGGATTATTAAAAGTCATGAGATGTTGAGATGTTATGGCTTATTAAAAGTCAGGCGATGTTGAGATGTTATGGATTTATAAAAGTCAAGATATGTTGAGTTGCTATGCAATTCACGAGATGTTAGGCTATTAAAACCTATGGATATGATTATTGCCTACGAGAAGGAGAAGTGGGGTTTATTAACTCCGGATATGTCTATGGCCTAATTTGGCACAGAGATTGATATATTGATATGTTGATATGTTAATATAGTACTTTCACTATATATAAATGTAGTACATTCACTGAGTTTTTCAACTCATGGATTTATATGTTTACATTTTCAGGTTTTGAAGTTGCCACTGCTAGGCCTAGGAGGTTGAGTGAATAATAGTAGGGTCTCTTCAGTTTTATTTTATACATTGTACTAGTTATAATTACGTTAAATGGTATGGCAGTTTTGTATAAATTATGTCTCCTTAAAACGATTGGATTTTTAGTATTCCGTATTTTAACCTTGAAGTTATTTTAATGTGTATTATAAAATAAATAAATAAATAAATAAATAAATAAATAATCAATGTGGTTTGCAAACTATTTAGTTAATTATATTCTAATGGGGTTAGGTTGTGACAACCAGACTAGCTTGATATTCTACTTATCTTGTTTTGCATTTCATTTAATATATTTTGATTTATGCATGCTTCGAATGATTATTAATTTTCTAAACTCCTATATTGTATAATTTTGACCTGATCAATCTATTATTAGATTTTATGGGGTGTTAGAGTTATAAGACTTGACCTTCACATTTTTTGTTAGAATGTTTTATTTATTGTTTGTTTTTCTTGTTACTAGACTCACAGTAGTTGAACATAAAATTTAACTCCTTTTATCCTTTTAAACATCATATTAAGGCTGCGTCTGCTTCTTTGTATAAAGTTGAAATCTGAATCTGAAATCAAAATTTGAAATATATATTTATTTTTATGTCTTAATGAACCTCTGAATGAATGTATTTAAAATAATTCAGAATTCAGATTCAAATTTCGAAAGTAATATTACTTCTTAATCCTTCAAAGACAAATATAGCAGCTAACCTTTTTAATCATTTAAAAAATCAACATTATTTGATATTTCTTAATTCCCAATATTTTAGACAGACAGGAATGGCAACAGGGCCGATTTTCACGGGGACCCGATCCGACCCCTCCCCTAATGTGGGCAATTTGGGGGTAAATAAATGGGGCAGGTTCGGGATCGAGTTTGAAATAAATAAAAAAGCGTCGGGTTTAGTATATAAAAGCCCCGAACACACCTCATTTAAGAGTATTATACAAATTTACCCTTGTTTATATATATAGAGGAATCAATTTTTAGGGTTTTCATTTTACCCTTAAACATCAGCCGCTTCTACTCTACTGCTATTCTATCCCTCATTCACGCTCACTCCTCTCTCTCTCTCTACTGCTATTCTCCCTCACGCTCACTCCGTCCGACATAAAGATCAGACGATCTTCTATCCTCTGCTCTTTGCATTTTTTCTACAGATTTATTTTCATTTGTTTCCATTTAAACATATTAAACTACATATCCATTGAGAAGGATTATGGGACAGTTTGTCTACAGATTTCTTACATTTTCCTAACATTTTTTCTACAGATTTCTTACATTTCTTTCACGAAATAGGTTTCACAAATTTGAATCTGAAAATTGTAGATTTGTAGATTTGTTTATTTAAACAATTTTTTTTAACAAAGTTTGATTTGTTTATTTAAATATTTTTTTTAACAAATTTGTGTACTGATTTTCACAAAATTTTTTTGGAATAGCTTGGGGCGAGGTCGGGGGGCCCCGCGGGATTTTTAAATGGGGCAGGGATGGGGACGGGGTGGGGTAAACGGGATCGGGGAGAAGTCAGGTTTGGGGTGAGGTAAACGGGGTCGAGGTCAGATTTGACCAAACCCGCCTAGTTGCCATTGTTAGAATTAATATTTAATTATTTAATAATTACAAAATTCAGCCAAAATTTGTAATTATAAATTAAATAAATTAATTATTTCTCCTAATTAGTGTGGTCCAAATAAGGGGACGAATTTGATTAAATTAATGTATTAATCTTAGAAAAATTATTATTCCAAAGGTCACATGACTTTTGGTATATTGTGAATCCCTTTAGCTACTTTAGTGGATGGTAGATGATGAGTTTTAAATGGAATTTTGGATTCCCTTCCACCCTGTATATAGTGAACCAATCTCCACCATTTGTTACACAAGAACACACAAAATTATATTTGGGTTAGGAAGGGAAAATCCTGATTTTCCTAATTTTCCATATTTTGGAATTCTTGCTGTTTTCTAAAGAGATTCTGGATCATTTGGAGGAAGAGATAAGAGCTTGAAGAAAAGAACATCAAGGAGCTTTTTTTAAGAGACATAAAGGACTAAAAAGGTTTTTTTTTTCATATAATTTGTAGTTAAAAACGAATTTGTGATTGCATGATTATATTAAGATCTTATAAGAATTAATTTCATGTTATAAATAATTCTTATTATTTTTACATATGGTATCAAAGCCTTGTTTAAATATTGTCATGCTATCCCTTTACGAAATTCATATGATCATACTACATATAATATTTTTTATTAATTCCGCGCTGTTTTTTTGCTGATTTGTTTATCATGATTAGTAGTATTTTTGTGACAATTATAACACTGATTTGGTTATCATAATGTGTAGTGTTACGTGTTATTTTTTTTAACACTGATTGATATTTATCATAATAATATGTGTTACATGTTAAATTATGTGATAAATTGTTTTTATGGAAAATATTTGATTATGTCAAGAATTTGATTAATTTCAATCTGATTTAGAACACTTTTAAATTTGATTAAAAACTGTTCTGTTTGGTTTATTTAATAAGAACAATTTTATAAGTTGATTATCAATCTGTTAAAAATTCCTGAGTGATTTTCAATCTGTTAAAAATTCATGTTTGATTTTCAATCTGTTAAGAATTTTCTGTTTGATTTTTTGTTTAACAAAACTGATTTGAAACTATCTTGTTTGATTTGATTTTTTTAAAACAGTTTTGATCGTTAATCAATATATTTCTAATTGTTTAACATATCTGTTCAAAATCTGTTTAAACAAATATGTTGAAAACAGTTTAATTGTTTAACAAGATTTGTAGGAATTATTATAACAGTTGAAAATTCACATAAAACAGTTAAATTTGATGCGATAAAACCATTTATATGTCGTTTTGATGTCATTTTAATGGTTATCTAATCCGTTTCAATCAATCCTAACAATTTTAATTAATTCGGGAACAAAAATTTTCAAAAAGCGCTTTCGGTGAATAGTGTTTTTAACCCCGAACTTGCTCCGAATGCGATGAAACTTGGTAGTTTGATTGCAAACGAGCCAAAGATCGATTTTCACCACCTTTGGTCATGACATAAACTACTTTTCGGCGATCTGAGATTGTTTAGGCCAACAAAACTCGAAATTTGCCATTTATGAAAATAATCTCGGGGATCATATCTTACTCCAGAAAATTTATTTTTTAATTCCGTCGAAAGTTTTGAGTTTCTAGACTGATTTTCTATAGATTCCTGTTGCTAACTCATTTTTTTCCCCATTTTGGAAAAATATCATGTATTTATATTATATAAGTGTTGCATTTAGAACTGTTTTATAAACCTTGTTTTAATGGTCCCGTTTTAGTTGAATATTCATGCCAAACACAAGCCAACATATTTCATATACTAGGATATTAGACTTGTGTTATTTTATAGTTCATATTTTTATGAGTCTTGTGCAAAACACAGGCCAATGATTCATAACAGTGAATATTAAAAATATTGGAATTTTTATGAGTCTCGTGCCAAACACAGACGAATGATTCATAACATCAAATGTTAAAAATAATATATTTTTAAATTTAATATTCATATTTCTATAAGTCCCATGCCAAACACAAGCCAGTGATCTATAACATTGAATATTAAATATTACTGTTTTGATATTTTGATTAAAGTGTCTCATGCCCAACACAGGCCAATGACTCATTACGAAAAATATCAACTTTATGTTTATTCTAAAGTTTGTTATTATATAGATTTAATCAACTTTAGAATTATTAATTGAATATTAAATTGTCCAATAATGCATTTATTAAATCACAATTTTCTTTATTAAAATTCCATTAAAGATATTTTTCTTTTATGGTTTTGTGATTTAATAAATATTAAAGGTCAATTTCTGACACAATTGATATAATTATGCCATTAAAACTATACAATTTTATACACTCATTTCCTTGCAATTTTAGTTATGTGTGTTAATTTTTAATTAGAGTGAGCATTTTGCAGCAAATATTAACTTGTTTTCCCAAGCCTTAACCTTTTCGAAATTTGACGGAACTAATACGTCGGAATGGTGCGAGCAAATCGAATTTAGCCTTGTTGTTATGGACATTGACATAACACTTCTTACTGATGAACCCACTGCTATTACTGAACAAAACAGTGAGGATGGTGTGATAATTTACAATACATGATCCAAATCAAATAGGCTATGTCTGATGTTTATGAGAATGTGCATTGCACCAAATGTAAAGTCCTCCCTACCTAAAACTACCAACGCCAAACAATATCTGAGAAATGTTAAGGAAAGGTTTTGCACTGCTGACAAATCCCCGACTGGGAAACTTATGGCCGACTTGACCACTATGCGGTTCGATGGCACTAAGACCATGAATGCACATATTATTGAAATGACCAATATTGCTGCCAAACTACGGACCTTAAGATGTTCAGTGGACGATTCTTTCTTAGTCCAATTTGTCATAAATTCTTTGCCTTCTGATTACGAGTCTTTCCAGATTCATTACAATACCATAAAAGATAAATGGAATGTTAATGAACTGCAAAACATGTTAGTTCAGGAAGAAGGACGTCTTAAGCATCAAAATGGTAAGATGCCTAAAATGCAGGGGGCAATGTGATGGCCAATAAATGAGATGGTAAGAAAAAGAAAGGAAAGGGCATAAAACACGGTTACGGTCCTTTAAAAAATGAACCTAGTCCTTCCGACCAAAAGAAGGAAAAAGTAGCAGTCATATGTCACTCCAGCCACACGAAGGGGCATTTTCAGAAAGACTGCATAAAGCGTAAAACTTGGTTTGAAAAGAAAGGTAAACTTTGTGCTTATGTATGTTTCGAATAAAACTTGATTGATGTTCCTTTTAACACATGATGGATTGATTCGGGTTTTACATTTCATGTTTCAAATACTATGCAGGGCTTCATGTCCATTCGGGAAATAAAGAAAAATGAAGATATTCTTTACATGGGAAATCGGGCCAAAGCAAAAGTTGAAGCTATTAGAGTTTTTCATTTAAATTACAATTTGGCCTTTATGAAAATCTTGAAGACACTCTTTTTGCACCCACTATTTCAAGAAATTTAATTTCCTTGTCTAAACTTTCAACAAGGGGCTTTTGTTTTCACTTTCAGAATAATGGTTTTACATTATATGAGAATAATTCTATTTTTGGATCGGGTTTTTTGACGAATGGTTTGTTTCAAATTAACCTTAATCCTCATTTTTCGGAATCTTTATTATCTCTGCATAGTAATATTGGAACTAAACGTCTCTCATTTAATGAGAATTCTACTTACTTGTGGCATAAAAGATTAGGACGCATATCCAGAGAGAGACTTGAAAGGCTTATTAAAGAGGAAATTATCCCTAATCTAGATTGGTCTGATTTTGGTGTATTTGTGGACTGTATTAAGGGTAAACAGACCAAACATACAAAGAAAGGGGACACAAAAAGAACCCAACTTCTTGAAATTATACATACAGATATTTGTGGTCCTTTTGAAGTTCCTTCTATTGGAGGAGAAAAATATTTTATCACTTTTATAGATGATTTTTCCTAATATTGCACATTGTATTTGTTAAATGATAAAGCTCAACCCGTTAATCCGGTTGAGATTTATATTACAGAAGTAGAACGATAATTGGGCAAAAAGATAAAAATCATTCGATCGGATAGAGGTGATGAGTTTATTGAAAATATGATGAAACCGGACAACATCCCGATCCTTTTGCTAAACTCCTTGAACGTTTAGGTATTTGCGCACAATACACCATGCTAGGTTCACCTTAGCAAAATGGTGTCGCTGAAAGGCCCAAACGTACTCTTATTGAAATGGTTATGAGTATGATAAGTAGAACTGTTCTGCCTATATTTTTGTGGATGCATGCTCTTATGACTGCTGCACATATCTTAAATAGGGTTCATACTAAGGTAGATTCAAAAACTCCTTTTGAACTATGAAAAGGTTGAAAAAACCTCTTTAAGTCATTTTCGTGTTTGGGGATGTATAGCAGAAGCACGCATTTATAATCCACATGAAAAGAAGTTGGACCCTAGAACGTTAACTTGTTATTTTATTGGGTATCCAGCAAAATCAAAAGGATATAAGTTCTACTGTCCTAACCATACAACAAGAATTATTGAAACCGAAAATGCTAAATTCATTGAACATGGTGCAGTTAGTGGGAGTAATGAAGTTTGACATGTGATTATTCAAGAAAATAAGGAAACTCCTCCTCTTCCAAGAATTCTGGATAATCACAATGAGGTTCATTCTGTTCTTATTGTTCATACTGATGTTGTTGAATCGATTACTGCTCCGAACAACAACGAAGAAAAAATGGATGAACCACATACTGACCAACCACTAAATGCACCTATTATTGCAACACCATAAGACATAGCTTTAAAAAAATCTCAAAGAAATCGAAGATCAGCTATTTCAGATGACTATGTGGTTTATCTTTAAGAAAATGAATTTAACATTGGGGATATTGATGATCCGATCTCTTATGAAAAAATTGTATCTAACATAGATTCTAATGAACTGATTGATGCCATGAATGATGAAATAAAATCTATGAATTTTAATCAAGTCTGGGAGTTAGTCAATTTGTCTAAAGGTTATAAAGCAGTCGGGTCTAAGTGGATATATAAGACCAAACGCGACTCAAACGGCAATATCGAATGACATAAAGCAAGACTTGTTGCCAAAGGTTTTACTAAAAAAGAAGGCATTGATTATAGTGAAACCTTCTCTCCTGTTTCAAAGAAGGATTCACTTAGAATCATATTAGCACTAGTAGCTCATTATGACTTAGAGCTACATCAAATGGATGTTAAAATAGCTTTTCTTAATGGGAGTTTAGAGGAAGAAGTCTATATGGAACAACCAAAGGGCTTCATTCAAAAGGGACAGGAACACAAAGTATGTTTGTTAAAGAAATCCATATATGGACTTAAACAAGCTTCTCGTCAATGGTGTTTTAAGTTTCATCATACCATTACGTCTTTTGGGTTTAAGAAAAATACTGTTGATTGGTGTATATTATACCTAAAGACTAGTGGGAGTAAGTTTGTATTTTTGAACCTATATGTTGATGATTTGCTTATCGCCAACAGTGATATTGGTTTACTAAAGTACACTAAGAAGTACCTTTCACAAAACTTTGAAATGAAAGATTTGGGCAAGGCATCCTTCGTGATCGGGATAGAGATTTATCGTGATCGATCACGTGGATTGATAAGATTATCTCAAAAGACTTACATTAACAAAGTTTTACAAAGGTTTGACATGCAAAGTTGTAATCCTATTAATGTTCCACTTCTAAAAGGGGAGAAATTTAGTTTAAGTCACTGTCCCCAAACTGAATTGGAAAGGGATCACATGAAAGGTGTGCTATATGATTATCTTGTAGGGAGTTTATTATATGCACAGGTTTCTACTCGACCGGATATTAGTTTTGCCATTGGGATGCTGGGCAGATATCAAAGTAATTCAGGTGACTTCCATTGAAAGGTTGCAAAGAAAGTGTTAAGGTACTTGTAAGGAACCAAAGACTACATGCTCACTTATAGGAGATCCGATCACCTTGAGGTGATTGGTTATTCAGACTCAGATTTTGGAGGATGCTTTGACAATAGGAAAAGTACTTCGGGTTATGTTTACCTTCTAGAAGGAGGGGTCGTTTCATGAAAAAGTTCTAAACAGAGTGTCATCGCTTCTGCAACTATGGAGGCTGAGTTTGTGGCTTGTTTTGAAGCTACAATGTAACACCCCACGACTTTGGAGACTGAGAAATTTAATTTTGGGAAAATTAAATTTAATTAAATTGGAGAATTTTAAAATTTGGGAATTTAAGTCCAAAAATAGAGGACGTTTCAAAGTATTCCGGATGATATTTTTGAGGGTACCATCGATCCCAGAAGGGTCGAGATAGTCAAAATGACTGTCATTGGGTCTTATTTCGGCTCCGGAATGTTTTTAAGTTGTTTTGACTTGAATTGGAGTCAACGAGTCATTTAAAGTGTGTATTAACATTTAAAACTGGGTTTGTTGTTTTTAAAGGATTTAAGGCTTATGGATGAAGCCTTCTCAAATAGAGAAAGAGAGAAAGAAAAAGGAAGAAAAAAAGAAGAAGGAAAAGAAGAGAGAGAGGAAGAAAAAGCTTGGGATTTCCGGTCCAACCGCGACATCGAGGACGATCCAACCTCTACAAATCTGAGGCAAGTGTTTAATCTTGCTAAATAGCTATTTGTGTATTTCATTTCATAAATTGTGGGGTAAAGAAATGGTTTTTGGGTATTAATGTCAAAACCTAGATTTTAGGTTTAAATCTTGAAATCAATGTTTAAATTGAGAATTAATGACATAGGAAATGATTGGTATCAACTTTGGGTTGGTTAATGGGCTTAAAATCATGATTTGATGAAGGATTGGGGGATGGAATGAGAAATTTAGGGTTTAGAATTCGTGGGTTTTGAAGAAACAGAAGAACCCTTCAAAAATTGCAGGTCCGAATCGATTCGCCCCCTCAAGCGAATCGATTCGGTTGGGTAAAAATGGAAGGTCTGCATTGACCGAATCGATTCGGACCCCAAGCCGAATCGATTCGGCCTATTGCAGAAGCCCAGGTCTTTGGACCCGAATCGATTCGCCTTGGAGGCCGAATCGATTCGGAAACAGGGCATTTTGAAGTATTTTCTCCATAGTGATTTCAAACCCTTTTTGGTTGGGTTTATTGATTTGGGGGCTTTCTCTTAGGATGTAAAAGATATATTCTTGGAGTCATATAAGGAGTTTCTCATATATTGGGATTTGGGGACCCCTTAGGGTAACTTGGGAGAAATGTACCCATGTACGTATTGGAGTTATATATGGATATTGGGGGGGAAAGCTCTTTGAGGTTGGAATTTACCAATTATAGATAAAGGTATATATATATATATGTTTGAGGTTGAGAACTCGTAGAGAGTGAGAGGTCTCCTATCCTTAGAAATATTTAGACTAAGGAATAAATGATAACCCGATAGGGGTAAGGATTCATATAATACAATTGAACCATAGGTAAAAGTGGGAAACAGCTTGCGGGTGTACTATCGACTAGGATAAGCGGTAGCATAAATTCTAGTTAGGATAGTTTATACGCAATTATGGGGATATGGCCATTGAGATTCCAATACTTGAAATGAGGTTGGAATAAATTGAGGTTTTAGACTATTGAGTCCTGTTAATGCCTATGGTTAGATAGTACTAAAGATAATTATGTACTTTCACATTTAGAGGTGAAAGGTGTAGTGATGGATTCCTACACAAACTCTTGGGTGATAGCCCTAATGTTGAATATATATATGTATAGATATATACATATGGTTTTTGGGAGACTACTCATCATAGGAAGATGATTGAATATGTTTCAAGTATGGAATTATATTCACATATCAAGGTAAATTTAATGGAAATTGTGGTGACGGCATGTATACTTATAGCCAGTTATATATATCTTATACATATGAACGAGAATTAGTATATATATATAGATAAGGATATGTGAATATGTGTTGATGTATATATATATCTGTATGTATATGACTATATGGATATATTTATGTTGTGGTCATACATGATATGGATATTTAAACCGTATATGATGGTTTATTACATGATCATATGATTGGATCATATGGATTATATATATATTATGCAGGTATATGATATATATACTAAATTGGTTAAGCATACCCCGCTCATGCTATCATTGGGAAGTTGCGCGCGTAGAGGGTGAGCATCCTGGCTAGAAAAGCAGGGTGTGGATATTCCCCAGGTCATAGTCGTCCCGTGTGTTACCATATGATATATATATATATATATATTTATTTTGGGATGAGGCGTGATGGGTATGTTTCGTCTCATTGCCGGTTTGGAGCTATGACCGCTTCCCGGGACGTCGTGTGCGTGAGTTTACCACGAGATGGGTGTCGTTTAGTCCCACCATGGTGGCCCCAGTTTTTGCTACGTGAGCCGGGCACTGGGAAGATGATAGCATTGATGCAGTTTATCGGCGATATATATAGCCGGGTATATTATGTGCATGGCCTTGTACATCATATGTAGTATGTACACTTGGCTATTGGATTGATGATGATATATAGATACGGTTAGAAATAAATACCTATACCTATATATATATATTTATATATATCCTATAGATGAAAGGATATGGACTTTTATGAAGTACATCTTAGATGATTATGGTGTACTAGGTTGAAGGGGGTTGATGTATCGCACATAAGGTATTATTCGGTTATGTCATCCCAAGGATATTATTGGAGGTTCTTTTATTTTATTTTTATTTGTTTTCTTTCTTTTGTTTTCTTTCTTTCTTTCTTTAGTAGTTATAGTTAGTAGTAATGGTAGTATTAACTTGTATGTTGAGGATTATGGATCTCTAGGATCGACATTGCCCAGGAGTAGTGTAACGAGGTGGTTCCTTGTTTGGATTTCGCTTTGCGAGACACCTCACGCACGAAACGCAGTGCCATGTCGAGATTTGAGAGAAGTAATTCCATAGGTGGCATCTCGGATCTCTGGTCTTGACCTTGTCAGGAGTAGTGTAACGGGGCGGTTCCTTGTTTGGATTTCGCTTTGCGAGACTCCCCACGCACGAAACGTAGTACAATTTTGGGATTAGAGAGAAGTCTTGCCAATATTCCATGTGCATATTGTTAAGTATATTAATTCTTACGTTTTTAGCCCATATAGGTATATATATATATATATATATATATATATATATATATATATATATATATATATATATATATATATGTGTGTGTGTGTGTATGTATAGGGGTAATGTTTTAGGAATTATGATAATTATAATTCATGAGATTATAAATCGGAAAGTCATTAAGCCTTTTATGGCATAATTGTCGTAATCATAATCTAATAGGATTAGAAATGGATGGATCCTTAGATTATGACGGGAAGGTAGCTCTCGTGGATATAGGCTAGGCCTGATAAGTTAGGTTGTCCTAAAATAAATGGGGGTAATTTAACTAAAATTTGAGGACGCGATTAGGTGCGCGCCTTTAGATGAGAGGTGAGTTGGGGTTCCACGAGAGTGCGGTCTCACTTATTTATGAAATAATGTACACCGGTATTTATTATGCACGGTTAACACACTTGCTGAATATTTTACACATTCGGGGCTCTGACCCGTTTACTTTTCTCTCCTCCTTGTATATATATATATGTTACCACAGGTATCCTACCGCATGGATGCCGGATGACCTTCTATCCTGAGTCTTGGGAGCCGTGACAGGTGCGGACTGTTGCGGGATGTTTCATGTAGCCGCTTCCTACTTCTTTAAAATTCTAGGTAGGATTCATGTTGTATATCGGGTTTGCACCCAAGGGATATTTACTTACATGTTTATATTTATTCCCTTCAGTTATTGTATTTGCTGTGACCCGACAACTTATTCGGGTTTATTTATTTATGGCATATTCATGTATAGTGATACCTTTCATTTCTTATAGTTCTTTCTTGCATCTCTCTTATTTATTAGAAATTTTGTAGTATTGGGTTGTGTTATGTTGCATGTTTTAATTTATTTAACATCTCGCTTATATGATATCGGGTAGTTAGTCCTATATTATATAGTACCGATAGTTGATGTTGAGACTGGACCATCTGAAATTCCTGATTTAATATAGTATAGGGCTGGCCACCCGTTATTATTTTAGGCGGGGTGTTACATACAAATCATGGGTTATGGCTGCACAATTTTATTTCAGGACTTAGTATTATGGGTTCAGTATCTAAGTCGCTGAAGATTTATTGTGATAATGTCGCAACAGTCTTTTTTTCAAGGAATGATAAATATTTGAAAGAAGCTAAGCATATTGAGATGAAGTATCTATCTGTCAAAGAAGAATTTCAGAAACAAACTGTGTCAATTGAACACATCGGTACTGATGATAATATACTAGATCCTTTAACGAAAGGACTATCTCCGAAGATATTTTTACAACATACTAAAGAGATGGGTCTCGAGTAGTTAACTGTGTAATTGCTATTTGCTTAGTTATTTGACACAACTTTTGATATCAATAAAGTGTTTCTGAATTCTAAATTTCTGTCTTAATTATATACATGCATGTGAATGACTAAATATGCCAGAAATTGTCTTTTTATAAAGACATTATGAGACCATTATGATAACTCACATATTTATCCTTATTAAATATGACATTGGTGGCGTGGTACATGGAAGGTGCTTAATGATGTTCTAAGATAATTGCGCAACTTTTGTTAATCAATTCGTTATGTATAACCTTATTAGGACAAAGTGGGAGACTGTTAGAATTAATATTTAATTATTTAATAATTACAAAATTCTGCCAAATTTTGTAATTATAAATTAAATAAATTAATTATTTCTCATAATTAGTGTGGTCCAAATAAGGGGATGAATTTGATTAAATTAATGTATATTCCGAAGGTCACATGACTTTTGGTATATTGTGAGTCCCTTTAGCTACTTTGGTGGATGGTAGATGATGAATTTTAAAGGAAGTTTTGGGTCCCCTTTCACCCTATATATAGTGAACCGATCTCCACCATTTGATACACAAGAACACACAAAATTATATTTGGGCTAGGAAAGAAAAATCATGATTTTTCAAATTTTTCATATTTTGGAATTCTGACTGTTTTCTAAAGATATTCTGGATCATTTGGAGGAAGAGATAAGAGCTTGAAGAAAGGAACATCAACGAACTTTTTTTAAGACACATCAAGGAGTACAAACAAATCAAGTCGTCATGATTTTTTTTCTTCATATAATTTATAGTTAAAATCGAATTTGTGATTGCATGATTATATTAAGATCTTATAAGAATTAATTTCAAATTATAAATAATTCTTATTATTTTTAGGGCCATCCCTTGAGAGAGTTAAATATACTTCACATTTTGCGACTAAAATGGACAAACTAATTGGCTTGTTAAAAATGTTGTCAGAACTGGGCATTATAGGGAGAAAACTTGTATACATTCCTACGTGATTACAGAGTCAAGAAACCTTTTTGTGATTTTATATATGTTAAAAAGTGGAACTTATTACTAGGCTAAAGTGATAGTTGAGTGAACTCTAATCCACCCTGGCTTGGTCCAGTGGTAAGGATGGGCTTCACTCTGACCATAGGTCATGAGTTCGATCCCTCCCCACGGATACCTACCCCTGTTGGAGGGCTTCCTCAGGACTGTGTGGTTAGGCGCACGGTCGTGGGTTCGATCCCCCGCATGGTTTACCAGTATTTAAGCGGGGCTCGTGTGTGAGGTGGACATGCGCAGTGCCCCCCCTGTTTAGCTTGCACGAGGGAGTCCAAAGGGCTCGTTCGTGTGGAGGTTCAGGGTTATCAAAAAAAAAAAAAAAAAAAAAAAAAAAAAAAGATAGTTGAGTGAACTCTTTTTTGTGAATTATGACCAACTAGTTCAGTTGTACTAACAGTGTTGACATTTTTATTTATTCTCTTTTAATGCTTTGTTATGTAACTATGGAAGCATTGGCTACTCCAAAATACCCCAAATATCTTAGAGCTCTTGCCTTGAGACGTCACCAGAGAGAAATCTAATTGTAAAATGGATGTCTGCAATGATCCATCACATGTTCTAAGAAAAGCCTTTGAAGGAACTCAGTAATATATCAACTTAGCCCAAATTCCTTTGTTATGACGAAGTTATAAAAATAACGTATTATTATCATCAATAAATTTCACAGTTCATAATGGAGGAAGCAAGTGTGGTACACACTAGAAAAACATTAGCAATAAATAACATAAATTGGCCAAAACATCTCACTAAGAGGAGATGCTATGGAGAACAACAGTCTCAACTGTGAGTCCTGGTCCGAATCCAAAGAGAACTCCCCACTCGAGACCCTCTCCAGTGGTTCTAAGCCTCTCCTTATCGGACTTTTTTCTCATTTCATCCATTATAAACAGAGCACATGCACTTTACATGTTTCCGTACTCACTAAGCACATGCCTTGTTGCCCCTAATTTCTCTGGCTTAAGAGCCAACTTTGCTTCCACCTGATCCAAAATTGCTGGCCCGCCAGGGTGAGCAATCCAAAAAAGTGAGTTCCAATCAGATATACCTAAAGGCTTGAATGCCTCCACGAGACTCTTCTCGATGTTCTTTGAGATGAGACCGGGAACATCCTTAAGTAGGTGAAAAGTACGTCCAACCTCACGGAGATGTCCATATATGGCCCCATCACTGTCTGGGAGAATAGTTTGGGCAGCGGAGACTACCTCAAACAGTGGTTTCTCAATCCCAGGTACTGGGTCAGCACCTACTATAATAGCAGCTGCCCCATCACCGAATAAGGCTTGCCCAACAAGGTTATCAAGATGCGTATCACTAGGCCCACGAAATGTGAGTGCAGTGGTCTCAGAGCAAACCACAAGCACACGAGCGTCTTTGTTGTTCTCTTACAGATCTTTTGCTAGGCGGAGAACCGTGCCACCAGCAAAGCAACCTTGTTGGTACATCATGAGGCGCTTGACCGAAGGGCATAGGCCGAGGAGTTTGGTGAGCTGGTAGTCGGCACCGAGCATATCGACACCACTTGTGGTGCAAAAGACTAGGTGGGTGATTTTGAACTTTGGCTGACCCCATTCCTTGATTGCGTTTACTGCCGCTTCTTTACCAAGCTTCGGTATTTCTACTACCGCGATATCTTGCCTAGCATCTAGGGAAGGTGCCATGTAAGCACACATGTCTGGATTTTCTTTCAGGACATCCTCAATCAAGTGCATGTAACGCTTCTTGATCTTAGATTTCTCACCTGAATTGATGCACATTACAAAGAGTTAGAAGTTTATTAAGGTAACAGATTTGAACTTTTAGTTGGTGATGGTGTATTTGTTTTTGTTCTTAGTATTAATACAACGCTTCTGTTAAAATGATGTATTCATTTGAACTAAATGACAGGAATAATTAGAGTTAGATGTACAAAGTGCTGTTACTGCATCTGCTCAGAGGCGTGATACAAATGAAAAAAGGAAGAAAAACTGAATAAAAAAAATATTGAAACAACTATATATATAGAGAGGAGTGATTATCCATCTTACACATGCGATTAAATTTTTCTTTGAGCTCAGTCTTATGCTCGCTGTTGGTAATACGGAAATAAAAATCAGGGTACGTGCTTTGATCAACGCGATTAGCTGGAGTTGCAGTTCCAATTGCCATGACCGTAGCAGGACCTTCAGCCCGTTGAGCCTTCCTAACTTCCTCGACAGTACCCATTTTTCTTGGCTGAAAACTTGAGGAGTGCGATACATACCGAACTCCTTTTTTAGTAACCATTTTTCTTGGCTGAAAATTTGTGATTGTTGAGATTTGTCGAAATCAGTGTAGGATAAGTTGCATCTACCGTTCCAAATTCTATGCACTCGTTAAAAGGTCAACTACAGCTATACGCCAGTAGCTAGTTTGTTAGTTTGCTTTGAAAGTTTGTTCGATGCATGTTTCTATCGAGTGTTTTCGGGGGTCAAATATACTTTAAACAAAGTTTACGACTATAATATAATTACAGAAAGTTTATGGTCCAAATATAATTTATAGATAGTCAAAAGGGCCAAAATAAACTTTATATAAAATTTAAGAGATAAAATATAATTCTCAAAAATTTCAAGGACAAAACGTCAATTTTAGAAATTTAAGAGATTAAAATTTAATTTACCAGAACATTAAGAGTCTAGATATAAGTTATAGAAAAGTAAAGGTTAATATATAATTTTGGGGATTTTGAAAGTTGGTGAAGAATTTATTGAAATTGTTTTTCAGTTTCCTAGAAAGTTTGAAAAATTGTTTATCAATTTTTTATTTTAGAAAAATAGCAAACTTGAACCCATTTTTAAATTTTTATTTCTCTGGAGTTTTTTTTTTCCCACAACTAAATAGGACCTTAATAGTCCTTTCCTTACCCTTCTTCTTCCTTTTCCTTCTATAGCTTTCTATTTTTTTCCTCTACATTTTGGATCAACACAAAAAGAAACTTAAAAAGAATTCATGTTCGAAAGTGTACGAGGATTCTTACCAACTAGAGTACCAGAGCCCATGAATCTTGGTCAAATATCTTTTGGGTGATCAATAAACCAAAACTAGTTTTAGTAACCGTATTTTATCATTACAAAAATAATTAGTAATGGTAACTACCTGTAGCTATACGCCAGTAGCTAGTTTGTTAGTTTGCTTTAAAAGTTTGTTTGATGCAAGTTTCTATCAAGTGGTTTTTGGGGTCACATATACTTTAAACAAAGTTTTGGACTATAATGTAATTACAGAAAGTTTATGATCCACATATAATTTATAGATAGTCAAAAGCGCCAAAATAAACTTTATAAAAAATTCATGGGATAAAATATAATTATAAAAAATTTCAAGAACAAAACGTCTATTTTAGAAATTTAAATGATTAAATTTAATTTACCAAAAGATTAAGAGTCTAGATATAAGTTATAGAAAGGTAAAAGTTAATACATAATTGTGAGGATTTTGAAAGTTGGTGAAAAATTTATTAAAATTGTTTTCCAATTTCCTTGAAAATTTGGAAAATTGTTTTCCAATTTTTTTATTTTAGAATAATAGCAAACTTGAACCCATTTTCTAATTCTTTTATTTCTTTGAAAAAAATTCCTGAAAAACAACATTGTTTTCCGCAACTAAAAACAACCCCTCTTCCTTTTCCTTTTATAGCTTTCTATTTTTCTCCTCTACATTTTGGATCAACCCAAAAAGAACCTTAAAAAAGAATTCGTGTTCGAAAGTGTACGAGGATTCTTACCAACGAGAGTACCAAAGCCCAAGAATCTTGGTCAATATCTTTTGGGTGATTAGTAAACCAAAACTAGTTTTTAGTAACCGTATTTTATCGTTACGAAAATAATTAGTAATGGTAATTCTCCGTTAGAAAAAATACGTGGGGAAATAGATTAGTAAGAGATATTTAACGTTACTAATACACGATTTAGTAGCGGTATTTTACCGGAACTAATAAGGCATTTACCAAACATATTTTACCATTACTAATTCTTAATTTAGTAACAGACTTTTCTGTTACTATTTCAACCTTACTACACGAGTTTTGTAACACTCTTTTCTGATTTTTTAACGGTAAAGGTCCGTTAGTAATGTTAATACACATTTCAAAAAATTAAGATCCGATATCGTGTCTTGAATTTAAACAAATTCAGTTATTCTTACCACACTATTCAAATTCTAATATATATATATATATATATAGTCCACATAAACAAGGGCATTATATTCAACATTTATATTTTATATAAGCCTCAACTCTTTATTTATAAAAGAAATTTAAACCAAGCAAATAAAATATCCTCATACAATCACCCCAAAAGTTGTAATATTTTCATAAAATGTGTCCAATATGATATCCTAATATAATCACCCGAAAATGAGATGTTTTAAAATTATAACCAAGCAAATGCAATTTTAAAATAATGTTCTTCAACTCCATTTATAAATCTTCATAAATAGGGCACAATCATATTTCTTTGCCTCCACCTCGACCTCCACCTATGAGCATCATCAAAAGTTAAAGATGATTGCACCTAGATGGAATATAAAATTAAAACTAAAGAATATGGAACAATATATAAATCGAGGCAAAGAGAAAATACATTATTCGAAAATTGCTATAAACAACTGTGCTAGCATACCTTTGCCAATGAAATCAACTTAACTCATAATATAGTTCTAATATGTAATAGACTGATATCAATCATTATAAGATTCTTATTGACGCTAAAAGAAATTTAGTATGTAACATTAATAAACACACAAGCATGTGTGTGTGTGTGTGTACATATATACATACACACACTCAAGTATGAGATTTATAATATCTGCTGGTCAAGAGTACACAATCGTGGCCAAAGATTATTTTGAACGATATTCATATGAGGGTACCTACATGTGAATAACATCAAAATTTTCACTTGACAATAACATGGCCTCTTCAATTTAGGTTAGACATCTTCATTTATGTGAAAAGCAAATTGGTGAAAAGTAATTTAACCTGTAAGGAGTCAAAATATTGTTATTGGTTTCGTCACAAATCATATAACTATAACATATACAAAAGATAATTTAAAAAAAACTATTGTGCAATCCATAGAACCCCCAACATACAGATTCAATAAATATATTATTCTTAGGTATCTAAGTACCTCTAATAAGAATGACATCTTATCTTTTTTTGGTCACCGTAAGGGATTAGATCTCTCAACATCTGAAATCTACATAATGAATTTCAAATACAATATTTAAAGTGCTTACAACCGTCAGTCATACATTTACCCACATTTCGTCAAACAAGGAAAAATAACAATGGTTTCGTCACAAGTTATACTATAAAAGATGCTTAAATTCATTGTCATTAGCATAAAATTTGTAATTTTATACTTCTAAAATTCTAGAACAGAATTTTCATTTTTGATATTTTTCCATGATTGCGTATTATGCATATTAGGTAAATAATGCATTGGAAGGGTATTGTATTCATGAAGTAATGGTAGCGCAAAAACAACAAATAATCATATTTATAGTTGATAAGCACCCAAAAGTGTACATTTTATACCCCGAATAGACATATTTTAGTTGCTAATTCTCAACAATTTGGGTCTTATGCGTGTAAATGTTCAATATGCAGTTTTAATTGCAGTTGCGGTGTCAAAAGCTATATTTCGAGGCAATTTGCAGTTCAAATGGAGCTAATTCCCCATTCTCGTAACCTTACCGGAGCCTAAACCTACCCCGCACCCCATGTGTGTCTACTTTGTGCCATTTTAATATTTTTTAGATTTTTAATTTGAGTCGTTTTGTATTTTTAGAGTTTATTTTTTATTTATTTAGTATTTTCTAGGTTTTGTTTTCTATTTTTTTATTTTATTTTTTATTCGTATAATTTTATTTTATTAGTTTTAATTTTTATTAGGATTATATTTTTTTTAGGATTTCATTTATTTTTTTTTAGTTTTATTAGATTTTACATTCTTTTTAGGATTTTAGTTTTAGTTTAATAGATTTTTATTTTTATTTTTATTTTTATTTTTATTTCTTTTTAGTTTCATTTTTAATTGAGTCTTTATTTTATTTTTAGAGTAGGATTTTATTTTTAGATTTAAATTTTTAATTTTATTAGTCTTTTTTAGTTAGTTACTGTTATTTTTTTTAGGAGTCATAAGTTAAACACACACAACACCCAAACACATACATTCACACCTTAATACCTTATACCTTACATCACACCAAAACAACTCACTCACCCACACTTTTCTTATATACACCTCATACACACCTTATCAACCCCATTTTCATCTTCCTGCACCACACCGATCGGCAAGCTCTGGTGCACCTCCCTCCATACCCGGTTACCCAACCCATGTCTGAACTCGCGAGCACTTCCCACCTCAATTCAAAGACCCATTTCTCCAAATGCAAATGCCAAAATCGTTTTTTCTACATGTTACAAAACAAAATAAAAAATACAAACAAAAGTTCCCACATGTTTTAATCCCCTTTTATCCCATATTCCCTAATTGCCCCTCACACCTTATTAAACCCTCATTTTCTATTATATCCTTTTTAACCAAATCAGATTTTGTCACCAAATGCCCTCACCCATATTCCTTCCTTACCTCACACAATCCATGCCACACCCAAACCACATGCACACCCAAGTATATTTTCCAATTTAACCCCTTAACTCCATGTGCATATAAAAGAAGACCTCAATGCCATTTGAAGACCCATCTAGGCTTTTGTAGAGAGAATTCTAGAGAGAGATAGTTAGAGTAGAAAATAAATTAGGTAGAATATTTTGTAAATAGTTTTATTTTATTTTTTTATTTTTATTTTTGTTAGAGATTAGTGAGTGATAATTAATGAAAAATTCAATTAAGTGTGTTTTTATTATTAAAAATCATTTGGAGGCTTGAATTGAATGGATGATGTGAAAATTCAAGGATTGAAGTCCAATTTCACTCAAAGAGATTTAGTTTGGTTGTTCTTCTCTTACATTTCATTTTATTAGCCATTAATTGTTTGTTTATCATGTTTGATATTATGTTTGGCAATATCCCCTTTCAAGGGGTGGAGTGAACCCTTATTTGATGTTATTTTGATTTATTTAGTTGAATTAATTGAAAATTCTATTTGAATGTTAATTTTGCTCCCTCACCCTGAAATTTACGCCTCGAGAGAGGGTAAATGATTTTCGAGAGAAAATCGAAATTCTAGTTATAATACTCATTTTAGATTCGAACTAGAGATAGGAATTTCTTAAGTGTGGTATTATTCCTTAAATTTCAACTCTAATTTCATTTTCTATGATAAATACAAACTATTAATCGATCTATCCTAGCGGGTGATTAATTAAAAGGAGTGTAGATCTATTTTCTAGAGTTCTGAGGCGGTAAAACTTAATTTTCTAAAAGATTACTATTAAAATTACACTTGCAACGAGAGTTGATTTGTAATTTTGATATTAATTTGGAAAAATTCAAATAATTAAATAGAATAGCTGGCATTTGTGGTGTAGTCCCACTCATTGATTGATCTCACATTTATTTACCTCACTTTATCTCTTATTTTTGTGTTAGACTTTATTTTTCATTTCAGTCACTTTTTAGTTTGTCATTTGATCTTCCATTTAGTTTAGTGTTATTTCATTTCACCTCGCCCAATTGTTTTAATATTGAAAAAGCTAAAAAAAAATAGAAAAAGTAAAAAGTCCAAAAAATAAAATAAAAAGTGAATTACAATTATTTTCCCCTCGCTTTACCCCCTTGATGTGGATTGATACCCTTACTTACCTCTACACTTTAGTTTGATGTTATATTTTGTTGGTATTTTAAGGTTTTGATTAACTTGGCTTCAACAATGACATCCACACAAAAAGCATAGTTATCAATAGTAAAAAAATTGGACATAAGAGACCTTGTTCATTTGGATATTACTTCTAGTTGTCGTATTTATAGTTATTCTTTTGTTTGAGCTTAGTATGATTTTCTTTTTTACTATTTTTTCGTACCATTTTCAAGGGAAATTCCTATTGGTTCAGACTGTAGGTCAGAATCACCCGTAGCACGATAGAATACCAAATATTGTTAGAAATTCTTAAGAAAATATTGGATTATCTTTGGCTGAGTGAGTGGAACTCTTTCTAATGCAGTCATGAGTCAATGACAGAAATTATGATGTCTTGAAGCACTGTCTGATTTCCAAATCAGCAAATAGTTAACAAATGGTACAAACGTAATGTAACTATAAAGGGAGTGAAGCATCTCTTAATCATGGAAAATAAATATATGTTGAAAATTATGTTTTCCTTACATGATTGTAGTTTTATCACACTTCTCTTTAGTTCATGGAAGTAAAAACGAGCCTGATGGTCACAAAAGCATTGTCTGCACCTCAATTGTGCCTTGCATAACTTGTTTTCTCATATCTTCTAATGCAAAAATATATAGCCACACAGACACGTCACTAGAGAAACTAATTCAGTAATTTTAGATTTCAATATGTTTCTAATGAAAAGAAATATATGTTACTTATTGTTGTACCGTAAATATGTATGACATATAACTGATCAATAAAAGACATTTGGACTTATAATTTACTAGAAAGAGGTAAGTCTAAGTAGATAATGAGATCAACTCAGGTATGAGATAAATAGACTTTATGTATTCTTCTCGTCCACACCATCTCAGATAATACACGTGTAATTATGTGCCCACTATCAATGGTTCAGACAGTGGGATGGCATCATCAAAGTAATCACACACTAGAAACATATGAACGTTCTTCCACCAATACTTGCTTATGATAATTTTATAATTATTCCGTCACTACCTTGTAAAGTGGGTATTTTTTTATTCTTTAAAGACAAATACCCTCACATACCCCGATCAATCAGGTGTATTGTCCCACAAATATATACTCCTATGCCCATATTTAAGGAGGCGAGGAATAACCTACAAGGACAGCCATATGGAGAGTATAAACTCTCATTCAGCAAAACTAATACTATCTATGTTAGCACTTGTGGACATAGGCACCTCCTTGGGTTGAACTATGTAAATCTAGTCTTATATATTTTCCTCTGATCTCTCTCTCTTTCTCTCTCTCTCTCTCTCTCTCTCTCTCTCTAGCTAGCTAGTTCTAGATAAGTATTCCTTCAATTCTCATTTTAATCTATTATCGTTTGAGCTTATATACTTAAGCTAAATTAGTATACTAGTTTTAGGCAATTACATAATATATTCGTTTGCGGAAATGCAACAAGCCTTTCGTTATTTCCTACCATTTTTTCCTTTTTAAACTTAAAAATACCAGGCACCAGAAAATCAGTTGATTACATTTCGATTCACCTAGATTTTGAGAGGATATAAAATTATTTTCAATTGACCATCATTCGATTCCATTAAATCTTTGAAATTCACCATTGAATTTACGCTTTCCAGCCTTCTTTTCAATAATTTTCCGCTAAATAGTTGTTGTATTATATTTTTCGATATTAAGATATTCAGTTTTTTTCCTGAAAATACTTAGAACATGGCATAAAACCTAGAAAGCAGTTGAATCACTATGGGAATTCCCCCCTCAATTCCTTTAGGAATGGTCGATCTACAAAGAATATTAATAAGCCTGGCCAAGGGCCAATAGGCATTACAGGAAAGTGTGAAATAACTGATGTGGAGGTTTGTGAATGTGCAAAATAATCCTGAAGTAAACCCAGTTACCCAAATAGGAGGCAAAAACCCTAATGGCGGGCAAGATATACCACCCCTAACTCCCTATAAAAATAAGAGGCAGGCTCATCACGATGGAAAAGCTTAAAATCCTTGACGATTGGACTTGGACTTACGAAGAGAAGGTAGCGAATATAAATATTCCGATTTAGGTTAGGAAGATAGATCATATCATCCAAGAGTAACCTCCACCATCAGATCAGAAGGATACGACCATAAACATATCTATTCCTTAAAATGATCAAGCGTTTTAGAAAGACTGACTAGAAACTCAACCTTTGATCATTTGGGTCAAAGAGTA
The DNA here is from genome assembly GCA_949130495.1 of Sambucus nigra. NCBI lineage: Eukaryota > Viridiplantae > Streptophyta > Magnoliopsida > Dipsacales > Adoxaceae > Sambucus > Sambucus nigra. The sequence continues at coordinate 387,207,002 of OX422209.1, read as the reverse complement.
GTAACGGTGCACCAACACAGAGAAGGGAGAGAGGAGCCATAAAATTTGGGACAAGAAGGGTGGAATGTCTAACGAGGTTAAGGACGAATATATGAGTGCTAACAAAGGCCAATCAGACTTCTCAAGATGATAGCTCAGCAAAGTTGAGGATGATTAAATAAGACCGTTATAGCAAAAGACAAGAAAGAGGATCAACTCGAAAAGGTTTCGTCCAACGCATAGAAGACCATTTCGGTGAAATCATAAAAATAATCCTTTATAAAGGGGTTTCATTCAAGGATCTCCGTTCACTTCTACAATAGTGAGTTACCCAACCCTTGTGAGGTTCAATCCACCAATCATAATTCTTATATATGATGGGGAATATGATCTGATGTTGCATGTAGAACGATACGAAGCCACTTCAAATATATTTTCAGTATCTTATGAGATGCGCTGCAGAGCCTTTTCCAACACCATCCCTTGATCGACTCAAGTATGGTATATTAGCATGTCGAGAGGGAAAACATTAACTTCTAATAGTAGGTCAATATCTTCATCAATAATTTCTATTTTGGCTCAAGGAGAAAGAAAAGAATGTCCCACCCGCTAAACAACTGCCAGAAAATAGGAGAAATAATAAGGGAATTCATCACACAATTCAATACGGAGAAGCTTGAGGTAATAAATTATGAGGAGAAAATTTCCATCATCGCCATCATAATGAGTTTTCTACCTAAAAAGATATAATGGATGTTAGGTAAAGAATCTCCGAGCATGATGGCTGAGCTCTTTAAAAAGGAGGGAAAAATTATGAATGCCGGAGAAGCAATGACAGCAAGGAATCCAATCACGCAAAATTCGAGACCAAAAGGAACTATAATAAGAATAAGAAGCCTTAAGGAAGGAAAGTAGAAAATTCGAAGAGATATATATCCCGCTCACAGTAGGCAAACATCGCATCCTCAGTGAGATCCGGGGAAATAACGAACTCAACTGGATGGGTAAAATGAAGACCACACCTAGTCGAAAACACAAGGACAAGTAATTTTAGTTCCACATAGATCATGTCCATAACACTGAAAATTTCCTTTCACTAAACAATGACATTAAAAATATAATTAGGCGGGGTAAGCTGATGAAGTTTGTTGATAAAGGTGGTCGAGAAGATGTGCAAAAAACTAGATGCTGAGCAGAGCCCCTTGGCAAAAGGTGGACGGGAAGAAAATGGATAGAGATGGAGATTCAAAGAATAAATCAGATATATCCAAAAAACCTAGAGAATCTGTGAGTGAAGTCAAGACGATCTTATTTGGGTATAATTTCATGGCATGAGGTGAAGCTGGCAGTAGAGATGAACCGGCAGAAAGGAAGACCTACCTCAATAAAGTGAAGGTATGTTCTCATGTTAGACAAATCAACTTAGTTGATGCTTTAGAAACTCACCCTAGGAAGGCAAACAAAGACTACCTCATTATTGTATTCTCTAAAGATGACCCATCTGGATTGCTTTACCCACGTGTCGATCCTCTGGTCATCACAATGATAGTGCATGAGAGTTGAGTAGCAAGGATCCTAGTTGATAATGACAGTTTAACCGATGTCTTGTTATATAATTGCTTTATGAATTTGAGGTTGTGAGATAACAAATTAGAGGCATATTAAAGGCTTATTATCAGTTTCTCAAGGGAGAAGATGTTCCCCTTAGGAACAATCATGCTCGAAGTTGTGGTCGCCACGTAACCAACTTGACGAACAGAGATCATACGATTATTCATTCTTGATGATAATGTTCACTCAACTTAAAATGTCATCTTTGGTAGAGTCAGATTAAAAAAATTTGAGGTCGTACATTCTACTATTCATCAATGCATCAAATTACCAATGAACTATATAGTTGGGGTCGTAAATGGAATCCAAGTAGAAGCCCGTGAATGATTTTGCACCTCGACTGAGAAAGAGGAGTAAAAGAAATTAATCGACACTTATTAGATTGAGATGGACCCTCAAGATAAAGATAAATTGTTCACGGGAGAGGTCTTTATGAGAAGAAAATATGTGATTCTTGATGACAAACATCATGAAAGAACATCACAGTTGTCTCGTCACTAAATTCAATCTTCAAGAAAGAATAAACACACTTCCTATGACATAAAAAGAGCGTATTCACCCAGAGTCACAAAGATATGATAGCAATAGACCCAACATTCTTATGTTATGAGCTCAACAACGTTAACGATGCTAAGTCCATCAAACAAAAGCATCGAGTGTTTAACCTTGATAAGATTCTGTCCATTCAGAATGAACTTGATAAATTAGTGAAGATAGAGTTCATTGAGGATGCCAGATATTCGGAGTAACTCTTAAATATAGTCATAGTCATGGTAAAGAAGAAAAATAAAAAGTGACGTATGTGTGATGACTTTATCGACCTCAACAAAGGTTATCCCAAGAATCATTATCTACTACCCAAGATCGACTAGCCAATCGACACTACTATAGAACATGAGGTGCTTAGTTTTATGGATACTTATTTAGGGTATAACCAAATCAAGATGAAGCTAGAGGATAAGGAGAAAACATCATTCATCATCAGTCGAGGAACATACTACTATAACATAATGCCGTTTGGATTTAAGAATGAAGGGTCACCTACCAGAGACTAGTGAAAAAAGTATTCGAGGAACAAATTGGAAAAACTATGGAGGTATACGTAGACGATATGCTGACAAAGAGTAAAAGAGAAACTGATCACATCAGCGATCTTAAAAGAACATTTGACCAATTGGAGAGGTATCAGACAAAACTTAATCTAGTAAAATGTATCTTTAGAGTCAAAGAAAGAAAGTTTCTTGATTTCATAGTTAATAAGAGGGGCATAAAGGCCAACCTGGATAAAGTCTAAGGTTTAATCAACATACAACTGCCTATAAGCAAGAAAAAGATTAAAAGATTAACAGAACGAGTAATCGCACTGAACCGGTTTGTATCAAAAACTACCAACAAATGCCTCTAGTTCTTTAAAATAATCAGAAGCGCATTTAAATGGATAGAGGAATGCAATAAATCTTGTTGTAATTAAGAAAAGTACTTAGGGTGAGCACCTTCGTTATCAAGGCGAATCCTAAGTGAAATTTTATATCTATACTTAGAATGCCATAATTTGTAGTTAGCTTGTCATTAGTCCAAGAGGATGAAAGAGTATAAAACACATATACTATACTAATAAGGAATACTTAGGAGCTAAAATACGATATCCTAACTTGGAGAAGTTAGCACTAGCTTTAATTGAAGCTTATTGAAGAATGGAACCTTCGTGATATACGCAAACCTTCCTCTGTGCCAAGCCTTTCATAAGCCTAAGAAATTGTGCAGACTAATGTCTTGAATAGTAGATCTTAGAGAGTATAATATCACGTAAGAGCCTTGAACGATAATTAAGGGTCAGACCATAACTGATTTTATAGAAGAATTCACATACAAAGAGAAATCGGTCGAGAAGACTTATTCGAAAGGGAGCTCAACTATAAGAATAATCGATTAGACTTCTTTGGAGGAGAGCTAAATAATGAGAATACCCAAGAAGACTTATCTAAAAGAGAGATCAACAATAAGAAGACCCAAGCATACTTGTTCAAAAGAGAGGTCATTAGTAAAACTAGCTGATCACGACAGATGCATAACAGAAACATCGGGCTAACCTCATATAAGATCCTTTTATATAGAGAAGATGAAAAAATTATTAAAAAAAGTGGTTATAATCAAAAAAGATTTTGATGAAGAACCAGAATGTGAAAACTATTTATAGATGTCTCGTCATGTGTTAATGGCAGGAGGGAAGGTTTCATCATGACGACATAGATGTCAAATATGCCACCAGACTTAACTTCAAGGCCTCCAACAATGAGGTAGAATATGAAGCACTCATAGAAGGATTAAGATTGGTATTATTATTAGATGCCAAGTGACTGACAACACACCTTAACTCTCAATTGGTCGTGAATCAAATTCTCAGTATTTACGAGGGCAGGGAAGAATCGATGGTGAAATACTTAGAAAATGTAAAAATATTACGATCAATTTTCTTGGCTATACAAATAATTAGAATACCAAGAGATGAAAAAGCCCGAATTGATGCACCCATTCATTTGGCATCGATAATAAAATCTTAATTGAGGAGAACAATCCTGATAAAAATCTTATCATGACAAAGCATGAACGAAGAATGTATTAATATAATAGGACTAAATGTGGGACCATTATGGATGGATCCCATTCAAAAATACATGGAGACCTATATTATGTCAGTGGATTTAAAGAAAGTAAGGAGGCTACGTTACGAAGCAACGAGGTATGTTTTTTAAGGAGGGATCTTATTCAGGAGAGGATTCATAATATCACTGCTTAGATGCAACCACCCTATTAAGGTTAAAAACCGAATAAATAAATACATGAAGGATCATGTGGGGACTGTTCGACGGGATGGTCATTGGTGAAATAGGTCTCCACTAAAGGGTATTATTGGCCCACTATGAAAGAAGGATGTGCAAGCTATATGAGAAAGTGTGACAAGTGCCAAAAGTAATCCATAATTCATAAAAGTCCAGAAGCTTCATTAAAACTAGTCACATCCCCTTGGCACTTTACCATGTAGGGGATTTATTTGGTCGGACCCCTGCTGAAATCAAGGGAAAGGTTCAAATATCTGGTTGTAGTAGTGGCTTACTTCACTAAATGGGTAGAAATAGAGCCCCTGGTCGAGATGCCATATGAAAAAGTTTTCCACGTTATATGTAAGAACATTATTTTCCATTACTGGAGGCCATACACCTTCATTGTGAATTACGATAATATGTTTGATAACAAAGAATTTAAATATTATTTTATGCATTCGAAGATCTAAAAACTATACTCATCACTTGGTCATTCGCAATGCAACTAGCATACAAAGGTGGCAAACATAACTCTACTGAATGTAATAAAGAAAAGGCTAGATCATGCCAAGGGAGAATGGATTAATGAGCTACAGAGCGTACTTACGGCATACATGACAGCACCAAGAATGACAATGGGTGAAACCCCATTCATGTTAGCGTTTATCATCGAAGAAATTATGCCCACCGAGATCGGATTGCCTAGCCATCGGGTACTCAACTTTAATTCACAAGGAGATATATGGTAAGAAGAATCGATCCCGATCTTATTGAATAAGTCAGGGAGAATGCAACACTGCGAATGGTATCCTACCAGAAAATGACATCTCAGTTTTACAATATGAGTGTAAAACTGAGAACTTAAAGGAAGGAGACTACGTGCTAAAGAAGTCCATTTAAAAAGGGATAAAGTTAGAACCTAATTGACATGGACCTTAACGAATATCTTCAGTCGTATGACTTAAAAGTTATATGATTAAGACTCTATACGGTGAGTAGTTTAAAAACCTATAATACTCTAAACATCTGAGGAAATATTATCACTAACGATGTCCACATATTTAGGATTAAGGAAAAGTTAAATGCGTAAGTAGATATTCATTCTTTTGCAATTCAACTTAGTGATCAATTAGATTCATACCTCTATCCTCTACATATGTTGTAATTCCAAAGTTTGATATGTTATTCAATTTGAATTTCGTCAGTATAACAAATTTGCGAGAGCTTAGGCAAAAAATACCTCAAAACCGAGCACATTGACATGGTTGCTTTAAAAATTCAAATCATATATGACATTGTCTGTCAACAGGCCGGGATTAAAAAGTTTTAACCAAATCTGAAAGATTCAATGTAGTCTTGTGAATAAAAAATCTGACCATAAATGACTAACGCAAGGATATATCCTAGTACATTTAGTCGACACTTGAAACCAATGCTGACACATGATTAGGACGGAAAGATCCATCCATACGACTAGTAAGGTAACATAAACATTAGTAGATCCTAACATACGATAACTCAGGTTCATCAAAACCTGGCAGCTAGTAAGTCAGATCAGGTTGAAAAGATCATACCATGTGATCGTAAGTATAAACTACTAATAAGCTTATTAACCCGTGTCAAATATTGAAATTTATTCCGCTTTTTGCTATACAATAATGCAATCATGTGATCGTTAAACTCAAATTTTATACTTACTTAATGTATAATCTTAAATATTCATCGTTAATCGCTTATGAGGTTTATTTGAGTATTTATCGGGTTTACAGTTCTAAAGACAAAGTTTGGATGCAATTTGAGAAACGAATAGTCATATACGCACATTTAGGGGACAAATGGTAAATCGCGATGTGTAATTTCAGATTCGTACAAATCACGAAAGTTGTAGGCCTCAAATCAAGGAACAGTTTGTTCAAATGGTGTGTCAATTTGAGCTCAAATAAAAATTTTGACTATGCAAAGTTCGAAACTCAAACAAAATCAAATTCAAAGCCCCGGGCCAAACTTAAAGACCGACCCCGTGACCCGGACACTATGAAAATATTATTAAGCTTTAAATGTGGGATACGTTGATTTTTTTGGTACATAAATATGAAGTCTCTTGTGAAAGTTATTGATTTTTGGGGTTTAAATTGTAAATATGGGATTACGGACTGATTTAAGGGTCTAGATACTTTTAGTTTCATAATTTTTATTGAAGGAGAAGTTTGGCTTAATAGTTGATGCACGATTTTGGTTAAAAAGAGGTTAGGGATTCTAATCCTACCCAACTCCTATTTTTGTTTTGTCTCGTGAAAGGCGCTTGACCTCTCCCCAGCTAGCCATGCACGCCTAGGCGCGTGGTGCGTTGCTCCTCCTTTTCCCTCCTTCCCTAGGCTCGGGCCCCTATTATGTTTCTCTTATATGTATTCTCTTGTTGTGCCTCTCTCGAGATTCCACTACTTTTAACAGATTATTTTCACAAACATCATAGCTTGTATCCCATAGCTTCCCATTTGTTATTCATTTTTTTTGTTCTTTTTGCCCATGCTCTTTGTTCAGTTTAATTCGAGATTTTGTCATTTTTGCTTCTTTTTATTTCCTTTCTTTTGCTTCCACACATCCCTTATTCATTCCCCCTAGACTTGTTTTTTTCTAGATTTCCATCATCTATTATTCCTTTTAACATATTTATTTAAGAGATCATTATCTCCTTTCCCCATCCCTTTGGTTTAATTAGAGGCCTTTATTATTTTTTCATTAAGCTTCTTGTGATACTAATGTTAGCCCCCCCCCCCCCCCACCACCACCCACCCACCCACCCCACAACACACACACACACACACTTAATCTCTCACCTATAAAAGGGTTCTCTTGGGATAGTTTGAGGACATCCAAGTTTATGCACCTCTTATCTTAGTTAGTTTATAGCAGGGTAGGTCATTTTTAGTTGTAGTTTGTAATAAAATTCTAGTTTTAATAAATTGTTCTTTTGATTTATTTGATTTCTTTATATTTAATTTAAGTTCTTTCCTAATTAGTTGCCCACTTTAAGATATTTTTCTTCCTTTTATGAATATTTCTTTCACACACTCTTTTATTTACTTATTTAAAAACTCATTATAGGTCATTTTAATTAGGTTGAGATTAATGAACTCATTTCGAGTGTGTAATTACTTCGCAATGGTATGATGTATTATAACGATTTTTTAACATTCTGATTATTTTCGAAATTCCACCTAAGAACCTTAATGGGGTATATCATGTATGCACCATATTTGCGATACATTGTTGTAACACCCCGTATTTCTGAGTAAATTGGAATTTAATTAATTCGGTTATTTTACACGTGTGCTGGAATTTAATTGGATTAAATATTATGTCTTGATTAAAATATTAGTCGGGAGAGAAATGATTAATGTTTATGAAATATAATTACTTAGGGAATAGTGATTTGTTATTTTGCGCCATACACATGCAGACTATTTGAGGTTGAGATAGAAAATTATTTTAAAGTGACTCGGATGGTGATTTCGAGGTCACGATTGATTTCGAATGGGTCGAAATAGTCAAAATTAAATATCCGGGTGTATAGATTGAATCCCTGGGCGATTTTCGACTAAACCGACACCACGTAAGGGTGTTTCGATCATTTGGGAAATTAAGGTAAAAGGAACTCCGAAAATTTAAAGGTTATATTAACCCCTTTGAGTTAGAGGCTAAGGGTACAACAAGTTTGAGAGATGGGAGGCCATAGGCAAGGAAAAGGAGATGAGACCTAGGTCATTCCACAACAATTCTCACCACCAACATTGTCGAAATTGAGATCGGAGCAAGGAAAGATCAACCCCTCCATCTTAGAAGAGAAATCAGACTTGCTATTGCAAAAGAAAGTGTTTATATTGTAATTTATTCTTGTATATTATAATACCTATGTAGTGTAGGGTTTCAATTACACATTTTTGACGAATTCTTAGGAATTGGATAGGGGTAATCCATAATTTGATGTAGAAATGCAAGTAAAATAAATTCTTTTATGTAGAGAATTCCAAATCAGATGTTAGTTGATGAATATAATGAATTTCTTTTGGTATTTTGATGATTACACATGAAGAACACCATAAATTAGGTTGTGTCCATACCGATAGCTCTCCCCTCTCTTCTTTCCTTGTTGGGGGGGGGGGGGGGGGGGGGAGGGGGAGAAAAAGGTCTGCCCACTTTCTCTAAGAGCACTCCGGCTGTTGTCAATGTGGGGCGAATGTAAAGAGATGGAGTTGCCAACCTATTTTGCACAAAACAGGCAAAAGAACATGTCACTGCCTTGAGAGAGAGAGGCATCAAAGACAAACTGATGCTTACGAAATCAATAGTTCAAAGGTTTGGGGGCTAAGTTACAGAATGAAAAGGTGTTGGGAGCCCATCCTACGCTTTCAGTCTCTCATGGGCTCGTGTTACTATTTTTCTTTAATTGTCCGTGCAGTGTGTGTGCATGTACATATATAAATGGAGATCGGAATTTCCCAACTCATACCATGGAAAATATAGAGTGAGGTCATTCATAGGAATATTTCCAAAATAATATTTAGAAAATACGATTTATGCGTTTATCGAGATATTGATCGTTATATTGAAACGATAATATATGTTGGGATAAAACGCCAATAAGGATCACAAATATAACGTATATTAAAAAAATGTATAGATGAAAAGTTGACAAATGTGAAAATGAGAAAATTCGACTCGAGTTTAGGGTTTTAGACCAAAACGCCTACGTAGCCTATAAAGGCAGTCCACGTAGTTCATATGCGTCAAAAGGGTGGATTTTATTCCATAGATTCAAATAGAATTTTATTATATGCATGTGTGTCGAAATGTATTTTAGTTTTGAGAAATTGTGATGGATAATCCCGTTGGAATTTATAAGTGTAACCTTCTTTTCGTTTGTTTTGATTTTTTTTATAGAAAATAAAGTATGTGCAATATAACTAACAAAAAAGTTAGATATTAATTTGTATGAGCTAAATAAAAAGATAGATTATAAATATATGTAACTAAGGAGAAAACATGGATTTTAATGAAGGATTTTGGACCTTCTTTGGAGAATTGAGACTTGATCTTGATCCTTCATGAACTCCCTTGAGTATTGAGATGAATGTTGGATGAGAGAGTGTGAGATTTTTTTAAATTAGGTATGATTACGACGGGAACGAAAGATTGAATGGAATTTCACACAAGGAAACTTCATTGATTGCAAGAGAATTTTGTTGAAATCACTGATATCGATGGATCTGAGGTGTGCTTTGAGAGTGAGGTCATGCCCTCTGTTTATAGTGTATGGGGAGTGGAGATCAGGATAGCCCTAGCCCCGCCAATCTACAGTTAACCCTAGAAACACTACCGATAGGCAGGGAAATGGATCTGCTAATGGGTAATCTCGTGCAGATTTTTATGAAAAAATGGTCGTAGTATGCATTTCGTTAGTCAAAATTACACATGGGATATACCTTTAAAAAGGTAATTCATAGACCTTCAAAAGTCCTTTGAACCTCTCCTGGGTCTGGGAGTTGACTTGGGGTCAAACGGGGCTCGGAAGCGCTCGTGAGTCCTTTAAATGGGAGATCGTCGAACGAAAATAGATCGTTCGTCCGAATGGTAAGTCAAAATTATGCACGGGGCAGACCGTTAGAAAGTTTATGAAAGGTAATTCAACATCCCAAAGAGCTTCGCTCAGTTCGGAAAGTTGACCTTGGTCAATCGTGGCTCGGAAGTGCCCGGTGACCTTTCAGAGTAAAATGGGTCGTTTGTCTATACCATAAGGTAAATTCGCACGGGGGAAACCATTGGAAATTCTATTCAGTTACTTTCAAATATTCATTTAGTCTCCTTTGAGCTGAAGTGCTTACCTTACTTAAACGAATCCAGGGAGTGCCCGGTGGCCTCCAGATTAATTTTTTAGGGCAAAACGGATCATTTGTCCGAACGATTATGCCGTTTTGTGGATGGTGAAAATCATTGGAATGGGGTTTCAGTGCCCTTCGAAGATTCCAAGAGATTTTTCTCTGACGATGAAGTCAATTAGGGTCAAATCGGGCCCAAGGAGCGCCCAGTGGCCTTTAGATTAATTTTCGATGGTTAAAGGGTTCGTTCGTCCGAATCGTTATACCGATTCGCATTCAGGGTGGACTATTGGAAAGAGGATTGAGAGCCCTTAGAATATTCATTGAGCTTTCACTCTCTTAATAGAGTTGATCGGAGTCAAACGGGGCTCGAGGGCACTCGATGGCCTCTAGATCGGTACTAGGAGTATGTAGTGAAATGGGGAGGTGTTAGGGACCTAAAGAGATACTTAGGGGGTGCTAGAATGGGGTGTCTATAAGGGTTTTGAGAATTTTTAGGTTCAAATATTTTCTTGGGTAAATTTCTTAAGGATTTAATATATTATTTACGTTAGAAATCATCCTTGCACTTATATTTTATGATTGATGATGTTGAATGGCAGTTTGGTATTATTTCATAAAGGTTTGATTGAATTTTATTGAAAAAAACCTATAATAGAGAAGACCGATATTTTTCAGGGGTTTTGAATTGTCTTAGACACCCCTAGAACCAGTCCGACAACGAACTAATTCGCCTCCATAACAGAACCAGTTTGGGTGACTAGTTATTGCCAGAATTTTTATTTGCTTATATCTTCTAGAAATTAATTATGGAAAAACTTTGGGATGGTTTAAATAATGGTTTAAAGACTTAGGGGAGGTCAATAGGTACATCATTCAGGTTCAGTTATTCTTAATGAAGGTAAATTAGTACTTGAACTCACGATGTTTAACCGATTGGGAGACGTATCGAAAATTTACAATTTGGGGTTACAGGTTGAGTGAATGATAACCTAAGGCTAAAGCCAGTATTATAGTGATGGATAAACTACTGAAATAACGTAAGGAATAGTTATGGTCCTTCGAGTAGTGAGTGATACTCGAAAAATATGAGAATAATAATAAAATGTGTAAATTATTAGTACGTCGAGTATTCGAAAGATACAATTACTACGTATGAGATTTATTATAGGTTGTGTATACCTATGCTGATGATATGTATATATAGGTCATGTGAATACATGTGACGTGATTTGTTATATGTGTGAACATACCTACGCTGCCCGCTATCTTGGGAGGTTCCGCGCAGAGGGCGATCCCACCTTGGCGATTTCATCGAGGTTTGGATTTGTACCCCAGAACATAGAAATCAGGATGACTCACTATGTGCTATGTATTAGTGGGAGTGGTGTGTCACTTGGGTATGTTAGGTATGTGCGTAACCCAAAGGCTTAGAGCAATGTTCGCCTCCATTGTATGTTATTTGATTTATGGTTTGACGAGACATTCCTAATAGGTAGTCTTGGATTGGTACGAGAGGTATATGGACTCAATAGAAGAGTATGCATGCATCGTGGTGGTCACTCGGGGGATGTTACAGTGAGATAAATATATTCAAGTGCGATTATTCTACTTATGTGTGATGGTAAGAAAGATAAATGGTGTTATCTAAAAGTAAATCAAGTGTAAAGAACTTAATGAATGGTGTTATAATAATGTGTGTTTGTTGTACTTATGTGATGGTAGGAAAGATATATAGTGTATATTTAAAAATAACCTAAGTATGGGAAACTTAATAAAATGATTCAATAATAATATGCGAGTAATATTAATTATTTGTTGTACGGTAGCATATTGTATGGGTAGTACGGGGGAGTTGAACCTTTTTTGGTTTGTTAGACACGTATGTATAATTAGGCTGGGTAGCATAGCCAGGTATGATGCATTAGGTATACACTATAGATGAGAAATGAGGAGCTCAAGGGAGTGTACTTGGAGCTACAACACTTGTGGAGGCTTGCAGGATTTGTGTAGATGAGAGAGTGCGCTTGCGTTCAACTCAATAAATTATATAATTAAACCCAGTTTAACCCAATTAAACCCTAAATATGCAACTAGGTTTGATTGAATAAAATGTAAAGCATGCTAGTATGATCAAACACACACAATTGAGGAAAAATTCCCCAAAGGGGCAAAACCATTTATTTTCACTATAATATTGTAACATACAATTTCTCGGATTACACTGAAAATACAGTGACACAGAATTACCCACAGGTGTTGGATCTATAGTCGGCGGCTGGAAGTTTCCCTTTCCAGGAAGGCAGAAATAAAGAAGAAGGTTGGTCTTCTCTACAAGGGTATGAACAAACAAAAGTGTGTTCTTGGGTTGCAAAGTGATTCACACAGATATGGCAAGGTTGTGTGAGTTAAACATGAGTTTGTGTACTCATAAAGGTGAAGACTTTTAGTTTATGAACCCTGAAAATCGTGTGTATAAGTCTTACAAAACCAACTCCCCATAGTGGGTTTATAAAAGAAGTACTGGCCCTAAAGAATCTCAGCATGATCTGCTCGAATATATCCCAGGCGGACCGGTCCGGATCTAAGGCGGATCGGTCTGATGTCGGACCAGTTCGTTTTTTAAAGTGGTCTCTTCGATTCACATTCGGTTCGGGGTATACTGGTTTGTGAGCAAGGAGGATCGGTCCGAATTGAGGCAGATCGGTCCGGAGGGGTAGACCGGTTCCTTTTCCAAAAGGGGTGGATCGATCAAGGGTGGACCGGTTCCTTTTTAAAACTGGCGGAATGGTCCGACTGACCAGAACTCTGATTCCTTCCATTCATTGATATTCGGATCCGTTTGAAGACGATGTGATCTTGAATTACTTCAACGATGTGATGGCTTATGACATACACAATAAAGATGGACAAAATGTCCTTACAAATCTCCCCCTATGTCTATGCCAGAACAAACATAAAAAATGAATTATCAAGAATTAAAATGCCTATACAAATCTACCCTTCCATAAACCCAAAACTGAAAAGGTACATATGAATAAGACTTCATCGTTTGATCTTCAACTCTTCAGGAATCTCAATGATTTTCTCATCAGGGTGAGTAATCCAATGATAATCCATGTAGTACCAACACACATGAGATAAAGCAAATACCAAGTGACGTATCGAGTTTGAAATGAGAAAAACATATATACCAATTTATGAGAAAACTCAATAACTCAAAATTTCAAAACTCCCCCATAATAAGATAATTCATTCTCCCCTTTTTTATGATGTCCCCAAATAGACAAATGAGAGAAATAAAGAAAGCAAAGCAGAGGTGTCACAAGGAACAGACTACTATTTTTTATTTTTCAAATTTTTCTCACAAAACAAACAAACATCACACCATGAACGAACACAAAGCAACCAAGTCGATGATAGCGGAAATGAATGGGTGTGATCAAATTCGATAGGAAAATCAATGCATACAAACATGACATATGTGCATGATGAATATCGGATACTCCTAACGAATGAACTCAAATTCTTCCTTTGGTGTAACAAAAATGGAAATAAGAGACATTAACTCAATCAAATCAACAAATTAAAGCTCACAGTGATTTTCACACCAACAACGTCCAAAACCATTTCATACTTTTTCAGGACTTTCAAGGAAGTGCAAACCCATTTAAATTCTCCAACCAAACTCCCTCAGATTTATATTTTGAATAGAGGTAATCTAAATTCTCAAACTTTGGAGAATTGATGGTGAAACCTAATGACCCATATTAGGCATGTATTGCTTTTTATTGCTTTTTACTATTTTCGGGCTCTTTTAACCTCTTTGAACCTCGAAAAATAAAATTCCTCAATTTTTTAGGTCCATTGAAACGGTGGTTTTTGCGCAAAGGATAGATAAGTACCTTTAGCAGCACCTCCCCGTTCGCAATTAAACACACAATCTCACCAAAACGATTTTTACATGCATTCCAATCTTGTCATGTTTTATCGCATATTGTACGTTGTATAGACATAATTGAGATGGAAACACTTAAGCCAATATGTGATCGACAAGTACAGTAATCAAATATAGCTGTGCATGTGTGCAACAAAGGAGATAGGAGTCAACATGTAGAAAGATATCACTAATCACATCTCAAAGACTCCAAACAATGTAAAGCACATGAATGAAATGATGTAGCATCTCAAATAACTATCAAATAGTCACTGGGATAAATGGAATGAAATTGTGACTCGGCTATCTTAAATGCTCATCCATAAATGGTGAAAATAAAAAATCTTTTTGGATTTTTCAAAATTTTATTAAATAAAATCTTTTCTCTTTTCTAAAATTTTTCTAAAAAGAAATGTAGAAAGCAAAAAGAAAACAAACTAATGATACAAGCTAGAAATAGGAATGAGATAATATGATAAAGACAATGCATCCTATGCTAGACACGGACCAACCCCTCAGTCAATTGTGAAAATCCCCAAAGACTTCCTAAGACTCTCGAATCTAAGGGCATCTAAAGGATTCTGAAAATATCAGCTAACTGATGGTCGATGGGAACAAAACTGAGGGATACGACTTTCTCCTCTACTAACTGACGGATAAAGTGCTCGTATTTCCTGATGTGCTTTATGCGCGAATGATGGACTGGATTGCGGGATATGTGTATCGCGCTCGTGTTATCACAGGAAATGGTCATGGTGTCCTGTGGAATCCCATAGTCCTCCAGTATCTGCTTCATCCATAAGAGTTGCGTGTAACAACGCCCGGCGGTGATGTACTCAGCCTCCGCAGTGGACAAGGAGATGGATTTTTTCTTCTTGCTCAACCACGAGACAAGAGCAGAACCAAAATAGAAACACCCACCAGAAGTGCTCCTACAACCATCCACATCCCCGGCCCACTCGGCATCTGAATAGGCGGATAAACGGTCATCAGTATCAAAGGAATACCAAATATCATATGAGAGAGTCCCACTCACGTATTTGATAGTACATTTTAGAGCGAGTAAGTGTGACTCTTTCGGGGACACCTGATATCGCGCACAGACCCCAACACTAAAGGCTATGTCGGGACGACTAACAGTTAAGCAGATAAGACTACTTATCATACTCCGATACAAGGTTTGCTCTACATCCTTGCCTGAAGTGTCCTTACTAAGCTTGATATAAGTACTCATAGGTGTACGTGCATGCTTAGTAGAGTCTAAACCAAATTTCTTCACTAGGTGTCTAGCATACTTGGATTGGGAGATGAACATCCCACCCTCTACCTGATGAACCTGGAGACCAAGAAAGAAAGTAAGCTCACTTACCATGCTCATCTCAAATTCACTTTTCATCTCCTCCTCAAAGTGGTGAGCATGCTGGGAGCACGTGGCACCAAAGACTATGTCGTCCACATAGACCTGGGCAACCAAACTAGCACCGTCATCTCTCCTGACGAACAACGTCATATCAACTCCTCCTCTCTTGAAGCCACGGGCTAAGAGATAGGAAGTAAGCCTTTCGTACCAAGCACAGGGTGCTTGCTTCAAACCATACAAGGCTTTCCTCAGATAATAAACGTGCTCAGGGTGCATAGGGTCTTCAAACCTTTTTGGTTGTTCCACATAAACCTCCTCCTGTAGAATGCCATTCAGGAAGGCACTCTGAACATCCATCTGATATAACTTAAAGTACAGATGATATGAGATGGCGAGTAGTAAGCGGACGAACTCAAGGCTCGCAACAGGATCAAATGTCTCCCCAAAGTCTACACCCTCTGTCTGTGTGTAGCCTTGAGCGACCAACCTAACTTTGTTTCTGATTATGGTACCATTTTCATCCATTTTATTCTTAAAAATGCACCGGGTACCTATCACATTAGTCTCACTGGGTCGGGGGGCTAGTTCCCAGACATTATTCTTTTTAAACTGAAGCAACTCATCCTGCATAGTAGATATCCAATGTTCATCCTTGAGTGCTTCTTTATGATTCTTGGGCTCGACTTTAGACGTGTAGCACAAATGGATGACAACGTTCTCTAGCTGAGCACGAGTCTTGACCCCTAGAGTGGGATCACCAACAATGGCAGACGGGTCATGACTCTTACGAACCCAAGTGGGTGTGTCCCCTAACACGGGAGTAGGGTTCACAGAGTGTGGGTGAGGTACAAGTAAATCACTGCCAGAAAAGTCCTCATCCTCACACAAAAGGTTAGGATCAATAACCGTCGGAGGTTCGTCATCTTGAACAGTGACGTTTATTGATTCCATAACCTTAGAGCTCTTCAGGTTAAAAACCTGGTACGCTCTACTATTCGATGAATAGCCTAACAATATTCCCTCGTCACTTCGGGAGTCAAACTTTCCTAATTGCTCTCTATCCCGTAGGATGTAGCATTTACTCCCCAAAACACGAAAATACGCAAGGTTAGGTTTCATGCCAATCCACAACTCATAAGGTGTCTGAAGTGTGTGTGGACGCAGGTAAACCCTATTCACCGTGTGGCATGTAGTGGACACTGCCTCTGCCCAAAATCTCCTAGAAACTATACGACCTAGAAACATAGATCTAGCCATTTCCTAGATCGCTCTATTCTTTTTCTCAACAATCCAATTTTGCTGAGGAGTTTTCACAGCAAAAAACTCATGTTTGATCCCAAGGCTATCACAATAAAAGTCTACCTTTGCTTTCTTAAATTCAGTGTCGTTGTCACTACGTATCCTACTAATAGTGACTCCGTGTTGATTTTGTAGGAGACGACACTTGGTCATTAAAAACTCTATAGCATCAAAATTTTCTCTCAGAAAACCTACAATGGAGTATCTAGAGAAATCGTCTACCATCACGAGGATATACCTCTTACCACCCAAACTCTCACTACGAGTAGGACCCATAAGATCCATGTGAATCAGCTCAAGTACTCGGGAGGTGGTAATGGAATGCAACTTCCTATGAGGGCTCCGAATTTATTTTCCCAATTGACAGGACCCACAAACCGTTGAAGTTGACTTTCCAAGAGATGGTAAGCCACGTAGTAGATCCTTTTTGGCTAAACGAGTCAAACCTCTAACATTTACGTGACCTAGACGTTGGTGCCACAGATCCATAGGAGTGATCGTGGCACTGTTACAGACAAGTGAGGATGTGGGATCAGTCCCATAGAAATTATCCTTTGTCCTCACCCCTTGTACTAAAAGTTTACCGGCTTGATTATAGACCTTACAAGCATCCCACTCAAACTTTACTGCAAAGTCAGCATCACACAGCTGGCTAATGCTGAGAAGGTTTGCTTTCAAACCTTTGACGTACAAAACATTTTCTAGCTTAGGAAATCCAGGTAACTCGACAGTACCACGTCCTATAATGCTAGACTTGCTCCCATCTCCAAAGGTGACTCTACCATCCTTATAATCCTCAAGGTGGGTAAAAAAGGAGACATCACATGTCATGTGTCTAGAGCATCCACTATCAAAATACCACTATGAGGTATTATGAGCTTTGAGAGCAACATGTACAACTAGGGCTTTCTTATCTTTCTTAGCCACCCAAGAAGTGGTAACCTTTTGTTTACCCTTATTGTTGTTGGTTTTAGCCGGAATGTGAGAAGCATGCATTGATGGCATAGACATCCGTCGAAATTCCTCCATCAAACTCTGTGATGTGGAGGCTAAAAACTCAACACGCTCTCTCAGACTGGCAAACTCATCAGTATGACATGGTGGAGCAGAAGTACTTCGTGTCCGACCTAAACTATAGAAAAACTCCCTCAGGTGGCCTTTTCTTTTGCAATATGTATAAAAGAACATAGTCTTAGACAGACGTTGGTTTGATTTTCTTGGTCAAACTCTCCTATGTGGATTTTGGCGGTGACCATAAGGAGTAGTAGTAAATTCAAGAACTGGTCCAGGTGCAATTTGTGACGAGGAAGCACCATCATAACCAATTCCTTGCCTATCACCAAAACCTAAAGCGGGGCCGAGGAGCATCTTTCCCATCTTCCCAGATCTTTCCTCGATTTGAACCTTGACTTCTCGTGATTTCTCAAGATCATGAGTGAGTTGGTCAACAAGGGCTTCAAGTTTCTTTCGAGTCTCCACGGAGGAATGGATCTCACTCGTAAAACTATCCACTTGTTTAGTCAATTACCCTCTTTCTTTCTCAAAACAACTCTCTCTCTCTCTAAAAAAAACTCTCTTTCTCAACACATGCAGACTCTGTCTCTCTTTCTCTCTCTCTCTTGCTTTTCATAAATCTTCCTCTAAACCGGTGATCCTCAGAACTAACACTTTGTTACGCTTTTTAGTTTTAAAAGACTCAGAATATAGCTCAGCGTAGGCACATTGAAGATCACTCTCTCTCTCTCACTTGTGTCATCCTCCCCCTCACTCACATCGATCTCACTGTCGAGGTGTCCCTGTGATGCATCATCCTCATCGTCGTGAGAAGTACTCAATGTGCTCACATGACTAGCCATGAATGAGGTGAAGTTACACTCATGTGGTGACTCGTCTCCAGAATCCACTGACTCGACCTCACTATTGTCGCTAAGGGTAGCATTAAGGATAGCTTTCCCTTTCTCTCTGTTCAGATGTGTGGCACACTCAAAGGCTCTATGACCCCTACCATCGCACTCAAAGCATCCCTCACTTTCTTTCTTAGGAGGATCTTTAAAAAAAATTTCATTTTTCTTTTCCACCTTATTTTTCTCAAACTTCTTTTTATCTTTAAAATTACCATTTTTCTTGAATTTGAGAATTCTCATGAAATTTTTAGCAAAAAGAGCCAAATCATCTAAGTCAAAATCACAATCAAAATCTGGTGTGTTAGTCTCTCTTTTTCTAGTTGACTCTCCCCTATTTCTTACCGACCCCTCACTCTTTCTCTCTTGGGCATTAAGTGTGATTCCCTTTTCTTTAGGCTTGACTGTTTTAGGTAACATATCAATTCATATGTTTGCAAGTCTCCTACAAGTTCCTCCAATTTTAGCATATTTAAATTACCCATAGAATTTAGCACAGTGACTTTAGGGATAAAATTCTTAGGAAGTGAACAAAGAATCTTTTTAACAGCTCTAGCATTAGGAATATGCTCACCAAGATTAAAGCTAGTATTAACAATGTCAGATAGCCTAGCATAAAAATCATTAAAACATTCAGTTTCATGCATGGTGATGGTTTCAAATTGAGTTGTTAAATTTTGCAATTTAGACTCTTTTACAGCATTAGTTCCTTCATGGGTAAGTTGCAAAACATTCCATGCCTCTTTTGACGTGGTGCACGTCATGATGCGTCGGAACTCATCAGGAGTGATGGATCCGGAAAAAGCACTTAAACCTTTAAAGTTAAAAGATGACCATTTAAATTCTTCTTCTGTCCAAGTGGTCACAGGTTTTAAATTGGTCACATTTTCAACAGTCACGGAGGGAGGAGTCCATCCTCTTTTAACTAAAATTCACACACGTTCATCTATGGCCTTTAAAGCAGATTTCATGCGGGCTTTCCAGTATGCATAGTTTGTTCCGTCAAAAATTGGCATTTTATTATACAATTTCCCCATTGAACATGCTCTTTTTTTAAAAAGAATCAATTTTTTTTTTGGAAAATTGATATCTTAGAAAAATTTTGTGAAAAAATTAGGAATATGCGATAGATTAGCGTAACCAGCTCTGATACCAATTTGAGAGAGTGCGCTTGAGTTAAACTCAAGAAATTATATAATTAAACCCAGTTTAACCCAATTAAACCCTAAACATGCAACTAG
The DNA here is from genome assembly GCA_949130495.1 of Sambucus nigra. NCBI lineage: Eukaryota > Viridiplantae > Streptophyta > Magnoliopsida > Dipsacales > Adoxaceae > Sambucus > Sambucus nigra. Next base: position 387,186,976 of record OX422209.1, on the reverse strand, counting down.
GTGTGATTGAATAAAATGTAAAGCATGCTAGTATGATCAAACACACACAATTGAGGAAAAATCCCCCAAAGGGGCAAAACCATTTATTTTCACTATAATATTGTAACATACAATTTCTCGAATTACAATGAAAATACAGTGACACAGAATTACCCGCAGGTGTCGGATCTGTATTCGGCGGCTGGAAGTTTCCCTTTCCAGGAGGGCAGCAATGAAGAAGAAGTTCGGTATTCTCCACAAGGGTATGAATAAGCAAAAGTGTGTTCTTGGGTTGCAAAGTGATTCACACAGATATGGCAAGGTTGTGTGAATTAAACATGAGTTTGTGTACCCATAAAGATGAAGACTTTTAGTTTATGAACCTGAAAATCATGTGTAGAAGTCTTACAAAACCAACTCCTCGTAGTGGGTTTATAAAATAAGTCTTGGCCCTAAAGAATCTCAGCACGATCTTCTCGAATATATCCCAGGCGGATCGGTACGATGTTGGACTAGTTCGTTTTTGAAAGTGGTCTCTTCGGTTCGCATCTGGTCCGGGTTATAATGGTTTGTGATCAAGGCGGATCGGTCCGGATTGAGGCGGATCGATCCGAAGGGGAAGACCGGTTCTTTTTCCAAAAAGGGCGGATCGGTCTGGGGCGGACTGGTTCCTTTTTAAAACTAACGGGCTGGTTCGGCTGACCAGAACTCTGATTCCTTCCATTCATTGATATTCGGATCCGTTTGAAGACGATGTGATCTTGAATTACTTAAACGATGTGATGACTTTTGACATACACAATAAAGATGGACAAAATGTCCTTACAGTAGACACTTCAGTTATTCATTTCTAGATTAGGACATTTGATTTCAGTATTTCATTTGGGCATGTTTCTCTTTTGGACTATGCATTATTTCAGTTATTCAGTATTTGTCAGACTTGGTTTTATTTACTTTATACTTGTAATTGGATTTTTTTGGGAACCGATGGTTTATTCAGTATTATTTTACTCAGTTATTTATCGTATGATTGGTTCAGACTATTATATTGCATGGATAATTTAGTTATTGCTTTTATTCCGCATGTTGTTATTATAATGAAAGTTAAATTTGGCACCGGCTTAATTTGACACGGTAATTAGTAATTTAAAAAAGTTTTCGACAGTGATGCTAAGAATGAAGTAAATGAGAATAATTATTATTTTGATAAAGGACTTATCACTCGTGATTAAAATAGGTGGGATGTCACAGATGGTATCTGAGAACTAGGTTCTAGTGTCCATAGGATCTGTGCAGCTTACTACAATTTTAGCGTAGAATTTTTTGTTATAGAGTCTTATTGTAGGATTGTTATAGAGTCTTGTTGTATTCCTTTATGTATGCGCACTTACGCTATACTAGTGATCAGTTTTTATTTGAGTATGAGCTTATACAAACTTCAATCTCTTTTTAGATGCTACAAAAATGAACTCGTTGGACGAGAGAGAATGCTGGGGTGGGAGCTCCATAGGGAAGCATTTCAGCAAGATAGGGGGCTGAAATCGTGGCGCGGGAAGTTAATGTGGAGACGATCGCAATGGCATAACACTTTTCACAGATTTAGCAACATCCACCAGTAGCACTAGTTGTTCAATCCCACCCGGGGCCATCTAATTGGCAGATAGTGAGGGGAGAATTTTAGAAGGCAACCCACCGGAGTTTTAGGGTAGCTCAGACGTAGTTGTGGCCAGTCAGTGGAATAAAGACATACAATCCCACCTTTGTATGGTTGAGTGCAGTGACACTCAGAAATAATTCTTGGTAATATTCTTGTTCGTGGGCACGAATTTACAGTGGTGGGAGTTTGTGAGCACAATATAGGAGCAAGATGTGATGATCATTGAAGAGTTTTGGGTGTAATTTGATGGTAAGTATTTTTCATCTGCTATTTAGACAGAGATGCGATGGAAGTTTCTCTATGTCTCTCAAAGAGACCTAACCGTAGCAAAATACAAAGAGGAGTTCACTCGTTTAGCAAACTTTGTGAATAATGAGGTGAATACTGAAGAGAAGAAGATGCGAAAGTTCATGGATGGACTTTCCTGGAGGATTCGACAACACTTGTTGGGTAATCCTACATCAGGACCAATGCTTCCATATGAAGGGGAGCAATTGAGTAAGTGAGACTAGTCAGACTGAGAATATAAGTGGGAATGGTGCTAATGGGCCACTACAACAGTAGGGACGTGATTCTCGATAGGGGGATCAGGATAAGAGATTCAGATCCAAAGGTTATCGACCCGAGAGTGGTGGATTTAGGCAGATACCTCAACAAAAACAATAATATTTTGTTCCTTAGGGCCGCCAGGGCCAAGGGAATAGTAGGGGAGGCCGGCAGGAACAGGGTTAAGGACGTAAAAGGTTTTTAAGAAATTGTTTCAGTTGTGGAGAGACGGGCCACAGGAATAAAGATTTCCCGAAATGAGATAGGGGGAAACTATAGGATGAGGTACTTAATGTATAACCATTGCATCAAATCATAGGACAATTTCGATGCAAAAATTATGTTCAGGAACCCGTCGACCAGGCAAGGCAGATGGCAATTAAAGTCAAAATTTTGTTTTATCCTTTTGAGTATGATGAAGGTTTTGGGCGACATGGGTGAATCACTATAAATAGTAACACTAAAATTTGTTTTGAGTCGGGTTTAGTGGGTGCGTTGGCAGTATTAACCTTATAATTACGAATGTATTTACCATTGGGTCGTAGGACTCCTTGATGTTTATATTGTGTGGTAGTTTTTACTCCTTGTGAGAGTTATAATAGTAGAGGATGTTATTATCTTGTGTAGTGACTTATTATCAAGGGTTCGAGTAATGGTGTATGGTTATTGTAAGAATATCATACTTGCTACTCCAGGGTGAGATATATTATTTTGCAAGGTATCACTTGATATAAGGTCAAGCCTGCATATAGATTGTATTGTATAATAGAATTCAGAAAGTGTAGTTGTCTTGTTACATTTGATCCTGGTGCTTAGGGGACTTTTATTGATGTGATTTAGGGTATATAGGATTTAACATTAAGCGGAGAGGTTTAGCTTGTGATTAATTTAGGGCTAAGAACCTATTGATAGTGATAGCATAATGTTGTATTACTCCTTGAGTGATGAGGAGTGAACGATTTGACTTATGTGTTGGGGGATAGGATTTGAGGTGTCGTAGGGGGTTCCTTGTTTGGATTCACTTGCGAGACATCCCAAGCATGAACCTTAGCGAACGTCAAAAGTTGGGAGATGTGTGGTCTTTAGGAAATGGATCTAGTACACTAGTTTTTGAAGGGATGTGTGGTTAAAGCCATGAGTTGAGAGTTATTTTATGATTTAAGGCTAGTAGGAGTCGAGTAGTATTTGTGTAGTTATGCACGGTATATAGGGTGTATTGGCACCTTAGCTGGCTGGATTTTTATTTTCTTCCGTAGTTAGAAGATGTGGAAATGTATGTGTAACATAAGAGTAAATAAATAAGGGAGTTGGTACATGGGGATGTTGAATCTTTCCCTAGTAAAAGAAATACTTTAGCTGTTAGTAGATAGGATCATCATATTGAAAATTGTTGGATGAAATTTTTATGTATTGTGTAGTTGCTAAGGAGAAATGGTAGATAAATGATGGAGTATTTTGGTATAAGGTGACTAAAGAGAATTGGTCATTGGTTTAAATGGTACTGTATAGATCATCGAACTGAAGGATACCATTAGTAGAGATATAGTAGGAACAACAAAACGATTTTAATTTTAGGAAGAGGCGAATGATGTGCATGGTTATATCCGAAGATTTTAAGTACCAGACTTATCCAAATTTTGAGGACAAAATTCCCATGTGAAAAGTGAAGTATGTAACACCCCGTATTTCTGAGTAAATTGGAATTTAATTAATTAGGTTATTTTGAATTACACATGTGCCGTAATTTAATTTGATTAAATATTATTTGTTGATTAAAATATTAATCGGGAGAGAAATGATTGATTTTTATGGAATATAATTACTAAGTGAATAGTGATTTATTATTTTACGTCATAACTAGTGGAAGTGACATGATTATGTTAGATCTCTACTGGGAGTTACGTGTAGACTATTTGAGTTCGAGATAAAAAATTATTGTAAAGTGAATCGGATGGTGATTTTGAGGTCACAGTTTATTTTGAATGGGTCAAAATAGCCAGAATAGTATACTCAGGTGTATAGATTGTGTCCTGGGGATATTTTAAACAAAATCGGCACCACGAAGGGTGTTTCGGTCATTTAGGAAATTAGGGTATAAGGAACTCCTAAAATTGAAAGGTTATATCAACCCCTTTGATTTAGAGTCTAGGGTTACAACAATTTTGTTGGAGAGGAGGCCATAGGAGAGGAAAATGAGAAGAGACCTAGGCCATTCCACACCAATTCTCACCACCAACATTGTCAGAATTGAGATCGGAGCAAAGAGAAATAAACCCCATCGTCTTAGAAGAGAAATCAGACCTGCTATTGTAAAGGAAAGTGTTTATCTTTCAATTTATTTAAGCATGTTATAATACCCATGTAGTGTAGGCTTTCAATTACAGGTTTTTGACGAATTCTAAGGAATTAGATAGGAGTAATCCATGATTTGAAATAGGAATGTATTAGAATAAATTCCTTTATGTAGAGGACTCTAAATCAGATGTTATGTGATGAATATAACAAAAACATCTGGGTATCTTGATGATAACTCGTGAAGAACACCCTAAATTTGGGTTTAAGAAGTTTGAGGTTCAAATATGTTCTTGGGTATATTTCTTAATGTAATACCCCGTATTTTTATAGCTTTTAAATTATGGGATTTATTAAATTTAATTGAGATAAATTAATTTAATTTTAATCCGGAATGTTGCTTTAAATATTTACTAGCGTGACGAGAGTTAGTAATTATTGGAAATCTGTTATTTGTTGCATATTACTGGATGAGCATAGTAATATATTATATTGGTTATATTAAATGTCATAAGTGAATTAAATGACTATTTCGGAAATTTAAGTAAGGACGTGCCCGTGTCACGTCGGGACTTATTTTGTTAAATAAAAGTGAATATTTTATAAGTTGTTCGTATGGTCGTTTTGAGTGCGCCAACGCATCCGGAAGGGTCGAGATAGTCAGAAAAGTATACCCGGGGGTTTAGTTTGGGTCTCGGGATGTTTTTAGGCTTAATTAGTGACCCGGGAGGGCATTTTGGTCATTTTACAAAATAGGGTAATTAAACCCACGAATTTCAGCCATCCTTAGCAGCTATTTAGGTCATCCTTTTAGGGTTAGAACATTCAGAACCCTAGAACGGCCATTGGAGAGGAGAGGAGAGAGCTCTCAAGGTGATTCAAGGCCAAAACACCACCGTTTACACCACCGTCACCACCAACGCGTAGATCGCGAGGAGGAGAACGCAACCACACCAATATCAGCAGGAAACCAGACCTCTGAAATCCCAGGCAAGTGTTTAACTTGCGTATTTTCATTGGTGCAATATTCATATTAGTTTAGGAATGATTAGGAGTGTAATCTATGGAAGAAAACCCCAATTTTTGATAGGGATTTGCATGTAGAAAACCTTATAACCATATTCTGGAAATATTATGTGAAGTAGATGATTAAACCACGAATTTTTGATGATATGTTAGAAGGAAATTCTGGAGAAAACTGATTAGAACAAAAGTTAAGAAAACATTAGGGTTCTTAATGTTTAGATGAGATTTTGGGTTGTTTAACCATGTTTAATGATGGATATACGCATGCTTAACGTTAAAAACATCTGTAAATATGTTATTATGTTTGTAGTAGGAGTTTTGGGACGATTAGTGTTGGAAAATATGGATTTGGATGAAGAATTTTGGTAAAACCCGTAACTGCACTTCTGCAGGATTTCGCAGACCTGCTTGATCGATCGATCGAGCCTAGAGCTTCGATCGATCGAGCCCCAGACCTCGATCGATCGACCCTTCCTGGCATACTCTTATTTCCCCTTGTTTAATTAATTGAACATGATTCATCGTGAAATAGCTTTTGGGCTTTATGAATAAAATGTTTTGGGATATGGGTGAGACCAGTAGGGCATATGACTAAGTGTTGAGAACTTTATTATGAGATGATAATTGTATTTTAGGGACAATTATTTAAAGGACGAGGAAACTACGTAATTCAAGTGAGAGATTACGTCAATTACTTACGATAGTGAATAGGCGTTTACCTACTGATTTTGCTACTTGGATGGATAGAATCCACGAGTGTCACATAGATAGTGACAAAACCCTTCAAGTTAAGGTTAGAGACGAAACCCATTACGTAATCATAATAATGAGAAATTAAGGATAAATGTTGTGACTATGGGTTACGAGAGGAACCTATATTAATATGATGAAATGGGTATATTTATATGATTGTGTGTACATATATTATATACGTGTGAAAAACGTACCCGCGCTACTTGCTATCCCTGAGGTTACCGCGCTGGGACGATCTTATCATGTGTTGCTTTATGGGGGATATTGATTCGTACCCTAGAAGTTAAAGATCCTAGGTACGGGCTATCAGATTGATAGTCGGACGGTCCTAAGAGACGTGTGGGTATGTACTGACCTCTTGGACTTGGAATCTATGCTTCGCCTCAACGTTGTTTTGTATATGTTAATACAGTTCGAGAGTGATTCCGAACTTGTATTTCCCTTTGTGTGAGCGATACGGGGATTTGATAGCAGAGTATGCCCGCACCATAGTTTTAGTTGGGGTGCTTTTATATATATATATATATTATACGAGTAGTTAATACATATATGAGATTATGAACTTTAAACTGCCTACTGTGATTTGATAAGTAGGACATGGTTGTTGACTCAAATAAATGCTTGTTTTGTGAAAGTATAATATGACACTGGGAAACTTTATAACTTAATGAAGCTAAAATGAGAGGAGTGCTGCAAATTGAAAGTAAACTTTTTAAACGATGACATTGTTCGGTTTTGAAAACTTATGAGTAAGTTAAGATAAACTAAATTATTTGGAAGGTTAGTATGATAAAATGTCAAGTTAAACCATTTGGGAAGGTTAGTACGATAGGCGTGCACATTATAAGAGAGGTGAGAATTTCTCAAGAGAGTGTCGAACTAATATGTTGTTGCATTGGTCTGTATCAATTTAAATTACTTGCTAAACAAATTTTAAATCATACACACTTTCGGGCTCTGACCCGTTTCCTCTCTCTCTCTCTCTCTCTCTCTCTCTCTCTCTCTCTCTCTCTCTCTCTTGTATATATATATATGTATTACAGGTGCCCAGCCACAGGGGCGTCTTGCTTAGGATCTCTTGGAAGGAACGCGCTGCAGCTTAGGTTGGAGTTGCAGGTCTCTTGATTAGACGACTGCGTTCATTCAGATCCACTCTTAGCATTTTCATTCAGATGGGCATGTGTAGCCCTTTCCATTATTTCTTTATTTTGGGGCATTGTTATTCCAGTTATTTCATAGTTTCGTTATTATGGGATTTTTATTTAGGATGGATGTATTACTTTATTTTTCTCGTATGTTGACATTCGTTGGTGAATGTTTTATATTAATTGGATTTTTGTTCCAGGTTTATTGTGGTGTGAATCTTATTTATTAAAACTTTGTTAATAAAATCAATAAATGTTTTTCTTTAAATAAAATTTGGAAAGTAATGTATAATTTTGGTTTTGACCCTTAGCTTAATTATTTAGGGTGTTAAACTGGAAAGTTTATTTTTATGACAGTGATGCTAAGAATGAACCAAACTGTTCACCTTGATTTAATTTAATAAAGGAGTGATCGCCCGGTATTTAATTAGGCGGGGTGTCACACTTAAGCATTTAATGTATTATTTACATTACAATCATCCCTACACTTATATTTGCTGATTAGTGATGTTGGATGGGAGTTTAGGATTGTATCATAGAGGTTTGATTGAATTTTAATGGAAGAAACCCATAATAGGGAAGATGGAGATCTGTCATGGGTTTTTCAAATCGGTTCGATAGAGAGCCAGTTCGCCTGCATACCATAACAATTCAAGTGACATGTTGCTAGAATTTTTATTTATATAACTCTTTGGGAAATTAATTCCGGGAAAATTTTGGGATGGTTTAAATAATGGTGTAAAGACATAGGGGAGGTTAGTAGGTACATGATTCAGGCTCGGTTACTCTTAATGCAAGTAAATTGGGGCTTAGACTGAGGATGTTTAATTGATTGAGAGACGTATTGGGAATTTACAATTTTGGGTTACAGGAGGAGTGCACAATAACCTAAGACTAAAACCAATAGTATAATGATAGATAAAATACTGAACTACCATAAGGAATAGTTAGGGCCCTTAAAGTAGTGATTGATACTCGAAAAATACGAAAATAATAATAAAATGTGTAAATTATTAATACGTCAAGTATTCGAGAGATATAAGTACTGCGTACGGGATATATTATAGGTTGTGTCTATACCTTTGCTGATGATATGTATATATAGGTTATGTTAATACCTATGATGTGATTTGTTATGTATGTGAACATACCTGCGCTGCCTGCTATCACAGGAGGTTCCGCTCAGAGGGCGATCCCAACTTGGCGATTACAGTGAGCTTTGGATTTGCGCCCCATAACATAGAACTTATCGCGGCTCACTATGTGTTGTGTATTAGTGGGACTGGCGTGTCATTTAGGTATGTTAGGTATGTGCATAGCCCAAAGGCTTAGAACTATGTTCTCCTCCATTGTATGTTATTTGATTTATGGTTCGAGAAGACATTTTGACCTGGTAGTCCTTGATTGGTTCGAGACGTATATGAACTTGATAGTAGAGTATGCATGCATCATTGTGGTCATTTAGGGGGATGCTATAGTTGTATATATTATAGTGAGATAAATATATAAAAGTGTGATTATTCTACTTATATGTGATGGTAGAAAAGATAGATTGTGTATATCAAAAATCAACTTAAGTGTGAGGAACTTAATTAATAGTGCTATATTAATGTGTGTCTATTCTACTTATGTGATGGTAATAAAGATAAATAACACACATATAAAAATAACTTAAGTATGAGAAACTTAATAAAATGACTCAATAATAATATACGGGTAATATTCGTTATTGATAATACAGTAGAGTATTGTATCGGTAGTACGGGGGAGTTGAACCTTTTGTGGTTAGTTAAATACGTATGTCTAGTTAGGATAGGTACATAGCTAGGTAGGATGCATTAGGTGTGCACTATAGATGAGAGGTGAAGAATTCAAGGGAGTGTACGTGGAACTAACGTGTGTATCTAATAATTGCTTTTGAACTGCGATATAAATCTTTGCTAAATATTTTCAATAGTTTTTTTTGGGCTCCGACCCGTGTCAAATATATTTTCCAAAAATATTTTAGGTGTCCAATCACAGGGACACCAATCTTGACAATTCATTCTAGGGATGCGTAGTTCCAGTCCTTGTGGAGGCTTGCAGGATTTGTGTAGATGCTTGAGTTATTCATTTCTAGATTTGGACATTTCATTTCAGTATTTCCTTTGGGCATGTTGCCCGTCGGACTATGCAGTACTTCAGTTATTCAGTATTTATCAGACTTTGTTTTATTTACTTTAGACTTTTAGTTGGATTTTTTTTGGTAAGTGATGGTTTGTTTGGTAATATATTTAGTTATTTATCGTGTAATTAGTTCAGACTATTATCTTGCGTGGATGATTTGGTTATTGTTTTTATACTGCATGTTGTTGTTATAATGAAAGATATAATTTGGAACCGACTTTATTTGACATAGGTGATCAGTAATTTATAATAGTTTTCGACAGTGATGGTAAGAATGAACCAAATGAGATTCCTGGTTATTTTGATAAAGGACTGATCACCCGTGATTAAAAAAGGCGGGTGTGACAATTGCGTGCAGTTTTGGGCATATTGTTGACGTCAAACTCGTATATGGACTTATATGGAATTTCGAGAGTGACACTCCCGGTTTAAATAATTATTCAAACGAGTATGAATTATGTTTCAAAACGTTTCTAAGTGTGGATTCATTTATGCTACATGTTCCGAAGTGACGAATTTAATTATCAATTTGTGATTTTTATAGTTTTAAATTATTTTATTTTAAATATTCAAATATAATAATTTAAGATTTAAAACATTAAAAAAAACATCTTTTACACTTTATTTTCAAAGTAATAAATCAAATAAATTTTAAACGACATTCCCTATGGATACGTACTATGAAATTCTTAGTACATGGACTTCGAGTCATGCTAGATAAAGTTATAAATCACATTCTACAAATAAATGAGTGTCACCCATGTCAAAGGGTTCTCTAGAAAGTCGCGTGAATGAAGAACCTACTGATCGGTCGGAAAAAGTGTGTTCGTGTGAGGACACAGTCGTCGTGTGTTTCCCCGCCGCGATACAAAAGATAAAACCTAAGCTACAACTACACTTGACAAGCAAGTACAACGGTAATTCGGGTATCGTAAATCAACAGGGAGTGATTGAATTTTAGACTTTAATTATTTTAATTACTTCAAGAATAAAAGTGTAAAATAAATAAAAGAAAAGGTGAAAGGGTGGTTATGGTGACAAAAGAAAAGAATAAGTTACGCTAAAATGAAGTAAAGCGAGGATCGGGATCGCATTCTACCAAACGGATCGAAACAACTACTAATTAGAATTAAGGCTCCAAAGCAATTTAATCGAGCATTTACAATTAAGCATAAACATCACGCAAGAAGGAATTTAACCCAAAGTTGCGAGATAAAACATTTAACTGAAAAATGGTCACACGCGGATTAAATTCGGATAATCGCTATAAACACTAACGTTGCATGACAAAGAAAGTTAAACTCATAATAATCCGACTTTAATACGCGCGGTTTCAATTAAATGCAATTTTACACGAAACCCTAAATTTCGAGGTCCGAACCCGAAAATGGCGGAAATGCAATCCCGACCCTATTTATCTAGGGACTAAGCATAATTAAACTAAATTAAACTAATTAACTAAGAAAGCAATAAATTAAAGCAAGAAAACCTAATTAGAAAGCATGGAAATTATCTAGAAAGCAAGGAAAGAATGAAATACAACTAGATTAAAGGAGAGGGAAGATGAATAGTCAATCTTACAACCAATTAGTGTGTCAATCTAAGAGAGGAAGAAGAAAAACCAAGAAAAAACCCTCCAACCCTAACTAAACTAAGCTAAAAAATCGTATAAGGGTTGGTCCCTAAATACAAACCAAAATTAGGCTTATATAGTAAGTTAGAATAAAAGAAAAGAAGAAAGAAAAGAAAGGAAAATATCTGCAGAAAAACAGAGCATCGATCGATCGACCCCTTTGGTCGATCGATCGATCAAGGGAAAATATCGACAATCCTGAAAGGTCGATCGATCGACCAGAAGCGTCGATCGATCGATCAAGCAGGGCAGATTGCAGCAGCAGCCCCTGCTTCTTTTCTTCCTCTTCTCCTTCTCCTCTTTTGCTTTCTTGTATTTCCTCCGCAAGAAACGCCGTAACTTCTTCGTTATGCATTGGAATCGCACACCGTTCGCGGCCACGCGAAGCTAGCGAGATGGGTTACAACTTTCATGAGATGTCGGGCCAGGTACCCAAGCTGTGAAAAGACTAAAATGCCCTTGTGCGTGCGGTTGTGTACGAAACTTCGCCGGAATGCATCCGAACTTCATACTAAGCATCCAAATACCTACAAAAGCTCAATTAACCCCTGCAATACATGTTAACATAGAAATCCGAGGTTTTCTGGTTAACGAGCATAAATATAGGGATTAAGATACCCGAGGGGGCTAATAACGCGTAGGTTAACGGGTGAAATGCGCAATATTTGCGTCGTATCACACCCCCTAACTTACACATTGCTAGTCCCTAGCAATGAAATAGGAAACAACAAGAACTACAAGCAAACCGAAAGCAAGAGAAAGAACAAAAGTATGGTATTAAAGCAATAAAAAGATAAGGCCACTTTCACGGGCGAACGATTGCATTTAGCATATGCAATAAGCCGTTAAACCCCTAGGTTACCCTAGTGGACGAGTGTCGTCTCGTGAGGGTTTTCAGGGATGAAACCCACAAACATCATATGGTTTCCTCAAAATATGCCCAACCCAACATGCGACAAACTCAACAACAATGAAAAAGATTTCAAACATGTTATTAGCATATTGAACGAATTCAAGCTAAAGTCCGTTGTTATTAACAAGTTGAATGCACCTCATAGAATTGAAACTTTAAAAGTGGGAGGGGAGTGAGCACATGCAAAGTGTGATTTGGAAAAAACTTAAATAAACCAGATAAACATAAAGCAGGCATATATTCAATCCTCACGGGCATTACGCTCAAAAAATGAATTCACTCGGAACGGGAGGTAACACACGGAACATGCGGGCATAAAGAGTAAATGTAAATGGAAACTAGGCCGCACACATGTCACAAATGAGGAACGCTATATAGGAAATGAAAAACTGTAATCTCAATGAAAGGATACCACACACTAAAAGAGGCGAAATGCATTTTCACAGATTATCACAACTATTATGACTTTTAAATTACATCAACCTAAGATCACATAGGACTTGTAATAGGGTTGTAATGTAGGTTTGGCTAGGGTGCGAAACGAAGGAATGTATGCACGGATTCAAAGTGTTCGGGATGAAAACTCGGGATAATGGGAGAATGCGTGCAATAACAAAATTGGAAAAACAAGTTCCAAAACGGCATTAGATATATCATCGGGGAGAGTAATCAAAGCTTTTTGAACCACTATACATAACAAACAACTTTCTCTTTCTTTTTCTTTTCTTCTTTTTCCCATGTTTTCTTTTATTTTCTTTTGCTTTTTTTTTGCTCTCTCTTTTTCTTCACTTTTTCACTACTTTCTTTTCTTTGCTTATCAAACTCTCGTATGCCTAAAATTGCAACCGCAATCATAAAAACATCATTCAATCCCAAGTAACATTCCAAACAAAGGTATGGAAAGTGTATGTATGGTTTATAACTCCAATTTAGAGTTGGTTATGGGAATGGGGTTATGAAACGAAAGGCTATATTTTGGCTCAAAGGGGTTGACTAGGGAAACATATAAGGTGAGGTCAAGGCTAATATGGGTGATATAACAAAGATGGCCTATGATCATTTCACAAAGTTTACACAATTCTCGAGTCAAAACAATATATGAAAATCATGCTCAAGTAACACATTTCAAGTATGGACTCAATTAATGAACGGTCAAATGAAAGAATAGAGAGATTACCGACGAATTCAACGTTTTCAAAGAGAAAAGAATAGTGTATAACACTCACAAACGACGAAAGGTACAAAGCTTACTCGGTGTAAGTATATACAATGCAACAAAAGATTCCCGAGTTATAAAAATCTTAAACCAAATCAATATGACAAGGAAAGTGCATATGCTCATGGGATAAAGTTTAATTCATGAAGTTATTCACAATATCAATGATTTGAGGACTAAAGTCCAATAACTTCTAAAATCGAGAACATGCATCATTGAGTTGTCAATCGGATCGGGCAATTATTGAAATTTATCATCGGAAACAAGGCAAAATGCCCAACAAAGGAGAAAAAATAAAGAAAATATTTTTGAAATTTTTTAAATTTTTCACAAAAAGGCATACTTAGTAACTAACAAGTAAGAAAATCCATGGACAAAACAAAAAAATGGATAGAATATCCTACACCCCCTAACTTAAATGTTGCATTGTCCTCAATGCGCATTAAGAACACAACACAAAGAGAGGAAAAGAACGATATTACCCAAAATTGGAGCGATCTCCATAAGCACGAGTCCAATGAAATCTACAAAATAAGTTAGTACCTAGCATAGCAAAAACAAATAACAAAAAGTTAACTAATTACACTAGACTAAATTAAAAGGAAAGAAAAATAGGAAAGAAAGAAAATTAAAAAGCTAACTATTTACAACCTACTATTTAGGCTTCACACTAACTATACACTAGAAGTCTAAATAGTTGAGGGTCCACCTAAAAAGGGATTTGACTTTGAAAGATCAACGGTGGACCCTCCAAAGCGAACATGCCTCCCGAAAGATATGAATTCCGTTTGAACAACGGAAGGCACGTGGGTGGTGAAAAAGTGAACCATCGCCAATTTGAAATTTTGGGCGGACGATGGGGGATTTGGATAATAAGGGGGAAAGGTACACTAGAGATCCAAGAAAAATCGATTCATCTCCCAAAGGTTTTTCAAATGGAATGGGAGATGGTGCACACGCGGGGATAACATCCATCGAAAACAAGTCCGGCAAGGCGTCCTCATCGGCAAAAAGTGTAGAAGTTTTAAAAGTTTCTACCGACTCATAGGAATCAACCGGTAATTCTAATGGTTCGATCACGGAAAATGAATATGGTGATGAAACAAATTCAATCTCAATCGACTCATCGTCGGAAGGAGATTGAATTTCGGGGGAGAAAGATGCACACTCGATGAGAAATTCTTTGAAAAATTGAGGTGAAACACAAGTTTCCACCTCCTCGTTGTTTTGTGCAAAAGAATTCATCTCATCGCAAAGTGCACCAAGTCTCATTCCAGCATCATTTAGGCATTCCAAATCTTGGGAGTAAAGAAGCAAAGTTTCTTCCAAAGTAAGCTTCCTCGGCTCAAGAGCCTCGGACTCCTCATTTGGTTGAAACTCGTCTTCGAAAGTAATGAAATAAGAATCGTCATTGGATTCGAATAATGAATCCAACTCAAGCTCCCAATAATGATTTTCATTCCGATAAATGTTTTCAAGTCTTTCATTTTCAAGAAAATCTTGAAAATGAAAAACTTGAAAACTATCCCCAAAGTATGAATCATTAGAATAACCGTAATAACTATAATAATAGGACATGATTACCTCGTTGTTGTAGAAGGAGAATCCGAGCAAGAAAGTGAGCAACCTCGAAGCAAAGTTTCTTAGCGCTCAAGTATGCTATCCTGAAAAAAAGGTTAAAACAAAGAATACAAATACAAAAGGAAAAATATTATGAAATAATAAAACAATTACTATCTAAAACACACTCCCCGGCAGCGGCGCCATTTTGATCGGGCGGAAAAAGTGTGTTCGTGTGAGGACACAGTCGTCATGTGTTTCGCCGCCGCGATACAAAAGATAAAACCTAAGCTACAACTACACTTGACAAGCAAGTACAGCGGTAAGTCGGGTATTGTAAATCCACAGGGAGTGATTGAATTTTAAACTTTAATTGTTTTAATTACTTCAAGAATAAAAGTGTAAAATAAATAAAAGAAAAGGTGAAAGGGTGGTTATGGTGACAAAAGAAAAGAATAAGTTACGCTAAAATAAAGTAAAGCGAGGATCGGGATCGCATTCTACCAAACGGATCGAAACAACTACTAATTAGAATTAAGGCTCCAAAGCAATTTAATCGAGCATTTACAATTAAGCATAAACATCACGCAAGAAGGAATTTAACCCAAAGTTGCGAGATAAAACATTTAACTGAAAAATGGTCACACGCGGATTAAATTCGGATAATCACTATAAACACTAACGTTGCATGACAAAGAAAGTTAAACGCATAATAATCTGACTTTAATACGCGCGGTTTCAATTAAATGCAATTTTACACGAAACCCTAAATTTTGAGGTCCGAACCCGAAAATGGCGGAAATGCAATCCCGACCCTATTTATCTAGGGACTAAGCATAATTAAACTAAATTAAACTAATTAACTAAGAAAGAAATAAATTAAAGGAAGAAAACCTAATTAGAAAGCATGGAAATTATCTAGAAAGCAAGGAAAGAATGAAATACAACTAGATTAAAGGAGAGGGAAGATGAATAGTCAATCTTACAACCAATTAGTGTGTCAATCCAAGAGAGGAAGAAGAAGAACCAAGCAAAAACCCTCCAACCCTAACTAAACTAAGCTAAAAAATCGTATAAGGGCTGGTCCCTAAATACAAACCAAAATTAGGCTTATATAGTAAGTTAGAATAAAAGAAAAGAAGAAAGAAAAGAAAGGAAAATATCTGCAGAAAAACAGAGCATCGATCGATCGACCCCTTTGGTCGATCGATCGATCAAGGGAAAATATCGACAATCCTGAAAGGTCGATCGATCGACCAGAAGCGTCAATCGATCGATCAAGCAGGGAAGATTGCAACAGCAGCCCCTGCTTCTTTTCTTCCTCTTCTCCTTCTCCTCTTTTGCTTTCTTGTATTTCCTCCGCAAGAAACGCCGTAACTTCTTCGTTATGCATCGGAATCGCGCACCGTTCACGGCCACGCGAAGCTAGCGAGATGGGCTACAACTTTCATGAGATGTCGGGCCAGGTACCCAAGCTGTGAAAAGACTAAAATGCCCTTGCGCGTGCGGTTGTGTACGAAACTTCGCTAGAATGCATCCGAACTTCATACCAAGCATTCAAATACCTACAAAAGCTCAATTAACCCCTGAAAAACATTTTAACATATAAATCCGAGGTTTTCTGGTTAACGAACATAAATATAGGGATTAAGATACCTGAGGGGGCTAATAACGCGTAGGTTAACGGGTGAAATACGCAATATTTGCGTCGTATCACCTACCATCCAAAACCCATATTACATCTCAGGTTGTGTTGCGGGTGGGATTGGAGGAGCTATTGGTGCTTATAATTGATTATCGTTATGAAACTAATTGTTATTGTTGTTCTTGATGTAAGGGCTTTTGTTCTTTTGGCACTGTCTTTGCTTAATGTTTTTATGATCCATATATCCTATTGTGACAACCCGCCTACTAAAATAATAGGTGGCCAGCCCAATACTCTAATAATCATAGGAATCATAGATGGTCCATTCTCAGCATCATTGTCGATTAAAATAATAGTACGAGATAACCACCAATCATTTTAGAAAACGGACTGTCAATTTACAAATTTTGGAAATAAAAGAAAAAAACTTAGACAATCCCATTTGCGAAAATGGTGGATATCAAAAACCGATGAATAAAGAATGGCAATATACTAAATAATCACCGAATAAGCTGTCGGTGAACAGACCAATAAAATTAGTTACACCGAGTATTACAATTCAATTATTACAATATAATAAATGAATGCAAAGCTTGGGCAACACGCCCGAATAAACAACTGAACATAACTAGAGTATAATGGAGAGAAGCATATATAACCAATAAACTACAACATCCGCAAATGCCGTAGCTCCATGACAACTGGAATGGAAATGTAAATACAGGTGTCCATGCGGTAGCGCACCTGTACGAAAAAGAGTATATGAAAAAACAAGGAAATATAGATGGGAGAGGGTCCGTTTTGATATGATTCCCATGTGACTAAAATGCATGACAGTTGAGTGCATAGTTCCTCGCAATTAACAATAATAATTCTCACCTCTCAGTCTAAAAGCAACCTAGCGCAATATCAATGATGCTCTAGTTAACTTAAGTACTAAGGGCTAAATTCTACCCATTCTCAACACTATGCCCTATTCATGAGTGGGGTGTCTCGCAAAGTGAAATCCAAACAAGGAACCCCCCCGATACACTACTACTAGGCAATGTCGATCGTCGAGATCCATTAGACCCTAAGTACAATATTGATGCATATAATAATCATATAATTTAATTCCTTTTAACATAGTGTTAAGGGATAAACTTCACCCCATTCTCAACACTATGCCCTATTTGTGCGTGGGGTGTCTCGCAAAGCGAAATCCAAACAAGGAACCCCCCCGATACACTACTACTTAGGAAAGGTTAATCGTCGAGATCCAAATAGACCCTCAGCACAGAATTAATATATACATAAATGGAAAACCATCTACAGCTACTCAAAGAAACATAATTAAATCCATTTACCATCTAAAAGAATAATTCCTAATTCTTTCTTTAGGAATATATATAAATGGTACAACATTTTATCAAATGTTTACCAATTAATCTCATTTCAACAATTTCTTTACCAATTTTATTTCCCTTCTTCCATCCAGGAAAAATACATTTTTAAAGCAAGTTTTATTAACATAAAAATGCTTTATCCTTTCATAAAATCCCACTTCCCTTCTTCCATCCAGGAAGTGTAATCAAAAGTCATTTTTATTATCATAAAAATAATTTTGTGTACCATATGCTTCCATCTCCCTTCTTCCATCCGGGAACTGTATTCGAAGCCAATATATATGACCCTTTTCCCTCCTTCCATCCAGGAAATGTAAATAAAGCCATTTTATTATCATAAAATGCTTTAACAAAATCTAAGACCGCCCCTCCGGGTTTCCACACTGGACGCGCCCCTAAATGGCTATCAACTTCCAGGGCCCATCGAACAAGACAACTTGGGAACCTACCAAACGTCGGGAAGCGGCCATATGCCTGCAGGATAGTCAACACCATGCCCAGAATCTCTTAACCAACGCAGTACAATCAACGCCCATATGGCCTAGGGACTATATCCACCCTGCATTCATTAGCCAGGGGGCATCACCACGCGCGCGCAACTTCCTTTATGATACCGATTTAGAGAGGTGTGTATCCATAAATTAACATTTATGAAAAACATTACTTTTTCCATTTTAAAACATTCACTTTTACGTTCTCAAAATTATTCATTTGTACATAACCATTTAGTACCACATGTTAGCATATGTCTTTCTTATTCTTAGTGTCATATTTTATTAATGACCTAAGACCCGAAGTGCCATTATCTTCAAACTAGTATCCAAGGGTTCTTACAATTTCATGAACCATAAAAGTGAGTCTCCCTCAAGGAGTATCTCCCAAATGTCTCAACATTAACGTTTTATCTCCAATATATTTTTTGATTAATCTCCTATATCAAACGGACATTAACCTAAGCAACTAGCCCTCGGGGTAAGCCTAATTATACCATTTAATCCTAGGACATTAGTCTACCCAAAATGACCCTCTAGGACTCCCCATTACTTCCCAAAGGAAGGTCCCTAAACCTTGGACCTAAAAGAAAAAGGGCTAAAAATTAAACTAGGAAAAATCTCACAAAAACTGGGGACCCGAATCGATTCTCCCCTAGGGCCGAATTGATTCACCCCTAGGGCCGAATCGATTCTCCCCTAGGGCCGAATCGATTCACCCCTAGGGCCGAATCGATTCACCCCTTGAGAATCGATTCGCCAAAAAGCCGAATCGATTCGGTGAGCCAAACCTGACCTTCTATAATAGCCGAATAGATTCGGTCCCAATCCAAATCGATTCAGTTTGCCCAGACCTGTGTCCTTCCCCTTATCCGAATCGATTCGCCCCTAGGGCAGAATCGATTCGGTCATGCAGAAAACCTAAGTTGGGGATACGGGTTGTTTAAACCCTAAAACCCCAAAACTCCAAATCTTTGATTTTAGCCAACATCAACAACAACTAATTCTCCCAAATAGTTTCTACAGAATTAATAACCAATATATAATCCTCAAATCAAGTTAAAACTAAGATTTAAGGGTTAAATCATCAAAATCAACAAATACCCATAAATGGTTTAAATCTCCAAAAACCTAATTGTACATGCAAATTATCACATTAAATCAACATCTAGCAAGTAAGAAACTTGCCTCGAGGTTTTAGTCTCGGATTCTCTTCCGGTGGCAACGATTTCCAGCCCAAATCTTCCATTTTCTCTCTTTTCTCCCATTTCTCCCAAGCTCTCTCTTCTCTCTCTTTCTCTCTTTCCTTTGGCTCTCTCATAAGAATGAGAAAATAAAAGGGGTGGGGGAACTTAAACGGGTCTTAAAACATAAATTCCCTCTTTTAATTGCTAATACACCATTAAAATGACTCGTATCCACATAATTGAGTCATAATGCGTCAAAAGTGCTCGAAACTCAAAATTACAACCTGGCACTTATTTCGACTATCTTGACTATTCTAAAAATAACCGCACCCCCTATTTTGGCATTCGGAATAACGTGAACTATTTTTATGTTCCAAATTTCATTTTAATTCATTAATTATATTCCAATCTATATATGAGTCATAACCGTCATTTTACATATAACGACGCAATATAACACAATATAATGCTATTTACCTTCTCATAACGGTAAATAGACAAAACATAGTAAATATTACCCCTAAATCTCACGGGAAATAATATTTACTCCAACTTCCCTATTTTATAAAATTAGCCCATCGGGCAAAATAATATAAAATAGCCGCTCAAAAACCTGGGTTGTTACATACTCCCCCCCTTAGAAGGGAATTTTTTCCTGAAAATTCAGGCATACAGTAAAACCTTAATCATGTAAAGGGTATACTATACTAAATTATCGTTCTATCATTCTAGCAAACCCCTCAGAAGTGCGGCGTCACCATTGGACTCGGACTAAGGTCATCACTATTAGATCTTAATCCGCATCATCGTGCTCTAACATAGCACCAAATTGTTCCTTGTGAACTATCGATCCTACCGTTCTACTACGAAAAGAGATACCTACACATCTCAGCACAAATTGCCTTACTTCCCGAAATACGTTACACCCTTACTAGGGGATAACTACACTAACTTATAATCGCTCACCCCAACACTACTAACTTCTATTCTCATTGGCGTAGCCCTTAAAATTATACGTCTCAATGAGCCCAATCCTTAAAGAAATATTCTCGGACCACTCCAAGCCGAAGGAATATATTGTCCGCTGGTTCCATCCAACGAAAAGGCGAATTTCTCAGCCGACTACACTAGGCCACATATACAACCCCATACTTATAGGAAACAATCCGAACTATTATACGGAAATTCGATCCAGAAAAGCTACCACTCCCATCCTTCTTCATTCCACCACTAGTCTCTTCATACTAGTAGGTGAATTGGTCAATCATGGACATAAATTCTCTTTCTAGAGCGTCCTCGGTTAAGATCGTTCTACTTGGCATTCCATTCCTCAACTACTCTCTCCGACGGTTTTCTACTCGGCGCATCTACTAAGCCATCCGCATTTCCTTAGCGAAAAGGGATATCCAATTGATAGTCCTTCACGAACTCCAAATTCTTTCTCGTGAAAAGACCAATTTCCTGCCCAGGAAGCAGTACCTCTATTCCTTTAAGGCGAATACTACCGTTACTAACTCTATATCAAGCGGGGGATAATACTTCACGTTCCTGGCAGAGACTCGTTCGTTAAATCCACTTTCGATCATAACAACACAAGTTCAGGAGTAAAAGTCTACTCATCCTTTTAACTCCCCGAAAGATAGGTTACCAACGTAACGCTCTATCTAAAAGAGGGCCCATCATCTATGGACTAACATTCCGAATCACTCGAGATCCCATACTTCTTCGTTCTAGGGACCTAATCCTACTTAGAGTTAACCCACAAACCTATTGTGATCAACTCCCTACCACCATCCTAAAACAAATATCGTATGCCCTAAGGGCCTTTCGTCCTAAAAATCCTAAAGTCGATCTACACCCTAACGAAGTCGTATAAGTATAATGATAATTATATCCCTAGTGTAAAAGACCTTTCCCGACTTCCGACATTATCTCGATTTCATGGGTCGGACGTCTCGCCAAGCCGAAATCCAAACAAGGAACCCTCCCGTTACACTACTACCTCGCATCGTCGGTCGTCGAGAAGTAACAGTTGAAGTAATGCAATTCTACTTCTAAGTCTTACCATCATAATTAACTGAAGATTTAATTAACCTGGCATTTACTTTCTGTAAAATGCCACAAATGCGTTATCCCAAAACACAGACATATATCTTTATAAATGGCCTTCTCATTAAGGCATAACCATAAGTCTCTATTCGACTTTCATATCATAGTCTTCCCCTCATCTATCAGAGGAAAACTATTTCAGTGCTCATATATCGCACATCACTTAGCCCTCTAATCACTCAATTACGTGATTCTCGGCTAAACCTTTCCAACCCATCATCTTAAACATAAAAATAAAGAAAAGAAGGAAAATAAATAAATATGGCATCTCTCCACTCCCAACGTCATTAAGGTTCATGCGTAGAGTGTCTCGCAAAGCGAAATCTAAACAAGGAATCCCTCCGACACAATCCCCTTAACTTATTGGTCGTGGAAATAAGGAAATATTATACACAAGCAAGGCAAGTAAGCAATCAAACAAGACAAGCAAGACAGATAAAAATGAAAACTACCTACATACCATAAACCACCTCTATAAAGTCTCAATCCTATATCTTAGGTGAGATATTATAAAACAATTAGCTCCTCTCTAGAACTAGAAATAGGATAGCCTCGTAATTCATTCGCTTTCTATCGCACCCACCAAACTAAGAATATATCTACTCGTATATTACATATAATACAAGTAGCACATACCACACATATCATCACTGGCCCCATAACGAGTGGAAGAAAATATGGAACCTCCCTTCCACGGAAGTCATATAAATATACTTACTATAAAAATATATCGACCCTACCACAAGCTCGATATACACACCCGAATCTAGGGTAAATATAATACTACTCCATCTTATCATAAGGAATAAACCACCCTTAACTAAGGTGGGATTCCTGCAAACATCCTTGCCAACCAACCTGGTTTCGACTAATGGTTCCAAGACACATTATTCTAGTCTTCCGAACCAAACTACTTCCATCCATGCCCCAACTAGGCATCCCTCCTTCCTGGTTATCTTCAATCGACAAGATCGAAATGATTAGTTCCCTTAACTTTCTTAGCAAAGAGAACCTTCTATTAGCCTTCCGGGCCTTAGTTAAATGAGTCTTCCCCGGGTGGATGTCCACCGATGGGGTCTCACGAACACTACTTCTCCAAAAGTTTTAGCAGCAACACTTATTTGTGAGCCTATTGTTTCCATTGAAAGGCTCTCTCTCTCTCTCTCCCTGTTCCTACCTTATTTCAGTGCATAGCTTCCTTGACCGTAACACCCTTTATTCATGGTTAGCCTCTGATCAAACCTTGCGTGAATACTTGAGAATCTACTTTCTCATCACTCCTTGTATCCCAGATAAACTCACTGTTGGAAATATCTAACGGGCTTCTCTATGGGCAAAACATCACACTCCACCAAAATATGGCGACGAACATTTCTACCACTTTGACATGTGGTCCTCGTCAAGGACTTCTCACCTTCAAATTAACATCGCTTGGAGTCCCAAGCTTAGCACCACTCTCTGCTGGCCGCGGTACTCGAAAAACTATATCTAGTGTACTTAGTAGTTGCGGTAGCAATATAAGATAATGCTGCAAAGGGAGCGACCTCTAAAGCGGCCCTCATACCCGACTACCACTTACAGCTCTTAGTAATCCCACCTCATGACGCCTTCACACCGATCTCCCTTGACGCCCTTCATCTGACGACTTACAAGTCTCACACGAACGCATAAAAGATTTTCGGGGCCCTCAGATCATAGCAGAGGAACGAAATCTCACAAGAGAGATGAACTATCTTAATCTTAGGGCTCTATGTCAACTTAGGAGTGACCCTGAAAGAATAATACATCTGCACAGATTCCTAAGGACTCTAGAACCTGATGCTCTGATACCATCTGTGACAACCCGCCTACTAAAATAATAGGTGGCTAGCCCAATACTCTAATAATCACAGGAATCATAGATGGTCCATTCTCTGCATCACTGTTGATTAAAATAATAGTACAAGATAACCACCAATCATTTTAGAAAACAGACTGTCAATTTACAAATTTTGGAAATAATAGAAAAACACTTAGACAATCCCATTTGCGAAAATAATGGATATAAAAAACCGATGAATAAAGAATGGTAATATACTAAATAATCACCGAATAAGTTGTCGGTGAATAGACTGATAAAATTAGTTACACCGAGTATTACAATTCAATTATTTCAATATAATAAATGAATGAAAATCTTGGGCAACACGCCCGAATAAATAACTGAACATAACTAGAGTACAATGGAGAGAAGCGTCTATAACCAATAACCTACAACATCCACAAAATACCGTAGCTCCATGACAACTGAAATGGAAATGTAAATATGGGTGTCCATGTGGTAGTGCACCTGTATGGAAAAGATTATATGCAAAAACAAGGAAATATAGATGGGAGAGGTCCCGGTTTGATATGATTCCCATGTGACTAAAATGCATGACAGTTAAGTGCATAGTTCTCTCGCAATTAACAATAATAATTCTCACCTCTTAGTCTAAAAGCAACCTAGCGCAATATCAATGATGCTCTAGTTAACTTAAGTGCTAAGGGTGTCTCGCAAAGCGAAATCCAAACAAGGAGCCCCCCCAATACACTACTATTAGGAAAGGTCGATCGTCGAGATCCATTAGACCCTAAGTACAATATTGATGCATATAATAATCATCTAATTTAATTTCTTTTAACATAGTGCTAAGGGATAAACTTCTCCCCATTCTCAACACTATGCCCTATTCCTGTGTGGGGTGTCTCGCAAAACGAAATCCAAATAAGGACCCCCCCGATACACTACTACTTAGGAAAGGTTAATCGTCGAGATCCAAATAGACCCTCAGCACAGAATTAATATATACATAAATGGGAAACCATCTATAGCTACTCAAAGAAACATAATTAAATCCATTTACTATCTAAAAGTATAATTCCTAATTCTTTCTTTAGGAATATATATAAATGTTACAACATTTTATCAAATGTTTACCAATTAATCTCATTTCAATAATTTCTTTACCAATTTTATTTCCTTTCTTCCATCTAGGAAAAATACATTTTTAAAGCAAGTTTTATTAACATAAAAATTCTTTATCCTTTCATAAAATCCCACTTCCCTTCTTCCATCCAGGAAGTGTAATCAAAAGTCATTTTTATTATCATAAAAATACTTTTTGTGCACCATATGCTTCCATCTCCCTTCTTCCATCCAGAAAATGTATCTGAAGCCAATATATATAACCCATTTCCCTTCTTCCATCCAGTAAATGTAAATAAATCCATTTTATTCTCATAAAATGCTTTAACAAAATCTAAGAACGCCCCTCCGGGTTTCCTCACTGAACGCGCCCCTAAATGGCTATCATCTTTCAGGGCCCATCGAACAAGACAACCTGGGATCCTACCAAACATCGGGAAGCGGCCATATGCCTACGGGATAGTCAAGACCACACCAAGAATCTCCTAACCATCTCAGTACAGTAAACACCCTACATTCATTAGCCAGGGGGCTTCACCACGCGCGTGCAACTTCCGTTATGATAGCGATTTAGAGAGGTGTGTATCCATGAATTAACATTTATGAAAAACACTAATTTTTCCATTTGAAAACATTCACTTTTACGTTCTCAAAATTATTCATTTTTACATAATCATTTAGTACCACATGTTAGCATATGCCTTTCTTATTCTTAGTGTCATAATTTATTAATGACCTATGACCCGAAGTGCCATTATCTTCAAACTAGTCTTTAATGGTTCTTACAATTTCATGAACCATAAAAGTGAGTCTCCCTCAAGGAGTATCTCCCAAATGTCTCAAAATTAACATTTTATCTCCAATATATTTTTCGGTTAATCTCCTATATCATACGGACATTAACCTAAGCAACTAGCCCTCGGGGTAAGCCTAATTATCCCGTTTAATCCTAGGACATTAGTCTACCCAAAACCACCCTATCGGACTCCCCATTACTTCCCAAAGGAAGGTCCCTAAACCTTGGACCTAAAATAAAAAGTTCTAAAAGTCAAACTATGAAAAATCTCACAAAAACAGGGGACCCGAATCGATTCGCCCCTAGGGCCGAATCGATTCGCCCCTTGCGAATCGATTCGCCAAAAAGCTGAATCGATTCGGTGAGCCAAACCTGACCTTCTAAAATAGACGAATAGATTCAGTCCCAATTCGAATCGATTCGATTTTCCCAGACCTGTGTCCTTCCCCTTATCCGAATCGATTCACCCCTAGGGCCGAATCGATTCGGTCCTGCAGAAACCCAAGTTGGGGCTAGGAGTTGTTTAAACTCTAAAACCCCAAAACTCCAAATCTTTTATTTTAGCCAACATCAACAAAAACTAATTCTCCCAAATAGTTTCTACACAATTAATAACCAATATATAATCCTCAAATCAAGTTAAAACTAAGATTTAAGGGTTAAATCATCAAAATCAACAAATACCCATAAATGGTTTAAATCTCCAAAAACCTAACTATACATGCAAATTATCACATTAAATCAACATCTAGCAAGTAAGAAACCTGCCTCGAGGTTGCAGTCTCGAATTCTCTTTCGGTGGCAACGATTTCCAGCCCAAATCTTCCATTTTCTCTCTTTTTTCACATTTCTCCCAAGCTCTCTCTCTCTCTCTCTCTCTCTCTCTCTCTCTCTCTCTCTCTCTTCTTTGGCTTCTCTCATAAGAATGAGAAAATAAAAGGGGTGGGGGAACTTAAACGGGTCTTAAAACATAAATTCCCTCTTTTAATTGCTAATACACCTCGTATCCACATAATTGAGTCATAACGCGTCAAAAGTGCCCGAAACTCAAAAATACAACCTGACACTTATTTCGACTATCTCGACTATTCTAAAAACAACCGCACCCCCTATTTTAGCATTCGAAATAACGTGAACTATTTTTATGTTCCAAATTTCATTTTATTTCATTAATTATACTCCATTCTATATATGAGTCACAACCGTCGTTTTACATATAACGACGCAATATAACACAATATAATGCTATTTACCTTCTCATAACGGTAAATAGACAAAACATAGTAAATATTACTCCTAAATCTCAAGGGAAATAATATTTACCCCAACTTCCCCTATTTTATAAAATTAGCCCATCGGGCAAAATAATATAAAATAGCCGCTCAAAAACCTGGGTTGTTACACCTATTTTCACAATTTTAACAAGCTCCTATAAATGGATAGCCTAACCTGTTGGTCCCCTATTGTCACAGCTACTGTTTCCTCTACCTATCAATCAGGGTGGAACATTCTACACATGGAGTTGTCATTAATACTTCTCTTGTTTGAATCTATCCTATGTTAATTGTCCCTAATGGCGACCCATTTAGTTTCCATCGCCACCAAATATCGTACGCTACACTTAATCCTTTATATCCAAACTTCCTCTTTTGGTACCTTATATCATGATAATGTAGCAATGCCGCATCCACCACTTATGTGTTGGTTTTATACACTATATTGTGCATAAGAACCTTCTAGATTGGCTAGTTGAGTTCACCCACAAAGGAAATTATCATTTATGGCATCCGTGTTCACCTCCTTTAGTGAAAATAGGGACGAGCTAATGAAATCTGTATCATACTCAACAATGATGTGTGTATCCTAATCTAATGTGAGGAACTCGTGCTTCTTAGGGATCTAATTTTTATAAGGGAATTACTCTGCATCTAATCTCTTCATTAACTTGTCATAAGTTATCATCTTTAGTTGTAGTGGTCACACTCTCCCACCATTATAGTGCATTCTATGTCTAACAAAAGGTTATCAACATCATTTTTTTCACCTTAATAAAGACCATCATCCATAAATGGGTCTCAATGTTTTACTTCCACTAGTGTGATAATTTAAGGTTAGTAAATCCTATAAAAATTTGGTGGATAACTCTTACCAAAGTCATTCTACACATTGTCCTAGAAGGAGATAGGTGTTACTTGTTGCTGTCATAGAAATGAACTTTTTAGAATGGCATGTGTTGAAATGATGTGTGACATCTCATAAAATTTAAAAGTAGGCGAATCAAGTCTAATATAAAAAAATGAACAAAATAAAAATATTTGGTAACATTCTCAGCATATAATGAAATAAATAAAACTAAATAAGTATACTAAAGAGATAATGAACTATTAAAGGAAACAATACAGACTCTGATACCATATAACCGACAATATGAAAATGAAACCAACTCCTAAATATAAAATGTATTTTCAATATAAATTTAATTCTTAATACTAGTACCACATATACATAAGTCGATTGGACAAATAAATAAATATACATAAGAGAGTGGGAACGGAGTCTCAATACTTACATCCTTTAGGATTATCAACGAAGAGTAGCTCAATGCCAGATAAGGAATGAGGCTGCAATGGTGGCCTATAACTTAAAAAATATTAATAGGAGATGTTAACAATAAGTTTTAGTAATATGACAATATAATTGACTTTGGATTACAATACAAATACTCATCTTCATATAGTGTTTTAGTTGCTATTATGTTGACCCAACCCAAACAAACCTACATATCACATGCGTCTACTCCCGAGTCAATGTGTTCTCTAAGGATAAGTCTTTTACATCATTACCTACTTTTAGGTACAATTCCACATATTTTCCCTTGAAATTAACCATTATATAATATCACGGGAAAATATCTATATCAACATCATTATCAAATCGTATTGTCCGACACCTCTCATTTTTAGTGTCTTTTAAATTATCCTAACCCCAAAATCCTAGATATCATATGCATTTGATCCCAAATCCTAGTATACCACATTATTACGTATTATCCATCTCATTAAAATGTTTGTAATTGATTGTTTAATACATATCAATTATATACTAGAATTAATGAATACATCTCTACATGTATATCCATATAAGTACAACCTGTATCAAGTATATTTTAACAAACTACCAAAGTACCAAAATGGGGCCATCGCATGGCTCACGGTAGTGCCCCTCTTAGTCTACTAGTATACCAAAGTCTCACCATCAACCCACCTAGGGTAAGAATTATATCTATCTAACAAAGTACCAAAGTTTCTATGAAAACCCGCGTATTCTAATTTTGGTTAATCCGTCCTTTACTAAAATTAAATAGGAATCAATTTTGATTTCATTCTTAGTATCATTGTCATAACAAATATTTAAATACAAACTTCAACATAAATATGCGCCACTAAAATGACAATAGAACTGAAAAAAGGATAATCATAAATAACATAAACCGAATAAACCATAGGTTATCAAAAATAGTATCAACAAAAACATGCTAAAGAGAAATACTGGAAAATATCTCACTCAAAGGTAAATTCCCATCCATGAACGTGAAACACACCCAAAGGGAAAATATTGATATACTAAATCCTATTTAGATAGAATGAATTGAGTTGGCTATAATTAAATCTCATAGCATCCACAACTATCGAATGCAACGACATCATGGAGACACTAACTCTTGTCCCTGTTGCTAAATACCTGGGTTTTAAAAAATAATTGACAATAGGTCAAAGCTCGAAAAACATTTGAAATATATTTGCAAGTATTTAAATGCTTTAAATGTAAAGGTGTAATGTATTACCTTCATAATGAAGTTCCTAGTCTCACTTACATGAGACCATTCCTCACCTTTCAAGTACAACACGCACCTAACACATTTGTTTTACAGATGTGAGTATACGACGTTATAATCCTATCGGAGGAGACAACATTACCACTTTGAGCCATCTCTACAAACGTGTGGGTTCCATATTAAATTGACCAAATTAATATTTGGTCAACACATAAAACCAAAAATTCCAACAATCTTCCACATGAATGAAAATTGGATGGAATAACACAGAAGAACTATGCAGACATAAAAAGAGTCCTATTAAAAAACTCCTGCATAGGGAGAGATAATTTTTGGTCTTGAATCTTTCCTAGTAAAAAAATACCATGTTTACGTACTGATCAGTGAACCTGATGTCTTGAACTTTTCAGTGTTTTATGTAAATCAAGACACTAGTCTGCACATAGTAATTCTTCAAATAAATTTGGTCATTTCGGTCGTATTCATTTTGATCATAAACAACTCCTGATTTCATGGGTACTTTAGAGAATTTTAGCCTTTTGAAGATATCATAGAAGCATCCCCTTTGTTGTATATTAAAATTCATGGTTCACTAATGAATTTTAATATGTCTATTTGATCAGAATCTTCACAAGTAAGGTGTGTATTATATTATTTATATATTTGTGCATATGTGTCTTTTTTCTGCATAGTAAATGATTTGGTGTGTAGAGTTAGGATTACACATGGAAAATCAAATCATTAGTTCTTATAGAATATAAGTATAGTTCGGAATCTTAAATGGAGATGGAAACACCATCGGTAGCATTGTATCACAATATTTTAGTGGGTATACATTGATTACGGGTATAATTTTGTCTTATTATGCTGGTACACTTTGTGTCTATTGAATGAGACCAATTTGAGATAATTATTTTTATACTAACTATATAAGATAATGCATATCTCATGGTTATTTTGAGTTCTTAAGCCCTTAATCCAGACATAATTGATGAAAACGTGCATCAACTATTCATTACTTTGACCTATTGGGTGGGAATCATTTATGGATTAATAAGCTTGGTAGATTGGGTAATAGTGATTATGTATGGTAAAATTTAATTATGAATGGAATCCATGTCTCGTAATAAATATTGATGATACCCTCTTGATGTAGCTTATAAGTTTTGATTATGTCAAACCTGTACGATGGATTTAATTATCCGACATATCAAATAAGTTACGCAGACGGCGTTGAAGAATTTATAAGTGGTGGATTAAAAATAATTCTCAGTAATTTAATTTAACCAATGGGTATATTCAATCTTGACGTGGGAAACTTATCAAGCTTTTAATAATAAGGAGCTCAAACTTATAATTTTGATATAGTAGACTACAGTGAAATTATTATTCTTTAGTGAAATGAATAAAAATTTATAGAAATATGAAATTAATTATAGAGTTTAATTACGATTCCTAATTCCGTAGGCATCTACTCTCGCATTTTTCTTAAGGGTCCCCATTCCCCTTGTCTCCTAATAAATGTGGTATCATTATAGATAAGAAAAATAACTAAAAACAAGTAGTACGGTCGTTCTTGTTGGTTCTCATACACCAATAGTATCTATTGACTTAAAGGAATAAAATGGAAGATATGTACCTCACATTGAAATCCCTTATCTTGTAAAATCGATTATTGACAATTGGAGAGTCCAAAAATTATGAAATTGGAACACGAGTTTTTAATATATAAAGGAAGAGACAAAAGAAATTTTAAATCATTCGGAGATCATTTTATTTGCCTACTTCACACATGTTTACAATATAGTGATTCATGAAGAAAAGCTAACAACACAAATTAGATGTTGAATCGAATCAAGAACGAATCAAGAAGGTTGATTGAATAATAAAAAAAGTGTTACAATACACATAAACCTAGACATAATACTTTGGGATTCATTAATATAATGTTTTGGGAATAACATAAATTCAAGAACATATAATTTCATCTGCCCAAATAAAATAACGACACATCACGGTCTCTACTTGTCGAAGATATACCTGTAAAATAGTTGATCGGATGTGGCTTAAATTATTTCTATGAGTTGAAGAGGCCTAAAGATATAAAAACTCAGTGAAGATAATATTTTGATGCTGTAAAGATTTTTGAAAAAAATTCATTTTAAGTTCATGGATGCCACACCATTAGATTTAAGATACTGATCGGTGATCAAATCTCGATGGTTCAAGCTAGAAGGACTAAAAAATTATGAGATTTTGAATCTCCTCTGTAGATACACCGCAATCATTTTACTAAAATCCAATTATCATATAAATAAAATGATCCGGTATTTTTTAAGTCCTCTAGCAATTGGCATCAGGGAAGTATTTTACTTTACATGATGATTGAGAAATTTATTTTGTCCATCAAAATCGGTTTATTAAATCTATTTTTAATCCTTAATGAATATTGAATGAATGTTAAATCTAGGATCTAACTTTTTCTTACATACATTCATAAGTTTTATCCCTCCATTATGGTCTGATTCATATTTATTAATTTATGTGGCTGGATCCTACACTAGTTTATGAATAGTTATTTTTCTGTCTTCGATTGGGTTGTAATAATTAATTTTTATTTTTAAATCATTAGATCTGATTGTAATTATTACATGTAATTTTTAGGGTTCGTCGAAATCTACATCGATTGACGAGGCAAACAGCGATGATAATTTTCGTGACGAATGAGATATGTGAACAAATATTTTGGACAGTTTTGATGGACTCTTATTATGTTGTAACAGACAGTGGGAGTGTTTGTTAGCGATTAAGACATCACACAGAGGTTTCACAACACACTTCATAGGAATACTAGGTGCCCTGGTGACATGGTAGGGTGATGAGGTTATATGTGTTGTTTTGGCAAGAGCAACCTCCGAGAGTATTTTGGTGGCGGCGGCACAGTATAGGTAAACTTTTGACTCGGTCTAGATTGCCCACTTAACATGGTTCCTTATATGGAAAGAATTTTTGGAGTTAAAGACTACATGGGATAAGGAATTTGAGATCATAATGGAAAGGGACCTATTTTTAGTTTCCTTACTGTTTATGGACTGTATCTCTCACTTTTCTTATTCTTTTGTGATTATGATTATTATTAATATTTATTATTTATGTAATGGCATGTTAAAATTAATTAATTTTAGGAGGTCCATTAAATTGGACAACATGGATAAATATTATTGGACTCGGTCGTAGATCACATTTTTCTTAGAAAATTGAATTTTTGGTGGTTCAATTTTAAATTTATTAAATTTAATGGGTTTTATTTATTATTCAAATTTAATTTAATTTCAAGAATTATTTTAATTTTAAATAATTTAATTACTTTTGTATAATTAAAAGAAGGAAATTGGTTAATTTAATTTGAATAAATAAATTGAAAAATCCCATTATTTTAACTGGACAATTTAAAATTGAACAGTCTCCACGGTTATATGTTGATTTTTTTTTTAAATTGTGGGTTTTTAATATGTGTAATTAGAAAATATAAATTAAATTCACGAGTTTATTTTGTGAGTGTAAAGTAATTTAGAATTTATATTTATTACAGTGTTTGGGATGCGCAAAAATTTGGGCAACCAAAAATTTTGACACACGTTAGTTACCCTATATTTTTAAAATATTGAAATTGAAATTGTCTTTTTTATTTTAAATCACTAACTGGAAGATGGATTTGGTCACAAACAAATCTCGTTATCTCCACCAATGGTTTCTAGGTTTTCAATAACAAGTAGGTCCTGCAAGAAAGAATACTAATTATTGTGGTAACATGTGCAAGTTTTCTTATAGGTGAATTTGGGCTCATATTCATATGGGCGGGCCCCCAAAAGAGGAGTCTATATGATATGAAATAGTCTAAAATTAGTTGGTGTTATACACTTAAATACAAAATTATAGTAGGTTTCTAGAAAGAGGAATGTTATTATTTTGTGGGACCAGATTGTCGGCTATTAATTTTATTTAGCATAGTCTTTGTCTAGATGGTAAAATTAAAAGAATTTGCCTATCTAGTGTCATTATGGATAGTAGGTTATCCAAAGAGGGATTTTATTCAGATGGTAATTGGGATGCCAGTGAATTCTTTTGTGATGGTAGATGGAACCCATTTTAAATTGAATTCAAAGTTAATTGCTTATCATAATATGTTCTTTATTATGTGATTCTTTAGTTTTAAATGGTAAGTCCAATATCCACTTGCTTCATACTCCATTTTATATAGCTTTTGGTAATAATTAAAATGATTGAATTTAAATTGGACATGGTGTTGACGGTATAAAAATTCATATGTGTATTTTCTTAGTGTTGTCTTGAATAGTCACGTTATAAGGTTTTTGTAAGGAAATCTGGAATATCAGTGGACAAGATTAATGAGATGAGATAATATGACTTGTTCAGTAAGTGAGATATATTATGACATCTAATATTAATCGGTGTCCATTTCCTATGATATGATGATCATCTCGCATCCATTGTTTAATAACCAGGGTCATATAGTTAGTCAGGCTACCATGAATAAATCAAAATGAATATTAATATGATTAATACAACTTTAGTTATAAGATTATGTTTTGATAGTGATTTCTCATCTGAAAGAACTAGAAATTTAAGGAGGTTGAATTGACGGGTAAACCCATGTCGATATCCTCCTTAATAAAAGGTTTTATGAAGATATCATATAAGTATTCAAGTTGCTGAAATAACATCACTTCTTAGACAAATGGTAGATAAGAGTTGAAGTCAAATGAGAAACTAGTTAGTCATAATTCATGCAATGGCTAGGTTTTAAATAGAATTAATGAATTGCATAATCGCAAGTGAATTCACTTAAAGAAGTTAGAACACTGGTATGGGTTAATAAGCTTATGTTGTTTAAAAGAACAAGGTAAATACATTTTATTTACAAAATGTTAAATAATGTTTAAAAGTTTCTTCTACGGTAACCTGTATTATATACACATGAGCCATTAATCATTGGTTCTAAGAAACCACTCAACTAGTGATAGATGAATTTATCTACTATTGAGAATTTATAATTGCAGTGGGAGACATGAGTTTCAGTTTTGATAATTAGAGATTAATTTTAAATGATTTCTTATAAGTATGTAAGAATATAAGGAACTTTGGGTCGACTTTTACTTTTTTATGGGAGAATATTTGTTTTATTTTAATAACATATATGGTGTTAATGGTAATAAATAATATATTTAGCTTGGTTACCAAGTGGATAATCATTACAAAATAAATATCACATTTAACACAATGTAGTTTTTTAATAATATCCATTATTATCACTACACAATTAAGATTCTTCTCTATAAACCATAATATATCCATAGAACCAAATGCGTAGGTCATTTTATCCAAATTGATTTTAAACAGGTAGAAGATGGGTTCTTACATTCATCGGAGGTGAAGACGCTTCTAGTTAATGAATATAGTTTGGATGGAAAATGACCAGAAGGTATAATGGCTACAAAAATATTATAAATGGTTTATTTTGATTGATGTAATTCTATAACTACTTATTCGATAATTTAAAATTTACATATTAGTAGCTCGGATTATATCCATGAAGATAATGCCACAAGTTACTTACAGTAACATTGTGTCAAAGAGAGAAGGATGCAGTTTCTTTCACACACGATAAGATTCATGATGAATTTTTCGTAAGATATAGATAAACATATGTCAAGATTATTTTCCAAATTAGTTTTCTTTACTCTTGTTAAATATAATGCATTTCTTTTGAAGTCAATTTCGGTACATTTTATAATGGGTAGTGCAACACTTGTGCTGGGATAAAATCGATAAATTGGAATAAAGATACATGTTCATATCTATAATCTAAACCATATTCCAAAAAGAATTATTCGGAACAAATGAAGGTATAACAGGCAAATGTGAACTTCTTTCATACCACCAGTATAGGTGGAAATATCACAAATAATTGAGTATGAGATTCTACTACCTTATCATAGTAGGAGGATTGTCAAGTCTCATAATGGTGAAACCATATAAATGCATCATGATTTGTACACTCCTAAAGGGGTAACTTTATAATAGTGGAAACGCTTATTACTCTTAGTATTGTCACCCACCGTGACCCGTGGAGAAGAAGATAACAAACCTTGTATCTGTAATAAGGTAGTCCTTCATAAAGATGCATAATATTCTTAGAAAAGTTATGATAATTGGTACTATATACATTCGATAAGATGGGATCAAACACATCAATTGCAAGGGAATATAGTAGGAGAGGTAATAAAACCATGATTTTGATATATGGTTGGATATGGATATATTAATCTCTGCACACAATATAGGGATATGTCATACACATAAAGCAGGGGGGTAGTCCAAGCAGTTCAATATGAAAACATTAAAAAAATTGTTATATTTTTAGGATCAACTTATCAGTTGATAACTAGAACGGGTTTACTTTGACTTATCTAAGTTATCATATTGATATTGTACTTTCAAGACTATGTTATGCAATATTCCAAGAAAGACTCCTGCTCTTTCAGATTTAGAATTTGTATAACTGTAGAATAAACATTGGTTTTAGTAGAATATATATTCAAGTACCTAAAAAAATTAATGAACATATATTTGCTTGCCAAATAAATAGGTAAGTAACCTTTAGGTTACTAAGTAATATATTCAGTTAGATATAAGATTCTAGAAATATATAATGCGTTTTATGTAAGAAATTACATAGAAAGGTGTTTCTAGTGGTTGTAATTGCATAAATTGACAATTGAGAAGACTGTTACTTTAGGTGTGAGGTATGGTTTCTAGATGCGTGGTTCCATGTCTTTGAGTATATGTGGGATATTCTTGGGATTGTAGACTAAAAGTCATGGTTAACTAGTGAATTTTAGTGTGTCTATTTAATGATAATCTTCTCAAGTAAGGTTTGCATCTTATTATTTACATATTTATGCATAGTTTTTTTTATTGTAAATAGTAGATGATTTGATGTGTAGCGTTAGCCTTACATACAAAAGTTCAAATCATCGATTCTTGTAGAATATCAGTATAGTTCATAATATTATATGGAGATGAACATGCATTGGTAGGATTGTAGCACAATATTTTAGTAGGTCATCTTGATTACAGACAATGGTATCGTTTGCGACTTATTGTGCTAGTACACGTTGTGTGTATTAAATGGGACCAGTTTGAGATAATTATCTTCGTAGTGATTATATAAGATAATGCACATCACATGGTTATTATAAGTTCTTAAGATTTTAATCCATATATAATTAATCGACACGTGGATCAATTGTTCATTACTTTGACCTATTGGTTGAGATACCTTTATGGATCAATAAGCTTGGTAGATTGGGTAGTGATGATTTACGTATGGTGAAGTTTAATTATGAATGAAATACACGTCTCGGTAGAGAGATTTATGATACCCTCTTGATGTAGCTTATAAGCTTTGATTATGTCAAATCCAAACGGTGGATTTAATTATCCGACATATCGAATAAGTTAAGGGGATGGTCTTAACGAATTTATAAGAGGTCGACTTAATATAATTGTC
Organism: Sambucus nigra; assembly: GCA_949130495.1. NCBI lineage: Eukaryota > Viridiplantae > Streptophyta > Magnoliopsida > Dipsacales > Adoxaceae > Sambucus > Sambucus nigra. The sequence goes on along the minus strand of OX422209.1, from coordinate 387,150,101 downwards.
AGTAATTTAATTTAATTAACGAGTATCTATAATCTTAACGTGGGGAGATTATTAAACATTTAATAATTAGGAGATCAAAATTATAATTTTAAGATAGTATACTAGAGTGAAATTATTATTCTTTAGTATTATGGAATAAATTATAGAGTTTAGTTAGGATTCCTAATTATGTAGGAAGATAAGCTCATATTTCTCCTAGGGGTTCCCATGCCCCTCATCGCTTAATAAGTGTGGGATTATTATAGATCAGAAAAATACCTAAAAAGGATTGGTAGGGTGGTTCTTGTTGGTTCCCAAACACCAATGACATGTATTGGCTTGAAGGAATAGCATGGAAGATCTCCAGGTCTCTTTGAAAGCTTTCATCTTGTAAAATCGTTTCCCATCAATTAGAGAGCTAAAAAATTATAAAATTGGAACCACGAGTTCGTGATATATAGAGGAAGAAGCAAAAGAATTTTTAAATTATTCAGAGATCATTTCATTCATCTTCTTTATGCATCTTTACAAAATAGTAATTCACGAAGCATATATGATAACAAAAATTAGATCTAGAATCAAATCAAGAATGAATTGATAAGGTTGATTCAATATTAAATAAAGTGTTCCAATACACGTAAAACATGATATAATAATATGGTATTCATGGATATGAAGGTTTGGGGAACAAATTAATTTAAGAACATACGATTTATCTTCCTAAATAAATTCGCGATGTCTACTTGTCGGAGCCATAACCTAAGAAGCATAGATCGGATGGGGCTAAAAAAAATTATGTCAGTTCCATAGGATGAAAAATAAAAATAAAATTATAAAATATCTTATTTTGACGTTGTTAAGATTTTTGAAAAAATTCCTTTTGATTTCGTGGTTGCAACACCGTTAGATTTACAACATGGATCATTGTACCATGAAATATATCAAATCTCTATGGTTCAATCCATAAGGAACCACAAAGGTATGAGATAATTAATCTAATATATATATATCCTCCATAATGATTTTTTATTGAAACCCAATTATCATATAAATAAAATATTCCTATATTTTTTAAAGTCCTCCAGCCCTTTGCCTTCATATAGGTGACTTCTCATTAATAGTATCGTACTATAACCCACTTGGATATGGGCCATTAAAACCTAACATTATCCTTAACTACATTGTAGGCAGGACTACTTTATCATATGAATGGTTATAAATTTAAAAAACTCATTAGTGATAACTACGAAGAGTGAGTCAAGATTCAGTTTTCCCTTTGAACCTAGATCTTTATATCTCTATTCAGCTAGTTAAAGTTATCCTTAAAACAACTCTTTATTTTAGAGGATTTAATCCCATTACCCTTAATAAAGGATATAATTTATCTTTATTCAACCCTTTGGTTAATGGATCCTCTATATTTTCATTAAACTTAATATAATAAGTGGAAATAATTCTATTAGAGAGGATTTGATTAACTGTATTATATCTCCGATGTATATGCTGAGACTTACCATTATACATATTACTCTATGCTCTACCAATTACAGATTGACTATCACAATGTATATAAATTGTTGACGCAAGTTTTGACCATATTGGAATATCATCTAAAAGGTTTCGAAGACATTTTGCCTCTTCTTAAACTTGATCCAAACCTATAACTTCAGTTACTAATATGGATTTATCAATACAAGTTTGTTTTGAGCATTTACTAGACATTTCATCACTACCAAGTGTAAATAAATAACCACTTGTTGGCTTATAGTCTTTTAAATTAGATATCCAATTAGCATCACCATATCCTTTAAGTACAACTTCATATCTTTTGTAGTCCAATTCATGATTAAAGGTATATCTTAGATATCTTAATTACGGCTTTCTAATGGTCTTTTCCTGGATTACTTATATACCTTATCAACTTGCTAATTGAGTAAGAAATATCCAGATGAATGCATTTTATCACATGCATTAAACTACCTTTGATACGAGAATACTACGATGAGATATATCATTCCCAATAATTTTTATATAAATGAAGATTTGGGTCAATAAGTGTTTTAGCAAAGATATCACCACTTATAAAAAAAACTTATCAAATATCTTCTTAACATAATGAGATTGGGATAAGATAAGTTCATCCGATATTTTAGAAATTTTAATTTATATCAAATTTACTGGACAAGATTCTCTTAGTAGATATAATGATATATTTATTATTTTTTTATAATAAGGATATCATTTACATAGAGACAAACAATTACATAACCATATTGTGTGTTCTTAATGTATGCAATTTATCACACTTATTTATTTTAAATCCATTTGATATCATCACTTTGTCAAATTTCTCATGTCACGTTTTGGTGCTTTTTTTAATCCATAAAGGGATTAAACAAGTCTACACACTTTCTTTTCTTGTCTAGATGTTTGAACCCTTCAGATTATTCCATGTATATCTCTTCATTTAAAAATATAGTTTCACATCCATTTGATGTATCTTAAGATTATGCAAGACTATAATAGTTATTAACATTCGAATATATGTTATTCACATAACTGAAGAGTAAGTATCAAAATAATCCAATCATTCCTTTTGCTTATAACCTTTAGTCACAACTCTTCTTTTATAATTTTCAATTGATCCATCAATTTTCAATTTTCTCTAAAATCTCCACTTTCATTCAAGTGGTTTATTACCCCGTGGGAGGTCCACCAACTCCCAAGTATGATCTTGCACTATGGATTAAATTTCACTAAAAACACCCTTTATCCAAAAAAGAGCTTCTTGAGTTGACATCGCTGCTTGGAAGGTACCAGGCTCACTTTTTAACATATAAATAAGAACATCTGGACTAAAAGACTTCGATGTCTTTGTCCTCTTACTACATTTAGGTTTGAAGTCATCATCTTTCTCAAAATATTCATTATTTATATTCTCTTGATAACAGTTAGATGTCGTGTTATAAGTTCTTTTACAAGAACATAAATCAACCACTTTAATATTAGGAAATATATCTTTGAAGAAATAAGTATTTCTAGATTTAATTATAGTGTTTACGTGTATATCAGGAATCTCAAATTTGTGTACAAAAAATCAATATGCACTAGTATTAATTGCATAACCAAAAAAGGTGCAATTAATAATTTTTTATCCTAATTTAATCCTTTTAGGATTAGGAACCACCATCTTTGCAAGACATCCCCACACTTTGAGATGGTTGTAAAAAAGTCTTTAACATATCCACAATTCATATGTTATGTTTTCTTATAAGGCATTTTATTCAGAAAATAATTTACAGAAACCAAAGCTTCCCCCACAAATTCTAAGGTAAACCCAAACTTATCAACAAAGTATTCAACATCTCTTTTAGAGTTTGATTTTTGCGGTCAATAATACCAGTAGATTGAGATGAATAAGGAGTGGAAGTTTGATGAATAATTCCATGCTTCGAACAAAATTTTTCAAATGGGGAATCATATTAACCACCTCTATGACTTAGAACCACTTTAATATTTTTGTGAAATTGATTCTCAACATCTATTTTGTAATGTTCGAAGACTCGCAACCCCATCCTTGCTTCGTAGCAAGCAAACATAATAATATCTTATGCAATCCTCAATAAAAGTAATAAAATACTTTTTCTTATCTCTTGTTTATACATATTTCAAGTCACATATATGACTATGAATTAACTCAAGTTCGAACTTTTTTCTGTAAAATGAAAAGGAGTTTTAGTTAACTTCAATTCCACAAACATTTCACACTTGTGGTTTGAGATAAAATTAAATTTATGTATTAAGTCTAAGTTAATTAATCTTCAGATAGTATCATAATTAACATGACATAATCTACCATATCATACATTCAAGCATATAAGCAGAATATAGATTATTATTATTATTATTATTATTATTATTATTATTATTATTATTATTATTATTATTATTATTATTATTATTATTATTATTATTATTATTATTATTATTATAATAATAATAATTATTATTATTATTATTATTATTATTATTATTATTATTATTATTATTATTATTATTATTAGGCATCAAAATCATTACATTGAGTTTAAAGTGCCCATCGATCATATATCCTTTCCTCACGTGCATACTACTGTTAGTGAGTACAAATTTGTTAGTTTCAAATACTAGTTTAAACCCCTTCTTGTTAAACAAGGATCCGTAGACAACGTTCTTTCGAACGTCTAAGATGTGAAGCACGTCATTGAGAGTGAGTTCCTTTCCTGAAGTCATTTTGAGTACAACTTTTCCTTTTCCTTCAAATTTTCCCTGAAAAGTTTCTCCTCATAATCAGAGTCTTGGTAGGAAGTAAACATGTTCTATTTAGAACATATGTGGTGTGTGGCCCTAATGTCAACCAACCATTCTCTAGTATTTCCTACCATATTGACTTTAGACACCGAAGCTGAAAGGCTAAAATCAGTAATACCGTTTGAAAGGTTCGACTTCAGTGTTATTAGTTTGTGGAGGCTTTTATTTCTTATTCCTTTGAGTTTTGCGCTTATGTTATTCTCTACCACAATGCCCTTGCGTGTCACACACAAAGAATTTGCCTTCGAACTTCTTAAAATCCCCACTTTTTGATCATTTGAAAAGACCACATTGGTTCACACGCTTTCTCTTCTTGTTCTTGCTACTTTGCCCATATGCCACAATGCGTGCTTTGAATTTCATAGGATTTTTTATTTTCTTCTTAGATGCACGATTATCCTCTTTCATCTCAATCTCATAACCAAGTCCTCAGGCCCCATTTCTTCATAGTTGTATTTTAAATAATTTTTAAAATCTTTCCAAGATGGTGACATTTTTTTAATTATGACCTATAAAAGGGACCATTGGGCTCACAATTTCACATAAAATTATAGGGAGCAATTTTTGAGTGATTTTATTCAATTTGAGGGCCAAGTTTTTGTCATCTTAAGAGGATTGAGAATTATTGTGAGAGAAGTTATTGTAAGTTTGAATTATTAATGAAAATTTATACTCATTTTTATTATTTATTTTTGTCTTTCATTAAGGTAGCTTAATTCTTCTATTAGGATTAAAGTGAAGTGTATCACAGTTAGTTAATACTATCACGTTAATTTACTTGTTGTTTAGTCCCTTCTCGTTTTAATTATTATAAAAAATTCGGTATTCATTTTTAAACGACACGAGAGTGCGTTTTAAAACCTTCAAAATTGTTTTGCCAAATCATGTTTTGAGATTTAAAAATAGTATTTTTTGATGGATTGTGCTTGCATCTGATTATTTAAAGTGACCATGCTTAAATACATTTGCGAAACTTTAAAACTTGTATTTTCTAAAAGAAAAAGGATTTTATCCGTCTATTGGAGAAGTTAAAAATATTTCGAACATAACCATTTATGCTTTTCGAATTAAAGACGATGAGAGTCGGTTCAATTTGAGTTATAAAAAGGGAATGACAATATTAAATTAGTGTGCAATATTATTTATGTGATAAATAGAACCCGAATCCTAATTCTTTCCATATTATTTACAATTATTGTGTGTGCTCTCATATTTAAATATTTACTTTAATTTAGTTTAGTGAATAATTATTCTCAACCCCATTTAGTATAGTTGAACAGTTGCAATTATCTTAAACGTTAAAATTGACAAATCTCTATGGGATCGACCCGTACTTACACTCGCTATTCTATAATAGCCCTTACACTTGCGGTAATTTTAATTTGACAATGTATATACACTAAATTATATATATTTATAATAATCTAAAATAAATATACAAACTTAGAGGGACAATAATGGAGATTTAGAGGATTGAGGTAAGTATTCAACACTTTGTTCTTAAACGAGATTTGCTCTACAGTGATGCTTCACGAACAAAATGACAATCGTCTCCTAGGATACAACAATCAATACTTGCAATAGTAGCACTCCAAATCATAAGTAACAACAAACCAACAATGGAAGAAGTCTCTTTATTATGAACACGAAAATGGGTTCACCAACACAAAATATAAGAATGAAAAAATCCAACATGAAAAAGGAAATACACACCACCAATTTATATTAAAATAAATGATGGGTAAAGAACTGTTAAAACCATTCCTATCTATCACAACAGTTGGAATAAAATTAACTGTTAAAAATGGAATAAACATTGGGCCAAAAATAAATAAAAGACGCACCCAAAAATAGGAATCATAAATAAATAAATGACCCAACAAAATTGACCCCAAAAGTTAATACTTTGGCCGGTCCAAAGCCCAAAACTTAGCCGAGTTGGACCGAACCAGGCGAGCGGCATGTGCGTGTGGACTTGGAAGTCAATCCAAGCGCGTGTAGGTTCTCTCTCCTTCAAAGAGTTGGGATACCCCAATGGCACCAAGCTCAAAAGCCATAATGATGTATATATTGTACCAATTTCTCATATTTTATCTATGTGTGACTTTGACATTACCAAGACCCTTAAAACAAATTCCATGTTCCAAATGGACACTTCGAAAAGCAATTTGTCATTCATTAATTTATGATTTCGAACGTGAGTATACCACGCTATATTCCTCTCTAAGGAGAACGCATTACCACTTCGAACCGTTTGTAAAGACGCGTGGATCATATATTAAATTGGCCCTAAAGTTGACCAAAGGACGTAAAACCCATAAATTCCATCTGACATTAGTTTGACATAAAATTTTACGCATTTTCATTTGAGTAATTTAAACATCTTATTAAGGCATTGTTTGTTTTTTCATCTGAATTTTAACTCTGAATTTGAATCTGAATTATATATTTTTTTATATGTGAATGAATGTATTTAGAATGATTCACGTTTTAAATTGAGAGTTCACAGATAATTTTACCTCTTAATCATTCAAGGATAAAAATAATCGTTTAATTCTTAATCATTTAAAAACACAAACATTATAAATTACATAACCAGCCCAAATGTACTTTGGTGAATTTTGTGACTAAGATGGGCAAACCAATTGGCTTATTGAATAATGTTGTTAGAACCACATATATTAGAGAGATAAATTGTCTAGATTCCTACGTGCTTAGAGAGTTAAAAACCTATTATGAAGAAGCCTTAAATTTGTGAATTATGACCCACTAGTTCATGCGTAGTCACAATTTTTAACAATTTTATTTTATCTAAGTATGGAAGCACTTCCCCAAATATCTAATTATAAAATGGATGTCTGCAATGACATTGTAGGAAAAGCAGTAGCAAGAAACTTAGTAATATATGGACTAACAGTTCTAAGAAACATAAATTTGTGATCCATCACATCATGCTCTAAGGAAAGCCTGAGAAGGAACTTAGTAATATATCAACTAAGTCCAAATTCCTTTGTTATAACGAAGTTATAAAAAGAACGTATTATTATCATCAATAAATTTCACAGTTCATCAGAAATGGAGGAAACAAGTGTGGTACACACTAGAAAAGCAGTAGCAAGAAATAACACAAATTGACCAAAACATGTCACTAAGTGGAGACGCTATGGAGAACAACAGTCTCAACTGTGAGTCCTGGTCCGAATCCAAAGAGAACTCCCCACTCGAGACCCTCTCCAGTGGTTCTAAGCCTCTCCTTATCAGACTTTTTTCTCATTTCATCCATAATAAATAGAACACATGCACTTGACATGTTTCCGTACTCACTAAGCACATGCCTTGTTGCCCCTAATTTCTCTGGCTTAAGAGCCAACTTTGCTTCCACTTGATCCAAAATTGCAGGCCCGCCAGGGTGAGCAATCCAAAAAAGTGAGTTCCAATCAGATATACCCAAAGGCTTGAATGCCTCCACGAGACTCTTCTCGATGTTCTTTGAGATGAGCCCCGGTACATCCTTAAGGAGGTGAAAAGTAAGTCCAACCTCACGGAGATGTCCATCAATGGCCCCATCACTGTCTGGGAGAATAGTTTGGGCAGCCGAGACTACCTCAAACAGTGGCTTCTCAACCCCGGGTACTGGGTCCGCACCTACTATAATAGCAGCTGCCCCATCACCGAATAAGGCTTGGCCAACAAGGCTATCAAGATGCGTATCACTTGGCCCACGAAATGTGACTGCAGTGATCTCAGAGCAAACCACAAGCACACGAGCGCCTTTGTTGTTCTCGGCCAGATCTTTTGCTAGGCGGAGAACCGTGCCACCAGCAAAGCAACCTTGTTGGTACATCATGAGGCGCTTGACCGAAGGTCGTAGGCCGAGGAGTTTGGTGAGCTGGTAGTCGGCACCGGGCATATCGACACCACTTGTGGTGCAAAAGACTAGGTGGGTGATTTTGGACTTTGGCTGACCCCATTCCTTGATTGCCTTTACTGCGGCTTCTTTACCAAGTTTTGGTATTTCTACTACCACGATATCTTGCCTGGCATCTAGGGAAGGTGCCATGTAAGCACACATGTCTGGATTTTCTTTCAGGATAACCTCATTCAAGTGCATGTAACGCTTCTTGATCATAGATTTCTCACCTGAATTGATGCACATTAGAAAGAGTTAGAAGTTTATTAAGGAAACAGATTTGAACTTTTAGTTGGTGATGGTGTATTTGTTTTTGTTCTTGGTATTAATACGACACTTCCATTCAAATGATGTATTCATTTGAACTACACTACATGAATAATTTGAGTGAGATGTACAAAGTGCTGTTACTGCATCTGCTCAAACGCGTGATAAAAAAAATATTTATATATAAAGAGAGAAGGAGAGATTATCCATCTTACACATGCGCTTAAATTTTTCTTTGAGCTCAGTCTTATGCTCGCTGTTGGTAATACGGAAATAAAAATCAGGGTACGTGCTTTGGTCAACGCAATTAGCAGGAGTTGCAGTTCCAATTGCCATGACCGTAGCAGGACCTTCAGCCCGTTGAGCCTTCCTAACTTCCTCGACAGTAACCATTTTTATTCGCTGAAAACTTGAGGAGTGTGAAAGCTAAATGCAGGTGATACAAGTACTAATTTTAGTTTTGTGTGTGTTACAAATGATGGTTTGCTGTGATTTATATAGTGTGTTAAGAAAGGGTAGTTGGGTACATGGATAGCACGTGCCAAACCGAACTCCTTTTTTAGCAACCTTGGGAGCAAAAGACAGTATTCCCAGGCTTAGGTCATTGTCATTCCACGGATGTGGAAATGATTGTTGTACATTTCCACAATCCGAATAGTGCCACGCGACCCAGTAAATAAATGTATATCCTCTTGATGTTTGTTTGTTGAAATAACTTGGATGCAGTAGTTGGTGGTACCCGTTTTGCCCACAGTCCATACCAAACTTGCTCCCAAACAATAAATTTGTGATTTTGAGATTTGTCGAAATAAGTGTAGGATAATTTGAATCTACCCTTCCAAATTCTATGCACTCGTTAGAAGGCCAACTACCTACTACTGGAAAAGGTGTACAAAGCTATACGCCAGTAGCTAGTTAGTTTGCTTTGAGGACCTGTTTGGCAATTCAATTCTAAGGCTTCGAATTGGAATTAAAAGCCAATTTTAATTCCGTGCAATTAAAATTGACCTTTGAATTTCATTTGCATGGCTTGGAATTGAGTTGCCAAACGAAACCTGAATGTTTTTTGGATTCATGTTTCCATTAAATGTTTTGTTGCCGTTGAAAACTTATAACTTTGGGTTGTATATTTTTTCCTTTTTTAAGTTTGAATCTAAACTAATTAAACTTTGAAGGTATCAAATAGCTAACACCGTAACTTTTTTGGAGAGAAAAGTTTCACCCGTGTACCATGTGAGCTTTTTAGTGGGGACATTTTGGTTTATTAAGTCTAAAGTAGGCCCCAAGCATTTCTCTCTCATTTTTCATCCTTTAATGTCGTATTTCTAGGAAACCCTGGAAATAGCAGTATTGGGTGGGGAAGAAAGAGGAATACCATGGAAGGAATCTGATATAGGTGAAATCGTCTACAAGATCATACTTCATAGCAAAATCAAATCTAGGCAGGAGATTTTATTATTGTTCATCTTGTGGGTACTTTGTGTGGAAGGGTCCCCTAATGTGTCCAAGGTCAAAGAACATTATTTATGGTCTTCTTCATTGGATTATGGCAACTGAAGAAGGGGAAGAGAGAGATTGATGTGGTTGTATTGGATGTTGGTATTTTTTTTGTACTTGTTTTATGTATTGTGTAGTGGGGAAATTTCATGAATGTCAAAACCCCAATAAAACTAATGTAGTTTGTAACATTTTGTAATTGCAGTTTATGTATTAATGAAATACCTGTTTGTAATTGCAGTTTATGTAATAATGCAGTTCATATGCAATGTTCTTTATATAGTATGGAACGGAATAACTAAGCTACCTAAACTTAGCCCCAACATTAACACATTGCAGTCTAAATTGATAATAAAAAATCCCCCACCAAAAAGGGTTGATTCACAAATAAAAGAAATGCCTTACTGCTAAAAAAATGATGCAACTCAATAAAAAGGGGGTTCGAAATGCAAACAAAAGTGATTAAAGTTTACAAACAACAAATTAGGGATAAAAGTTAAAATTTCACTAATTTTTGTGTAGGTAGCTCTGAGGGAGGTAGTGTTATCACATCAACTCCAAGACCCTTGTTTACCTACATAAAATATAATATTTAATTGTAAGCCACTGTATTAAATTGTAAACCAACAAATTCAATTGTAAACAAAATGTGCAAAAATATAACTATACTTACAACAGCCACTTGATTGCCTCTAATACTCCCAGTAGCCTCATCTTTATTCCTCTTCTTTTTTGGTCTGCCTCTATTGTTATGCCATTTGTTCCCAAAAATCTTATAGGTCACGGTTACCCCTTTTATAAGAACAATTTTCCTAGGATTGTTCATAGTATATGCCATTTTATATTTTAGGCTAACTTGGCGTATTCCGGTACAAATCGTCAACTTAAGCATCTCCAAGTTTGAAGACTTCCCGATATCTCGTAAAGGTATAAAATAATTTATAGTTTAAATTAATTTAAAGAATTTATTTTTTGGGATGTTTTATTTTTTTACCAGAAATGAATAGGAGTTTTTGATTTCGAAACGAAATTTTTATTTCGCGTCCAAACGAGAAAGACATCTCATTCAAACGAGATTGCCACTTGGTTACGAGGGTTGTTTAAAATATTTTCAAATAAGCCTTGATCGAGGTCGTACTGTTTGGATTATCCCGATGTTGTTAGAAGCGAGACTGGTGTGAATCTCGTTCGAACAACATTGTATTTTCGTTCGAAGACGACATCGCCTCAAAATTTATGAACGTCCTATAAATACTTGTTTCGTATGGAGTTTTTCTAAGAAAAATCCAAGATTCATTTCTGCATAACTTTTGCGAAAGTTCTTCACTGTTTGTGTTATAAAAACACTATTTAATTCACAAACAAATATACTGAATAGTTAATTTTGTGAATTTGTTTAAATCCTATAAAATTTTGTATTCTTTCATACATCTTGTGGAGAAGGCGTCTCCATGGATCACTTGTGACACCCAAGGAAACTCATTGCTGAAGAAAAAGGCTGAGGCTGAAGGAGGACTGTGGTCTTGTGATTCTTGCGAGGATCCTAATTGTGGACGAAGGTCACATGCGGGAGATTTTTTTACTGTAGATTCCTTTATAGAATTTGTAATTTGCGATTTGCGATTTGTAAATTTTATAAATTGAATAAAAGGTTTTTCCCTGAGAGGATTTTTTTTTTGAAACTTTGCCTTTGTTGAATGCTTTATTTGATTTATATGTTTGATCACATAGATGTATGTTTAGGATAAAAGGATAAAATTTGGTGTGGATTGTCAATTAAATTTAATAAGTTAACACCGTTAGATATGTGTGCACTCTAAAATTGGAATCGTTACCGAGTATATTTATTTCCGCATTCTTTAAGTGGTAGTAGAGCCTTCAACTTTTACAAGTGGTGTTGAAGCATACTTACTGCTTTCTCAAATTGGTATCAGAGCAGGTTACACTAATTTATCATGTGATCCCGATTTTCACGACTTTTGTTTTGAGATACCAATTTTCTCAAATTGGTATTGGAGCATGTTGTACAAAGTTATTGTATAAGATCCTTGTTTAGTGCTTTTTTGGGGTGGTTTAGTTTTTTTCTCGATGGATTCCCATAGTTTTGACGACATAAATCGTTTGAATTTGATGTTTGCTAAAATAATTGAAATTCTTGAAAAAAAATCTCGTTTTAAACCTGCTATGAATATTTTGCAAACTATTCAAAATCAAAGAGATTTCTTTCATGAGAAACTTGTGGACATGGATCGTGATCTTAAAATTTTAGAATTGTCCAAGAAATAGAGTGATGAAAGAGTTTGACTTTTAGAGAATGATTTAGAGGACTAGACAAATTCTTGGGTTAATGTTTGTGTCGTTGAGGAAAGTGTTTTGATTAATGATTTTATGGAACGCGAGAAGACTCTTAGGGATAAGTTTGCTCACATTGAGGGGGATCGAGATAGCTTTCTAGGAATGATTGAACATATAAATGAGGAGTTCCTAAAATTGGAAGAGTGAAATTCCTTGCTTGAGTCTATAATTTTGAAGTCAAAAGATAATTTAAAAGAATCTAATAGTATGCATAGTAATGGCTCTGGCTCACATGTTTTTAGTGCTTTCAATGTTAAATCTAAGACCATTGTTTGTTTTTGAGGGTCAACCAAATCCAAGGATGTTATAAAAGGTCAACTCATAGGTACATGGTAGAAAAGGTCAATCTATACCTATTTTTTTATTCCTGATTTTTATCCCCATTTTTAATTTTAATTTTTCGTAGATAGTTTAAGAAAATAGATAATGTATTTATATGGTAGAAGTAAATTATTATTTTCAAAATGTAGTTTATTAAAAATTTAGGGGTCAAGTATAATTTATACAAATTTTAGGTCTATAATATAATTACATAACGTTCATGGTCCAAAAATAATTTATAGATTGTCAAAAGGGCCAAAATAAACTGTATAGAAAATTCAAGGGATAAAATGTAATTATAATCAATAAACTTTATAAATTTAAGAGAAAATAAAAGTTTAAAATATAATTTCGCGGATTTTTAAAGTTGGTGAAAAACTTATTAAAGTCATTTTCCAATTTCATCGAAAATTTGAAAAATTGCTTGTCAATTTTTTATTTTGGAAAATAACAAACTTGAACCCATTTTCTAATTTTTCATTTATCTGAAAACAAATTCATGTAAAATAACATTGTTTTCCACAACTAAACATGGCTTTAATAGTCCTTTCTTTACCCTTCCTCTTCCTTTTCTTTTTATACCTTTCTATTTTTTTCCTCTATAGTTTGGACCAACAAAAAAGAACTTTAAAAAGAATTCATGTTCAAAAGTTTACGAGGATTCTTACCAACCAGAGTATTAGAGCCCATGAATCTTGGCCAAATATCTTCTGGGTGATCACTACATCAAAACTAGTTTTTAATAACAGTATTTTTCCGTTAGGAAAATAATTAGTAATGGTAATTTTTCGTTAGAAAAAAGACGTGGGGAACAAGATTAGTAAGAGATATTTATTGTTAATAATACTCGATTTAGTAACGGTATTTTACTGGGACTAATAAGGTATTTACCAATGGTGTTTTACCATTACTAATTCTTAGTTTAGTAACGGACTTTTCTTTTACTATTTCTACCCTATTACATAAGTTTTGTGACACTTTAGTTTGAATTTTTAACGGTAAAGGTCCGTGAGTAATATTAGTACATATTTAAAAAAATTAAGATTCGATATCGTATACCAAATTTAAACAAATTCAGTTATGCTTACCACACTATTCAAATTTCAAGAAAATATATTAAAAAAAAATCCACATGAACAAGGGCATTATATTCAACATTTACATTGTATATAAGCCTCAACTCTTTCTTTACAAAAGAAATTTAAACCAGGCAAATAATAAATCCTCATACAATCCCCTCAAAAGTTACAATATTTTAATAAAATGCATCCAATGTTATCCTAATACAATAACCCTGAAAATGAGATGTTTTAAAATTATAACCAAGCAAATAGAATATAAAGAGAGTCCTTCAAATCGATCTATGAATCTTCATCAACAAGGAACAATTATATTTCTTTGTCTTCACCTCGACCTCCACCTATGAACATCGTCAAAGTTAAAGATCATTACGCCTAGATGGAATTAGAAAATTATAACTAAAGAATATGGTAAAATATATAAATCGAGGCAAGGAAAAAAATACGTGATTTAAAAATTGTTGTGAATGATTTTTCTAGCAACTCAACCGACAATGTAGTTCATATCTGTAATAGATTAAAATAAATCATTACAAGATTCTTATTGATGCTAAAAGAAATTTAGTATGTAACATTAATACACACACACACACACACACGCACACACAGATATGCATATATGCAATCAAGTATGAGAATTACAATATCTATTAGTCAATGGTACATAATCTTGGCCAAAGATTTTGTTGAACAATATTCACGTGAGGGTACCTAAATGTGAATAACATCAAGATTTTCACTTGAGTAGATTATGGCCTGTTTAATTTAGGTTAGACATCTTTATTTAGGTAAAAAGTAAAACGGTGAAAAGTATTTTCACCTATAAGGAGCCAAAACATTGTTATTAGTTTTGTCACAAATCACATGAATATAACATATACAAAAGACAATTTAAATAAACATATTACGTAATCCATAAAACCCTCAACATACAGATTCAATAGATATATTATTCTATGGTATCCACATGCCTCTAATAATAATGGCGCCTTATCTTTTTTAGGTCACCGTAAGGGATTAGATCTTTCAACATTTGAAATCTACATAATGAACACTACACCAAAATATTATTTTTGTGATTGCCTTCTTGTAACTGCTAATGGGGGTGACAAACTTTATCACTGCCATTAGGAGTCACAACATTATTTTTAACTGCCATTAGGAGTCATAAAATATTTGGATAATGAAAGATTTGAGTCAATTGGTTTGTCACTGCTAATGGCAGTCGCAAATTTTACCATATAATTAATTTGTGACTACTATAAGGAGCCATAAGTTTAATACTGCCACAAAGAGTCACAACTTTATCACTAAACTTAAGTTATGACTCTTATGAGCAGTCACAAAATTATTACTACTATGAGAAGTCATAAATTTTTAATTTTTAATTGCTCGTAGCTAAGTTTGGGTTTAAGAATTAATTTGTGACCGCTATGAGCATTCACAAATTTTGGTGTATGAGTTAATTCGTGCATGCTAGTGGGGGTCACCAAAATTTTGGCTTAGCTTTAATTTCCCTCTTCTCTCTCCTATGTGGTCTTCAATCTCCCGCTCACTCTTCCATCCCTCTGCAATATACCGCTCCCTTTATTGACCAAACTTTGAAGTTGGATAACAAAGCTTCCTCTCTTTCTCACTCTTTACTGTAAGGGAACCAAACAGTACGTGCTATGTGCATTTATTTATTTATTTAAATTTGTCTATGTGCATTTTTTTTATTGCATATGAATTTTGAGGGTAACAATTATATATGTAACACTACACCAAACTCGCCCCGAATTGTCACGATAATTGACCTTGACAAGTTGGACTTATCAAGGTCAATGATTGTGACAATTCGGGGCGAGACAACTTTTTTTGTCACGAACGTGTCACGGTCCCTCACTGTGACAAGTTTAGTCACGATTAATAACCGTGACAAAGACTTGGCCCTTTTAAAAAAAAATATCACGGTCAATGACCGTGACAAGTCCGTGACAAAAGTAGTCAAGGACTTGTCACGATCAATGACCGTGACAATTCTGGGAAGAATTTAAAAAAAATCTGTTGGGCAGTATGGCCACTGCCACTGCCCAACAGTATATTTGTACCTGTTATAGCAACGTTGTACCTGTTCAAACATCATATATCCAAACAAACTAAAGATAATGCAAATATATATTCAAAATTGAAACATTATACATGATGATATAATCCAAATACAATTAAAATGTACCAACTTAAAAATAATGTCACTACATGTCTGGGGTAAATGTGAGGAGGTGAGTAGGCCACATGATATATGACTCGACACACCCACTAATATACATCGTGCCACATTGTTCGCGTAACCACAATAGGGAGTTCTCTTTCCCGGGTATCACATGCGTGACGAGCACTTTGGACTCGATCTCTTGAAGCGCACGTCCATGAACTATTCCACCCTGGACAATATTCGTGTCCCTCAACCCCCGCCCTATCCGCTGGCCATCAAATACGTCCAATATGAACACGCTCGGTAAACCAAGTATCGACATCGGTCTGGGGAAGGGATCCAAATAAGGAAGTGGATCATCGAAGTACGCACGTGTCGGAGATGAAGCAGCGAGGTCCACATCCTCGTCATCCTGCGCCTCGTTCTCCCGCACCTCCTCCTCCTTCCCTTTCCCCTTACGATCTCCGCCCAATGTACGCTTCATGAATGAGTATATATCTTGGACCGTCGCCTCCAAACGGGATAGCTTCGCTTCATGTGAATCCACCATTCGAGCCAACCCGGTGTCGCTTGTCTCCAATCCAATGATCCTAGATTTGGCCACCCGCGAGCTCACCCCCTTGTCCTCCCCTTGTGATCAGAGCCAAGCAGTTGGCTGAGTGCGTCTGTGGACAAAGTCGCCTTGTCGGCATCAGACTGCAACTCATGCACTTCCTTAAGCTTTGCCTGAAACGACAAAAAGCACATGATTAGTAAAATAAGTAAACTGAAAAATTATAACGTAATTAACAAAAATTAAACTGTCGGATTACTTACAATCGTGGTCGCGATGCTCGGGGACACCTCCTTGTCCTCCCCCTTCTTCGTCCAAAGATCCACATAACTATCGAGCCTATGTGGCTTACCCCCTGGGCCACTCCCTAACCCCTGAAATAAAATAAAGTAAAATTAGTATCGTCCCCGCAAAGTAAAATAATGAAGAATAATATATTTTTGTAGTTATAGAAAAATTAAATCTTACCTTCATCTTATGCTCCACCTCGGCGTAAGACGTTCGGTCGGAGTAGTGCACGTCCGTCTTTTTTGCTTGATTTTCCCTCCCCGATTGGCGAGATGCCAATTGTCGATCCTCGATCTCATTGTCAATGAACTTTTGCCATTGTGCCAATGATATCGGATCCTTGGGCGGGACGGATCCATGCCATTGGATAATGGACTCTCGTGTTTTTCCAAAGTACCGTGTCCGCATATTTTTCTTCCACGTCTTGTGTTGCTCGCTCAACTTCTCCAAGATGGAATCGTGTAGCTTTGGATCCAAGTTGAATTGTTCTTGTCCAACAAATACAATGTTAGTTGCGAATAAATATAAATATAAAATGAAATTGAAATTGAAATTAAAATATTCATATAAATAAAAATATATTACTTGTAGTGCCGCTCAAACAGCTAACTTGAGCTCATATGGCACCTCCTTCCAAGTCATAAACCCCGAGCCGATGATCGCCTTTAGTAGCTCGAGGGATCTCGTTAATAGATCCAATTTGTTCTCGACGGTCATCCCAAATTTTCCATATTTGGGGAGCTTAGGGGCCGAGGAGCCCTCGTCGCCTCCGCTACCACCGAGCCCAGACGACATCATCATAAACAACATCATCATCTTCGCTTTAATACCTGAAGGAGACATTTTCTGTAAAAAAATGTTATTAGTACAGATAAAAAAATGTTATTAGTAAAAAGACACACACCCCTCCCCCACCCCCTCTCCCCCCTCACCACACCCCACCCCCACCACACACATGCACATGTACACCCCCCACCACCCCACCCCCTCCCCCCACCACACACCACCACACACATATATACACACACACACACACACACACACACACACACACACATATACACATACACACATAAATATGTCTAAATTAGTTGAAAACATCTAACGTGGAATAGATGTAAAAGTATGGAATTATTATTATATATATATTATATATGCACAGAATAGATGTAAAGCATGTAAAGCATGGAATTATTAGTACACATAGACATGCACCCCTACCCCACCCCCCCATCCCTACCCCCTACCCCCTCACCCCACCACACACATGCACACGTACACGTACTCCCCCACACCACCCCTGCCCCCAACCCCACCACACCCCCTGCCCCCTCCCCAACCACACACCACCACACACATATACACACACACATACACACATAAATATGTCTAAATTAGTTGAAAACATCTAACGTGAAAGAATGCATTGATTTCTTTAACTCCAAGAATAAAAATTCTAGAATCACTTAGAAATAAAATCACAACGAATTATTTTTTATCTTTAACCATTGTCAAAGTATCGTAATCTTCCCTTTGAAATTAAAATTAGACAAAAATATACAAGTATAAATATCTTCAATGTGGAATTAAGTCGATAACACTAATATTCTAAAGTTCATGAACGATATCTAACCTAAGACAAAAGTATAGGTTAATCAACAACATATTAACATGTGAATTATCTAATTCGAATGAAAATGAGTTAATATTTATATACATAATCATCAATATTAATCTAAATTAGATTATACCCATACAAGGCTAATTTTATATACATAATCATCAATGTTTTGCCTCCAATATAACAACCTCTAATATAAATTAGCTTATACCCATACAAGACAAATATTTAAAGAGTTGTCATGGTCATTGATCGTTGTTCGATATATAGAGTAATTTTCAAAAAAAGTTGAAAAATCCCACCCCCATATGGACAATAATCCAGTGGTCATACCACTTTTAAAACTAACCAACCAAACATTTACTAAACAAAATAATCCAACAGCAATATCAACAACAAATGTGTATCCCGTAGTCCTTCTAATTCATCTACTCAATTAATTCATTTCATCAATTAAACTAACAATTAACGTATAGAATTATTAATTTACTAATTTACATTGAGGGGCAATCCTACTTTCATATGAAATGGGCACTAATTATTAATTTACTTTCATCTAAAACTGTTTCATTTATTAATTATATTTTAGTGGATGTAATTATAGAATCTATGGATGGATTCAATTTAATTTTACTATGTGAATGTTTTTATCTACAATGAGTTAACCTCGAAACAATATATATTATCTCATAGAATCATCAAAACACGATATTAAGAGAATTACAATGGTACCTTCACTTATCCCCCCTCCCCACCCCCACTCCCCCACAAACAAATTGACAAATTCATGGGTTATTTCCAACATATAAACATCATATACACCTAACAAACATACACAAACATATATTCACGAGTTAGTTTCAACAAAAGTGCAAAAAATTTAAGAACCCATATATATACAAATACAAAAATAAATAACTCGTGAATTTATCAATTTGTTTGACAAATTCATGGGTTAATTGAAATACAAAAATAAATTCATGGGTTAATTCAAGGGTTAATTCAAATACAAAACTACAAATTCATGGGTTAATTCAAATACACACACCCACCTCCCTCCCCCCCCCCCCCCCCCCCACTCACCACATACACACACACCCCACCCCCACCCCCACCCCATCCACCACACACACACACACACACACACACATAAAATAGCCCCCCACCATGTCCCACCTCCCTCTACACCCCCCCACCCACCACACATACACACACACACACAACAACCCCCTGCCCCACCCTGCCCCACCACACATATACACACACACACACAACAGCCCCCTGCCCCACCCCCCACACACGCACACACACACATGCACATATATACACACACAAACATATATATAAATTGAAGAGAGAGAGAGAAATAAACCTGAAAGTAGAGAGAGAGAGAGAGAGAGAGAGAGAGAGAGAGAGAGAGAGAGAGAGGGAGGGAACGACGGGAGGGAAAAAAGAAGGGGCAATGGTTTTTGCTGTAGAAGTTGTCACGGTCATGTCAAGGTCATTAATCGTGACAATTATTTAAAGAATTGTTACGGTCATTGACCGTGACAAGTCCGTGACAAGTAAATTTGTCACGGACTTCTCACGGTCAATGACCGTGACAAGTCCTTGTCACGATCGTGTCAAGGTCAATGACCGTGACACAAAATGCGTGTTTTTTGTCACGATCAATGACCTTGACAAGGGTGGCCGGCTGAAAGGTGACAATTTTGTCATTTTGGTGTAGTGTAAACACCACATTCTAGGGCCCCTGAGGTCTCTCCTTAGGCTCCTAATGCTCCCCCCTTCCACCGCAAACCTAGGTAGCACTTCGAGTGCCCATCGTGCTCCTCGACCCCGAATAGACCACATTTGACTCCGATCAACTTCAGCGTCAGAACGAAATCTCTCTGACTCCTCGAAGGGCACTGAAACCCCTTTCCAACGGTCCACTCCGGCACAAAATAGCATAATCGTTCGGACGAATGATCAGTTTTCCCCAAAAAATTGATCCTGAGGCCACCGGGCGCTCCCAGACTCCATTTGACCAAAGTCAACTCTTCAGCTCGAACGAGATTGAATGAATCTCCGAAGGGAGCTGAATACCCTTTCTAATGATCTGCCTCATGCATAATTCTTACCTACGGTACGGACGAACGATCCGTTTTACTCTGAGAGGTCACCGAGTGCTTCCGAGCCTCGGTTGACCAAGGTCACTTTCCAAACCGAGCGAAACTCTTTGGAATGTCTAAGTACATATCCTAACCTTTCCAATGGTCTACCCCGTGCGCGATTATGACTTACCATGCGAATGAACGATTTGTTTGCATCCGACGATCTCCCGTACAAAATACCGACATGCAATCTCGAGCCACATTTGACCTTAAGTGATCTCCCTAAACTGGGAGCGGTCTAAAGGACTATCGTAGGCCTCTGAAATAAATTTCTAACGGTATGCCCTGTGCACGATTCTGATCAACGGTTTGTACTCTATGGCCATTTTTTAGAAAACTCTGCACGGGACTGCCAATTAGCAGGTCCTGGACCCTGCCTATCGGCATGGTGTCAAAGGGGACCTGCTGATAGGCACCTTCTGGGTTAAGCCAATCAGACCCCCCTAACCTTATAAATAAGGGCCATGACCTCATTACTGAAGGATAGCACAAACCCATCAACATCAGTGATCTCAGCAACATTCTCTCGAAGTCAGCAAAGCTCCATCTGAGAAATCTCATTCAAGCCTAAACACCCATCCTTTTCACACCCAATTTGGAAAAAATTCTCCTCTCTCATCAAAATTCAAAGGAGTTCATCCAAGATCCAAGTTCAAGCTTCAGGAAAGGTCCAATTCTTTCTCCCTCTCTCTTAATTTCTTGTTTTATATAAGTTATCTTATATTCATAATCTAGTTTCATTCTAGCTCATACATATTAACTTCTACACTTTTATTAGTATATCACACATACTTTCTTTTTCATAAAAAAAACCCAACCCGTAAATTCCGAATGGAATTATCCACCACACTTTTTAGAAACACATTTTCTACACGCACACGCCTAATAAAATTCCATTCGAATCTATGGGATTAATCCCACCCCTATTCCTACATTCGAACTACGTGGACTTTGATGCCTCTATAGACTACGTAGGCATCTCAGATTAAAATTCGAGATTTGAGTCCAATTTTTCTAATTTTTCTAATTTCTCTTATTTTTCATAATCCTCAAAATGACTCATTATCATTATATATTTATATATATATAACATACTTGTTCGCGTCTCATCCCACACATATTATCGTTTCCCAATAACGATCAATATCGCGATGAATGCTTATATTATATCTTCTACATCTATTATTATTTTGGGAATATTCTTATGGATGACCTCGCCCTATTTTTTCCATGGTATGGGTCGAGCGATTCTAATCTCCATTATTTAAACACAAGCATACACTTCACGGGGATAAAAAGGAAAATATAAACATTTTCCCATGAGAGACAGAAAGGAGGGATGAGTGCCTAACACCTTCCCATTCCGTAACTTAGCCCCCGGACCTCCGATCTATCGGTTTTGCATGCATCAATTTTATCCTTGATGTCGTTCTCTTAAAAGTGGCAACATATTATTTTGCCTGTTTTAAGAAAAATAGGTTGGCGTCTCTATCTCTTTACATGCACCCCACACCGACGAAGACCGAAGCCCCCTTTTCGAAGAGAAGGGTGTGAAACCGCGATGCAGCCTCCATCCCGGGGAGGGGGGTCCCCTTTCTTCCCTTTCCCCGGAGCGAGCGTCGCGCCGATCGGGATGGCCACAATGGCGACTTCGCTGGGGACAATGTTTAAGAGGGCTAGACTCTATTTACATGGGTGTTTTATTTTTCTTGTATATTCCTCTATTCGCATGTTCCCCTTTATTATTCATGCTTATGATTCTATTCACACATTTGTAGAAGATTCTCCATGTACACTTCATACCACGTGCACCTAAGATCACGTATATCCACATATTTCACCCATCACTTATCCATGCATTGTCTACTATTGGTACTTTTACTTTGATCCCTATTTGTCATGATAAAGAAAGATACTCTCACAATAAGATACTAATAAGAGAATCATGCATGATTCACACGACATTACCAAAGAGCATTATTATTTACCAAATTTTGTCCAACCATTGGAGCGTCATTTCGTGTTGGCGCTAGTTCCGCAGGGCACAGTTAGCCTAAGTGATATGACTCTCACCTTCCATTAGCTAAGTACCTTCAACGTATATCGAATGGTTCCCCCACATCGTACCGCTTGACCTAAGTCATGACGGGAGGTATATCGTAGGGAACTCGTTCACGTACGTCGAGTATATTGAATTCTCTCTCACATATACCGTCCTCGCGAGGTATATAGTGAGGCAATTCACGTACACTCAGGTATATCAAATGGCTTGTCCACACGTACCGATTTTCCTTAAAAGTAAGATGTATATCGTGGAAGTCACGCTAAAGGACGGAACCCTTTCCGATTCACCCAACCAAAATGCATAATCGCATATAGGTGTCAAGACTAGGACACGGATGTTAGATTGTCAGTTTTGGCCCGAAACTCTGTCGAAATTCCTGGTAGGCCTGCTGCCCAAATTTTTACGCATTTTTTAAAACGGGACCCTGCCCCTGAGCCTGGTTACAAGTCCAACCCTAGATTTACATATATTGCAAACCCAACTTTTCTAGGCTCGGGTTTCGTCCGACATTTCATTTTGCATTTAGGAGAATTTAATACAAGTGGGAACCTAATAAACATAATAATCATGCTGAGACCCGTCTCTAGTCTTTTCCTCTCTCTTTTTCCTAAAAAGCATCCAAAAACGCTTTTCCTCTTTTATACAAAAAAAAATTCCTCCTTTTCTAAAAATAAAAGTTCCCTTTTTTTCTTTTCCAAAAAAATAAATTCCATTTTCTTCTCAGGTTGATTACATGCCATTGGCCTAGCTCCTTATTGGCTTTGGTCTTCAGTCGAACTACCCAAAAGTTCTATCAGTCCCTTTTCTTCCTTCCAGTCCGCGACTCACCCCGCCTTCCATGGAGAACACGGATCAAGTACCGAATTTACAGTGGGATTTGTTGACGGTTCTGGCTCAGCTCACTGCCAAAATTGATAACCTTCAAATCGAGGTTCATGAGATGCAAAGAAATCGGGTCCCTATCCCCAAAATTCCTGAGGTCATTTTCCCTCGCGCCATGGGTCTGATCGTACCCGAACCTCTCTGGGTTCCTCAATAATACCATCATGCTCCACGTGCTCCTCCTGCTAATGGGCCGTCGCTAACCCAGCTTCCTATGCCAAACCTTGCTCAGACTGGGGCTAATTTACCTATAACTCTTGATCCGAAAGAAGAAGAACTAAAAAAGGTCATGGAAGACCTCAAGATGCTAACCTAGAAATTTGACCAGGTCAGAATCTCTGGGAACTATATGGACTACACCCACATGTCTCCCTATCCTAAAGCTAGGTTACCAAAAAAATTTAAGATGCCCAATATCGAGAAGTTTGGAGGTAGTGGACCCCCGATCGTTCATATCCAAAGCTATCACCGAGCCATGAATCTCATATGAGCTTCTGAAGAAATAATGGCTCAGATGTTCTAGCAGACTTTGAAGGATAGCATCCTCCGTTGGTTCCTATCCCTTGAAGAATCCAGAATTCACAGTTGGGAAGATGTTGCCCATGAGTTTATATCTCAATACAATTACAATGAGGAGCTAGAGGTTACCCTCCGTGCCTTAGATCTACTTAAGCAGAATTTGGGGGAATCGGTCAACAACTTCATAGCAAGGTGGAGAGAAAAAGCAGCTAACATGACTAATCGGCCTTCCAAAGAAGAACAAGTCAGCATTGTGAACAAGAACTTTCCACCTTATATCTGGGAAACAATGGGAGGACATTATTATCCTCACTTACTAGCCCTCCGAGAAGCAACAACAAATAAGGTCTTGGCAAGATAGAAGTCCAACTGAAGAAAGTCTGTGGACAGTTTGCTCCTAGAAAATTTGAAAAGCCTGCTAGTACCTCAGTCTCTACCATCAATAATATCTCTCAGTTTGCCGCTTTATGGGCACCAAAAAGTCTCCCAAACCCAATCCGAAAAGAATATATCAAGCTCCATGCACCTTTTTCCAAAGGCTACCAGGCCCTCTTAAACTGAAACCTGATCAAACCCTTGGACCCTCGTCCATTACCAAATCTGCTTCCAAAGAATTTGAAACCTGATGCCCATTGTGACTATCACCAAACTTCTCGCCATATCACCGAATACTGTTTACATCTATGAAACACAATCCAAAGTCTGATTGACCGGGGTATCATCACCCCACCAGCTAATCCTAAATCAAACACTGCCCATAATCCACTCCTAAGTCACACAGATGCCATTTTCCTAGAAGAAGACTCAGAACTTGACCCATCTACCCAAATCATACCAAGTAAATCATCAATCATACCCATATACTCTCCTCAACCTCTTTAAATATGGCCATATTTCCTTTTACACCCTACCAACCTTGCCGATCAAACCTTATCACTCCTCACCAGAGCCTGCATCATTGTCCAAACTCGTTCTGGAGGTAAAGACATGGAATTATCAAAAGTGTTGAACCAACTCCTAGAGTTCGAGATGAAATTTCCCTCCCAGATGACCATTGACTGACAGAAATTTAATGGGGTGTTCTTAGAAGATCGAAAATGGGCCGGAGAGTCAGATAACTGGGTAGTGACAACCGATGAAGTCAGTCTAGATGACCTAGTCCAGATCATGTTATATTTGTTTCAACAGACTGGTGATATTTGTAGCGTATCCGAGCTTCTCGATGCTTTGAAATTACAAGGGTACCTGGTTCCCTCAGTCTTGCATTTTCCTACCAAATGGAAAGAATTATATGAAGAGGCCATGGAAGTTGCAGAGTTTATTGACTTTGCATGGAAATACAATATCATTTCCACCGGATGGGGATATAATTTTGAGGATTTAGATGAAGAGCCATATTAAAGAAAGACTAGTCTGATAGCTAACCTATGCAGAATGATATCATTCGAGGAGCTGCTAGGAGAGGTCAACTAGGTAGTTGAGCAACCCGACATCGATGAAGAAGCAGGATTTCTATTTTTTCCCTCTTTTGTGAACCACATAACCAGGTCAGGGAGACATTACTAGAATCTGAGCTTACAACCATCAGTAAGCAATAAAGGTAAAGGTGTTGAGAATATCCCTATGCCATAAATGACCCTTGAAGAAATCATGATCCTTGATCAACTAAAGAAAACTCAAGCCAATATCACTCTATAGGGACTTTTTATATCTTCCCAACTTCACCAAAATGCCCTAATCAAGCTACTCATATGACCCACAGTTCCTCCCTCAACCACACCAGAAGAATCAGTGAACCTAGTTGGATCCTTGACCTCTACTCGAATGTTCTCCTTTTTCCGAAGATGAAATCCCTAAGAATGGACACAACCACAATCATTCTCTCAATATATATGTTAAAATCATAGGGAAGACTGTTCCCCTCTCACTCATCGACAACAGATCAACTCTGAATGTTTTCCCGTTAAAAACCCTCAACTGTTTGGGACTGAAAGAGAGCGACCTTGATCAAACCTCTGCTATACATGCCAAAGACAACACCCGCTGAGAAGTGATGGGATCTATCAAGCTTGCAATAGGGGATGACCCTATAAATCCTGTTATTGAATTCTAAGTCATCAATTTCCCAGCCTATTTCAATCTGCTGCTTGGATAACCATTGCTCCATAACATCAAAGGTGTGTTTTCTTCCCTTTATCAGAAATTGAAGTTTTTTGACAATGCATAAGTTATCACCATCTTCGGAGACAGTGAAAACATCGAGAATGCAAGCACCAGTGGGGATAACTTCTAAGATAGGATTGTCCCGAATATGATCCTCATTGAAATGTCTGTGTAATCCAAATGTTCAATAATATGCACTTCATGTCCGGACTGGGTCTAGGGCAAAGGAAACAAGGGCTAATTGAACATATTGTGTTGAAGGAGGCCTTTCCTCCCTGTTGCTTGGGCTATGAACCATCAAAAGAAGAACTCAGATTGATCTGTCAGGCTCGACTGAAGAGAAAATTAGAATGCGTCAGAACTATCTCGAGAGATTCCCTAAATAGAAGATTCATCAAAGAAGGTGAAGATTTCCCCTTCTGTGGCTTCCCTGGACCTTGGTATGACCCTATAGACAAAATAATGAAACCAGGAAAGGAGATATTTTTCTAAGACATCTACTTATGTGTCGAATGTTCCCAATACTGTGTGCAGCCACTCACTGAGGAGACCATAGCTCATACCGGGGATTCTGGCGATTCTGAAGACTCTTTTAACTTGCAGATATTGGGATGACATTATTTATGATCCACTCCGGGACTACATCATTCGACCTGTCCTACCCCATCCAAGATGCTGATACATTTCTTCTCAACTGGTATGCTGCACCTATGCCACCTACTAATATCCAACCTAACCCTGATGTTTATCCTTTTTCCCCTTTAGTTGTTTCCTCTTACTTTGATGTAATGAAGACCTCCTTTGATGAGGTTCTCAATGTTGTTTTTCCTATCAATGAAATAAAATAAGTTTTTGAGTATCTTGTTGTGCCTTACATTAATTGTCTTAATTTTGATCAAACTCTTGATGATGATTATTTTGCAAATGAATAATTCTTAATAGATTTAAATAAGGTTAATAACAAGCAACATAATCAAGTTAATGAAGATGAAACTGTTGTTATTAATCTCGGTTCTAATAGCCAGATGCAGGAGATTAAGATAGGGGATACCCTTAATGAGCATGAGCACATGCAACTCGAAGAGATACTGAAGGAATTCGTGGATGTCTTCTCATGGTACTATGATGATATACCCATAATTGACCCTAAAATAGGACAATAAAATATTCCAACACTCCCGAAATGTAAACCAGTCAAACAGAAGCTGCAAAAGCTCCGCATCGAATGGTCACTCAAATTAAAAAGAAGAAGGAGTCAAGCAAATAAACGTGGTCTTCATTCATGTAATTGAATATCCCACATGGCTAGCATATATCGTACCCATACCGAAATCAAGAATAAAGGTTCGCATGTGTGTCAACTATCGAGACTTGAACAAGGCCTCTCCGAAGGATGATTACCCTCTACCCAACATCGATATGATTGTGGACAACACAGCCAGTCATGCTCTCAAGTCGTTAGTTAATGGATTTACCGAATATAACCAGATCAAGATTCACCCTGATCATCAAGAGAAAACCACATTCATCACCCCTTGGGGAACCTTTTGCTATATTATTATGCCATATAGTCTAAAAAAAGCAGGGCCTACCTACCAAATGGCGACCATAACCATTCTGTATGATCTGATACACAAGGAAGTCGTGGTCTATGTAGATGGCATGATTATTAAGTCCAAGACTAGAGAAGGTCATGTTCCCGCTCTCCGAAAATTGTTTGAATGACTGTAAAAATATCAAATGTGGCTTAACCCACAGAAATGTGTCTTCGGCATTACCAAAGGGAAACTCTTAGGATTTATGGTTAGTGAGAAGGGGATAGAAGCATATCCTGCCAAGCTGAAAGCCATACCTGAGATGCCACCTCCCCGAACGTAGAAAGATGTCCGAGGATTCCTTGGTAAATTACAATACATGACCATTCATCAGCCAATTGACTTCCATCTGTGAACCCATCCTCGAACTCCTCCGCAAAGATTCAATCAAGGTCTAGAACAAAGCTTGCCAAGAAGCCTTTGATCGAATTAAGCAATACCTAATGATAATAACCTAAAAGTGTATAATTTATACCCCAAATAGATGCATTTTAGTCGCTCGTTTTTAATAAAAATGGCATTATATTTGTATTCATTTATTTCTCAAGTCAATACGCATTCGTGGTATCAAATGCGCTAAATCCAGTCAATTGCGACACAATAGCGGCCAAAAGCATTAAACAAATAAATTCAAAGTGATCGTGAAGTCAGAAGTCCCGTTGAATTTTCCCAGAAGAGTTACGATGTCTCGAACCTTGTCCCGAACCAAATCTAAGCCTAGACCGAGCCCGGTGTGTGTTAAGTTTGTGACTTTTTAAATTTTCTTAGATTTTTATTTTGAGTCATTTTATTTTTAGGATTTATTTTAGGTTTATTTAGAATTTTCTAGGATTTATTTTCTATTCTTATATTTATTTATTCTGATTTTGATTTTCATTAGTTTATAATCTCTATTTTATTTTATTATTTTTTTAGGATTAGTTTCCAGGAATCTATTTAATTTTTCTTTAGTTTTTAGTTTTATTTTATTTAGTTAGGATTTTTATTTTTTAGTTTTTATAGAGTTTTTTTATTATTATTTCTTTTTATTTTGTAGTCTCTTAGTAATAGATTAAAAATTTATTTTTAGATTTTATTTTTTTATTTTTTATTCTAGTTTTATTTTTTTAGGTAGTGTTATTCTATTTATGGGTCCAAATTAAACACACACGAGACACTCACTTACACCCATATTTTGCCTACACGCACCTAAACTCAAATCCTCCACCTTCTCTCTCCTCACACTCACCTTACAACCATACACACCAACACACCATAACCTATCCCCATCATCTTCAACCTCCATCTACACCACACTCTATCTCCTCCATTAAAAATACCCGCACCCCATTAACAAACCCATCACTCAAACTCAATTCTTAACTCATCTATACAAACCTCCATACCAACCCCATTTTGGCAACCCAATGCTCAATCCCTAACCCGGAACCCACTTCCAACCACTTGCAGAAACCCAAATCTTCTCGAACCTCCAACTCGCCCAAACCCATGGCATAACCGAGGCTTCCCAAATCCTCTCTAACCATACCCATCAAATCGGCGAAACAAGCCCCTACCCGGAATCACAGCCCAAACCCGCGACCACCTGCCATGGCTCCGATCAAAAGAACGATTTTGAAAAAAAATAAAAAATTGGACCTGGCAGCAACCCGAACATGTCCGACCACCTTGCCCAAACCCGAACCAACCCGGATCAATACAAACCCGTTGTCCCTTAACCCCTTCCATTGCTAAACCCACCTGTCAAATATCTCTCCTAAAGAATAGGAACAACTTTTCTTATCTCAAATATTAAAAAAAAAAAAACAACGTGCAAAGTGAATTTTGACTTAGCCAAATACCATAAATCTTACCCTTCAACCCAAAAATCATGGCTTATAAAGGGATAAGGGAATCTCATGAAATGGGTACACTCAGATCAGAAGAAAAAAGAGACGCATAGAGAGAGAGAGAGAGAGAGAGAGAGAGAGCAACTATGTATATTATGTATAACTTTGGGTCATGAAAAAAATTCACAAAAATACAAAAAAAAAATTAGTTTAGCTTTAGAATAATTTTTAGGTTTAGTTTTTAGTTTTCTTTTTGTAATCAAGTGCTCAAAATTGTGAAGAAGTTGGACGCATTTCAAGGCGCTTTTCAAGACAATTTGTGGAAAAAAATACGTATTGTATTTCTTCATTCTCTTTTCTATTTATTTCCTTCTCAACTTATTATTTATTGTTGTTTATGCTAACATGAGAATGTTTGGCTAAACACCCCTTCAAGGGGTGGGATGCACTGTGAATGATGTTAATTTAACTAATTCGTTTCTTTATTTTTATATTTCTAGGTAAATTAATTTTAACTATCACCAATTAATTTATGTTACGAGAGTTAGTAAATTAATTGAACAAATTAATGTTTGAATTTAGGAATCTAACTAGAGATATATTTTTTCAAAATTTGAATATTAATTTGGTATTGAAATTTGAGGATTGCTATTGTTATCGTTAAATTGATCCTAGCGGGTAATTTTCTAAAAATAGTATAAGTTCTAATTTTTCATTGTGTGCCATTTTAAAATTAATTTTCTAAAAAGATATTATTAAATTTATAATTATAACGAGAGTTAGATTATCGATTTAATATTATCTCGAAATATTTAAATTAATAAATTGATAAATTAAAATAATTGATTATGCGGTGTAATCCCATCTCTTGACCTTCTCACATTATTTCACACTCGGTTGCACATTTTTTTTTTATTATTTAGTCATTTCGTAATTTTAGCATTAGGTAATTTTTCCCCTGAAATTTTTTAAATAAAAAAAATAAAAAATTGAATTGCACATTTTCACATTAATTGTTTCACCCTGAAAGTTGGATTGATACCCCTACTTACCGCAATACTAGTTATTTTTAGACAAGTTTTGTGGGTACTCAAGGGAATTTTGAGATTGGCTTTTGAAGACAACGACCGAACACGCAGAAAGATACTTATCAAATGGCATCATTGACGCTTTCTTGGCGTAGAAGAAATTGAAGACTTGTAATTTTTCTTTCTTTTTAGTTGTAGTTATTCCTTCTCCCTCCTCCTTAGACGGGTTGTATAGGATTTTTGAAGATTTTGTATTAATTTGGGGTGCATTTTGACACCTGATTATTTTATAATAATTATTCCAAAAAAAAAGCAAAAAGAAAAATCGGACAAGGTAGAGATAGGGCGTCCAAAGGCGAGGATTTTTTAAGCCTCTCTACTTTGGGTCGGTAGGACCCCCGGGACGACTGAGATAGGCGAAATCTCCCCCCGGTCGACTCAATTCGATCTTTATCCCACGTGTGTAAAAATCACGGGAGGTACATTTCTTTATCCCTCGCGAATCTCTTGCAAGAGAGTTCAATTTAGTGTGATTATTTGCTCCTATGTGCTTTTAATTTCTGCATCGCACTTAAATTGAATGATTTGATGAATTAATTTACCTAATACATGGACCCGATCATTGAAACGAGAAGGGATATCATCACCCGACTCACTCACTTATCCATTGTGTGCTACCCTAGTTGTCATTAAATTTAAAATCAATCCACTAGCTAGCCCCATAGGCACACATTTTTGCAAGAGGCGATCATAAAGATAAATTCTTTGATTTTTTTCACCCGCAAACTTAATTAAAATTTGACTACCCCTTTCACTAATTTTGAAGATAATAATTGGTTGTGTGCTCGTTAGGACTTTTTTCTTGACTCGTGTGTGTCCAATTCCATTCTTTAGGTAGTGTATTATAGTTCGTTCGTCCAAATCAAGCATCCATATTATCCCCTTTTTCGAAAAATATTTTCTTTTTTTTAAATATTTCGAAAACTCACAATCAAATTTTTTTTCCCTTTTTTTTCAAAATACCAAAAAGATTTTCCTTTTCTTATTTTCAAAAATCACAAAAATATTTTATTTTCTTTTGAAAAATATTTAAAAAACCCAAAAAATATTTCTGTCCTCATGGCCGAAGAACGTCCTTTACGGGAGTACTTTGGCCATGTTCCATTATTTGATGTTAAGCCCGATTCGAACCTCTATTCATTAATTCATGGATTTAGCTCTCACACACCCACTGTTGATACTCATATGTCGTCCACGCACAGAGCTCATCTTTCACCGCCTACGTTGACGCGTGTCCACCCACCTCATGCTTCGTCGTGCACACACTGCTTTCTTGTTGATCACTTGTCCCATGAGTGTCCATTTATATTCTCTCCATCCGAACCCACCATGGAACGTGTGTCTCCATGTGACACTATTTCGGAACCACCCTCGACATATTTTCACGACATATCTAATGCCGAAAGGTGTGAGTACCCTCGCTATTCATGGCGTCCTGATCAACCTTCCATGCAATATGAATCCCAACACCATGTTGTGTATCCTTATGGTTTCCAATGGTCGTCTTAGCCACCTCGTACACCTCATATCTCTCAGTCCCCTTACTATGCTCCTTGGGTTGATCAACCTTTTGTCTCTCACGGATATGATTCTCCCACGTATGACCAAGTTGAGCCCATTACCCACACTTCATATAACTATTCTCCACATCCTAGAGTTTCTAGCGAGTTGTGTCCACCTCACCAACCACCGCCACCTACTGATATCTTCCCACCACCTTGCACATCTGCTCTCGAGAGCCTCTAACAAAAGTTCACGCACACTCTTCAATCTCAAAATGAAGTCCTTTAATGACTTCAACATAGGTTCACTATATTTGAGTGTGTGAATGAGTCGAATTTCACCCTAAGTCAACCCATTATTGCCCCCGCTTTGGACGATGATGTGTCGTCCTGTGCCACTGATTTTGAGTGTGACCAACCCTATTGTCCTGAGAATCTCAAAGTTGAGACCACCATGTGGTTCGGGCCCCAAGTTGACAATTGTTTTGATGTATCCATTGAATGGGAGACTGAACCCACACCGCCCTATCCTTTCGAACCCACTGTTGAGGTTTTCCTTTCCCCTTCCATAGAATCCTTATTTATGCCTAAGCCTACACCTATTGAGCCAACTGCGTGTGTTCCCGAGGAACCACTTCATCCTGGGTTAGCTCCGACTACGAGTGCTCACCATTTCTTGATATTGAATCCGAGATGGTTTCTATCGCCCTAGATATGGATCCTATCCCACCTTGCTTGTCTCCCGTTGAGTCAGATATTAATCTTGATTCATATATCTTGGATTTGGATGCCTCGTCATATTTTTCCACCACCTTGGATGGTGACTTTCGGGTGGCTAAGTTGATCACTCCCTTAATCACTTTCACACCTCCTCTTACGATTGCCCTTAAGGATCACTCTGAGCCTTATGAGGAGTGTGTTTCTTCTACTCGTGAGTTAGATCATCTTCCCCCACCCTTTATCCCGCCCGACCCACATACTGTCCCTACCACCCCATCACTTGGTTTGGACCTTATTATTGCAACTCACATGTTCACATCTACGCATTTAGGTCCTCACCTCCACCCTAATGCTCCATGATCCAATTTGTGCACTTTTTATCGACCCCACAATCCATGTGAGTATGCATGTGTGACAACCCACCATCCGAAATAGGGGGTGGCCAGCCCGATACTCCAAAATAACAGAATCATGGATGGAATCATTCTCAGCATCACAACAAAAGAAGAAGTATACGGGATAACCACTCCTTATTTCGGGAAAAAATGGGTTGCCAAAAATTTTGATTTTTAAAGTTAATAAAAGAAGACAACTTAACAACCCAATAAAAGAAGAAAGTGGAAATCCAGATTAAATTATATTATATACCCACAAATGTACAATAAGGGACCGAATATGCTGTCGGCCACAGACTCATACAATAAAATTAAACAAATTCATTAATTACATAATACATTACATTAATCAAGTACAAAAGCTTGGGACTCTCGCCTGAGTAAAATACCCGATCTTAACTAGAGTGCAAAGATGATGGCGTCTATTTTAAAATATCCCATAATACCCGCAACGCATCACGGCTCGCCAAAGACACCGGGATCGGAATTCAAATCAGGCATCCTTGTGGCGGAGTACCTGAACGGAAACAAGATGCATACACAATAAGAAATATGAACGGGTCAGGGACCGGTTCTATATGATTACCAGATGAATAAAGAGTATGACAGTTATGAATAAAATCATGCTAGGAAAAATAAAATCTATCTAGAAAGTTCTAAAACATAAACTAAGACAATGAAGAAAAATCATGAGTAATTTAATAAAGCAGGAGAAAAAGAAAGATTAACATAATTAAAACTTCCATCAAATACACCGATTCATTTCATAGTTTATTCCTTATCAGGAAATTATAACTGTAATTATAAGCTCTTTGTGGGTTTTATCTCAATTTTAAGCTCTTTTTGGCTTTTATTTCAATTACATGCCCATCCTGGCATTACCATTACTTAGAAGGAATATAATCAACACTAAATGCTATTTGTGGCATTGTACTGTGCTCTTTGTGGCACTTCTTTATGCTCTTTATGGCATATCACAAACATCAAGTCCCACTTGATTATGAACTGTTATATTTATATACATATAACGAATTCTAAGACCGCCCCTCCGAGTTTCCCCACTGGGCGCACCCCTAAATGACCATCATCTTCTAGGGCCTATCTATACAAGACAACCTGGGCACCTAACGCAATACGTCGGGAAGCGTCCATGTGCCTGCGAGGTAGTCAAGACCACACCCGGAATCTCCTACCCATCGTAGAAAATATATATCAACAAACGTTCACATGGCCTAGGACTATATCCACCCTGCATTCATTAGTCAGGGGGCTTCACCTCAACGTGTGAACTTCCCTTATGATGTCATTTAGAGAGGTGTGTTTAACCAAATCTTCGTTTATCATATTAATGATTAAGTAAATTATCATTTACTATCATTATTTCCATTTCCAATTTACCATTTCCAATTCCATTTACATTTTAGCAAATGTATGTTTCATTCTAAATTCCATTTACATTTTATCAAATGTATATATATCATTTTTCGAAACCCTATTCGTTTGCATCTTAGCAAATGCTTGTTTCATTTTATTTGAAACCATATTCATTTACATTTAGTAACTACTTCATCCTTTTAAATCCGGAGCCATACGTAATTTATATCAATATTTTAACCTCGATGAATAAATAAGCTTTCAATTTATTCTCCCAATATTCGTTGATAGGTCTTATAAACCATCAGGACTAACAGCTCAATTAAGCTTCTAAAGTCTCCCAAACATAATAGTACATCTCCTAGTTTTCTAATAATCAACTAGAAGAAAAAGTGCCCTAACATCAATAGGCATAACCCCGGAAAAACCCCATACAAACCAATTCTACTCTAGGGTAGCTTCCCAACTCATCTATAACTCTAGGACTCTAAGTTTACTTCATTCAAGAAGGTTCCTAGGTCCTAACCCTAAAGAAAAAGGGTCAAAATTGATTTATAAAAACAACTCAAAAATAGCAGGAAAACGAATCGATTCGCCCAAAAAGCGAATTGTTTCGGACCACAAAACCAACATTCTGCAATTAACCGAATTGATTCGGCCTTAACCCGAATTGATTCGAGTTATGCAGACCTGGAAGCTACCCTTTAACGAATCGATTCGCCCAAGGGCCGAATCGATTCGGTCCTGCGATTTTGACAAAAATGGCGACAAAGGGTTATGAACCCTAATTTCTCCAAACCCAAAATCTCTTCTGTTTTTTCACACAACCAATAATATTTATCCACCCAAACTCATCCTACATGATCATTAACCACTACCACCCAAAGTTTTATCATCAAAACTAAGATTAGGGCTTAAATCCCATAATTTCCACATTTAAACCATAAATGTAAATACACGACTATCACACAATTTATACATCTTAAATCACATATTATCAAGTAGAAAACTTGCCTTAGGGTTGATATCTCAGATTTATTTGGAGAAGAAGCAATCCCAAATCCTCCATCTTCAAATCTCTGAAGCCCTTATACCTTTGTCTCACTTGAGTCTATACTGTATAAGTGCTCATCTAGTTTGGAATTTGTGACAAAATTGAGCCCAACCTAGAATCCAAAGAGCCTCAGAAGTTGCATTGCCTATTCTTCTCTCCATCTTGTAATGATCAAGACTATTGCCAACACTCACACACTTAGAAATCGTTGCATACATGTCATATTGCATTATTATGTGTGTACTTGTGTTGAGTGTGTTTAAATCCCTACTTATGGTTTTTAATAATTTTTTTAGGATTTTTAAACATTTTTTAAAACATTTTTTATTAATAAAAACTTGTTTAAAAAGTTCTGGGGTCATTCTCTAAATATTAGTTGTTGTATTTTATGGCCTAATGTTACATTGGGTAGAAACCAAAAGAGCTAGAGACTTCAGGGTTCATTTTGTAATTACTTTGGACGCGCGTTTTACATCCCTTCATTTGCCAACACATGTTGCCCTCTGATTGGATACAATTGTGTTTCTTTTCTGAGACATTAATCGCGTCTGTTTTGAGCCCTTGGATCATTTCTTATCAATGGTCTACATGCTGCCTTGATGAATCCCAGTGTAATCCTTTAAGCCAATCAACGCTCGTTTAACCACCTCCTTGTATGAGCCATTGGATTCAAGTCAAATTATATTGACTCGATCTCAGCCCTTGGTTTGAATCAGAAATCTCAAACCTTCTCCACTCGCTATAAAAAGAGGCCTTCCCTAAGACTTCGAAGAGTTTTGCCATTTTTGCATTCTTCTGAGTTTAGAGAGAGAAGAGAGAGAAGTGAGAGAAGAGAGAAACCAGAGAGAGAAAAAGTTAGAAACCCTAACTTCGTCCAAATCCTCTTCATAGCCTAACCCAAACACCATAACCAAAAACACCATCCTGAGTGTTTCTCGAGTGTTTGAGAGTTTAAGTTGAGTTATTCTGGTTGCTGTAACCTTGTGTTCTTGAGATCTTGTTTCCAACTTAGACTTGTACTCAGATTTAGTTTCTGTTTCAATAGAAATCTCAGATCTAGAGTGTTTCATGTTACATTACACTTAGTTTCATTTTATTTCTCATCTTGAGAAATATATTGTTGATTTCTTTTACTTAAAATGTTTTTCTTACTTTGAGATCAATAATAAATGTTTTCTATTTCTTGTTCTTGTAAAACTAAACCTTGGCCTAGTTGGAATCTCACTTGGAGGTTTTCAATCTCGAAAATCTTTTCAAAATTGAGATTGATTAAGATCTTGACTGATTTCGAAGCAAGATATCCGTGGATTCTAGGATAGATTAAAAGGTAAAAAAGGTTCCAAGTTTTGTAAGAAAGAAAGAAAAGAAAATATCACAGCATATAGTGTAACTATAATTTGTTAGGAATGTTTGTACTTAATAAGTGTGCGTGTGTGCATGCATGTGTTAGAGAGCACCTCCACAAACACTTTCAGCCTACAACACGTAAAGTGTTGGTAATAAGATCTTGTGAACATAAGTCGACGTAAAGTGCTGGAACAAATAAGGAGTTGACAAACTGAGAGAACTACATCTACAAGCAGAACTGCAGAAAAGTTATAAGGACTCCAGAGGGTACATTCCTAAACTTATATAGGTCTGGATTGTTTGCATGTTAGTTAAATAGCTTGTAACTTATAAATTTGTTTTAGTGGATTTTTCTTTTTACTCCGTAAAGGGAGTTGTGGATGTTTCCTCAATTGGTGAGGTTTTATCACGTAAAAAATTGTGAACATAATCTTTTTACATCTCCTCACCTCTGTCTTGGTTGTGCTGTGTTTAAAAACTTGTTTAAATTTTCTTTTAAACTTATTGCTCAAATCTTGAATAGATCTCGTACATACTGTTTTGTTAAACACATCTTGTGTTCAAATATTTTGATTTAAGAAAAGAGTTTCTTCAAAAAACAACTCGGAGTTACTTAAATAGTTTATTTTCATAAACGGCTTTAGTAACGACTTTTTCAATTGGTATCAGAGCTTGGTTAAACTTCTTTTAAAAGATCCTGTGTTTCTGAAATTGTTTTCTGAAAATTAAATATGGACGAGAAAAATGAAAGATTTGGTAACTTGACCAGACCTCCAATCTTTTATGGAGCCAATTTTGCTTACTGGAAAGTAAGGATGATTTCTTTCATTCAAGGAACTCTGGGAGATGATGTCTGGGATATTGTTGAAAATGGTTACACTTTTCCTACTAAACTAGCCAACGAAGGAAGTAATGAGAGGGTTAAGAAAGCTTTAAGTGAGTTCACTCAAGAAGAGAAACAAGTTTCTCGAAATAATAACAAAGGAAAGAATGCCATATTTATATCTATAAATGAACATGAGTTCAAAAGAATCTCATCCTGTACCACTTCTAAGGAAGCTTGGGACACCCTGGTTACTGCTCATGAAGGAGACACTAAAGTTAAGGATGCTAAAACCCAAATGCTTATCTAGCAGTATAACTCCTTAATTATGTCTGAGACTGAATCATTTGATGACTTCTATATGAACCTGACTGATATCGTGACCAAACTGCATGCTAATGGGATAACCTATGATAGATAAGAAATTGTCTCTAAAATTCTGAGATCATTACCACAGAAGTTTGATAATAAAAGATATGATATTGAGGAAATGTGTGATGTTAATCTCACTCCTGAACTACTCAGTAGTAAATTAAGAACTGTGGAAATGGAACTGGAATTTAAGAAACAGTTGACTCAATCCCATAGGAAACAGACTAATTCCAATCTAAGCTTTGCTTCTAAATTGATTAAGCCTGAGTTTAATACTTCCAATGATGAATCTGATGAGGATTGCAATATAGAGAGTTTGGAAAATCAGATTGCCTTAATGTCAAAACAGTTTAAGAAAATCATTAAGTTTAAAAACAAAGTGGCAAATAAACAAGGCAAATCAAATTATCCAATTTCCTCAAGCCACAGACCTCATGAGAAAAATCATGACAAAAATCATAAGGACTCTCATGTCAGACCTAATAGACACCTTAAGAAGACTGAATGCTATAGATGTGGTAAACTAGGACACATTGCTCAAGACTGTAGAGTTAACTTGAACACTCAAAACAAACATAATAGGGCTAATATTTGCAAAACCTGGGATGATTCAAGTGACTCTAAAAATGAGGAACCTGAGTCATCAGAGGTTTTTGATCCTTGTATGTCTTTCTTTGCAAAGATTATTTATAATGATGACATGCCTATGTTTGTTAATGAGGATGAACCAATTAGTTCTATGACTGATACTTCCAATGTGGTTATTACTGGTTTAGATGCTTTGATTACTGAAAATATTGCATGTACTACCTCGGGGTGTGTGAGTCAAAGGGAATGCGATAATGACGATGTCAATGGGTGTGTGAGTTCTAAGAATGAAGCCTTAGGGGTCACTTCACACACTGCACTTAGTGACTCGGACAATGAAGACCTTCCAAACATTCACACACTTTACACTAAGACTCTCAAGAAAAGCGCTAGACTAGAAAGAATTGTGAAAGATCTTACCAAAAAGCTGGAAGATCTAAGCCTAATGGTGAAATAGAATGCTGAAGAGTATACGACCCAATGTTTAACTCATGAAAATGAAATTAAAGTTTTTGATGAAAAACTGAAAATTTTGACTGAAACTAATGAAATTCTGGAGAAAAAGTACAAATGGACATTATTAGAATTGGAACAAACCAAAGAAAAGACAGCAACTGTTTTCAAAAAATTTACTAAATTTGAAAATAATTCTAAGTGTTTTGATGATTTTGTTGCTGAATCTAAAACCAGTTCTGATGATCGAACTGGTATAGGGTTTTGCCCCAATTTGATGGCACAAATAAAATCTTTTGAACCTATCAAATTTGTGTCAGGATGCAAAAGACCTGTTGAAACATGCCCAGACTTTCATTCATTAAAAACTGAGTTTGATTCAAAACATAAAAGTACTAACATTGGGGAATCAAGTTGCTCTAAGCTTGAAAGTTCACCTAAGGCTAAATACGTCTACCCCTTTATCAGAAAGTGTGATCCTACATTCAAACCTGTGCTACCTAGGAACAAAGTTCAGCCTCAAAACTTTTCAAAACCTTTGTTTAGAGACTTTCCTAAGGAGACCCCCATCCTGAGCAACCTTTATTGCTCTTACTGTGACATCTACGGACACTCTTTTGACGGGTGCTATGCTAGGAGACTGATTAAACCTATCTATAAACCTCATGCCTACCAGAAATTTAACTATTCTAGGAGGAGTCAAAACAATTACATACTTCCTAGACAGCCAGATAAAAACTCTAACTATAGAAAGAGGAAGACCAAACCTAAAAGAACATTTACAAGAAGGAATCCTAATCACTTTCCTAAACCAAATGCTCAAATCTTTCACAAAATTCAAAATCATGCATAAAATATTTTTCAGCAAAAATCTCATGCTCGCAAATTTTATCAATTAAGAGCTAATAAGCGGAAGATGAGAACTAGAGCAATTTGGGTTAGAAAAGATGATCTATTACCTCAGATGAAGTGTAATATTATTATTACTGCTTTAAAAGCTGAACACACTTCATCTGGTTGGTACTTAGACTCTGGATGTTCTAAGCACATGACTGGAGATGAATCTAAACTTTTAAACAAAACCAGATTTGCTGGTGGTAAAGTTGTTTTTGGTGATGGAGTTTCATCTCAAATCATAGGCAAAGGAACTCTCAAAGAAGAAGGACTTCCTATTCTTGAAAATGTCCTCTTAGTTAAAGGTCTAAAGGCTAATTTACTTAGTATTTCGCAATTTTGTAACTCAGACCATACTGTTACCTTTTCAAAGAACAATTGCAAAATTTTAAATGAAAAAGGTGAATGCATAATTACTGGATTCAGAACTCCTGACAATTGTTACACTGTCAAGAATAATTCTGAAACTTGTAATGTTACCAGAATAGATGACAACGAGATATGGCATAACATAATGGCTCACATAAATTATGATAATCTTAGTAAATTGTCTACTCATGACATAGTTAGAGGAATTCCAAAAATTAAATCCATTCATAATATTGTCTGTGGTTCCTGTCAAGAAGGTAAAATTGTTAAGGCACCTCATAAGAAAGTTAAAGATATCCTCACCTCTAATACTTTAGAACTCATCCATATGGACCTAATGGGTCCCTCCCAAACTGTTAGCCTTTATGGACACAGTTATATCTTAGTTATGGTTGATGACTTCACAAGATTTACTTGGGTAGCCTTTTTAAAGCAAAAATCTGACACTTTTCAAACCTTCCTAAAAATTCTTCTTAGGATTGAAAATGAAAAGGACACTCAAGTAAAAAGAATTCGTAGTGATAGAGGTGGTGAATTCAAAGATACTGGTATTGTAGAATACTGTGACTATAATGGTTACAAACACGAGTTCAGTGCTCCTAAAACTCCTCAACAAAATGGAATCGCTGAGAGGAAGAATCGTACCCTACAAGAGATGGCACGTGTCATGTTACATGCCAAGAATTTACCTAAATATTTTTGGGTAGAATCTATTCGTACTGTGTGTCATATTATTAATAGGGTATATCTTAGAAGGAATTCCAAACAAACCCCTTATGAACTTTGGTACAATAAAAAGCCTAACCTCAAGTATCTTAGAACCTTTGGCAGTACCTGCTATGTATGCAAAGATAGGGAACACTTATCCAAATTTGAGAGCAGGGGAGATAAAGCCATATTTCTAGGATACTCGCCTAACAGTAGAGCTTATCGAGTGTATAATCTTCGCACTAAAACCTTAATGGAATCCATAAATGTAATTGTTAGTGACACTACCGTAGAAATCAAGACTAGTGAATTAACTATCAAAGAAGAGTCTTCAAATATTTTAGAAAATGACTCTTCTGAAGTGGATAATTCATTACCTATTGAGACACTTGAAGTACCTAACTGGGTTTCTAAAGATCATCCCATAAACAACGTAGTTGGCAACCCCAGTGAGCCAGTGCGTACAAGATCCTAACTTAGAAACTATGCACATTATGCATGTTTTGTTTCCCTTGTGGAACCAAAGAATGTAAATGAGGAATTGAATGACTCTCACTGAATTTCTGCTATGCAGGAAGAACTTTTACAATTCGTCATTCATGATGTATGGTATCTTGTTCCACGTCCTGATCACAAAAAGGTTGTTGGTACTCGTTGGATCTTTAAAAATAAAACTGATGAAAATGGGATAATAATTAGAAATAAAGCTAGATTAGTTGCTTAAGGGTACTCTCAAATAGAAGGAATTGATTTTAATGAGACCTTTGCTCCCGTCACTCGATTAGAATCAGTTCGATTGCTTTTTGCTATAGCTTGTCACATGCATTTTACGTTATATCAAATGGATGTCAAATCTGCTTTCCTTAATGGAATACTGGCTGAGGAAACCTATGTAGAACAACCTAAAGGGTTCATTGACCCTAAACATCCAAATCACGTATTTCGTCTGAAAAAGGCTTTATATGGCCTTAAACAAGCTCCTAGAGCTTGGTATGAGCGTCTTTCCAGTTTTCTTTTGGACAAAGGTTTCAAAAGAGGTGGGAACGACCAAACCTTATTTGTCAAACATTTTGACAAACACATTACTATCGCTCAAGTTTAGGTAGACGATATTATTTTTGGATCAACTTCTACCTCAGAAGTAAAATCCTTTTCTGAAATTATGAGTAAGGAATTTCAGATGTCCCTTATCGGGGAGTTACAGTTCTTCCTAGGTCTCCAAGTCAAACAAAGTCCAGAAGGATTATTTGTTTCGCAATCTAAGTACGCTTTAGAGATAGTTAAGAAATTTGGCCTCGAGAGTGCTAAAAATGCTAAAACACCTATGAGTACTACGGTAAAATTGTCAAAAGATGAAAATGGAAAATCTGTAGATCCCACTCTATATCGTAGTATGATTGGCACATTACTCTATCTTACTGCCTCACGTCCTGACATCATGTATGCTGTGTGTGTTTGTGCTCGTTATCAAAACAACCCCAAAAGAGAGCCATTTGAATTCTGTTAAACGTATAATTAAATATGTGAAAGGCACTCTGAACTTAGGAATTTGGTACACGAATGACACTCCAAGCACTATTATTGGGTACACTGATGCTGATTGGGCTGGGTGTACTGATGATAGTAAAAGCACTTCAGGCGCATGTTATTATATTGGAAATAACTTGGTTGGATGGATTAGTAAAAAACAAA
Organism: Sambucus nigra; assembly: GCA_949130495.1. Lineage (NCBI taxonomy): Eukaryota > Viridiplantae > Streptophyta > Magnoliopsida > Dipsacales > Adoxaceae > Sambucus > Sambucus nigra. Next base: position 387,107,099 of record OX422209.1, on the reverse strand, counting down.
ACTGCACATCTCTCTCGACCGCTGAATCTGAATACATAGCCGCTAGTAGCTGTTGTGCCCAATTATTGTGGCTTAAACAAATGCTAAGTGATTATGGTATTCAAGAAAACCAATTACGTCTCTATTGTGATAATCAAAGTGCGATTAATATTTCTAAAAACCCTGTTCAACACTCACGAACAAAGCATATTAAAATAAGACATCATTTTATTCGTGAATTGGTTGAATCCAAGGAATTAGAAATCAATTACCTTCCTACTGATCTACAACTTGCAGATATGTTTACCAAACCGCTAGATTTTAATAGATTCATTTCATTACGAAAATCTATTGGTATGGTATGTACTGATTAATACCTTTGCTAATTGTCCAAGTGTTTCCCTTTGTCCATTTGAGACAAAATGGGGGAGAAATTTGAGTCTATTACTCTACTGCATATACTAAAAAATGCTTGATCTTAGTAATTCTTTGCAGGTATTCCTTTTGTACAGTCATTCTCAACTGATGTAATAGGATGTTCAAATTGTAAATAGTTAAGTTATGTACTTTTTGATTTCTAGGATTTGGGTTGATAGAATTTTGATAGGACTAAGTTTTTTTAATTTTTTGTTGCCCTACGAGTCCTAGATGACTCAAAGGAGATTTTGTCTCATATTTCCAAAGGGGGAGATTGAAGCCCTTATACCTTTGTCTCACTTGAGTCTATACTGTATAAGTGCTCATCTAGTTTGGAAATTGTGACAAAATTGAGTCCAACCTAGAATCCAAAGAGCCTTAGAAGTTGCATTGCCTATTCTTCTCTCCATCTTGTAATGATCAAGACTATTGCCAACACTCACACACTTAGAAATCATTGCATACATGTCATATTGCATTATTATGTGTGTACTTGTGTTGAGTGTGTTTAAATCCCTAATTATGGTTTTTAATAATTTTTTTTGGGATTTTTAAAAAAAATTTAAAACATTTTAATATTAATTAAAACTTGTTTTAAAATTTCTGGGGTCATTCTCTAAATATTAGTTGTTGTATTTTATGGCCTAATGTTACATTGGGTAGAAACCAAAAGCGCCAGAGACTTCAGGGTTCATTTTGTAATTACTTTGGACGCGCGTTTTACATCCCTTCATTTGCCAACACATGTTGCCCTCTGATTGGGTACAATTGTATTTCTTTACTGAGACATTAATCGCGTCTGTTTTCAGCCCTGGGATAATTTCTTATCAATGGTCTGCATGCTGCCTTGATGAATCCCAGTGTAATCCTTTAAGCCAGTCAACGCTCGTTTAACCACCTTCTTGTATGAGCCATTGGATTCAAGTCAAATTATATTGACTCGATCTCAGCCCTTGGTTTGAATCAGAAATCTCGAACCTTCTCCACTCGCTATAAAAAGAGGCCTTCCCTCAGACTTCGAAGAGTTTTGCCATTTTTTCATTCTTCTGAGTTGAGAGAGAAGTGAGAGAAGAGAGAAACCAGAGAGAGAAAAAGTTAGAAACCCTAACTTCGTCTACATCCTCTTCAAACCCTAACCCAAACACCATAACCAAAAACACCATCCTGAGTGTTTCTCGAGTATTTGAGAGTTTAAGTTGAGTTATTCTGGTTGCTGTAACCTTGTGTTCTTTAGATCTTGTTTCCAACTTAGACTTGTACTCAGATCTAGTTTCTGTTTCAATAGAAATCTCAGATCTAGAGTGTTTCATGTTACATTACACTTAGTTTCGTTTTATTTCTCATCTTGAGAAATATATTGTTGATTTCTTTTACTTAAAACATTTTTCTATCTTTGAGATCAACAATAAATGTTTTTTGTTTCTTGTTCTTGTAAAACTAAACCTTGACCTAGTTGGAATCTCACTTGGAGGTTTTTAATCTCGAAAATCTTTTCAAAACTGAGATTGATTAAGATCTTGACTGATTTCGAAGCAAGATATCTGTGGATTCTGGGATAGATTAAAAGGTCAAAAAGGTTCCAAGTTTTGTAAGAAAGAAAGAAAATAAAATATCACAGCATATAGTGTAACTGTAATTTGTTAGGACTGTTTGTACTTAATAAGTGTGCATGTGTGCATGCATGTGTTAGAGAGCACCTCCACAAACACTTTCAGCCTACAACACGTAAAGTGTTGGTAATAAGATCTTGTGAACATAAGTCGACGTAAAGTGCTGGAACAAATAAGGAGTTGACAAACTGAGAGAACTACATCTACAATCAGAACTGCAGAAAAGTTATAAGGATGCCAGAGGGTACATTCCTAAACTTATATAGGTCTGGATTGTTTGCATGTTAGTTAAATAGCTTGTAACTCATAAATTTGTTTTAGTGGATTTTTCTTTTTACTCCGTAGAGGGAGTCGTGGATGTTTCCTCAATTGGTGAGGTTTTACCACGTAAAAAATTGTGAACAAAATCTTTCTACATCTCCTCACCTCTGTCTTGGTTGTGCTGTTTTTAAAAACTTGTTTAAATTTTCTTTTAAACTTATTGCTCAAATCTTGAATAGATCTCGTACATACTGTTTTGTTAAACACATCTTGTGTTCAAATATTTTGATTTAAGAAAAGAGTTTCTTCAAAAAACAACTCGGAGTTACTTAAATAGTTTATTTTCATAAACGGCTTTAGTAACGACTTTTTCAATCTCTCGCATTCTCCTGTTTTCTCTTCTTCTTCTCTCTCTCTCTCTCTCTCTCTCTCTCTCTCTCTCTCTCTCTCTCTCTCTCTTGTTTGGTAACACGCACAAATGAGAAAATGAAATAAGGGGAAAGACTAAAATCGGGTCTTAAGTCTAAAGTCTCCAACTTAAGTGGTTATCACCACATTAAAATACTCCCAAATACGCATTTAAGTTAAAACCAGGTAAAAGTGCCCGAAACCCAAAAATACAATATGACACTTATTTTGACTGTCTTGGACATTTCGAGACTAACTACACCCTCTAAACTGGCATCCGACAATTTTATAATTTATTTCCAATTTCATTTTAACCATAATGTCATTTAAAATGCATGACACTATAAAACATAAAACCTGATGATATTTACTTTCACGCAATAAATATGCATCAATTTAGTAAATATTAACTTCTAACTCATTAAATTAATATTTACTCCAGTTCCAATATTTTATATAATTACCTCATGCGGTAAATTAATATAAAATTAGCCTCTAAAAAGCGAGGGTTGTTACATACTCCCCCTTATGAGGGAATTTTGCCCCCAAAATTCGGGCATACCCTAAACACATAAAGGGTATACTATCTCAAACTTTCATTCTATCATCCTTAACAAGACCTCGATACTATGGCGTCCCAAAATGGACTCGAACTAAGGTCGACTCTATCGATCTTAGTCCACAATCTTTGTGCTCTAGCATAGCACAAAGCGTTCCTCACAAACTATCAGTTCTAGCTTCCTACGGCGGACGATGCTAACTGTGCGACTTGGCGTAAATAGTCCTACATCTTGAATCGTGTTATATCTCGCCTTAGGGGTACTCACACCAACGCCACATGGCTTAACCCCAACACTACTCAACTTCTCCTCATATAGGCGTAGCCCTTCAAATCATATGGCTCAAAAGCCCCTTCCTTAAAGAAATTCTCTGGGACCTCTCCAAGTCCAAGGAACCAATTATTCGTTGACCTTATTCAACGAGTATGAAATTTACTCACCCGGATACACAAGGCCAATCACGGCGCCATACCCTAGAAAATGATTCCAATTCTTGTACGAAAAATTTCCATCCACACAAGTCATTGCTCCCGTCCATCTATTTATCCCAAGGCATACATTCGAAGCATGCCTCTCGGCATAAGTCAACTTCCTCAATTCACAATGTCTAGTGATGACCACTTTAAGGTGGAGGGATACACATCATCTCCATACGATTTCCATTCCTTTATGGAAACTTTACCGAGCCACGACATGAATAACCAGTCTCGGTCCACCACTATTGTTAGGCACTTCACTCTTCCATAAAAGCGGGGAATACTCTTCTACATATCGTTCGCCGGCAATGCTTAGAAAAGCAACGGCTTGGTGGAACGATCGGCAATTTCTCAGTTAGGATCATGACCAGTTTAACGTTGGCAATTCAGTGTGAACGTCTATGAATATACCCTTCTTCATTCCACTGATACTCTTCTTCACACGAGTAGGTTAAATGGTCAATAACAGACCGGAATGCTCTCGCTACAAAGTCTTTCGAGTTATACTCGTTTCATTTGGCTTTCCATGCCAACCCAAAGATCTCCGACGGGTTTCTTACTCGACGCATCTACTACCCCAATCGCATTTCCTTAGGGAATGAGAATATCCAAATGATAGTTCTCTAAGAACTTCAAACACAAACTCAATTTCTCCCCCGACATACTACAACCACTTGTTACTCGCGAGAAAGACTAAATTTCCCTGCCCAGGAAGTAGTGCCTCCATTTCTTTAAGGTGACTTCCACCGCAATGAATTCTAATTCAAGCGTGGGATAATACTTCCCACAAGTTTAAGCTTGTGAGACGCATAGACAACGTGTCTATGCTCCAGTATTATTACTCCCCATACTAGCAGAGACTTATTCATTGAATCCACCCCCGAACTTAACCACATGGACTCGGGAGTATAAGTCAATTCATCCATTTAACTCCCCAGAAGTTAAGTTATCAACATAACATTCTGTCTAAGAAAGGCCTTATCTCCTTCGGCCTAACCTACCAAACCTCTCGAGATTCCACTCTTCTCGTTCCTAGGGATCTAATCCCCCTAAGGGTCAACCCACAACATATTTGTGGTCAACTCCTTATAATCGTCCTAAATCAACATTAGATGCCCTAATGGACTTATATCCTAATAAATCTAAGGTCGATCTAAATATATATATATATATATATATATATATATATATATATATATATATAGTACTAAGTATATCCCTAGTGTCCAAGACCTATCTCAACTTTCGACATTCGCTCGGTTTCATGCGTGGGATGTCTCGCCGAAGAGAAATCCGAACAAGGAACCCTCCTGTTACACTACTACCTCGCATCGTCGGTCATTAAGATGTGACGGTCTAAAACACATAATCGGGATCGGTAAATTTTAACTTGCAATTCTATTAACAAAATTCTACTTCTACTCCTTACCATAACAAAATTAAAGTTTTTAACTGATCATACATTCACTTTCTGTGAAGTCTTACAAATTTTATCCCATAACATATATACATCTTTTAAATAGCCTTCTTATGAAGTCATAACCCTAAGTCTCAATTCGACTTCATATCTCGGTCTCCCTCACATCGATCAAAGGAGAGAACTATATATAGTGCTTCTATCTCGCACTTTAGTAGCCCTTAATCACTCTTCTATGTGATTCTCGGCTAAACCTTTCAACCCAACCTTCAACCAACAAAATAAATAAATAAATAAAAGGGAATGAATTTAAAAGAAGAAAGAATAGCATCTCCCCACTTCCAACGTCATTGAGGTTCACGCGTGGAGCGTCCCGCAAAAGCGGAATCCAAACAAGGAAACCCTCCTATGCATTACTACTCAACTATGTTGGTCGTGGAGATAAGGCATACCAATCACATGCAAAGCCAACAATCAACCAATCAACCACACACGCAAGATAACATAACAAGAAGTAAAAACCTCCTACTTACCTCAACCACCCCTATAAAGTCTCAACTTGTATTCAGGAGAGGTATTATAAGACAACTAGTTGCATCCTAAAACTAGAAGTAGGATAGCCTCGCAATCTAATTGCTTGCTATCACCCCAATTAAACCAATATATCTTAACTTGTATAGTATATATCATACAAGTAAATTATAACATACATAATATTCAAAATAAAATACATCGTCACTCGCTTTATAATGAGTGAAGAGAATATAAAACTCCCCTACCACGGAAGTCATATAATTACTCTATTTAGTAATATCGAGACTACCGCAACCTTAATATACACACCCGATTCTAAAGTAAGCATAATACTACTAAATCTTATTCTAAGGAATACACCACCCACTAATAAGGTGGAATTCCAGCCAACCTTATATGCCAATCACTCCGGGTCAATACTAATGGTTCTCAGACTCCATATTCGAGTCTTATACGAACCAACATTACTTCCATCAACTCCCCCAACTAGGGACTTTATCTTTGCCCTTGATCTCCAATCAACATAATCAAAATGCGTGGTTCTTCCACGTCATAATAGCCCACGTAGTTCCTTTTACTTTTTTAATAAAAGATAACACACTCTCGGCCTCCTCTTCCTCAGTTCAATGAAACCTGCCCAGGCGGATGTCCACCAATGGGTTTTCATGATCACTGGTCCATCAGAAGTGTTAGCGCCACTTATTCTAGAGCCTATCATTCCATTGGAGGGCTCTCACTTCCTTATAACTGCCTTTCTTTAGTGTACGATCTCCCTAATCGCATAACTCTTCTTCACATGTCGGCTTCTAACTAAGCCTCATGTGAACATTTGAGGATCTACCTTCTCCTCCTTCCAGTTACCCTAGAGAAACTTACAATAGGAAGTATCTATCGGGTTTCTCCATGGACAAAACATTCCGCGCCCACAAATATGGTGACCACGTTCTCACCATCTCAACACTATTCCTACGAGTGAAGGATTCTCCTCCATCTTACTTTAACAGGTGGCCCTTATCATAGGCGCTTCTCCACTTCAATTCAACGTTGCTTGAAATCTCAAGCTTAGTACCGCCCTCTAAATCTAGCGGTACTAGGAAAACTAAATCTTCTGTAATTAGTAGTCGCAGTAGCAAGACAAGAAAGTTCTACAAAAAGGGAGTGACCTCCAAAGCGGTTCTCATCCCCGACCACAAATTATAGTTCTTAGTAATTCCTTCTCATAATGACCTTCTTCAATTGACCTACTATTCTCACACGAATGCGCAAAAGATTCTATAGGTTCTACCTCATGGCAGAAGAATGAGATCTCACAAAAGAAATTAATGATCTTAATCCTAAGGCTCTATGTCAAATCAAAAGCAACGCTGAAAGCGTAAAGCGTTCACACAGATTCCTAAGGACTCTACAACCTCATGCTCTGATATCATCTGTGGCAACCCGCCATCCAAAATAGGGGTGGTCAGCCCGATACTCCAAAATAACAGAATCATGGATGGAATCATTCTCAGCATCACAACAAAAGAAGAAGTATACGGGATAACCACTCCTTATTTCGGAAAAAAATGGGTTGCCAAAAATTTTGATTTTTAAAGTTAATAAAAGAAGACAACTTAACAACCCAATAAAAGAAGAAAGTGGAAATCAAGATTAAATTATATTATATACCCACAAATGTACAATAAGGGACCGAATATGCTGTCGGCTATAGACTCATACAATAAAATTAAACAAATTCATTAATTACATAATACATTACATTAATCAAGTACAAAAGCTTGGTCCTCTCGCCCGAGTAAAAGACCCGATCTTAACTAGAGTGCAAAGATGATGGCGTCTATTTCAAAATGTCCCGTAACACCCGCAACGAATCACGGCTCGCCAAAGACACCGGGATAGGAATTCAAATCAGGCATCCTTGTGGAGGAGTACCTGAACGGATACAAGATGCATACACAACTAGAAATATGAACGGGTCAGGGCTCGGTTCTATATGATTACCAGATGAATAAAAAGTATGACAGTTATGAATAAAATCATGCTAGGAAAAATAAAATCTATCTAGAAAGTTCGAAAACATAAACTAAGACAATGAAGAAAAAGCATGAGTAATTTAATAAAGTAGGAGAAAAAGAAAGATTAACATAATTAAAACTTCCATCAAATACACCGATTCATTTCATAGTTTATTCCTTATCAGGAAATTATAACTATAATTATAAGCTCTTTGTGGCTTTTATCTCAATTTTAAGCTCTTTGTGGCTTTTATTTCAATTACATGCCCATCCTGGCATTACCATTCCTTAGAAGGAATATAATCAACATTAAATGCTCTTTGTGGCATTGTACTGTACTCTTTGTGGCACTTCTTTATGCTCTTTATGGCATATCACAAACATCAAGTCCCACTTGATTATGAACTGTTATATTTATATACATATAACGAATTCTAAGACCGCCCCTACGAGTTTCCCCATTGGGCGCGCCCCTAAATGACCATCATCATCCAGGGCCTATCTATACAAGACAACCTGGGCACCTAACTCAATACGTCGGGAAGCGGCCATGTGCCTGCGGGGTAGTCAAGACCACACCCGGAATCTCCTACCCATCGCAGAAAATATATATCAACAAACGCTTACATGGCCTAGGACTATATCCACCCTGCATTCATTAGTCAGGGGGCTTCACCTCAACGTGTGAACTTCCCTTATGATGTCATTTAGAGAGGTGTGTTTAATCAAATCATCGTTTATCATATTAATGATTAAGTAAATTATCATTTACTATCATTATTTCCATTTCCAATTTACCATTTCCAATTCCATTTACATTTTAGCAAATGTATGTTTCATTCTAAATTCCATTTACATTTTATCAAATGTATATATATCATTTTTTGAAACCCTATTCGTTTGCATCTTAGCAAATGATTGTTTCATTTTATTTGAAACCATATTCATTTACATTTAGTAACTACTTCATCCTTTTAAATCCGGAGCCATACATAATTTATATCAATATTGTAACCTCGATGAATAAATAAGCTTTCAATTTATTATCCCAAGATTCGTTGATAGGTCTTATAAACCATCAGGACTAACATAGCTCAATTAAGCTTCTAAAGTCTCCCAAACAAAATAGTACATCTCCTAGTTTTATAATAATCAAGTAGAAGAAAAAGTGCCCTAACATCAATAGGCATAACCCCGGAAAAACCCCATACAAACCAATTCTACTCTAGGGTAGCTTCCCAACTCATCTATAACTCTAGGACTCTAAGTTTACTTCATTCAAGAAGGTTCCTAGGTCCTAACCCTAAAGAAAAAGGGTCAAAATTGAGTTATAAAAACAACTCAAAAACAGCAGGAAAACGAATCGATTCGCCCAAAAAGCGAATCGGTTCGGAACACAAAACCAACTTTTTGCAATTAACCGAATCGATTAGGCCTTAACCCGAATCGATTCGGGTTATGCAGACCTGGAAGCTACCCCTTACTGAATCGATTCACCCAAGGGCCGAATCTATTCGGTCCTGCGATTTTGCCAAAAATGGCTATGAAGGGTTATGAACCCTAATTTCTCCAAACCCCAAATCTCTTCTATTTTTTCACACAACCAACAATATTTATCCACCCAAACTCATCCTACATGATCATTAACCACTACCACCCAAAGTTTTATCATCAAAACTAAGATTAGGGCTTAAATTCCATAATTTTCACATTTAAACCATAAATGTAAATACACAACTATCACGCAATTTATACATCTTAAATCACATATTAGCAAGTAGAAAACTTGCCTTAGGGTTGGTATCTTAGATTTATTTGTAGAAGAAGCAATCCCAAATCCTCCATCTTCAAATCTCTCTCATTCTCCTGTTTTCTCTTCTCTCTCTCTCTCTCTCTCTCTCTCTCTCTCTCTCTCTCTCTCTCTCTCTCTCTCTCTCTCTCTCTTGTTTGGTAACACACACAAATGAGAAAATGAAATAAGGGGAAAGACTAAAATCGGGTCTTAAGTCTAAAGTCTCCAACTTAAGTGGTTATCACCACATTAAAATACTCCCAAATACGCATTTAAGTTAAAACCAGGTAAAAGTGCCCGAAACCCAAAAATACAATATGGCACCTATTTTGACTGTCTCGGACATTCTGAGACTAACTACACCCTCTAAACTGACATCTGACAATTTTATAATTTATTTCCAATTCCAATTTCATTTTAACCATAATGTCATTTAAAATACATGACACTATAAAACATAAAACCTAACGATATTTACTTTCACATACAATAAATATGCATCAATTTAGTAAATATTAACTTCTAACTCATTAAATTGATATTTATTCCAGTTCCAACATTTTATATAATTACCTCATGCGGTAAATTAATATAAAATTAGCCTCCTAAAAGCGAGGGTTGTTACAGCATGATACTTTAACCTAACGTGACACCGAGCTTGTTACTCTCTGCACACCACTTCCTTATGGTGTTGATTTTTTCCCGCTACATTCCCTGGCGAGTCACGGCACGATCATTATCATCGCCCATTTATAGAATGGTTGTGCACTTTCTATGAGGCCCGCGCCCTCACTATTGTCAAATCGTTTTGCCTCCATGTACAAATTGAGAATCATTCTTATAGGGCCCTTGTTTCCCTCACCTTTGGCTCAATAAGGCCCGTAATCGATGCTTATTCTCCCCTGCCTTTCTTAAGCTTACTCTGTTACCCACCCACCCTTGGTCCACCTATGCTTTGCATCGAGTGATGCACTTTGCTATACAAGTGCATTGACCTCTTTTAGCCTTTATCCAACAAGACTGACTCTTCAGTCTTCTTTTATGGTGATTCTCATCACCCAATTTTTCTGCCACCCGCACTTTCTTAGATCTTATCTTTAGGGTGAGATTGGTTCGGTCTGGCTGAAGACATTAAACTTAGTGCTCCCGGGAGTCAGCCCGTCATCCCTTGTTTCTAAGTATGAGGCTTACCCTATTTAGGGGTGTTTTTTCACACCACCCAATACTTTTCACATTCTTTATAGACTTGTACGTTTTTGTGATGCATTTTTTCTTCAAGTTTTATCTCTACACCATGCGATTCATTTTCATTAGCAATTCATTATGGTAATATCTTTCCTCCCTTGTGCTTTTTATTTTAATATATGGTTTTAAACATCAAGGACGATGTTCTCTTTTGTTTAGGGGTAGGAAATTTATCAAAATCGTACCTATTTTGAAAAAAATTCATAAACAAGTGATTTTAAACTTTTTGTGCAGTTACAAATAAATTTTTATGACATGAATTTTCTATCATCCCTTTTTTTAGAAATCTCGGAATACCTGTGTTTCACCCTAAAATTACACTCTTTACCATAAAGTTAATTAATACCTCTTAAAAGCGTACTTTCACTATGAATTCCTAAACTTGGTAAATTTGCACTATCACGTTTACAATCAAAAGTTCAAGAGTAACTATATTCTCAAGAAGCCTTAAAAGATCACTACTCGCGACTTAAACCCGTGAGATTTGAGCTTTTCACCTTTTTGAGGGTTTTTACGTATCTCCGAGTCACAAGTTGACTCAACTTTCTTTGGATACCTCACTTAGTCGTTGCATGATCTCATTATTTTTTCAAATTTGTCTTAATCACTGAGAATGACATCATTTTTGAGTTGTAAGAAACATGTGTCTTGTAGTTTGTCCCGGGCATTAAACCATTTTTTACCATACACTTATCTTTTCCCCTATTACACCTTCATTCACCCATTATCTTTCCATATTTTCCTTGCCGATTCTATATACCATCCATATATCATTTTGTCATCACTACCATCAATTTTGAGAAAAAGAGTGTTTGAAATTATTAAGGTAAATTGTCTTCATTTTTGTTATGAAAAGAAAAAAATGCATCCCAATAAAAAACAAAACAAAAAACAAAAAAATAGAAAAAAGAAACACACACAAAAAAATCGATAGAAAAAAAAGGAAAAGAAAGCATGCGATCATAGATTTAAAAAATGAAGACATTAGTTATTCAAAGCGTGTCACACTCTTCTAAAAAAAACCTATCATTCATCTTCGTCATTTCATTATCCCCCATACCATTCATAAACCACATTTTCACCCATGGTAATGTGTTGGGGCAAACGAGAAGTCTATATGGTGAATAACTCGACATTATCGACATAGTGGTTAGCATTCGTTCATGAGATCAATTTGCTTTCATGTATTCGTCATTTTTTATAAAGTGTGTGAGACATTTGAACTTGTTTACATTTACTCACATACTCACACACTAGAGATATATACTTACCCAATCCTCAGAGAGTTCGATTCAGAGAGATATATCCAGTGAGAATTGAAGTCAAACCGTTGATCCTATAGAGGCAATCTAGGAATTACGCTAATGACACTTAAGATTGTTTCACATTAACACATACTGAGTTTTAGGAAGGATTACGCTTTTCGGTATTAAGTAATTTTATATCTTATTTTGATAGTTGAATACGGTGTTCCTTGATGTCCTTTTAAAGTTGGCTTGTATAGCGTTCCATCATCTACTTCGACACTGCATTTAAATAAGTTTTGAATTTTGTGGGTACATTCACTGCAAACCCTCACGAGACACCACTTGTCCTGTAGGGCAACCTATAGGTTTAACGGTTTATTGCACATGCTAAGTGCAATCTCCAGTGTCTGCGAAAGTGGCACACTTTTGATTACTTATCTCTATTTTCTCTCTAATTTTTTCTCGACGACTAGCAATGTTCTGTTTGGGGGTGGTGCGATAAGCACCTAAGAGTGTACAATTTATACCCCGAATAGATGCATTTTAATTGCATATTTTTAATAGAAATGGCCTTATGTTTGTATTTATTTATTTCTCAGGTCAATACGCAGTCGCGGTATCAAATGCGCTAAATCGAGTTAATTGCGACACAATAGCGATCAAAAGCTTTAAATGAAGAAATTCAAAGTGATCGTGAAGTCAGAAGTCCCATTGAGTTTGCCCAGAAGAGTTTCGATGTCCCGAACCTTGTCTCGAACCTTATCCCGAACCAAATCTAAGCCTAGACCAATCCCAATCCATACCCCGAGCCCGGTGTGTGTTGAGGTTGTGCCTTTTTAGATTTTCCTAGATTTTTATTTTGAGTCGTTTTGTTTTTAGGATTTATTTTAGGTTTATTTAGAATTTTCTAGGATTTATTTTCTATTCTTATATTTCTTTATTTTGATTTTGATTTTCATTAGTTTATAATCTCTATCTTATTTTATCATTTTTTAGGATAAGTTTTCAAGAATTTATTTTATTTTTCTTTAGTTTTTAGTCTTATTTTATTTAGTTAGGTTTTTTATTTTTTAGTTTTTATAGAGTTTTATTTATATATTTATTATTTCTTTTTATTTTTCAGTCTCTTAGTAATAGATTAGAAATTTATTTTGAGATTTTATTTTTTTATTTTTAGTCATGTTTTATTTTTTAGGTAGTGTTATTCTATTTATGGGTCCAAATTAAACGCACACAACACATTCACTTACACCCATATTTGCCTATACTCACCTAAACTCAAATCCTCCACCTTCTCTCTCCTCACACTCACCTTACAACCATACACACCAACACACCATAACCTACCCCTATCATCTTCAACCTCCATCTATACCACACTCTATATCCTCCATTAAAAATACCCACACCCCATTAACAAACCCATCACTCAAACTCAACTCTTAACCCATCTATACCCACCTCCATACCAACCCATTTTCGGCAACCCATTGCTCAATCCCTAACCCGGAACCCACTTCCAACCACCTGCAGAAACCCAAATCTTCCCAAACCTCCAACTCATCCAAACCCATGGCATACCCGAGGCTGCCCAAATCCTCTCCAACCATACCCATCAACCTGGCGAAACAAGCCTTTACTCGGAATCGCAGCCCAAACCCGCGAGCACCTGCCATGGCTCCGGCCAAAAACACGATTTTGACAAAAATAAAAAATCGGACCTGGCAGTAACCCAAACATGTCCGACCACCTTGCCCAAACCCGAAACAACCCGGAGCAATACAAACCCGATGTCCCTTAACCCCTTCCATTGCTAAACCCACCTATCAAATATCTCTCCTAAATAATAGGAACAACCTTTCTTATCTCTAATCTTAAAAAAAACGTGCGAAGAGAATTTTGACTTAGCCAAATACCATAAATCTCACGAAATCTTCAACCCAAAAATCGTGCCTTATCAAGGGAGAAGGGCATGTCATAAAACAGGGACTCTCAGATAAGAAGAAAAAAGAGACCCATATATAAGAGCAACTATGTATATTATGTACAATTTAGGGTCATGAAAAAAATTCAAAAAAATACAAAAAAAATTAGTTTAGCTTTAGAATAAGTTTTAGGTTTAGTTTTTAGTCTTCTTTTTGTAATCAAGTGCTAAAAATTGTGAAGAAGTTGGGCGCCTGTCAAGGCGCATTTCAAGACAAATTTGTGGAAAAAATTGCGTATTGTATTTCTACATTCTCTTTTCAATTTATTTCCTTCTTAACTTAATATTTATTGTTGTTTATGCTAACATGAGAATGTTTGGCTAAACACCCCTTCAAGGGGTGGGATGCACTGTGAATGATGTTAATTTAATTAATTGGTTTCTTTATTTTTATATTTCTAGGTAAATTAATTTTAAATATCACCAAATAATTTATGTAACGGGAGTTAGTAAATTAATTGAACAAATTAATGTTTGAATTTAGGAATCGAACTAGAGACAGATTTTTTCGAAATTTGAATATTAATTCAGTATTGAAATTTGAGGATTGCTATTGTTTTTGTTAAATTGATCCTAGTGGGTAATTTTATGAAAATAGTATAAGTTCTAATTTTTCATTGTGTGACATCTTTAAATTAATTTTCTAAAAATGATATTATTAAATTTATAATTATAACGAGAGTTAGATTATCGATTTAATATGATCTCGAAATATTTCAAATTAATAAATTGAGAAATTAAAATAATTGATTATGCGGTGTAATCCCATCTCTTGACCTTTTCACATTATTTCACACTCGGTTGCACGTTTTTTTTTATTATTTAGTCATTTCGTAATTTTAGCATTAGTTAATTTTTCCCTTGAAATTGTTTTAAATAAAAAAAATAAAAAAATATTTTCATAAAAAAATGGAATTACATGTCTTCACATTAATTGTTTCACCTTGAAAGTTGGATTGGTACCCCTACTTATCACAATACGAGTTATTTTTAGACAAGTTTTGTAGGTACTCAAGGGAATTTTGAGACTGGGTTTTGAAAACAACGACCGAACACACAAAAATGTACTTACCCAACCTCCGGTGCTCATGCCACCATAGCCTGATCGTCCTTTACTCCTATACCTAACCATGATGGATACCGCAGCTGGGGCTCTGCTAGCACAATACCTTAAAAAAACCCGTAAGGAGAAAGCCATCTACTATGCTAGTAAAAAATTAGCTGGTTACGAGGTTAACTACACCGCCTTGGAAAAATCATGTGTTGCCCTCGTCTGGGTTACCCAAAAGTAACGACACTACATGCTCGCCTGCTCCATCAGACTCGTATCTCTATGGATCCCATAAAGTACCTACTCGAGCAGTCCGCCTTATCCATCCGAATGGCCTGTTGGTTGATGGTTCTATCCGAGTTTGATATCACCTATGTCACACAGAAGGCCATGAAAGGAAGAGCCATCTATGACTACCTTGTTGAATACCCTATGGAAGAGGACGATATCTGGATTTCAAAATTCCCAAACGAGAATATTCTTTACGCCTCCCATGAAGATCTTCGATGGAAAATGTTATTTGACAGCGCTTCTAACAAAAAGGGGTATGGCATTGGGATTCTTCTAATTTCCCCTGATGACTCCCACACTCCTATTTCCATCAAATTGGATTTCCCCTGCCCTAACAACATGACTGAATACGAGGCGCGCACGGTAAGCCTCAAAGTTTCCCTCAAGAAAGGAGTTCGATATCTCGATGTCTATGGGGATTCATCCCTCATCATCGACCAAGTACTCATGAAATGGAAATTCAAGGACAAGAAACTATTACCCTTACATTTCCACCTTGAAGAACTGGCTTCCCAATTCTAAGAACTCACCTTCCACTACCTTCCCCAAGAAAAGAACAACCTAGTTAATGCCTTTGCCACCTTTGCCTCCATGATTGACATGCCCGAAGGAATAACCATAGCCCCTCTCCTTGTCCTGAAACAAGATAAATCAACTGTAATACCCCGTATTTTTGTGATATTTATTTTATGGGATTAATTTAATTAAATGCGTATTAATTGGAAATTAATCCGGATAAAAAATACTAGCGAGATGCGAGTTGGTATTTGATTATATGTGCATATATGATTATATATAAATTTTGAATTATGAAGTTTGTCGTGAGATTGAAATACGGCAATTTGGAAATTTTGTTGAGACGCGTGTGACAGTCGCGTCATGGTATATAATTATGATAATTAAAAAGTGAATTTTATTTCTATTATCCGTATGGTCGTTTTGAGTGCGCCAACGCGTCCGGAAGGGTCAAAATAGTCAAAAAACACTAGCCGGGGGTTTGGTTTGGGTCCCGGGGCATTTTTAGGCCATACCGGCAACGTATAAGGGTAGTTTGGTAATTTTGAATTTTGAGGAGTTAAAAGCTACGAAAATTGGGAATTAATATCTGATTAGGCATTAACCCACTAAGCCCACTAATACCCAAATAGGCTACGGAGGTTATTGAAAGTTGTTCCTAAGAATTTCTAAAGCACAAACCCTAGCCACCATTAACCTTGGAGAAGAAAGCTTGTAGAAAGAGAGGAGAGGAGAAATCTACATAGGAGAGAGATCCGTTCATCAAATTCGTCATCAAATCCAGATTTACCATTAAGGCAAGTGATTTAATTTCGTTTTTATAGAGAATGTTTCTTCCATGTGTAGGAATTGATAAAAAAATCTAATTTGTTCTTGGGAGTTAATGAAAACCCATTAAATTTGGAAATAGAAATTACATTCTTGATGAGGAAATTGCATGTAGATTAGTAGTTGATGATTATTCTGATGATATTACAATTAGAATGAAACCAAAAACGGATTTAATTAGACTTCTAGATGATTTATAAATTCTAGGGTTCATAGTTTTAAAATTGGGGAAAAATATGTAGAGATTTGATATTTGAATGATGTTAGGATGAATTAATACCCCCAAACATGTCAATATGTGAACTAAGTATGTTTATGGACGATTAGAGACCTTAAACAATTGATAAATTGAGGTTTGGATGAGATTTGGGGAGTAGAGAAGTTGGAAAAACGAAAATCAGAAATCTGGGCTCGAATCTGGTCGCTCGTTAGAAGACCTGCCCAGGTCGTTCGAACGACCTCGTTCGAACGAGCTTCTAACGAGTTGACCATTGACTTCTAACGAGGGTGAAGTTCGTTCGATGAGATCGTTCGAACGAGATCTCGTTAGAAATCCCACTTCGTTCGAACGAGATCTCGTTAGAAGACTCAGTTCGTTCGAACGAAGTCTCGTTCGAACAGCCTCGTTCGAACGAGACTTCGAACGAGTTGACAGTTTAGGCTTTTTAGCCTGTTTTGATCCCGAGTGCCCCGTAACCTTGTGTATAGGTAGAGATAGCCTTTCCTTGATGAGTAATTGATATATTTGGGATGTTTAGGATATAATGAGGAGTCAAACCTAGAAGTGTAGTTTGAACCTAAGGGAAAATATGAAGTAGGACGTGAGTGTCTATTACGATGCGAGCTATTGACGGCCTAATTAATTATATTAGCCGGGAACATATAAATGGTGTAGTATTATATGTCAGTACGAGAAGAGATATGTACCAATATATTATGGTGATTACTAAGACGTGTGCATACTTAGTATATGTATTGATTTTATGTGTATGACATACCTACCATACTTGCTATCACGGGAGGTTTGCGTTCGCTTAGGGCCCTCTAATCCTTGTGTTGCCCGGATTTAGACTGGTTACCTCGATGAACATAGGTCAGAGAAGGACTTATTGGGATGTTAATAAGTCTGCTGATCGTGGGAGCGCAGGTATGTGCGTGACCCATGTGATGTGACTGTGTTCGCCTCCATTATTTGTGATGTTGTTATCTGTGAACTATTCCTGAGAGATTCGGAATATGTGATCCTAATGTACGTGATGTACCGGGATGGATAGTAGAGTATGTGTGCACCGCAGCTAGCCTCGGGGTGCTTGTATTGTATATTTATGACGTGAATAATATACACTTAATTAATGGGAACTTTCATGTTGTTATTGTAAACATAATTATGGTATTGTTTTGAGAAAACATAACGGGTTAACCGATAGTGAAATGTATTACATATTGAGAATCTGAGTTTAAGTAAAGCCCTCTATTTATTTGATAACGTTAGAATGTAATATGGGAATTGAGTAGTAAGAGGTAGAACTTATTACGTTTTGGTTATATATATGTGTCATTTAGATGGGTAATGTACGTTAGGAGTGCACATGTAGTCAAGAGGTGAGAATTTCATGTGAGTGCACGTCCTAACATGTATTTTGCATTTAATGTTTTAATGTTATTAAAACACTTGCTGTTTTCAAAATGTTTTCCACTTTCGGGCTCTGACCCATTTGCTTTCAAATCTATTTTTGTAAAAACCATTTTAGGTGCTCAGCCACAAGGACACCATGCATAGGATTATCATTCAGGTGACGAGCTGTAGCTGTTTGTGGAAGTTACAGGACTTTGCTTGTAGACGTTTCATCTATTTTGACTCGATATTCATCAGTTATCAGTTGTAGGGCATGTCGCCCATTTCTTTTAGAGGCATTTCATTTATTTCAGTTATTCAGACCTTTGGCATGTAATTATTCAGGATTCAGACTTGTAGTATTTTTCTTCAGTTGTGGGACTGTTGTGAGGAGTTTTTCCTCCGTACTTATTATTATTAATTGTTGGTTATTCATTATTTCATTATGGTGAATGGATTATGTTGTTCTTCCATTATTCTTTTATTGCATATTAATCAGACTTAACTTAAAACTTGGCACTTAATTTTTAAATACTAGGTGGTTAGTAATTTTTAAAATGTTTTCGACAGTGATGCTATTAACTGAACCAACTTGGCATTTTGAATTAATTTAATAAAGGAGTAGCTACCCGGTATTTAATTAGTCGGGGTGTCACAGGTGGTATCAGAGCATCAGGTTCTAGTGTTCTTTAGGATCTGAACGGCTTATTATGTTTCCGCTGAGCTTCCTTTGATGTAGAGCCCTATACTTTAGGACTGTTGTATTCTTTTGTATATGCTATGTTCTTCAGCTATTTTAAGTTTATAACTGCGAACTTATAAACTTCATTCTTATTTCAGATGCCTCCACGACGTGCACGAAGGGTCCCCAGGGATGCGACGCCAGAACCACAGCCCGCACCAGCTCAGGGCACGATGAATGCCACCGAGGTTGCAGCCATTGTAGCTCAGGCGGTAAATGCCGCACTAGCTGTAGTTCAGCAGGCACCACCTCAGGCGCCGATAGTCGCGCCAGTTCAGGCCCATGCATTCCCGTCTGCTTGGGAACGTGTACGTGATGCTTTTCAGAAAGCACACCCTCCGGAGTTCGCAGGTAGCTCCGATGTGGTAGTTTCGAGTCAGTGGAGGAAGGATATACAGCGGCACTTGAGGATGTATGAGTGCACAGATGTCCAGAAGCAGATACTAGCTACTTTTAAGCTAGTGGGATCTGCACTGCAGTGGTGGGAGTCTATTACCATCGTAGAGGAGAGGGATACTCTCACTATTCAGGAGTTTTGGGTGCGGTTCGATCGCAAGTACTTTTCGTCAGCTGTTCATACGGAGATGAGAAGAAAGTTGATGAGCCTCAAGCAAGAGGGTAAGACTGTGGCCGAATATGAGGCCGAATTTACTGATCTGTTGAATATTGTTCCGGATGAAATACCAACTGAGGAGAAAAAGATACGGAAATTTACAAACGGGTTGACATGGAGGATTCGTCATCACTTGTTAGGGAACCTCTCGTTAGCCACTTATTCTGATGTGGTTAACGTTGCATTGCTCCATTGCCAGGATCATCGCTTTCACATGACTGAAGGCAAGAGGTCAGGAGAGTCCAGCCATCAGGGCAGGACTGGGGGAAATGGTGCCAGTGGGGCACAATCTGTTCGGGGCAGAGGCAGGGCGATCAGGGTACCCAGCAGGGGGATCACAAGAGGTTCAGGTCAGGAAATTTCAGGCACGGACAGGGAGGTTTTCGGCAGGGCCATCAGGGTCCGAACGACCATCAGCACCAGCAGGGTCAGAATGGTCAACATCAGTTTCAGCAAGGCCAGCAGGGCCAGTGGAGGAATGGTAACGGCCACCAGGGCCGGGGGAAGCAGGGACAGAGAGGGGGGAACTTCCCGGGGAAGTGTTTTGTTTGTGGCAAGACTGGCCATAAACGCCGGGACTGTCCTGATAGGGGCAGGGCCCTGCAGCAGCAGCAGGGTGCTCGACATGATTCACAGAGGCCACTTTTTCCACCAGCCCTCCCAGCTCCAGCCCAGGTGCCAGCTCTTCCAGCCATTCCAGCAGTTCCTGTGCAGTAGGGACAGTTACAGTATGGACGTGTCTATAACGTCCACCAGGCAGCAGCTCCGCAGGCACCACCCGCTATTGAGGGTACATTTCCTATCCATGGTACTATGGGTCGGGTTTTGTTTGATACGGGGGCAACACATTGCTTTATAACTACACATTTTACGAAAGCCTTAGGGTTTTTAGTTACGGCAGAGAGCACAGTGACGTGTGTAGACTCACCATTGGGGAGTGGGTCACTTATTTTCTTTATATGCCGGGGAGTAGGGGTAGAGATTGGTAGTCTGGTATTACCTGCAGATATGTTGGTATTAGATATCCATGTTCACGATGTGATTATCGGTATGGATTGGCTCGCTGATTATAAAGCCATGATTGATTGCTTCGGTGGGAGCATTGTTTTTGCCATTCCGGGGAAAGAGATGTTTGTAGTGGCGATGCCTCGCCCAGAGGGAGGCTCGACCGCTCATTTGTATTACCTAGAGGAGGATACCTCTAAGGAGGTTGTGATTCCTTTAGATTCGATCCCAATTGTCAGGGAGTATTCTGATGTGTTTCAGGAGATACCAGGCCTACCCCCCCAGTCGAGAGATAGACTTTGTTATAGACTTATTTCCAGATACGAGACCTATAGCACGCGCACCGTACCGTATGGCTCCAGCTGAGATGAGGGAGTTACGGGATCAGATTGAACAGTTGTTGGGTCAGGGGTTTATACGGAGGAGTACTTCGCCGTGGGGTGCCCCTGTGTTGTTCGTGAAGAAGAGAGATGGTTCACTGAGATTGTGTGTGGACTACCGAGAGTTGAATAAGGTCACGATACGGAATAAGTATCCGTTGCCTTGAATCGATGACTTATTCGACCAGTTGAGAGGAGCTTCTTTCTTCTCAAAGATTGATTTGAGATCGGGATACCATCAGTTGCGTATCAAGGACGAGGACATCTCGAAGACTGCGTTCTTATCGAGATATGGTTCTTACGAGTTTCGAGTTATGCCTTTTGGTTTGACCAACGCTCTAGCAGTGTTTATGGACTTGATGAACAGAGTGTTCAGGGATTTCCTAGATCAGTTTGTCATTGTCTTCATCGATGATATTCTGGTTTACTCCCAGACAGAGGAGGAGCACACCGAGCATTTGAGGCAAGTTTTGCAGACACTACGTCAGAACGAGTTGTATGCAAAATATAAGAAATGCGAGTTTTGGCTGAAAGAGGTCCAGTTTTTGGGACATATTATTTCCGACCGGGGAATATCTGTTGATCCGGGGAAGGTATCCGCGGTGAGGGAGTGGGGACAGCCCACAACACCGATAGAGATTCGTAGTTTCTTGGGCCTAGCAGGATACTACAGGAGGTTCATTCGGGGATTCTCGAAGATAGCAGGTCCTTTGACACATCTGACTCGTAAGGGCATGCCATTCATCTGGAGTGATGCCTGTTAGTTGGCATTCGATGAATTGAAGGATAAGTTGACCTCAGCACCTATGTTAGCATTGCCGAGACCGGGAGTTGAGTATCTAGTATACACCGATGCGTCCTTACAAGGACTTGGAGGTGTATTGCAGCAGGAGAGTCAGGCCATAGCTTATGCTTCCCATAAGCTAAAGCCTCACGAGAAGAATTACCCCACTCATGACTTGGAGTTGGCGACAGTTGTTTTTGCCCTTCGTATTTGGAGACATTACCTTTTGGGGGAAACGTTTCGATTGTTCACAGACCACAAGTCCCTGCAATACCTATTCACGCAGAAGGAGTTAAATATGCGGCAGCGAAGGTGGCTTGAGTTTGTGAAGGACTACCAGTTTGATATCCAGTATCACCCGGGGAAGGCTAACGTGGTAGCAGACACGTTGATCCGTAGGCCAGCAGATGAAGTGGCAGAGGTGTGGAAGGCCAAGTGGAAGGAATTGGGACACTAGGATGCAGTGGCCCAATCATTCATGTTGGTAATGACTGTTACGCCGCAGATTGTCACGAGAGTGGTAAAGGCACAAGCAGATGATTTGTTCTGTCAGGAGCAGATAGTTCGATTACTAGCAGAGGGAGCCGAGTCCTATACCGTTAGCTCAGACGGGGGATTACGCTTCAATGGGAGATTAGTAGTTCCGGAAGGGGAGGAATTGCGGCACGAGGTGATGGCAGAGTTGCACGGCTCACGATTCGCGATACATCCCGGTGGGGACAAGATGTATCAAGACATGAGACGACAGTATTGGTGGAGCGGGATGAAGAGAGATATTGCCGAGTTTGTTTCTAAATGCGCCACTTGTCAGCTAGTAAAAGTGGATCATCAAAAATCGGCAAGACTGCTACAGCCGTTGGAGGTCCCGATGTGGATGTGGGAGAGCATATCCATGGACTTTATCACGGGATTGCCTACGTCACAGAGAGGTCACGACTCCATTTGGGTAATTGTGGACAGGTTGACCAAAGTCGATCATTTTCTACTCGTAAGGACAGACTATACTGCGGGACAGTATGCCCAACTCTTTATTTCAGAGATAGCGAGACTTCACGGTGTGCCCTTAAATATCGTGTCTGACCGAGACAAGATATTTGTTTCATGGTTTTGGGAGAGTTTTCAGGAGGCCATGGGCACGGAATTGCGGTTGAGTACGGCGTATCACCCGCAGACCGATGGGCAAACCGAGCATACAAACCAGATGTTGGAGGACATGTTACGTATGAGTATCATTGATTTTGGAGGTGGATGGGAGCAGTATCTTCCACTGGTGGAGTTTGCTTACAACAACTCCTACCAGTTCACCATTGGCATGGCTCTATTTGAGGCGTTGTACGGTAGACCTTGTCGTTCCCCAGCATGTTGGTTGGAGGTGGGGGACAACAAACTACTTGGGCCGGAAGTGATTCAGGATACTTCGGCAAGGATAGAATTGATTCGGAGTCGCATTCGGGTAGCTCAGGATCGGCAGAAGAGCTATGCTGATGCGAAGAGGTTCTTCAGAGAGTTCCAAGTGGGGGACCAGGTTTTGCTCAGAGTATCTCCTATGAAGGGGATTATGTGTTTCGGGAAGAAAGGGAAGTTGGCACCGAGATATGTGGGACCATTTCTTATTATTGAGCGGATTGGACCGGTTGCGTATAGACTTGGGTTACCGGAGCATTTGCATCGGATTCACGATGTATTTTATATTTTCTCGCTAAGGAAATATCTTAGAGACAACTTGGCTCATTCTCATATTGCTTTGGAGGACATCGATCTCCAACCTGATAGCTCCTACGAAGAGGGGCCGATTGCTATTTTGGACCAAAGTGAGCGGAAATTGCGGTCAAAGATCGTTCCGTTAGTGCGTATTCAGTGGCGACATCATAATGTCGAGGAGTCCACATGGGAGCGCGAGGATGAGATGCAAGAATGTTATCCAGAGTTGTTCTTACTAGGTACCTTCTAGTTCCGAATTTCGTGACGAAATTCAGTTATTAGGGGGGAAGTATGTAATACCCCGTATTTTTGTGATATTTATTTTATGGGATTAATTTAATTAAATGCGTATTAATTGGAAATTAATCCGGATTAAAAATACTAGAGAGATGCGAGTTGGTATTTGATTATATGTGCATATATGATTATATATGAATTTTGAATTATAAAGTTTGTCGTGAGATTGAAATACGGCAATTTGGAAATTTTGTTGAGACGCGTGTGACAGTCGCGTCATGGTATATAATTATGATAATTAAAAATTGAATTTTATTTCTATTATCCGTATGGTCGTTTTGAGTGCGCCAACGCGTCCGGAAGGGTCGAAATAGTCAGAAAACACTAGCCGGGGGTTTGGTTTGGGTCCCGGGGCATTTTTAGGCCATACCGGCAACGTATAAGGGTAGTTTGGTAATTTTGAATTTTGAGAAATTAAAAGCTACGAAAATTGGGAATTAATATCTGATTAGGCATTAACCCCCTAAGCCCACTAATACCCAAATAGGCTACGGAGGTTATTGAAAGTTGTTCCTAAGAATTTCTAAAGCACAAACCCTAGCCACCATTAACCTTGGAGAAGAAAGCTTGTAGAAAGAGAGGAGAGGAGAAATCTGCAGAGGAGAGAGATCCGTTCATCAAATTCGTCATCAAATCCAGAGTTACCATTAAGGCAAGTGATTCAATTTCGTTTTTATAGAGAATGTTTCTTCCATGTGTAGGAATTGATAAAAAAAATCTGATTTGTTCTTGGGAGTTAATGAAAACCCATTAAATTTGGAAATAGAAATTACATTCTTGATGAGGAAATTGCATGTAGATTAGTAGTTGATGATTATTCTGGTGATATTATAATTAGAATGAAACCAAAAACGGATTTAATTAGACTTCTAGATGATTTATAAATTCTAGGGTTCATAGTTTTAAAATTGGGGAAAAATATGTAGAGATTTGATATTTGAATGATGTTAGGATGAATTAATACCCCCAAACATGTCAATATGTGAACTAAGTATGTTTAGGGACGATTAGAGACCTTAAAAAATTGATAAATTGAGGTTTGGATGAGATTTGGGGAGTAGAGAAGTTGGAAAAATGAAAATCAGAAATCTGGGCTCGAATCTGGTCGCTCGTTAGAAGACCTGCCCAAGTCGTTCGAACGACCTCGTTCGAACGAGCTTCTAACGAGTTGACCATTGACTTCTAACGAGGGTGAAGTTCGTTCGATGAGATCGTTCGAACGAGATCTCGTTAGAAAGCCCACTACGTTCGAACGAGATCTCGTTAGAAGACTCAGTTCGTTCGAACGAAGTCTCGTTCGAACAGCCTCGTTTGAACGAGTTGACAGTTTAGGCTTTTTAGCCTGTTTTGATCCCGAGTGCCCCGTAACCTTGTGTATAGGTAGCGATAGCCTTTCCTTGATGAGTAATTGATATATTTGGGATGTTTGGGATATAATGAGGAGTCAAACCTAGAAGTGTAGTTTGAACCTAAGGGAAAATATGAAGTAGGACGTGAGTGTCTATTACGATGCGAGCTATTGACGGCCTAATTAATTATATTAATCGGGAATATATAAATGGTGTAGTATTATATGTCAGTACGAGAAGAGATATGTACCAATATATTATGGTGATTACTAAGACGTGTGCATACTTAGTATATGTATTGATTTTATGTGTATGACATACCTACCATACTTGCTATCACGGGAGGTTTGCGTTCGCTTAGGGCCCTCTAATCCTTGTGTTGCCCGGATTTAGACTGGTTACCTCGATGAACATAGGTCAGAGAAGGACTTATTGGGATGTTAATAAGTCTGCTGATCGTGGGAGCGCAGGTATGTGTGTGGCCCATGTGATGTGACTGTGTTCGCCTCCATTATTTGTGATGTTGTTATCTGTGAACTATTCCTGAGAGATTCGGAATATGTGATCCTAATGTACGTGATGTACCGGGATGGATAGCAGAGTATGTGTGCACCGCAGCTAGCCTCGGGGTGCTTGTATTGTATATTTATGACGTGAATAATATACACTTAATTAATGGGAACTTTCATGTTGTTATTGTAAACATAATTATGGTATTGTTTTGAGAAAACATAACGGGTTAAGCGATAGTGAAATGTATTACATATTGAGAATCTGAGTTTAAGTAAAGCCATCTATTTATTTGATAACGTTAGCATGTAATATGGGAATCGAGTAGTAAGAGGTATAACTTATTACGTTTTGGTTAGATATATGTGTCATTTAGATGGGTAATGTACGTTAGGAGTGCACATGTAGTCGAGAGGTGAGAATTTCATGTGAGTGCACGTCCTAACATGTATTTTGCATTTAATGTTTTAATGTTATTAAAACACTTGCTGTTTTCAAAATGTTTTCCACTTTCGGGCTCTGACCCATTTGCTTTCAAATCTATTTTTGTAAAAACCATTTTAGGTGCCCAGCCACAAGGACACCATGCATTGGATTATCATTCAGGTGACGAGCTGTAGCTGTTTGTGGAAGTTATAGGAATTTGCTTGTAGACGTTTCATCTATTTTGACTCAATATTCATCAGTTATCAGTTGTAGGGCATGTCGCCCATTTCTTTTAGAGGCATTTCATTTATTTCAGTTATTCAGACCTTTGGCATGTAATTATTCAGGATTCAGACTTGTAGTATTTTTCTTCAGTTGTGGGACTGTTGTGAGGAGTCTTTCCTCCGGACTTATTATTGTTAATTGTTGGTTATTCATTATTTCATTATGGTGAATGGATTATGTTGTTCTTCCATTATTCTTTTATTGCATGTTAATCATACTTAACTTAAAATTTGGCACTTACTTTTTAAATACTAGGTGGTTAGTAATTTTTAAAATGTTTTCGACAGTGATGCTATTAACTGAACCAACTTGGCATTTTGAATTAATTTAATAAAGGAGTAGCTACCCGGTATTTAATTAGTCGGGGTGTCACATCATCCCTCTGCTACGACATCGATCTCTGCACAGAGAAAGAATTCAAAATTGTCGACTGCTGGTACTATGATATTTGGTGCCTTCTCAAACATGGTAGGTACCCCCAAGGAGCAGACAAGAAAGACCGAGCAACTCTTCACAGACTGGACGCCCAGAATATTATCTGTGATAAATCACTATTCAAGAGAAACTTCGATGGAACCCATTTGCACTGCATCGCAGGGGCTGACATTGAAGAGATGATGCCGAAAATCCACAGCGGGGAATGAGGACCCCACATGAATGGTCATATGCTCGCCAAAAAATCATCTGATAGGGATACTACTGGACTACCATGGTACAGGACTGGACAACCTACATGCAAAGATGTCTCAAATGCCAATAATTCTCCAACTTAAAACATCTGCCTTCGCAAGAACTGCATAACATGACTTCTCCTAGGCCGTTTTCCACATGGGGCATCGATATCGTAGGGAAAGTTACACCAAAGGCATCCAATTGGCATGAGTTCATCTTAGTCGCTACTGACTACTTCACCAAATGGGTCGAAGCCAAGTCATGCACATTTCTGAATGCCAAGAAAGTGGCCAAATTCATCAAGAAAAACATCCTCTGTCGATATGGGGTCACACACGAGCTGGCATCAGACAACGGGTTACATTTTGAGGCAGAAGTTACGAAAGTGGTCAATGACTATGGAATTCAGATACATAAATCCTCTCCATATCGAACTCAAACAACGGAGAAGTTGAAGCAGACAATAAGAATCTCCAAGCCATCATCAGCAAGATGATCGAGAGTTGTCGAGATTGGGCTGACAGGATTCCTTACTCCCTCTGGGGTTACCGTACTTCAGTTCAAATCTCTACTGGGGATGCCCACTACTCTCTAGTCTATGGCATGGAAGAAGTCCTATCCGTGGAGCGGTAAATACCCTCGTTGCACGTCATGCTTGAAAGCAAGGTCAGTGAGGAAGACTGGTACCAAAGCCATCTTGACAAGCTGACCCTCCTAGACGAAAGGAGATTGAAAGCTCTCTATCACATACAAGGGTGCCATCGTCGTATAGCACGATCATTTAATAAGAGAGTCAAGGACCGCGGTGTCCGAGAGGGGGACTTAGTCCTCAAAGAAATAGTAGAGCCCATCTGGGACCCTAGAGGGAAATTCAAGCCCAATTGGAGCAACCCATACACTGTAAATAAGATTTTTGCCTGGTGGCACTGCTCTGCTCACCGACCTCGACGGGAATAAATGATGCGCCCACTCAACCTGGACCATCTCAAGAAATTATACTCCTAGTCCGAAATGTCGGCGAACTGTGACTCTTCTCATCTCCCTTCTATTCTAAAAAAAACTATTCATTTCCCCCTTACCCAGAACTACGTGGTCTTGATCCTCGAAAAACATTTTCAAAAATGAATTTCAAAATTTTGTTAAAACCCTTAGAGGTACGTAGGCGGTTCATTCACTTCACATGAGCCTGACCCCCTTCTTTTTCATAAAATACTATTTTTTTTCTTATCCCCAAGAACGATAGTTCATTTTGACATAAACATGAACAAAAGGATTATGTATGCCTTAGCGATTGGTATAGATAATTCAAAATGCAAAAAGTCATAAAAAGGCACAACTAGATGATCAAAAACTTATTTATTTCAATATCTGAAATTTCCGCACGATTACACCGGCATAAAGAGTCAAACGACTTCCCTAGCCATAAAACCCAGAAAATAACAAGCCCTACTACCCACAAAAATCACTCCAATTATTCCAGAAAACACAAAACAACACCTTTTACAAAAATCTTCACAAAACCCTACCCACAGCCGCCAGAGGAACCAACACCAGCACCACCATCACCTACATCTAGGACTCCCCAAGCCTCCCCCGCATGAATGGAGTATCACAGATGACCCACGAAGCGATAAGCCTGAACCAACTTGGGGTATACCACAACGCATCCCTCTATGGTGTCAGATATGGCAAACCACCTCTGACTAGTCTCCATAGCCACCATCCTGTCCACTCCCTTCTTCCACAACCATTTCATGTAGTCACCAGAGACATGCCAGACCCTCCTAGTAGACTGAGAAGGATGTGTCGATGGACGAAGATTCTCCCACAGGGAACCAAGCTACATGCGCATATGCTCTGTTAGTTCTTCCACAGGAAAGAGGTTTGGTGTCCGCGGTGCCACAATTTTCTCCCAACCATATTGGCACAGCAACCGCCAAGGAAAGTAAAAAGAGGCCTGCCTGAGACCAACAATTCTGACGTACTGGCACTCTCTAAGGTCCAGAATGGGCAGTAACTCTCCCCACCAAGGCACAGACCAACGTAAGCCTCGTGCCCTGTGCTTTACAAGACAATTCCCCCTAATCTCAATGTCCATGCCTACGATAAAGAAATAGCGTGAGAAGAATTTTGGAACCGTCGATAAGGGATACCACCATACGAAATCTCTCTGACAACCACATAAACAACATCACAGGGCTCCCTCTCAGAAAATTCAGAACGACCCTCCCGCCAGGCATCTAGGCCATTTAAGCTCTCTGCCAGTATCACTGCCGCAGGATTGTGATTTTATGACATCTAAGAAACAATAGCAGCCAGTTACCAACGTTTCCCCAGTCACTAACAGAACTTTGGAAATAAGTCCTAGGATGACGGCCCCAGCATATCCAGCATCACCCACGGCCTACAAATGCACGGACTGTATAACCAGTGGTTTGGCCGCTATAGGCCAAATATGAAGAAGCCCGACCAATAAATCCCTAGGAGAATGGGAAAACTCAGGCAGCGTCGTGATCACGCTGAGATTTATCCCCAATATGGCAGAAAATTCCTCGTAGTTAGGATAAATATCATCTAACCAGAAGGGAAAAACATGATCCTCAGGATACCAAAACTCGACAACTGCCATCAGCATATTCCACTCAATGGGTCGATTGCGCCACAAAGAGACTCACCTCGTGTGAAAGGCGTTATAATCAACATTGTAAGAACACATTGCTTCCAAGCCGTCGAGGTAGTTAGCAAACTCAATGTTACCAGGGAGAGACATATTGCAAGACTAAGAGATAGTAAGCAAGTAAGAATATGGAAAAGGAAGAAAGTGAAAGTGCGAGGAGGAAAGACCCATCCACAAACCCCTTTTATACTCGGAAACTCCCAAGCCAAGATAAGGAGCCCTGCAGAAATTAGAGTAAAACATTCCACACCAAGTACCACGCAATTAAAGAAAGTGTAATAAAAGCCTTGGATTGATTGGACTGGACTGACATGACGATAGGCAGGACATGGGTCATGCCGATTGGCAACCCTCCATTTTGGAAAATTTCCTCTTTTTCCACTTTTGTCAAAATAAAAAAACCAGCAAAAATAATTTTTTATCTTATGGGAATTTCGAATTTCCTTTATACTTATGCCTTACTAATATCATTTCGAATAAAATACTTATCCAAATCAATTTTCAAAGTTATTTTTATGGTCTCAGTAGCAAATTAAAAAGAGCATGTGCATTAACCACTAAACAAGAAAATTAACCAAAAAATTTCATTATTTCATTTGCATATATTTGGCTGTGTTACATTAACATTTTACAGAAAAAGAAGAAAAACAACGGGACTCAACCCGAACCCAATCTCTCTCTCTAGTATCCCCCATCCGTGCGGTGCACCCTCTTCCCCCTGTGGCGAGATGACGTGCCCCCACTACTAGAGCTCGATCCTTTACCAGACGAGGCAGACGACACCAAACAAGAAGGAACCGGAGTCGCCTCATGAATGTGAGCAATCGTCGAGGATATCCATTCCCTCATGTCCTTCAGCTAGGTGATCGAAACACTAATATGCTTCAAGGAAGAATAGAAAAGATTAAATCATTCAAGCATGAGCAGAGAGAAGGAAATCAAGGAAATAAAAGGAAAAGACATACCGCAGACCAAAGAACCTCCTCCGTCAGACCCAACTCATATGGGGACATCGCATGAGGATGCTGCTGCAGATGCATAGATCCCCCATCAGCCTGTCAAAGGTTGTCATAAGGGGAATGCAGCCGCACAAAAGAAGGCCATGAAGTCATCGTCATCGCCGCTGACGTAGTCGGGCCACCTGCGCTATGAGAAGACCCCACCTGCCAACTCAAGCCCGCTCTAGGGAGAGGCATCACATAAAAAATTCTAGGGGAATTATCCAATTCATGATGAAGTCCATGTATTCATACATCCCCACTATGTTAGTGTACATGGAGTATGGCTCTCCTATCATCACAACCACCCGGGCATCATCGGGCATCTCCCGCACGCGCCTCATGAACAAAGGGGGCCTCCCTAGCGGCACCACAACCTCATCCTCAAAATATAACGGACCACCCTCTCCTCAAGATACCAAGAGTGGCGTAACTCATGCGCCAGTAGGCGTCGCATCTGCGCATGTCCCCCAGTTATCCTTGTGTTCTAAATAGCCGTCCCCAGGGATAAAAAGGTAAGCAAAGGATCATTTGTAATATCCTGTATTTTTATGACTTTTAATTTTGGGGATTTATTAAATTTAATTATAGATATTAATTTAATATTAATCCAGAAAAAATTTAAATACTTACTAGCGTGATGAGAGTTAATAATTACTAGAATTTTGTTGTAAGTTACTTTATGGGTAAAGTAAGTGGTGTAATTCTTAGGACATGTTATTTCTGAACTGGGGATAGCGGTTGACCCGAGTAAAGTGTCAACAGTGAGGGATTGGGGATAGCCAACGACATCGATGGAAGTGCGTAGTTTCTTGGGGTTAGCCGGGTACTACAGGAGATTCATTCGAGGGTTATCCAAGATAGCGGGTCCATTGACGAACTTGACTCGCAAGGGGGTACCATATGTTTGGGATGATACTTGTCAATTGGCTTTCGATGAGTTGAAAGACAAGCTGACTTCGGCACCAGTCCTTGCTTTACCCAAGCCAGGCGTGGAGTATCTGGTTTACACCGACACCTCCTTACAGAGACTCGGGGGAGTACATTAGAAGGAAGAGAAGGCTACAGCTTTTGCCTCCCTCAGTCTTAATCCGCACGAGAGGAATTACCCCACTCACGACCTGGAGTTAGCAGCGGTCATCTTTGCATTGAGGATATGGAGACACTATTTATTGGGGGAGAATTCCGCTTGTTCACAGACCATAAGTCCCTACAGTACCTATTCACTCAGAGAGAACTGAATATGCGTCAGTGCAGGTGGTTAGAGTTTGTGAAAGACTATCAGTGAGACATACAGTACCATTTGGGGAAGGCCAACGTAGTTGCTGATGAGTTGAGCCGTAGACCGATAGACGATGTAGCGGATGTCTGGAAAGAAAAGTGGAAAGAGTTGGGTCATCAGGATGCTGTAGTCCGTTCCTTCATATCTGTCATGACAATGACACCGA
The DNA here is from genome assembly GCA_949130495.1 of Sambucus nigra. NCBI lineage: Eukaryota > Viridiplantae > Streptophyta > Magnoliopsida > Dipsacales > Adoxaceae > Sambucus > Sambucus nigra. Next base: position 387,074,969 of record OX422209.1, on the reverse strand, counting down.
GATTGTTACGAGGGTAATACAGGCACAGACAGTAGACTCATTTTTCCAGGAGCAAATTGGAAGACTTTTAGCCGAGGGTGCTGAGTCCTATTCAATTAGTTCTGATGGATGTTTGGGGTTTAATGGGAGATTGGTGGTCCCAGAAGGAGAAAACTTACGTCATGCAGTGATGACCTAGTCTCACAGGTCCCGATTTACGGTGCATACTAGGGGAGATAAGATGTACCAGGATATGAGACAGCAATACTGGTGGAGTGGGATGAAGAAGGACATTGCTGAGTTCGTGTCCAAGTGTTCTACTTGCCATATGGTAAAGGTGGACCACCAGAAACCGTCGGGGTTACTTCAGCCGTTGGAAATACCCACGTGGAAGTGGGAGAGTATTTTCATGGATTTTATTAATGGGTTGCCTACATCACAGCGGGGCCACGAATCCATCTGGGTGATTGTGGACCATTTGACCATGGTGTCTCATTTTCTGCCAGTACGGACAGACTATACCACGGGCCAGTATACGCAGTTGTTCATTGCTGAGATTTTTAGACTACATGGGGTGCCCCTGGATATTGTGTCAAATAGAGAGAAGATTTTTTTGTCGCATTTCTGGGAGAGTTTTCAGGAGGTCATGGGTATAGAGTTGAGGTTGAGTTCAGCTTATCACCCACAAACAGATGGACAAATAGAGCATACCAACTAGATGTTGGAAGATATGCTACACATGTGTGTCCTTGATTTTGGGGGAGGTTGGGAGCCACATCTCCCACTAGTGGAGTTTGCTTATAATAACTCTTATCAGTTCACGATTGGCATGGCTCCATTTGAGGCATTAAATGGCAGGCCTTGTCGTTCTTCCAATTGTTGGTTAGAGGTGGGGGACAACAAGTTGCTCAGACCAGAGGTAATTCAATAACCCTCCGCTAGGATTGAGATTATCAGGAGTCGCATTCGGATAGCCCAGGACAGGCAGAAAAGCTACGCAGATGCAAAATGGTTCTATCGAGAATTTAATGTGGGGGATCAAGTATTACTATGTGTATCTCCTATGAAAGGAGTGATGAGGTGTGGGAAGAAATGGAAATTGGCCCCGAGGTACGTGAGACCATTTCCCGTTATTGAGAGGATTGGGCCGGTAGCATACCGACTGGGACTGCCAGAGCATTTACATTGCATTCACGATGTATTCCACATCTCGTCGTTGAGATGATACCTTCGGGATGACATGGACCACACCCACATCGCGATTGAGGAGATTGACTTACATCCTGATAGCTCTTATGAGGAGAGACCAGTAGCGATTATAGACCATAGCGAAAGGAGATTGAGGTCAAAAGTAGTCCCACTTGTACGGGTCCAGTGGGTGGAAATTTTGGGACTGAAATCCACTTAGGTGCGTGAGGCAGACATGCCTGAGAAGTACCCAGAGTTATTCTTACCAGGTATACCTTACTTTTTTAAATTTTGGGACGAAATTCCGTTATTAGGGGGGAAGTATGTAATACCCCGTATTTTTATGACTTTTAATTTTGGGGATTTATTAAATTTAATTAGAGATATTAATTTAGTATTAATCCGAAAAAACATTTAAATACTTACTAGTGTGATGAGAGTTAGTAATTATTGGAATTTTGTTGTAGGTTACTTTATGGGTAAAGTAAGTGGTGTAATTGAATTTAGTAAAATTATCACGAGAATCTAATTTGATAATTTTGGAAATTTGTCGGGGCGCGCTTATGTCGTGTCGGGATTCAATTCAAATTATTAAAAGTGAATAAATTATAATTCACCCGCATGGTCATTTTAAGTGCGTCAATGTGTCCGGAAGGGTCGAGATAGTCAAAATAATGTACACGGGGGTTTAGTTTGGGTATCGGGGCGTTTTTAGGCCTAATTAACATCCTGGGAAGGCGTTTTAGACATTCTACATTTTTGGGCATGGAAACCCACGAAATTTCTAAGAGTATATCAGTTAATAGGAGTCATCTTCTAGGGTTAGAATAACCATAAACTAAAGACGACCATTGGAGGGGAAGAAGAGAAGCTTTCCAAGGGGTTCTAGGCCAAGAACTCCACCGTTTGCACCGCCGTCGCCGCCAAACTTTAGATCGCGCGACGAGGATCACAACCACACCAATTTTCCCACAAATCTGAGCCAAGAATTCCCAGAAAAGTATCTATCTTGCTCTATTTCAGTTAATTTTTCAATGATATTAGTCTAGGGTTGATTAGGACTAGTTTTTGTGAAAGAAAAATCTATTTTGGAGACTCGAATTTGCATGATGTATAGGTAAAAGACGTATTCTGGAAATCAAATTCACATGTAGAAACCATGAGATTTCATTAAATTAGGAGTAAAAAAATCTGGGAAAGAATGGGAAGAAACTAAACAAAGAAAATATTAGGGTTCTTGATATTTTTATGGATTGTGGCCCTTTTAATTCGTTAAACACTATGAAAATTCACGTGTCTTACGTAGAATATCAATTGTTTGGGGATATAACAACTGTAGTATATATTGTTGGGAGTTTAGAAGTCAAATATGTTGGTTTGGATGATTTTGGAGGAAGATTCCCATAACTGGTAATTCTGCAGTTTCGCCATAACTGCTTGATCGATCAATGGATCGATGGATCGAGACCCTGCCATAGATCAATCGACCCCTCCTGGCAGACTCATACTTCCCTTTTTAAATGGTTTATTTCAATTTAAATGAGTAATAATCTTTGGACATTCTTAATAAAACATTTTGGGAGATAAAGAGGACCAGTAGGACTTGATAAAAATGGAGCATTTCAAGTAAGACTAAATTAGGGTTAACGGGGAGTAAATTACACTTAAGAAATAGTGGGAACATGTGTTTAAAGGGTGAGACTCGTAAGGAAGTTACGTCATTAAAATAAAAGAGCACCTACTGAAATTACACTTATGAAGATAGGATTTCATGAGTGTTACGAAAAAAGTCAGAATAATCCCATAAATAAGAATAAAAAGAGACGAACCATTATACGTGATAATCTAGTAATGTGCAATAAGAATAAATATCATAAGTATGGGTCGTGGGTGTACCTAAATTTGAAATGGGAATGGTAGTATGCATATATGACTCTGTTTATGCATATACTATATACGTGTAAAAATCATGCCCGCACTACTTGCTATCACTGAGGTTACCGCGCTGGGATAGTCATATCTCGATGGGACCTTTATGGGGGATATTGATTTGTACCCTAGAACATAGGAATCCTTGGTACAGGATATCGGATCGATAGTCAGACGGTCCTAAGAGACGTGAGGGTATGTGCTGACCTCTTAGTGACTTGGAACTATGCTTCGCCTCAATTTGTATGTGTTTTGTGTTAATACAGTTCGAGAGTGATTTCGAACTAGTGTTTCCCTTAGTACGAGTGATACGGGGACTTGATAGCAGAGTATGCCCTCACCATAAATTTTATGTGGGGCGCCGATATATATATATATATATATATATATATATATATATATATATATATATATAAACTTCAAATTTGAGAACTATCTACTGTGACTAAAGGTAGGTAAATAATGAATAATTATTTCAACTTGGATATAAGTGTTTGAAAAGTTTAAGGCAATACTGAGAAACTTTATAATCAAATGAGGCTTATGTGAGGACTTTGCTTTTTAATAAAATTAATTTTCTTAGCACTAGAAATTGTCGACATGAAATCTTGTGAGTAACTTAAGATAAGCTAAACTATTGGGGGTAGTAGTGCGGTAGGTGTTCACATTAGAAGAGAGGTGAGAATTTCTCAAGAGAGTGTCGCACTAATATGATTGTTGCATTAGCCGGTAAGCATTTTAAATACTTGTTAAACTAATTTTAAACTGTTTCACAATCGGGCTCTGACCCGTTTCCTATTTTCTCTTCTCTCTTGTATATATATGTATATATTACAGCTGCCCAGCCACAGGGGCGTCTTGCATAGGATCCTCTGGAAGGAATGTGCTACATCATAGGTGGGAGTTGCAGGCCTCTTGCTTAGACGATCTCATTATTGATTCCACTTCTAGTTTTATTTTATCCAGTTGGGCATGTGTCGCCCTTTTCCATTATTCAGTTGGTTTTATCAGAGATTGTGACTCATTTATTTCCAATATTTATACTTTGGGATTGTTATTGTCAGGATGTTTTTCCTTTGAAGTTTTAAAGTTGGAATTAATTAGTTGGATGCTTAAATTGCTTGGATTATATGTACCAGTATAGTTGTTGGGTGATTCTTAAACTATGGATTATGAAAGGTTCTAATTGTTGGTTTTTAAATTAATTTCTTAAAAATTGATGTCTGAAAATGGTTTTGTCACTTAGCTTAATTATTTAGGGTGTTTGATTGGAAATGTTATTTTTGCGACAACGATGCTAAGAATGAACCAACCGTTTACCTTGGTTATAATTTAATAAAGGACTGATCACCTGGTATTTAATTAGGCGGGGTGTCACAGGTGGTATCAGAGCATCAGGTTCTAGTGTCCTTTAGGATTTGTACGGCTTACTTAGCTTTTAACTTAGTGTTCTTGCTACAGAGCCCTATTTTTAGGATTGTTATATTCTTGCTTTTACGCTTACGTCTTCAGCTATTTGAGATTAGATAATAACTGTAGAGTAATTAAATTTCTTTACATTTCAGATGCCTCCGAGACGCGCACCCAAGGATTGCCATGCCCAAGCCGAGCAGCCAGCAGCTCCAGCTCAGGGAACGATGAACGCAACCGAGGTAGCTGCTATCATTGCTCAAGCGGTGAATACCGCGCTAGTCATAGTACAGCAGGCTCCACCCCAGGTTCAGGTAGTGGTTCCAGTACCAGCACAGCTTCCATCTGCATGGGAGCGAGTTAGGGATCCCTTCCAGAAGGCGCATCCCCCAGAGTTTGCGGGTAGTTGGGACATCATTGTAGCCAGCCAATGGAAGAAGGATATCCAGAGGCATCTGCGCATGTACGAGTGCACGGACGTGCAGGAACAGCTGTTGGCTTCCTTCAAGCTAGTGGGGGCCGCTTTTCATTGGTGGGAATCCACCACCACCTTAGAGGAGAGGGATATTATCACTATTCAGTCATTCTAGGCGCGATTTGGCATCAAATACTTTCCATCCGCCATGCATACTGAGATGAGGTAGAAATTACTGAATCTGAAATAGGAGAATAAAACTGTTGCTGAGTATGAGGAGGAGTTCAACAGACTTCTCACTATAGTGCCAGATGAGGCACCTACTGAGGGAAAGAAGATACTGTTATTTGTGGACGGGTTGGCCTGGAGGATTCGTCAACACCTCATAGGCAATCTGTCACTAAGTACCGACACAGATGTACTCAATGCTGTTTTGTTATACTACTAGGATCACCACTTCCATATGCAGGGAAGTAAGCGAGCAGGAGAGTCCAGCCAGCAGGGCAGGACAGGGGGTAGTGGTACTAGTGGAGCACCGACATCCCAGGGGCAGACTCGTCAGTGTGAGCAGAGTTCCCATCAGGGGGACCCTGCCAAACGGTTCTGATCAGGTGACTCCAGGCATGGATTTAGGGGATTTAGGCAGGGCCAGTTTAATCAGCAGGGCCAACATCGTCAGTCGTAGGGCCAACAACGTTTTTAGCAGGGCCAATGACGGGATGGTAACGTCCAGCAGGGCCGTAATCAGCAGGGACAGAGGGGAGAAAATTTTAGGGGCCGATGTTTCGGGCGTGGTAAAAATGGCCATAGCCGCCATGATTATCCAGAGGGAGATAAGGCCCCACAGCAGCAGGGTGCCCGTAATGAGCCACAGAGGCCACTTTTTCCAGCCGCCCTCCCAGCGCTAGCTCAGGCACCAGCCCTACCAGCCATCCCAATAACTCCAATGCAGCAGGGGCAGTTACAGTACGGACGTGTCTATAACGTCCACCAGGCAGCAGTTCCACAGGCGCCACCCATGATTGAGGGTACGTTTCCTATCCACGGTACTATGGGTCGGATTTTATTTGATACTGGGGCGACACACTATTTTATAGCTACTCAATTTGCGAAGGCCTTAGGGTTACTAGCCACAACAGAGAGCACTGTAACATGCGTAGACTCTCCACTGGGATATGGATCATTAATTTTCTTTATATGTCGAGGTGTGGGAGTAAAGATTGGTAGCTTAATGTTACCAGCAGACATGTTAGTCTTAGATATGCATGAGCACGACGTTATTATTGGTATGGATTGGCTCGCAGCGTACAGAGCCATGATAGATTATTTTGGTGGGAGTATTGTCTTTGCCATTCTGAGGCAGGAGATGTTTGTAGTGGTGATGCCTCGCCCAGTGGGAGGCTCTACCGTTCATTTGTATTACATAGAGGAGGATATCTCTAAGGAGGTTGTGATTCCCTTAGACTCGATCCCAGTCGTTCGTGAGTATTCTGATGTATTTTAGGAAATACCAGGCCTACCCCCAAGTCGAGAGATAGATTTTGTCATAGATTTGTTACCAGACACTCGATCGATAGCACGCGCTCCATACAGTATGGCTTTAGTAGAAATGCGAGAGTTACGAGATCAGATAGAGCAGCTGTTAGGCCAGGGCTTCATTCGTAGGAGTACCTCATCTTGGGGGGCTCCAGTGTTGTTCGTGAAAAAGAGAGATGGTTCACTGAGGCTATGTGTGGACTACCGGGAGCTGAACAAGGTCACGATACGGAACAAATATCCATTACCTCGAATCGATGATCTGTTCGACCAACTGAGGGGAGCAACCTTCTTTTCGAAGATAGATTTGACGTCAGGATACCATCAGCTACGTGTTAGGGAGAAGGATGTTTCGAAGACTGCTTTCTTGACGAGATATGGGTCCTACGAGTTTAGAGTGATGCCATTTGGACTCACAAATGCTCCAGCCGTATTCATGAGCTTGATGAACCGAGTATTCAGAGAGTTCTTAGATTAGTTTGTTATCGTCTTCATAGTTGACATCCTGATATATTCACACAATGAGGAAGAGCATGCTGAGCACTTAAGACAGGTTCTTCAGACTCTACGAGAGCATCAGTAGTATGCTAAGTATGGGAAGTGCGAATTCTGGTTACGAGAAGTGCAATTCCTAGGACATGTTGTTTCTGAACTGGGGATAGCGGTTGACCCGAGTAAAGTGTCAGCAGTGAAGGAGTGGGGATAGCCCACGACACCGATGGAAGTGCGTAGTTTTTTGGGGTTAGTCGGGTACGATAGGAGATTCATTCGAGGGTTCTCCAAGATAGCGGGTCCATTGACGAACCTGACTCGCAAGGGGGTACCATATGTTTGGGACGATACTTGTCAATTGTCTTTCGATGAGCTAAAAAACAAGCTAACTTCGGCACCAATCCTTTCTTTACCCAAGCCAGGCGTGGAGTATCTGGTTTACACCGATGCCTCCTTACGGGGACTTGGGGGAGTAGTTTAGCAGGAAGAAAAGTCTATAGCTTTTGCCTCCCGCAAGCTTAAGACGCACGAGAGGAATTACCCTACTCATGACATGGAGTTAGCAGCGGTCGTCTTTGCATTGAGGATATGGAGATACTATTTATTAGTGGAGAAATTCCGCTTGTTCATAGACCATAAGTCCCTGCAGTACCTGTTCAATCAGAGAGAACTGAATATGCGTCAGTGTAGGTGGTTAGAGTTTGTGAAAGACTATCAGTTCGACATACAGTACCATCCGGGGAAGGCCAACGTAATTGCTGATGCGTTAAGCCGTAGACCGGTAGATGATGTAGTGGACGTCTAGAAAGCAAAGTGGAAAGAGTTGGGTCACCAGGATGCAGTAGCCCGTTCCTTGATATCTGTCATAACAGTGACACTCGATATTGTTACGAGGGTAATACAGGCACAGACATCAGACTCATTTTTCCAGGAGAAAATTGTACGACTTTTAGCCGATGGTGCTAAGTCCTATTCAATTAGTTCTGATGGAGGTTTGAGGTTTAATGGGAGATTGGTGGTCCCAGAAGGAGCAGACTTACGTCATGCAGTGATGACCCAGTCTCACGAGTCCCGATTGCGGTGCATCTCGAGGGAGATAAGATGTACCAGGATATGAGACGGTAATACTGGTGGAGTGGGATGAAGAAGGACATTGCTGAGTTCGTGTTAATGTGTTCTACTTGCCAGATGGTAAAGGTGGATCACCAGAAATCGTCGGGGTTACTTCAGCCGTTGGAAATACCCACGTGAAACTAGGAGAGTATTTCCATGGATTTTATTACTGGGTTCCCTACATCACAGCGGGGCCATGACTCCATGTGGGTGATTGTGGATCATTTGACCAAGGTGGATCATTTTTTACCAGTACGGACAGACTATACCATGGGCCAGTATGCTTAGTTGTTCATTGCTGAGATTATTAGACTACATGGGGTGCCCCTTGATATTGTGTCAGATAGAGACAATTTTTGTGTCTCATTTCTGGGAGAGTTTTCAGGATGCCATGGGTATAGAGTTGAGTTTGAGTTCAGATTATCACTCACAAACAGATGGACAAACAGAGCGTACCAACCCTATGTTGGAAAATATGCTACGCATGTGTGTCCTTGATTTTGGGGGAGGTTGGGAGCCACATCTCCCACTAGTAGAGTTTGCTTATAATAACTCTTATCAGTTCATGATTGGAATGGCTCCATTTGAGGCATTATATGCCAGTCCTTGTCGTTCTCCCACTTGTTGGTTAGATGTGGGGGACAACAAGTTGCTCAGACCAAAGGTAATTTAGGAAATCTCCGCTAGGATTGAGATTATCAGGAGTCGCATTCGGGTAGCCCAGGACAGGCAGAAAAGCTACGCCGATACAAAACGGTTCTTCCGAGAATTTAATGTGGGGGATCAAGTATTAGTACGTGTATCTCCTATGAAATGAGTGATGAGGTTTGGGAAGAAAGGGAAACTGGCCCCGAGGTACGTGGGACCATTTCCCGTTATCGAGAGGATTGGGCCGGTAGCTTACCGATTGGTACTGCCAAAGCATTTACACCGCATTCACGATGTATTCCACATCTCGTCGTTGAGACGATAACTTCGGGATGACATGGCCCACACCCACATCACGATTGAGGAGATTGACTTACATCCTGATAGCTCTTACGAAGAGAAACCAGTAGCAATTCTAGACCATAGCAAAAGGAGATTGAGGTTGAAAGTAGTCCCACTTGTATGGGTCCAGTAGGAGCATCATAATGTAGAGGAATCCACTTGGGAGAGTGAGGCAGACATGCGTGAGAAGTACCCAGAGTTATTCTTAACAGGTATATCTTACTTTTCTGAATTTCGGGACGAAATTTCGTTGTTAGGGGGGATGTATGTAATACCTCGTATTTTTATGACTTTGAATTTTGGGGATTTATTAAATTTAATTAGAGATATTAATTTAATATTAATCCGAAAAAACATTTAAATACTTACTAGCGTGATGAGAGTTAGTAATTATTGGAATTTTGTTGTAATTTACTTTATGGGTAAAGTAAGTGGTGTAATTGAATTTAGTAAAATTATCACGAGAACCTAATTTGATAATTTTGGAAATTTATCGGGACGCGCTTGTGTCATGTCGGGATTAAATTTGAATTATTAAAAGTGAATAAATTATAAGTCACCCTCATGGTCATTTTGAGTGCATCAATGTGTCCGGAAGGGTCGAGATAGTCAAAATAATGTACCCGGCGATTTAGTTTGGGTATCGGGGCATTTTTAGGTCTAATTGGCATCCTGAAAGGGCGTTTTAGACATTTTACATTTTTGGGCATGGAAACCCCCGACATTTCTAACAGTATATCAGATAATAGGAGTCATCTTCTAGGATTAGAATAACCATAAACTAAAGACGGCCATTGGAGAGGAAGAGGAGAAGCTTTCCAAGGGGTTCTAGGCCAAGAACTCCACCGTTTGCACCGTCGTCACAGCCGAACTTTAGATCGCGCAACGAGGATCACAACCATGCCAATTTTTCCACAAATATGAGCCAAGAATTCCCAGGAAAGTATCTATCTTGCTCTATTTCAGTTAATGCTTCAATGATATTAGTCTAGGCTGATTAGGACTAGTTTTTGTGAAAGAAAAACCTATTTTGGAGACTCGAATTTGCATGATGTATAGGTAAAAGACGTATTTCTGGAAATCAAATTCACATGTAGAGGTTGAACCATGAAATTTTATTAAATTAGGAGTATAAAAATCTGGGAAAGAATGAGAAGAAACTAAACAAATAAAATATTAAGGTTCTTGATATTTTTATGGATTGTGGACCTTTTAATTCGTTAAACTTGATGAAAATTCGCATGTCTTACGTAGAATATTAATTGTTTGGGGATATAACAATGGTAGTATAAATTTTTGGGAGTTTGGAAGTCAAATATGTTGGTTTGGATGATTTTGGAGGAAGATTCCCTTAACTGGTAATTCTGCAGTTTCGCCACAACTGCTTGATCGATCGATCGACCTTAGAGCATCGATCGATCAATCGAGAGCCTGCCATAGATCGATCGACCCCTCCTGGCAGACTCATACTTCCATTTTTAAATGGTTGATTTCAATTTAAATGAGTAGTAATCTTTGGACATTCTTAATAAAACATTTTTGGAGATAAAGAGGACCAGTAGTACTTGATAAAAATGGAGCATTTCAAGTAAGACTAAATTACGGTTAACGGGGAGTAAATTACACTTAAGAAATAGTGGGAACATGTGTTTAAAGGGTGAGACTCGTAAGGAAGTTACGTCGTTAAAATAAAAGAGTACCTACTGAAATTACAATTATGAAGATAGGATTTCACGAGTGTTACGAAATAAGTCGGAATAATCCCATAAAAAAGAATAAAAAGAAACGAGCCATTATACGGGATAATCTAGTAATGTGCAATAAAAATAAATACCATAAGTGTGGGTGGTGGGTGTACCTCAATTTCTTTTATTATATAAGTTATCTTAGATTCAAAATCTATTTTCATTCTAGCTCATACCTGTTAATTTCTACACTTTTATTAGTATATCGTACATAATTTATTCTTCATAAAACCCCCCCAAAAAATAAAAGAGGTTTACCCGTAAATTTCGAATGGAATTATCCACCACACTTTTTCCAAAACTAGAAACACAGTTTCTACACGCACACACCTAATAAAATTTCGTTCGAATCTATGGGATAAACCCCAACCTTATTCCAACATTCGAACTATCTAGACTTTGATGCCTCTATAGGCTACGTAGGCGTCTCGGATTAAAATTAGAGATTCGAGTCGAATTTTTCTAATTTTCTAATTTCTCTTGATGATACAATAAATCGTCCACTTGTCACTTTTGTATCAGCAAAAAATGAGTAAAGTGCATAATAAGCAAATATATCAAATACGAAGAGATAAAAGACAAGATATAGAGTGGTTCAACCTCTTTAATAGGCCTACGTCCACTGTTTTGCCCCATTCTCATTATATGCATTGCGTAGTACAATATAACCAATCCTAAATTGGAGTACATGTGCGAGAATAAGGAAGAATACATGGTAATAATGAGGATTCCGGTGTACCTAAGAGATGGCTGCGATGCCGACGAGAAGTCCCCAAGCTGTGCCCGGTGGTGTATGGAGAGTAAGCAGCTCTGGGCTAAGTGTTGGTGTGAGAGGATGAGCTTGGATCTCGAATGAGCAATCATCAATCTCCCCTTCATCTCGAGGCGTGGACCTCTATTTACAGGTGTAGATGTTGTATTACGACTGTGATGAGAGATACTGTGGCCAACAGATAGATAAGCTTAGGGGCTGCGACACATATATGACAATGGGGCCATAGTCAGTATGTTCAAGGTTGTGGAAGGTAGAGAATAAGTTACTACAACCTATATGCTGAAGACCGCAACATGTACACAAGGGATCTCCAAATAGGAATTAGGGTCACAATCGATAGATGCTAATGGTGGCCTTTTCTCCGCGACAGGTGGTGGAATATGTGTACTATCAATAAGAACCCAAGTCGTAGTGCCTAGAGATTGAGATTGGGGTTGCGGCTGAGTATTCAAGTCTTCTTATGGTGCCGCGGTATTTCCAAGGTGACTCTTCATCTTCTCGCTCCATCTTATATAAATTGTACTGGCCGTGGACTTCATTAAGTTTCCCACATCTTTGAGAGCATATTAAGGGTGAATTTCTACGCATTTGTCTCCTTGCATTTTCTGGCGATCCCTAGCAGTTGTGAGTGGTGGTTCTGAGGCATTTTGAGGTGGTTTGAGGCTGAGCATCACTGGATTCTCGATTCCCAGGTAATTTTTTCAATTAATAACCTCTTTAGTAGCTTTCTCCGTTCATAATTCGAGATTCATCAACTGATCTTCTGAATTTCTGAATTTCTGCCTTTGTGAATCACCCAATATTGAATTGAACTTACTGAAATGTGTTTTATTGAATTTCAATCATGTTTGCTGCTTTTCAAAATTATATTTTTGTAACAGAATGGTTTTTCTGAATTATATCTGCTATATCTGTTTCTGCCAATTTCCCAGCTAATTTAACCCATTTGAATTTACATAGTTGTTTGAATTTTTCTGAATTAATCTTTAATGATTATTGTTATGAAGTTTGTTGGTTTGGGTTAGAATTTAGGGTTTCTAAACTTCCCATTATGTTATTGATGTTCTTGAGAGGGACTCTTCGTATTCTAGGGCTTTTGATATTTGAATTTACCCATACTAAATACTAACATGTTTTGAGTGAGTGGTCGCGGCATGATAAAATCCCTTTAGTAATTTAGGTCAGTCCTGAATCAATGCAACCTTCAAATATTGATGTTTCACATCTGCAGCATAGAAACTGTTACCGCGGCAAACATTAAACATAATATTGTGGCATGTAGAAAGTATAGGCTGCAACATGTAGATATTTGGCTGCGGCTTGTAGTAATTCAGTATCTTTAGGTTCTCAAATAGAGTTTGCATTATTTAGCCCATGCATTTTCCATAGTTTAATGACTACGACATGTAAGAAGATAACATACATCCTTCCCCATAAAATAATATGTCGCGGTGACAATTAACTTTTAGGGCTTTAGAACCCAACATTTGGTATACTTAGCCAATTTGGCCTAATATTTCTTTTTCATCCTCAACATGATATATCATTACACCTGTCACGGCCTATGAGAGGCCTTAGAACCATATTGGTTGCGGTGCCTAACTGTGGACTCTCTGCTTTTCAGGTACTGCTACAGCTATATGAACTTTGACCCAGACGGATTTCTAAAAGGCTTTTGGAACAAACATTTTGTAGCCTCTCCTCCCAAATTTCCTTGTGTGCGCCCTTTGAAATCAATTGGATCTTGCCAAATAAAAGATTGCCCTAACTGTGTGTCACTAGATTCAGATTCAATCCCAGACTCTGCGACCATGGAGGAAGAGGCCAATTCTAGTAACCATCCAATGGACATAGATGAGAATGCCGCGATAAGGGGGTCCATCTAATGTTAGGGATGAACATGCTAGAACATCTGGGAGGGACGAAAGACCCCTTACTTTGCTTAGTATCCATAGTGCTATGACCTAAGAATGGGTTGATCAGGTAATTGAGGCCTTCGAGTTCCTAGAGGGTTTGATGTGCTCAGCACCTGTTATAGAACAAAGGCCATTCACGGCACTTGATGACGATGGGGTCTTCTTCCCCTTGCACACCTTCATTTATGGGTTGCGACTACCTGTCCCGGTTCCCATTAGAAGAATTTTCCAAAGAATGAGGTTAGCCCTAGCCCAAGTAGATCCCAATGGCTGGAGGGCCATTCTTGCATCTGTTGTACCATGGGAGAATCAATTCAAGAGAGACATTACTCCTGGGGAGTTTTTCCACTTCTACCGCACCAAGGAAAATTTTGTGTAGCTCTTGGGGTGCTATTACTTTTCTGTCTACGGCAGAGATGAGACCTTTTACTCTGGGAGGCCTACTAGTGTAAAGAACTAGAAGGGAAAATACTTTTACATTTCTAGAGAAGGGTGGGAGATCCACCCTGAAGAGGGTGAGAGTGAGAGAACCTTTAGGATGCCGCGGTAATAGGGGTGTTCCTTCAAGCTTGCTACTTTTTCAATTATAGTCGCGCCCCTCTTTATAGTGGCATATTATTCTCCACACTTTGCTTTTGTACTAACCTTTGTATTTTTCTGCAACTCTTGATAATTTGCAGCTGAGTAAGCGGCCAGAGAAGAGAGTTAGCAAGGTCGTGATAGTCCCCGCTGAGGGGAAGAAGTTCAGCACACTTGTAACCTCTGCCTTCATTTTTGAAGTGGGCTACTTTGCCAACAAATCTATTACCAAAGAGATGGGTGTTGAAGGTAATGTTATTATTTGATTTTTTGTTTTGCGGAAATTGTATTTAACTTTGTACATTAACTTTTCATTATTTTATTTTTAGGTGAGGAGATTGATAGGTCTCGGTTAGCATGTCAGCTTGCTGAGATGGATCAGGACGTGATTGTCCTCAATAACACTTCTAGACAGAGAAAAAGGAAAAGGACTAAGTCCAAAAGTCTTGTTGAGGTCACTTCTGGTGACCATGTTAAGCCTGTCGCGCCAACTCTACAGTATGCGGATCAAAATAACCCAATTATTCCTTCCAACCAGTCTGGGGGTCATAGTACCGCGGCCACACCCCTAAATCAGGTTGTGAATCACATTGTTCCTACCGTGACCCAAATCCAAGTTGAGTAGGAGACCCGTCATGAAAGGCCTGAGGGAAACTTTGACAATGACATTGGACCTCACTTGGTTGTGGCGGGTCTTATGTCATCTTTCTCTGACCAAGGTGGCCGCGAAACTTTACCTGTCAATGAGAGAAGTTATCCTCCCCCTGCATCAATAATTGTTGTTAATGCCAATGTGGCTCCTCCACAAAGAAAAAATCCGCGGCCTCAACTATGAAGACCAGATCCTCAGTCTTCATGGGACACAACTGCCCATGCTGTCCATAGGATAAAAAGGGCGATAGATGGGGCCGACTTAGATCGGTTGGTGGATGAGGACCACCAGGACGTGGAGTCTTATGCCCTCCACAGTCTTCTGAGGGTAAATAATTACAACTTTCCAATATTCTTTATAGCTTCAGTTTTATTTTATAACTTTTAATATGTTTACAGGCTACAAAAGCTGTGGTGATCTAGAAACTTAAGTATGAGGGTCTATACCGGCTTATAGAGGCTATGGACAGCGTTCATAATGGTGATTTGGCCAAGGTTAAAATTAAAACTTTTAAAGCTGGAAAGAAATCTTCTGTCGCAGCACTCCAGGAGGCTCGAATGAACCTTGAAGCCGCTGTCAAAGCCAAGGATAAAGCTGAGGAGAATTTTAAGAAGGCCATGGAGGCTCTCAAGACTTCCCAAGTTCAGACTGCGAAAGCTGGCAAGGCCGTGGAGTTCTATAATTTCGATCTTGGAATCCTTCAAAAGAAGTATTAGGCATTGGAGATAAAGGTTGTTAATGAATTCAAAGGTTATACTGCGGAGCTGAAGAAGATGGAGGATGACCATGTTGCAGTCATCAAGATAAAAGATGAATATCATGCCGTGGCCCTCCAATTAGTGATTGATAGCACCGTTGAGTCATATAAAGGCTCCCTAGACTTATTCCTCATTAATAACAGATCTTATATTTGCGGCTACCAAGAGTTGAGATATAAGGTGGCAAAGAACTTCCCTAATGCCACGGTTATAATTAAATCTTGGAGCATATTAGATGCTGAATATGATGTATGTGTGGCTGAAATGAAGGCTACAGCAGGGCCAGGCGAAGAGCTGAGGCAGACGATCAGGAGACTGAGACCGCAACAGATGATGACGAAGGAAATGATGAAGATGATGCAACCTCCTAGTCCTCCTTTAATTATCAATCATTGGGGTTGTGCCCCTCTTAATTTAAATGTTGATATTTAAGGCTGTGGCCTTTGTTTGTATAACTTGAATTCTTAAATTTTTGCCAAAGATTTTTAATCTCTGATCTTTAAAATATGGGGCTACTACCTTTTAAACTTCTGCAACCCTTATTATGAGGGTTGTAGCCACTTTTGGAAATCAATGGTTTCTTTATCTCATTTGCATGCTTTATACTAGCAATGCTTTAAAACTTAAATTCTTGTTTTCTTGATTGAACTTACTTATAGTAATAATAGATTAAGGTCGTGGCATCATAGTATAAATGGTTTCTTCACATAGGATGCGTCCATATTTCTTCATCTTGGACTTTCCACTTGTATTCTTGTATATTGTTGCCATAAAAATATGTTTGCAACATTAAGGATAGGCTACAACCTCTCTTCATATTTTGTACAAACTATTGATATATAGCTTCAGCTATTTAATCTTATTACATTCTTGAATGTTTGGTAGTGGTTGCAGTCTCTTCTTGAATAGGGTCGCGACACCTTTATTGAATTTTCATTAGTGATAACTCTTGCACCTTTTAGTAGTAGGCTGTGTTTGTATTCCTGTAATAATAGTGTACATTGGGGAATAATTCCCTTTCCGTAGACAATTAGTTCTTTGGAGCACCATGCTTCCCTTGAAAAAGGGTTCCTCCGAATAAGCCGCAGACAATTAGGTCTTTAATTTTTTCCACCATTTTCATGTCTTGATGCCGCGATACTGAGGTTGCGGCTGGTTTGCAATCAAATCATGGAATTTTAGCAATACACAAATGTCCACTCTTTTACTTATGGGCTACATCTTCTAAATGAATAAGTGGGCTCCTAAATGGTTGTGGCCACATTGATAGGGCTACAGTGCCTTTCAGACCCTTGACAACATTGATGACAGCATGTTGGGCTGAGGCCCTTCCCTTCCTATCTCTTTGACATGCTTCATTATAAAATCTACACATCATCCTTTAGTTTCTTCGATTGCCTTTTATGGCTTTCCTTTAGTCACTTCGATTTCCTTTCATGGTTTTCCTTTAGTCATTTTGATTGCCTTTTATGGATTTCCTTTAGTCGCTTTGATTTGGTTATTATCAGCCCTCGGGCTAGGTATTATAAATATTTCCCAAGATATGTTTAGATATATGAAAAGCCTTCCTAAGCTACAATAGGATTATCCATAGACAATTAAGTCTTCTGCCCTTATGTGTTATTTTCAGGCCTTCCCGGGCTAGATATTATGAAGCTTCCCCAAGCTAATGTGAGATCGCCAAGTTAATGATGTTTCGTCTCTACCCACCAAGTTAATGATGTTTATCGAGGGAATAACCTCCTTGGTCTAATGACGCATCTTGAAAGCTAAGACGGGGCATTGTAAGCCCTTGCAGCTAATGACGCATCCCGAAAACTAAGAACAGGCACTTGAAGCCCTTATGAGTGATGTTGTAGACCATTTTAGATAGCTTCTCTCAATAGTTTCTTTCGCCATTTTCAATTATCATTTTCTTTCGAACAATTAGGCATCTTGACGAGCGTTATGGGCCCATTTAGATAATATCATTCCCGATATAACATATTGTCTTGACTCAAAATTTGTTTAAGGCAAAGTGTCTTTCATAAGATATCATTTAATGGAATCGAGAAATCGAAATATGGCACTATAAGTGAACTTGGTTTCATAAGTCTATTCATATATATAAGATTTTTCTACTTCAATACAAAGTTAAAACGGAACTATTCGAAAGAGTTCACTAAGAATCAAAAACAGATAAAATATAAATATGGGCATAAAAAGAGGAATGTAGCCTATCTAGCTAGGCTGCATCCCTCAGGTATCCTTGAGGAACTGTTGCAGCATTCCCTGCCTTATGAGCCTCTTGATTTCATCTTTCAGAGAAAAGCATTGCTCAGTGTCGTGGCCGTGATCCTAGTGGAATTTGCACCGCCTAGTTTTGTCCCTTTTATGGGGTGGAGCCCTGAGCAGCTTATCTTCCTTTATGCATTCAAGGATGTCTTGAATTTGGAAAGCCAATGGGCTGTAGGCCTTAGAGCTCCCTTCTGCCTTCTTTGATTTCATTTTTTGGCTCCTACTGGCTGCTTCCGTGGCTGGAACTGCTAGGGTTGTGGCAGCAATGACCCTGGGTGCCACACCCACATTGGATGAGGCTGCGACCTCTAGCATGAGGACCCTCTGGGTCAAATAGTTGACATGGGATTGGAGTGAGGCATGATTATCGTAGAGATGGTTGAGGTGATTGTACAGTTGCACAATCTCATCTTTGACTATGTCCTTTGGCTGGATTCTCCTTCCATTTTCCACTTTATTATTCTTTATAAAGTATATATAATCTGAGACAAAACTAGCAGAGGTAAGTAATCACGGAAATATTGGATTAAGCAAGTGTGATGTTGGGATGCGGCATTTGAACTGTTGCATGATATTACTGATGAGACGTGGCTAATAAGGTACATAGGTGTATTATTGTGGCCTTCGAATGATATTCACCAAGATTGAGATGAAGACCACCTAAGTCCTTTCCCCGATGATTTGGTGCTGTTGTAATAGAACCTCACTAGTAGGGTTCGCGATAAGAAAGGTAGTTGAATTGCCAAGCCGCATCCCTGTCTAGGCAGTGAAGGGAATAATCCCAAAATTGGAACCCAAAAATTAAGTTTTTCTCCCGGAACACGTGGAGAGCGTACCTATTAGGGTCTATTAATGATATAATATCGTAAGGGTGCACAAACCAATAGGATTCTCGTGATAAAACCTAGATCATAGGCAAGAATAGCAAAAAAGGGAGTAAATATAATCCTTCCCTAATCACTCATCTTTATGGGGCTAAAGCCCATCATGCTTTTTAGCATTATATAGATGAAATGATATCCCATGGGTATGCGAAATATATCTGAGGTCATAACATAGAGACCCGAGAGCAGATTTGAATACAAAAAAATACTAATTTAAAGGTGTAAATATAAAATAGAGCTTAATAATGAAAATTTACTCATGAGATGATGATCCAAAGGATCCCCATGAATAAAATAAGGTGTTTAAGAACTCAAAACGTAGAGAAACAAGATTGAAATACCTCGTTCCCATAGACGGAACCAAATTGATGATACGAGAAATCGTCTACTTGTCGCTCTCGTATCAACAAATCATGAGTAAAGTGCATAAGAAGCAAATAGAGAAAATAAGGAGAGATAGAAGATAAGATATAGAGTGGTTCAACCTCTTTAATAGGCCTACCTTCACTATGTTTCTCCATTCTCATTATATGCATTGCGTAATACAATATAATGAAGCCTAAAGTGGCGTACACGTGCGAGAATAAGGGAGAATACATGGTAGTAATGAGGATTCCGGTGTACAGGAGAGATGGTTGCGATGCCGACGAGCAGCCCCCAAGCTGTGCCCGATGGCGTATGGAGAGTAATCACCTCTGGGATAAGTGTCAGTGTGAGAGGATGAACTTGGATATCAAATGATCAATCATCAATCTCCCCCTCATCTCGAGGCGTGGACCTCAATTTATAGGTGTAGATGTTATATTGCGGCTGTGATGAGAGATGATACGGCCAACGAATAGATGAGCTGAGGGGCTGCAGAACATATATGATAATGGGGCTGCAGTTTGTATGTTTAAGGTTGCGGTAGGTAGAGAATAAGTGGCTGTAGCTAGTATGCTAAAGGTTGCAACATGTACGCAAGGGATGTCCAAATAGGAATTATGGCCTCCACCCTAAATGATAATAGGAATTAGGCCACCGATAGATGCTAATAGTGGCTTTTATTCTGGTGCAATATCTGTACTATCATCTCTTATTTTTCATAATCATCAAAATTACTTATTATCATTATATATATATATATATATATACTTGTTCGCGTCTTATCCCACACATATTATCATTTCCCAATAACGATCAATATCGCGATGAACGTTCCTATTCTGTCTTTTACATCTATTATTATTTTGGGAATATTCCTATGGATGACCTCACCCTATCTTTTCCATGGTATGGGTCAAGCGATTCTAATATCAATTATATAAACACATGCATACACTTCACGGGGATAAAAAGGAAACTATAAACATTTGCCCATTAGAGATCTAAAGGGCGGGATGGGTGCCTAACACCTTCCCATTCCGTAACTTAGCCCCCGAACCTCTGATCTATTGGTTTTTCATGCATCAGTTTTGTCCTTTATGCCGCTCTCTTAAAAGTGGCAACATATTCTTTTTCCTGTTTTGAGAAAAATAGGCTGACGACTCTATCTCTTTACATTCACCCCATACCGACGACGACTGAAGCCCCCTTTTCGAAGAGAAAGGTGTGAGACCGTGACGCAGCCTTCATCCTCGGGGAGGGGTATCCCCTTTCTTCCCTTTCCCTGGAGGGAGCGCCACGCCAACCGGGATGGCCACAATATGTTTAGGTGCGTTTTTTTATTGCATATAAATTTTCGATTTAGGTTTGCATGTAGTCTTTTTTTTATTTGATATAAGTTTTAGGTCTGCATTTTTTTTTATAAATTTTCGATTTAGGTTGCTTTTCTAGGTTTTTTGGTTCTTAGGAACTCACATGTACACATTTACTGCCAAAATAATAGGGTTTGTGTTTTCAACCAGTGGCTACTTGATTAATGTTTGTGATAACTGTTTTAGCTCCAAAGTAAATCCAAAATTTTACTCAATTTACTTATTAGTTGATACTTGATAGTGAAGTGATTAACATTTATAGCCATTGTACAAGTAGAGTTAGATGAGTGTGGTGAGAGAGATAAGTAAAGAAATTGAAATTTAGCTTAATGTGTAGAGATGAGGAGTAATTCAAGCTCTTACAATACAATTTTGGCATGTTTTGGGGACACTAATCTATTAACTTGAAGTATGCCATACAATAAATGTATAACTGACTCTAAATATTATTTAAGTGTGTGTGTGTGTTGCGTCTAATACGACGTTATTTCTCAACTCTGTTTCTTGATTCAAATGTAGAAGGGAAATATTTAATTCTAAAAATATTTTTCATGGATTATCATTATTTATTCGTGTTTTTTGGGAGGAAGACAAATTAAATGATTTGATTGACTGAGTTAATCGAGTCCTGGACATTCAAGCTATAGTATCGTCAAATTGATATGGATAATGGTAATTTTAATTCTTCCTCGTTGAATAATATCATTAGTCTTTGAACTTGATTGGTTTGTAATGGTGATAGGAGGTTGAGGGTGAGCCAATTGAAAACCTGGATTGTCAATTGGTTGTTGTTGTATAGTTTGAAGATTAATTCATGAAAATATTTGTATACTTGTTTGTGTGAATTTTAGTTAGAATTATTGATATGTTCGTTTTTTCTTATTAATTCACGTCCTTCGCCAGTCCTTCATGCCATCCAAGTTAGAATTATTCATTGCTTACACTTATTTATGTGAGTTTACTATTCAATATGAAAGTAATTCAAGGGAAGTGATAGTCGTCCAACTCCCAATTTTTCGAAATTGGCTAGTTGACATTTGTTTTGGAATTAAAAATGGAACTTAGGTCGGGGAAACTAAAAAAAACAATCGTGTAGCCCGAATAAAAGTACGTACACCCTATGAATTACAAGTAACTTGTAGGAATTTGTGTGTCTCATCGACTTCCTAGTTTTTGAAATTGACTAGTAAGCGTTCGCTTTGGGGTTAAAATGGAATTTAGTGGTGAAAATTGAAAATAACAATCGAATGGCCTAGACAGACCAACAAACACCCTAAGAGGCACAAAAGTAACTTACAGGAAGTGTGGGTGTCCTAATCAGAATCCCGATTCTCGAAATTGACTAGCAGACGTTCGTTTTGGGGTTAAAAGTGGGCATTAGGGCGTGAAAAGAAAAATCAATAATGAAGTGTCCCGTAAAGAGGCATGCATAATCAAGATGATGCCAAAGAAATTTGAAGAAAATGATTTGTCAAAATTAGAATATCAGTTTTCAAAATTGATTAGTATACGGTCGTTTTGGGCTTAAAATGGGATTTAGAGGTGAAAACTCAAATCTACTAGTAAACGTTCATGTTGGGGTTAAAAGTGGGTTTTTGAGGGTGAAAATTGAAAACAACATTGAAATGGCTCGGATAGAGGCAATTCCAGGCATAGTTGTTAAAGGTGCGCCTAGCCTCTAAGCTCGCCTAGGCTTAACATCGGTGCCTTGCCTCACTCAGGCAAGGCTCCTTCAATAAGGTATATGCCTTATGCGCCTAGGCTCCAGGCGCAGCTCAGGCACGCCTCAATAAAAGTCTTTGGATAATGCCCCCAATACAAGAATGGACTAATTGACATGCTGATTTTACATATTTTCGAATAGAATATGGAAGATTAGACGATTTCCCAACCCAAAACAGAGAATATTAATTCCTTGATTCCTAGTGAAACTATATCTTTCTCACTAGTCCCAAGAAACAAACATATTTAAACTTCAAGAGTGTTTCATAATAGAACAATTTGTATGTTGATTTTGATTTTTCTCTTTACATATTGGAGCATCTTTTTTTGCATATATATATATATATATATATATATATATATATATATATATATATATATATATATATATATATATATATATATATATATATATATATATATTCTTATGTTAATTATTGGATGATTAAATTATTAAATAAATTTGATATTTAGAAAGAAAAAAATTATATGGTGGTATAAGCTCTATCTTCTACTGATGTGACTCTTCATAACCATGTATAATAGTAATACATGCTATATATTTCAAATTTTAGATCATAAATGATCTTATTATTACAAATATACAACTTTTCATGATTTTATAGACTTTGCGCCTCACTTCGATCAGATGTGCGCCTCACTTTCTACCTTGCGCCTAGGCGCCACAATGATTTTAGCGCCTTAGTACGCCTTTTGCCTTTGACGACTAGGTTCCAGGTGTCTTCGCTTCATTGTTATCATTCTCTAGATCATGGATGATATTACTGCTTTAAACAAAAATGTGATAATGGATGAACTCAAAATGATAAGGTATGCAATATAGTTGTGATCTCTTAATTGTTCTTTATCTCATACCGAGTGAGGTTTGGAACTTTTTCATGCATGCTCAAGTAACCTAGAGAATGAACTCAAGAGAACTGGTAAATAATAACTTATAGTTATAGATATGTTTATAGTGTTTTTTTGGTCTGTTGAATCTTTATAGTGGCCTTTACATTAATAGGATATTTGGTATCTTATGTTGAGTTGTAAAAATATTGTTATGAACTAAATCTAGTTCATGATATATGGATTGTAGTGTTCAAATGTTTTTAAGGATATGCCGATTATTTTTGGCATGATCGATGAGGAGGATTAGGGTTGAATTTTCATTTGGTGATTCAATTAACTGTTTCATTTCTATAGGGTGATTTATTGGAAATTTGAATTATTATCTGATTAATATCATTACAATAATGTACCTTTTAACTGATGATGTCCCCATTCACAAAATAACTCATGCAGCATGATGGGTTCTTTTATACAATTCATGGTTAAAAATTTCCTGCAAGGTGTTGAGTTTGTTGGTTAATAGTTGAAGGTTAATAACTTTTGTAGTAGGAGTGTGTTGTTTAGGATGTACTTGGAACAAACTTACCCTATATGTATATCATGATCATCCTTAGACTCAAGCTTATATCATTAAGCTTGATGAATTGGATATTTACCATTTCAACTTGATTACTAAAACTTATTCATAAATAATTTCCACCAGAATTTTAAGACTATGTTAAGAGACTTAAAGGATGTTGAAGATTACACAAACATTAGACTCAATCACTAATACAAATGCAGTTGCAGATGGAGATGACTCGTATTGTGAAGATAACTTGTATTATAGGCCTGGAAAATAATTTTATTATTTTTACAAGCATGTTAAAATATCATTTTTTGTTGACATTGAATATCATCTTAACATCTGATTAGTAAAGGTTTAACTATTGTTGAACAATGAAAATAAATTTTGGATTTATCAATATCCCCATTACATGAAGAACTACAGAATCAAAGCACATGCGTAAAACTTATGCTCTTATAAACTAATCGCATTACAATTATAGTACGTAGTTCTAATTTCGGGAAACCATTACCTGTCCAAGTTGAGCAGGCCCTTGATAATTGGGGGAAGGGAGTCAAAAGACCATAAGATTATTGATTCTTATGTTAAGGATGCCTTAGAGACTAATGCATCTACAACCGTCACTGATTTCAAAATGTCACTGATTTCAGTGATTTCAAAAGAATTGGGGAAATAAAGGTTATCAATGATATATAAAATAGTCCATGGAGGTTTGGTCTTGTTATTTAAAATGTTAACTAGGATTTTTGAACCAGTTTCTATTAGGACCTGGTCAAAATTTAGTTGAGAGTACCTTTCCTTGTATATTTTGTTGGGCCTATGTCAATATCCAACAGGCGCTGATATATAAATGACCTTATAACAAGTTTGAAGTTAAGGCATAATTTAATTTGTATGAGACCTGCTTTAGACCTACTTGTAGGTTTTATATTAGACCTTGTTTCTAGATTTCCATAACTCCTAAAAAAATGATTTTAGGCATGATGTTGTATATGAACTGTTGACGATCTCTTCTAGGCATTTTGAACCACCATGAAAGATGAATGGATTTGTAAGAGGAATAGATGATTTGCACCCTAACTTTGTTGCTATAGTACTTCCATACTTCTTTAGCTATTTTGCATTTAATGAATATATGTTCTCTAATGTTTTCATAAGCTTCACAACCTTTGCACATTGTGGCCGTCATGATGCCTAACTATTATATCTCAGCTTCTTGTGGAATAGATTTATTCAACAGCTTCTAAATAAATTAGAAATCTTAATAGGGCAGTCTGATTGACAATTTAATTTCCAACTTTGGGAAGAAGGTCTTGTTTGTCTGCAAATGTTGAAAAATGATTTGTACCTCTATTGATTTGATTTGAATTAAGGTCCAGAAGATAAAAAGTCCTCAATTGACCAATAGAGGAAGGTATATGAGCTATTAGATTGTTATGACTAAGGTCTAAATATTCTAAATTTGTTAGATTGCCCAATTCTAGAGGGATGACATGACTGAGTTGATTTCTAGATATGTTTAGATCTTGCAAATGTTTTAATTTACCAATGTTAGGTGGGATGGAACCCTTGATATCATTTTAACCAAGCCACAAATAGACCACATTGGTCAATTGACAAATAGATGGTGGGATGGGACCAACAAGAATATTATAAGTGATATCTAATTCCTTCAAATTTGTTAAACTCGTTTTTTCTGGTGGGATAGAACCATTTATTTAGTTTTCAGATAGACTCAAAGTAATCAATTCTTTTAAATCAGCTCCAAATGAAGGGATTAGACCATGCAATTTGTTCGCTTTCAGGTACAGATATTCCAGATTTGTTAAGGAAGTCAAATATGAAGGGATTTGCCCATACAAGTTATTGTAACTAAGGTCCAGAAATTGTAGATTGTTTAAACTCCCAATATCAAAGGATATGGAACCATTGATACCATTAAAAGACATGTGAAGGGTTATTAGTTGAGTGATAAGTACATAATACATAATACTAAACTTAAATATCAAACGACATTTAGATTTTCCATAGCTCAACTACTAAGTTTATGCACTTATCATGTTCTTTTGTATTTGTGTAATATAAAAATTTATGGGTCTTAGTTGATGTACAATACAATTATTAATGGGATTTCTTTTCTCGTATTATTTCAATTCATTTTTTATATAATGGTTTAGTATTAGGTGTGTGTTTTAAATACCTAAATAAAGTCTCTGAGTCTGGACCATGTTTAGTTTTTTTATATCATTAGGTCTCTGTACCATGTTTTACTTTTTATGTCATTGGGTTTTGCCATAGTTTTGTTTTGAAATTGATGTTCTTATTATATGGTTCATGTACAGTAGAGCTGTAAGGGTTTACCCATGTACAAAGAAATATTCAATCGTCTATTTTTTTCATATGGTTTTAATCCTGATCTATATAATGGTTCAGTACTTGCTTTGGGTTTCAAATACTTCATCAAAGTCTTTGAATTTTTTGTCGGGATCTGTGACCATGTTCGACATAATATATTTTTTTCATTTGGTTTTGACCTAAATCTTATATGAAGCTCGTGTACTTATTATGTTGTTTTTATTCATTCCCAATATTAATTTATGGTTTTAAAAAAATTTAAGAAATATTCTTGGATTCTTTTTATAGGTTTAGATTTGAAGATTGTTATGCCGAATTCAAATTTCTTATACATAGTTGTGTGTTTCCTTTGTTTTTTAGTTTCAAGTTTTATCCTCAGCTTATTGATTGTGACTTTGTTCGTTGTTATTTTTGTATTGTTATCTTTATTAGTCGTCTGGACTCTTAGTCATCCAAACTCTTAGTCAGAAACTCTATTTAATGACATTTCTGAAGTGACAGTAGCTCTAGTGTTTTCAATTTCAGCCTTGAACTTTGCTTAATTGCATTTCCAATTATTTTAATTCGCACAAAACAATTGAGTACAATGTACAAGTATATTTAAGCATAATATGGTGTTAAAAGAATAGGCATCAAGACTAGTGTCCTAGAGGATAAAGCTACAGGTTGTAACATGCTATGTTGCTATGGGGATGTGTTCAAAGAAGGATTCTATCAGTAGATAGATCGGGTTAATCTTTATGAGTCATTAATTGATTTAGTTTAGCCCAAGCAGTTGAACAAATATGGTGTTAATCAGTTGGTATTCACATTTGAACAGGTTGCCCCAACATTATTTCCTCTTTTTAAATTTTATTTCCATGAAGAAGTTAGGAAAGCATCCATTTCAGGTATAAGTACAACGTAATGTTTTTTCTAACTTGCCCCCCCTCCCCAATTATGTTTATGATTTATTGAATCCTTGATGGGAAAATTGACTTGTCTATTTTTAGCGATGTTGGAGTTGTTATGTTATTCCCAGATTAACCATAGATAAAGGTCTTTCTCAAGGCCGTAATGAGTCTTATATTAAATAATTTTCTGACTACATAAGACTGGATTTGGTTGAAGCTTTACATATGGTTCTGCCTTGGAGTTATTGACTATTTCAGTATTACTTTGTTTTCCTTTATTAAGTGGCTACATTTCTTTTTGTCCAAGTAAAAAATTGGAGAAGTGACATATCGGTTGCAATTGCTTGCAAGAACCTGATACTGAAATTTGTGCAAGTATTTTGGATGCACTGAATGAATGCATACAAGTTTGTTAATTCTCATATATTTGTTAGATCATGCAATTATATGCTAAAATATATTCCATAGGGAATATTGTCTTCCATTTACGAATAATTATTATAGTAATTATTTAGTATGATGAGTTGGTTATTTTGCCCTTCTTGTAGCAATTATTTAGTGATTCCATGCACAATGAATGGCTTTATGATAACTAAAAATAATGTTCATATTTGGCATAAAATTTTGAATAATATTTGGCATAAAAATAATGTTCAAAACTGCTGGTAACTCATGTCTTTTGAGGAAATATGTGAGAATTCTACATGATTTTATATGTTGGTGCATTTGGAAGCATAGTAACAAATGTAGATATGATGGGATATATATTCAATGCTCCATGATGAGTTTTTATGCTTACTTTCATGAGGCAACTAATATTACCGTACGTATTTCCTGTAATAAGAAATATGCAATTGATAACCATGTTTTGTTGCGTCTCTTGAAAATACTTATGTTGGATCTTCAAACATGGATTGAAACTGTGTTTATTTTGAATTACACCTTTGCGTTAAAAGATGTTGATGCCAATAATTATGAATCCAATTATATTTTGTTGTTTGTAGGTATAGACAAGGCATACTCGGCATACATAATATTCAAAGGGCTGAATCCATGTATTTACACTTCGTGGCAAGCAACACACGCACAATTCAATGGATACCGAGGTGTCGTATATAAAACAATTGAGTACATTCAACTTGCTCAGCAGGCGTACTCCGAGTGCACGAGAGATGATGTCACCACATCAATACCCCCACAGTTGATATACCTCGACTTCACGAAGCGTATCCACCGCGTGGTGACCCCTAGACTAGGTTTAAAATTATTTGTTGAATGTTCATGACATTTTATGTCATCTAAGTATTGTGTCATTTTTTACTCTATGTTTATTTTTTATTTGGTTCCCTGTAAGGGTTTGTTTGATGTTAAATTAAGTGTAAACAAATCTTATGTGCACCGAATATTTGGAATATTAGAAATATAAAATGAAATGTTGTCAATTTTTTTAGATTTGTTACATGTTCATGATATTTATTCTACTCTAATCATTTTATCATTTTGTAAAAATCTAAATATATTTGTAACAACTCTTACCATATTTAACAAATTCAACTTTTGTAACGACTAATATCAGTCACAAATTTGACACTACTATTCATTTTGTAACCGCTAATAGCAGTTACAAATATAAGATTCGTAACTGCTATCAGCAGTTATAAATATTAGATTCGTAATTGTTGACAGCAGTTACAACCAACAGTTATAAATTGGGGTCATTAGTAATAACCCCCATAAGGGTTATAAAAATTTATGACTGCTGTTAGGAGTTACAGTATTTCTTTTGTCACCCCCGAAATTATGACTGTAAATAGCAGTTATAAAGGTCATTTGTTACTGCTAATAGCACTCACAAATAAACCATTTTGGTGTAGTGGAATTTCTGAAATAAAATTTAAAATGCTCTCAGCCGTCATTCATAAAATTACCTACATTTCGTCAAAAAGGGAATGAACTATAAAAGATGGTTAGATTCAATGTCATTAGCATGAAATTTGTAATTTCATATTTCTAAAATTCTGGAACATAATATTTATTACTTAGATTTTTCCATGATTTGTTATTATGAATATTTGGTAAATAATGCATGGTAAGGGTGTTGTATTCATGAAGCAATGGTAGCACAAAAACAACAAATAGTCGTATTTATAGTCAAAACAGTGGACACAAGAGACTTTGTTTAATTGGATGTTACTTCTAATAGTCGTATTTATAGTTATTCTTCTATCTTAACTTAGTATGATTTTTCTTTTTTACTATTTGTTTTCATACCATTTTCAAGGGAAATTCCTATTTTCTTAGACAGTAGGCCGTGATCACCCGTAGCATGATAGAATGCCAAATATTATTGGAAATTCTTAGGAAAATATTTGATTATCTTTGGTCGAGCGATTATACCTATTTTCGATGCAGTCATGAGTTCAATGACAAAAACTCTGATGTTTTGAAGCACTGTCTTAAATCCAAATGAAGCAATAGTTAGCAAATGGCACAAAAGTAATGCAACTTTAAAGGTAGTGAAGCATCTTTTAATCATGGAAAGTAAATATATGTTGAAAATTACGTTTGCGTTTTATGATTGCAGTGTTATCACTCCTCTCTTTAGTTCATGGAAATAACAACGAGCCTGATGGTTATGGAAACAGTTTTGCACCTCAATTGTGCCTTACATAACATGTTTTCTCATATCTTCTAATGCAAAATCTATAGCCACAAAGACACATCACTAGATACACTAATTCAGTAATTTAGGAGGTCAATATGTTTCTAATGAAAGTAAATTTATATTACTTATTGTTATACCATAAATATTTTATGAAACATAAACTGATCAATAAAAGACATTTGTACTCATAATTTGTAAGAAAGAATTCGGTCTCAGTACATAATGAGATTGACTCAGGCATGAGATAAATAGGGTGTATGTATTCTGCCCATCTTGGCCATCTCAAGCAATACACATGTAATTATGTGCCCACTTCAATGGGTCAGATAGTGGGATGATGCCATCAAAGCACTCACACGCTAGAAACATATGGACATTCTTTCAACCATACTTGACCATGCTAAATTTATAATTATTCCCCCACTACCTTGTAAAGTGAGTAATTATTTATTCTATAAAGACAAATACCCTAATATACCCCCATGGATCAACTACACTGTTTCACAAATAGATACTTCCTTGCCTATATTTAAGGAGGCAGGGAATAACCTATAAGGACGAGCATATGGAGGTACAACCTCTTATTCTACAAAACTAATAATATCTATAATAGCACTTGTGGACATAATCACCTCCTTGGGTTGAGCCACATAAATCTAGTCTCATCTATTTTTCGATAATCTCTCTCTCTCTCTCTCTCTCTCTCTCTCTCTCTCTCTCTCTTTATATATATTCATTTAATTTTCATCTTTTAATCTATTATTATTTGAGCTTATATACTTTATCTAAGATCAAATCAATATACTAGTTTTAAGCGATTAAATATTGGATCCGTATATGGGAATGCAACAAGACTTTCCTTGTTTCCTACCATTGTTTCCCTTTTAAATTCAAAAATATCGATCACCAGAAAATCAGTTGATTACATTTCGATTAATCTAGATATTGATACGATATAAAATTGTGATCAATCGACCATCATTTGATTCCATTTAATCTTTTAAATTCTCCATCGAATTTACCCTTTCCATCCTTGAAAACCTTTTTTCAATTATTTTTCGCTAAATAGTTATTGTATTTTATTTTTTCATACTAAGAAACTCAGCTTTTTCTGAAAATACTTGGAACATGGCATAAAACCTAGATTGCAGAGGGAATTTCTCCCTCAATGCCTATAAAAATTGGAGATCTACAAGGAATCTTAATGAATCTGGCAAGGGACCAAAAAGCTTTGTATGAAAGTGTGAAGCAACTGACACGGAGCTTTTGAATGTGAAAAATAAGCCTGAAGTAAACCCAGTTACCCTAATAAGAAGTGAAAACCCTGATGGCAGGCAAGATATACCACCCCCAACTTCTTATAAGAACATGACATAGCCTCATCGCGATAGAGAAGCTGAAAATCCTTGATGATTGGACTTGGACTTATGAAGTAAACATATAGAATTTAAATATTTTGATTCAGGTCAGGAAGATTGATCCTATAATCCATGTGTAACCTCCACCATCAGATCAAAATGATACGACCATAAACATACCTATTCCTTAAAATTCCCCAACGTGTTACAAAGACTGAGTAGAAACTCATCCTTTGATCATTTGGTCCCAAGAGTAGTATAGGTGCACCAACACAAAGAAGGGAGAGACAAGCCATGAAGATCTAGGATAAGAATGGTGGAACATCCAACGAGATCAAGGACGAATGTACGAGAGTCGGCAAAGGCTAATCAGACTTTCCAGGAAGAGATCTCATTTGAAAGCACATACCGATCAAATAAGACCGCTATAACAAAGGACAAGAAAGAGGAGCAACCCCAAAAAGGTTGCATCCAATGCCTAAAATACCATTTGGGTGAAATCATCAAAATAAGAAATCCTTTGCAAAGGGATTTTATTCAAGGATCCTAGTTCACTTCCGTAGTAGTGGGCCACACATCCCTTGTGAGGTTAAGGCCACCACCCGTAATTACTATATATGATGGGGAATCTGATCCATTATTGAACGTATAATAATATTAAGTTGCCTCAAATATCTATTCAGTATCTTATGAGATGCGCTGCAAAATTGTTTCCAGCACCATCAATGGATTGTCTCAAGTATGGTATAATAGCTTGTCGAGAGGGAAAATATTAACTTTCCAATAGTTAGTTGATCTCTTTATCAATAATTTCTATTTTGGCTCAAGGATAAGGAAAATAGTGGCCCACCCACTAAACATATGCCATAAATGGGAGAAACGATAAGGGAATTCATTACATGATTCAATACAACGAGGTTTGAGGTAATATATTATGAGGAGAAATTTTTCATCACCACCATCATAATTAATATTCTACCTGAAAAGATATACTGAATGTTAGCTAAAGAATCTCCGAGCATGATGGATGAGATCCTTGATAAGGAGGGAAAAATTATGAACGCCGAAGAAGTAATGGTAGTAAAGGAATTCAGTCACGTAAAATTAGAGACCGACAGGAACTCTAATAAGAAGGAGAAGCCTCTAGAAAGGAAAGTTGAAAAGATGAAGAGAAATGATGAATATACCTCGCTCACCATAGGCATACACCACATCCTTGATGAGATATGGGGAAATATCAAACTCTAATGTCAAGGTAAAATGAAGACCACACATAACCGAAGGGACAAGGATAAGTAATGCGAGTTCCACAGAGAACATAGACATAACACTGACATATGCCTTTCTCTAAAGAATGAAATTGAAAATATCATCAAGCGGGGAAATTGATGAAGCTTGTTAATAAAGGTGTTCAAGAAGATGAGCAAAAACCCAGAACCGAACAAGGCCCACTTGCAAAAAGGTTTATGAAAAGAAAAGGGGAAAATCGATATTCGGAGAATGGCCCAGATATACCCAAAAAAAACTAAGGAACCCATGAATGAAGTCAAGATGATATCATTTGGGTGTAATTTCATACAAAGAGGAGAAGTTAGCGGAAAAAGTGAACTGGCAGAAAAGGAGGCCTACCTCAATAAAGCGAAGGCATATTCTCATGTTAGACAAATCAACTTAGTTGATGCTTTGGTAACTCACCCTAGGAAGGCAAACAAAGATTAACTAATTATTATATTCTCTAAAGATTATATGTATAGATTATTTTACCCATATGATGATCCTTTGATCATCAGTGATTGTGTATAATATCCCAGTAGCAAGGTAACTAGTCGATAAAGACAATTTAGACGATGTCTTGTTCTACAATCACTTTAAAAATTTGAGGTTATGAGATAATAAATTAAAGGAATATCACAGGCCTATTATTGATTTTTCAGGGGAGAAGATGTTCCCCTTAGGAATAATCATGCTCAAAGTTGTGGTCGTCACGTAGCCAATTTTCCATACAGAGATGATACGATTCTTCATGATTGATGAAAATGTCCACTCAGCTTAGAACATCATCTTTGGCAGAGTCAAATTTAAAAAATTCAAGGCTGTAACTACCACTGTTCATCAATGCCTAAAATTCCCAACGAATTATGGAGTTGAGGTTGAAAAGGGAATCCATGTAGAAGCCCGGGAATGTTATTACACCTCGACCAAGAAAGAGGAGTAAAAAAAATTGATTGAAACTTTTTAGATTAAGATGGACCCTCAAGATGAAGATATGTTAATCATGGGAGAGATCGTTGAGCGAATCAAACCTGTTATTCTAGATGATAAACATCCTGAAAGAACAACACTATTGGCTCGTCACTAAATCCGACCTTTAATAAAGAATAAATGCATTTCCTAAGACATAGAAATAGTGTATTCACATGGAGTCATAAAGATATGAAAGAAATAGACCCAACATTCCTATGCCATGAACTCAATAATGTGAAAGATGTTAGGCTCATCAGATAGAAGCATCGAGTGTTCAACCCTAAGTAGAATTTTTCCATTCAGGAGGAAGTTAATAGATTAGTGAAGGCTAACTCATTGAGGATGTCAGATATCCGGAGTGGATCTCAAATCTAGTCATAGTCATGGTAAAGAAGAAAAATGACAATTTGTTCATGTGTGTTGACTTTACTAACCTCAACAAAGCTTATCCTAAGCATCGTTATCTACTACCCACGATTGACTAGCTAGTCGACACTACTGTCAAACATGCGATGCTCAGTTTTACAGATGCTTATTGAGGGTATAACCAAATCAAGATTAATCCATAGTATATGGAGAAAACTTCATTGATCTCCGATCGAGGAACGTACTACCACAATGTAATAACATTTGGATTAAAGAATGAAGGGCTACCTAGTAGAGACTACTGGAAAAATTATTCAAGGAATGAATTAGGAAAACTATGGAGGTATATGTAGACGACATGCTGACAAAGAGTAAAAGAGAAACTGATCACATCAGCGACCTTGAAAGAACATTTGACCATCTAGAGAGGTATCAGACAAAATTCAATCCTGCAAAATGTGTCCTCGAAGTCAAAGATGGAAAATTTCTTTATTTCATAGTTAATCAGAGAGTCATAAAGGCCAACAGGGATAAGATCCAAGCTTTGATCAACATGCAAATACCTGCAAGAAAGAAAGAGATCAAAAGATTAATAGGACTAGTAACCACACTGAACCGATTAGTATCAAAATCTACCAACAAATGCCTTTCGTTCTTCAAAAT
Organism: Sambucus nigra; assembly: GCA_949130495.1. NCBI lineage: Eukaryota > Viridiplantae > Streptophyta > Magnoliopsida > Dipsacales > Adoxaceae > Sambucus > Sambucus nigra. Next base: position 387,040,909 of record OX422209.1, on the reverse strand, counting down.
ACTCAGAAGCTCATTTGAATGGACTCGGGAATGCGATAAATCCTTTTTTAATTAAAAAAGTACTTAGGTTCAGCACCTCTGTTATCAAGTCCAATCCTAGATAAACAAATTTATCTATACTACGTGCTGTCAAAATTTATCGTCAGCTCGTCATTAGTACAACAGGATGAAAGAGTATAAAAACTCGTATCCTATACTAGTAAGGCATATTAAGGAGCTAAAATACGATATCCTAATCTGGAGAAGTTGTCATTGGCTTTAATTGATTCTTCCTAAAAAATGAAACCTTATTTATAAGATTATGCAATCATGTTATACACGAACCTTCCTTTGTGCCAATACATTCGTAAGACTGAGAAATGGGAAACATTAATGGTTTGGACAGTAGATCTTGGAGACTACAATATCATGTGCAAGCCTTGAACAACATTCAAGGGTTAGGCTAGAGCTGATTTCATAGCAAAATTTACATATAAAGAGAAAAGGGATGAGAAGACTTCTTTGGAAGAGAGCTTAGCTAGAAGAATAGTTGAGCAGACTTTTCAGGAAGAGGGCTCAGCAATAAGCAAAGCCAAGTAGACTTCTCCAAAAGAGAGCTCAATATTAAAACTAGATGATCGCGATAGATGCATAATAGAAACATTAGGCCAAACTAATATAAGAGCCATTGAGATAGAGGAGATGAAAAAAATGTTCAAAAATGTTGTTAAAATCAAAGAATATTTTGATGAAGAACCCCTATGTGAAAAATATTTATAGACGTCTCATCATGTGCTAATGGCAACGGTTAGACATCGATGTCAAATATGTGGTCAGACTTAACTTCGAGGCCTTCAATAATGAGGAAGAATATGATCACTCACATCACAATTAAGATTGACATTATTAGAGGCTAAGTAATTGATAGCACACATCGAATCTCAATTGGTCATGAATTAAATTCTTTGAATTTATGAGGACATGGAAGAATCAATGGTGAAATTCTTAGAAAAGGTCAAAACATTGATATCAATTTTCTCAGATATACAAATAATTAGAATAATAAAAGCTAAAATGCCTGAATTGAAGCCATTGCTCATTTGGCATCAACAACAAAAGTTGAACTGAGGAGAACAATATCGGTAGAAATTATGTCATGATGAAGCATGAAAACAAATGTGTCAGTGTAATAGGGCTAAATGTGGGACCATCATGGATGAACCCCATCCTCAATACTTAGATTTCAATATTATGCCAGGAGATTCAAAGAAAGAAGGGATGTTGCATTACAAAGCAATGAGTTATGTTCTTTAAGGAGGGATCCTATTCAAGAGGGGATTCATAATATCACTGCTCAGATTCGTCCATCCTACTAAGGTAAAAAACTTGTAAAATAAATACATGAAGGATCATGCGGGGACCATTCGATGGGTTGGTCATTAGTGAAATGGGTCTCCACTAAAGGGTATTGTTGGCCCACTATGAAATAGGGTTAAGCAAGCTATACGAGAAAGTCTCACAAGTTCCAAAAGTATTCTGTAATTCATAAAAGTCTAGAAGTTTCATTAACACCGATCACACCCCCTTGGCCCATTACCACGTGGGGAGTTGATTTCGTGATACCCCTGCCAAAAATAAAGGGAAGGTTAAAATATATGGTCATAGCAGTGGACTACTTCACTAAATGGGTAGAAGCAGAGACCCCAATCGAGAGGCTAGGCGATAAAGTTTTCCACGTTATATGGAATAATATTATTTTCCATTACAGGATACCATACGCCTTCATTGCGAATCATGATAATCAGTTTGATAATAAAGAATTAAAGTATTACTATATGCATTCGATGATCAAGAAACTATTCTCAACACCTGGTCACTTGCAGTGTAATGGACATACAAAAGTGACGAACAAAACTCTACTGAATAGAATGAAGAAAAGGCAAGATCATGCCAAGGGAAACTAGATTAATGAGCTACAGAGCGTACTTATGGAATACACGCCAACACTGCGAATGACAACGGGAGAAACCCCATTCATGTTAGCATTCTTCATCGAAGTATTGGTTGCCACCGAGATTGGATTGCCCAACCATCGGGTACTCAACTTCAATTCATAAGGAGAGATTTGATGAGAAGACTCGATCCTGATCCTATAGAATAAGTTAGGGAGAATGTAGCACTACGAAGGGAAGCCTACCAACCAAGGACTTCTCGATTTTACAATATAAGTGTAAAACTAAGCACTTTAAAGGAAAGAGACTACGTGGTAAATAAGGTCATTCAGAAAGGGAACACGTTATAACTTAATTGGAAAATATCTTCAATCGTATGACTTGGAACTTATATGATTAAGACCAGGAGGTGAGTAGTTTAAAAACCTATAGAACTCCAAACATTTGAGGAAACATTATCACTAACGATGACCACATATTGAGGACTAAGGAAAAATTAAATGTGTAAGTAGACATTCATTCTTTTGTAATTTAACTAGATGTTCAATTAGATTCATAACTTTATCCTCTATTTATGTTATCATTGAAAAGATTGATATATTATTCAATGTGAATTTCGTCAGTATAATATATATGGAAGAAGCCAAGGCCAAAGACACCTCAAAACTGAGCACATCGTGATGGTTGCTTCAAAACTTCACGTCATGTATGACATTGTCTGCTGATAGGTCACGTTCAAGTAGTTTTAACCAAATATAAAAAATACAGTGCAATCATATGGACAAAAAGATACGTCTATAAATGACTAATGTAAGGATAAATCGTAGTACATTTGGTCAACACATGAAACTAGTGTCGACACATGATTAGGACGACAAGATCCATCAACACGACTAATAAGCTTGCATGGCCATTGGCAGATCCTAACTTAGGAAAACTCACATTTGTCAAAAGCTGGCAGATAGTAAGGAAAATCAGGTTGCCAAGTTCTTACCATGCGATCGTAAGTTTAAACTACTAATAAGCCTATTGATATGTGCTAAATATTGAACTTTATCCCCCTTTATTCTATACAATAATGCAATCTCATCCTCACTAAACTCACGTTTTATACTTATTTACTATATAACCTTAAATATTCATCTTTAATTTCCCGTGTGAGGTTTATTTAAGTATTTACAGGTTTATGATGTTAATGATGAAGTTTGGATGCAATTTGGGCAAAGAAAAGTCACATACGCACCTTTAAGGGCAAAATGGTAAATCTAGATGACCAATTTTGAAATCGTACAAATCATGGAAGTTGTAGGCCTCGAATCAAGGAACGCTTGGGTTCAAACAGCGTGTCAATTTGAACTCAAATGAAAATAACAACTATGGGAAGTTCAAAACTGAAAAAAAGTAAAAGTCAAAACCCCAGATCAAACTCAAAGACTAACCCGTGACTTGGACACTATTATAATATTATTGGGCTTGAACTGTGGGTTATGTTAGTTTTTGCGGTACATCAATACAAGGTTTCATGTGAAAGTTATTTTGGGTTTTAAATTGTAAATATGGGATTCTGAACTAATTTTTGGGGTTAAAGACTTTTAGTTGAATAATATTTATTGAAGGAGAAGTTTGGCTTTGTTATTTATGCACGGTTTTGGTTAAATAGAGGTTAGGGATTCGAATCCTCCCCAACTCCTATTTTTCTTTTGCCTTGTAATACTTCGACCCTGATTTATGGGTTAGTCGTGATTCAACCCGGTCCGACTCGAGTGTTAGGTGTGAAGTGCAACGCAACAACCTACGTAATGTTCATAGTCCAGTTTTATTTTAGTTAAAATTTCACTTGCTAGCAATTCTAGTTTCAAAATAAGCTACGTGAAGGACCCATGGGGAGCACCTCGAAGGCCAAGTAAACAGAGATACTAATGTAAAATAAAGAAAGTATACTTACCTGAATAACGCTCTTAAAATACGAAATTGCACCCAACCTGTTGTAACAAAGCGAGGGTGTGGGTCAAGGCCCAATGGGGTTATACAAAAGCAACATAAAATGAATGGTATAAAAGATACTCACACGCTATAATCATATGCATGCGAAAATATATATATATATATATATATATATATATATATATATATATATATATATATATATATATATATTCCAATGCATTAACAATTTTACTTATAAAACCTTTCTTATCGAAAATAATTTACCTTAACCTTGTAAAATAATTCCTTTACTCATTCTTAACGCACCCGGTTCAACACTTGAAAACCACTACATTTGATTATCCAAACACATTCCTTTACCGGAATCACTCTTTTATTTATTTCAATAGGCTTTAGTAATTTTGTTGAAACTCACCCTTTCAACACATGCATCCACCGTGTTAGAAAATACTTATTTGTTAGTTGAGAACATTTTTCTGTACATACTTTTGCAAATCATGGGTTAACCCACTTGGTTGCTCAATCACCCATTTACTCACTTCTTTACCCTTTTTACTTCCTTACGTACATTAATAGATTTACGCATTTACTTGTCAATTTCGCTATTATCGGTACATTTCTTACATTTATTCAAGTTAGGTTGTATTAACACATTTTGCCACATAACTCATTTCTTGATGTATTCCATATTTCCTTTGTCTTTTCTCGAAACCTTCCAATACCGAACACTTCCATGTGCTCCCACTACACAAAAATAGGAGATTTTTGACTGCTATTAGTAGTCACAAATCATCTTTGTAACTGCTATTTACCTCCGTAATTTAGGGGGCAACAAAGAAAAAATTGTAACTCCTAATAGTAGTCACACTTGTTTATAACCCTCGGGAGGTTATAACAACAATGACCCCTCCCAATCGGTAACCTTTGTTAACAATTACGAATATTTAATTTGTGAGTGGTGTTAGGAGTCACAAATTAAATATTCATGACTGCTATTAGCAGTCATGAATTAAATATTTTTGACTACTAATAGCAATTATAAATTGATAGTAGTGACAAATTTGTGTCTGTTCTTAGAAATTGCAAATATTATTATATTTTTACAAAATATTTTTATATTTTTATCGTTATATTTGTTGTGTCACTACTAAGATGAAATGTCATGAATATGTAAGTAATCTAAAAAATCGATGAGGGCATTTATGAAGTCTAAAAAAATTTGACAATATTTCATTTATATTTTGGACATTCCAAATATCTTTTACACATAAAACTTATTTAAACTTAATTTAACATCCAACCAACGCATCTTGGGTGCCATATACAAAATGAAAATGTAATAAAAGATAAAGTAAAATACTTCTCATAAAATGCAACTTTGAACATCTCCCAAGCGTAGGCTTCTCTATCACGCTCATGTCGTCTCTTGCCCCAAAGCCACCAATCATACGCATTCCCTTGCAACATGTATAAGGAATTAGTAATTTTTACTCCTCTGTTAACCTCATGGTAGGAAATTCTTTCTAAATTTCTTGAATCAACTATTGTTACACCATCTGAAACAACATTTGCATCAAATGAAGCATTCTAACTTCTTGTTGATGATCACCTTAGGCATTCCAGTAAGCCTCAGTAAGGCCATTCTGACGACCTAAGCCTTCGATTTGTTGCCTGTCATTACCTTGGACATGTGGGTTCTCATTGATGTCAACTATTCTTCAAATACGTGATGACATTCCAACCTACACTCATGAGTCACTATCACCACAACGTTTACACAATCTGATATATATTTAAAACCAAAAATATGTAGGTAACAACTATTCATAATAAGTATTATAAGCCTATTTATGTAATCATTAAAGAAATAAAATGTATTTGCATGTATGCACGTGTTTGAAACTAATAAACGGATACATACTAGACTATGAGGGCTCTAGTATATGTAGAATATATATGTCATCGTAATATGTACCATTGATATCTTGTACTAAAGCTAAACCAATGCTAAAATCTTGGACAAAGCTACATCCAATTTAGTATTTCTATAAAGTGAAAAGAGGTTAGTAATACAACCAATAACTATGATATAATACAATAGAAAAAACTGAGATGGAAACTATTTAACATTAACTATGATACAATAAAACCAATAAAACTCAAAATAAAATGGTGGTACTAGTTAGTATCGATAATGCTCACTGGTATAGGAGTTGTACATATAACTATTAAGCACATAAATTCATTCATATTAAGCACTATGTTAAATTGAGAGCACTATGATATAAGAATTGGACTAATAACTATGCCAAATTTGACTCCATTTCACAATGGAGATCTCTATAGAGAAAATGTAATGTGTCGACCTATAAAGAGTAAACATAACGTGGCACTTCAACAAGGAAATATGAACCTCTCACATTGTGTAACCGTGTCATGCTCCTAATTATTACTGACTAACCGTATCATGCTCACAAAGATTTAGAAAAGCAAGGCAATAGTGCGTTTACTTTATTAAAAACAATGACAAAAAAGTCCTATTATGTCTAACAGGTGCATACTTAAATTTTTATGTTGCATCCATATAATAGAAGGCTCTAGAACAGTTACATCTAACAGGTGTAATGGCCGTATAACTTTAGAACATACCAAAATGCCAATAAATCTCACGTTCTTACAATGAGGCCAATACCTCGTATAATATAACTAAAAATGAATCATATTGAAGAAATGAACATACCAAAATGCCAATAATATATCATTACTAAATCAAATAAACAAGAAGAATCTCACAGTCAACAAGCTTATAGAATAATTTAAGATAAGAATGGAGGCCAACACACGTATGCGCGCGAGCACGCCAAAAGTTCTTAAACAACAGAACCTTTGTACAGATAAAGGCACCCATACCAAGTAATTTGAATGTGAGCACTAATAGCCGCTCATAAAAAATTTAAGAACTGATCTACACTGGAATATATAATGACAGTAACATCAACCTTGCTAAGTCAATAATAAGACACGAATGAGAGCTAAAATATAAGGGGAAGGACACTAAACTCGCAGTGAATTATAGCTAAGAAGGGGAATTTTTAGGCATGAAAACAGAGGAATTGATTATTTAATAAAGGTTACCACCACTGTTGTGGACATTATTTCAAGGCCAATCACTGATAAGACATATTTAACTAATGACACTGAAGTAAGAAACATCAGCGATACTTTAAATAGTGGGAGTGTTGATAGTCTGCCAAAATTGAACAAAGTTATTTCTTTCAGACATAAACTCAGAATAGCTGTTGGGAATGCCAGAAACATAAGAATCTTACATTAGACAACGTCCTAAGTAGGACAACTCAATAAAACCTCATCCTAACTATCCAGGTTTTCTTATGCTAATTTTTTTCTCCACTTGATGTGTTTCAGCATATCATCTCAAATGTAACCCAAACATTTAGTTAATTGATAAATGGTAGCAAAGAAACTATGAATTAAGTAAAGATGCTAAGCAAATTGTTTAATAGGGAAAAATCCTTAATTCTTGTTGACCCTCAACAAGAGACATAAAGAAAAAATTAAAGTAGTTATATAATACTCACATGAAAGGGACATAACTCACATGGACACTTCCCTCGTTGTGTCTGGTAGAAGTGTTAGACGTTGAGAGAGTAAAAGAAGAGGCATGATGAGACTTTTTAGTGGTGGTATGTTAAGCAGACCTGTCCACTAACACAATTTGTAAGCCATTCTCTGAACAGAAAGTCCACAGATGAAAAATTTATCATCCCGAATCAAAAGGGATGTGAAAGAAACTTTTTAATGGTGGTTTGTTTGCTAGAAATTCTACGTTTTACGTTCAACCAGGTGAAATATTTATCATCCCGAATCAAAAGGGTCTAGAAAATGAAGATAAGGGAAACTACATAAATATGTAAGAAAATACCTGCCTCTGCTCTAGCTCAAGACATTTTCCCACCCAAAATTTATACTAGACAACTTATATGAGTTAATACCAAACAAATCAAAAATAAATATCTCGTGGCAGTTGAAATTTATAACTTCTAAGAGGAGTTACAATTTAAGACTGATAACAAAATTTGTGACTCCTTGTGGCAGTTAGAAATTCTTGACTGCTCATGGAAGTTACAAACTAATGATACGACAAGATTTGTGACTGCTATTAGCAGTGACAATCCAATTCACTCAATTATTTTATTATCCAAAAATTTTATGACTCCTGAAATAAGTTACAAATAATTTTGTTACTCCTACTGGCAGGGATTAATTTTATTAACCCCATTAGCAGTTACAAGTAGGAAGTCACAAAAATAGTGTTTTGGTGTAATGTCCACACCGCTGGCTATGCGCACCATATGCTTTGGCCAATGTTTGAGGGCTTTTCATCCTAGGACACCGATCTCGGTGTCATTCGAGTTCTTTTTATGTGTTTTAACATTTTACAAATGTCCACATTATTCCACATTTCCTTTTTACCCGACCGAAGTAAAAACCAGGGACTTTACCGCCGTAACTTGTGTTACACTTTGAAATTTTACTATTTTATGTCCTTTACACTTTAACCTTTTATTCTAAAAATCATAATCGTTTATGACCATTGTGTGTAAAACCTATTCCAACCATTTCATTTAAAAAAAAATGCTCCACTTTAAGTAAAATTACCATTTTACCCATTTGTTTCCAAAATCACCTTTTGCTCCATTTTTCACATGATAACTTTCCAAAAGAAACTATTAAATTATTCATACCATCTTCTTAAGTGGTTTGATACTTTAATACCTTTTTACACTAGGAGTAATATATTTCTTAATTGGAAACACTTTTACACCTTTAATCCCTTTTTTATTCCATAAGTTTTAATCCTTTACAACATTACTAAGTTAGACACTAACTTTCCCATGTTTACCCATTGACACTTAATGAATGCTTTTATCGACGCTATCCCAAACACACATTTCTTTACTTTATTCATTCAAGAAATACATTTACACTTAAGATTACTTTTATAAGAAAATAAGTTTTCTTTTTATCAACATGTGTAATCTTATAATCTCATGTTCATCATATCTTTTAGTCCTAATTTCACATACTTTGAAGACTAAAATTATATCTTTTCTTATTTCATGTTTAGACCTAACAAAATCTTATTTAAACTTGTTTGTACATTTCGTGCCAAAATACTACAAGTTTATATACATGAGAAGATGGATTTTAATCCCAAGATCCTATTACATGATTTAAACACATTTTTTATTCTAGAATTTCATAAGACCTGAAAAAATTACATTTTCAAGACATAAAAGACATTTTTAAAGTGTGCTCCAAGCTAAGAACCCCTTCAAACCCCATGAAAGCTCCATATTCATCTCTAACAACTCCCAACAACATCTCCAAAATTCGTAGCTCTTCTTAGTCAATGCTGGAAATGGGTTTTATGGGTTAGGACAAGGTCAAATATTACATAAAATGGTGGTGGAATGGGGTTGAATGGTTGAGGCGTGGTGGGAGAAACCCTACCATCGAGGAAGACCACCTTCTTCTCTCTCTCTCTCTCTCTCTCTCTCTCTATATATATATATATATATATATATATATATATATCCATCTTTTCTTGAAATTTATCCCAACAAATGAGCCCAAACACCCCCTTATAAAACCTCCAAATTACCGTTTTTCCCAATCTGGATTATTCTGGGCTTGATAGCACACAAAATCAAGACTTGAAATCGTGATAGCATGCAAGGTCAATAAGATCTAAAAAATCGACTAACTTCATTCGAACGACTTACCCTATGTGGTTCGAACGACTTCTTCTATGACGTTCAAATCTTATATCACACGATCCTTCGCGCGACATGCTACTGTAAGTCAGTAGTACATCATTATAAGCCCTGTATCTCGCGACCTTCACACTTTCGTTCGGACGATAGACTCTTGTCATTTGAACAACCCTTTTTTATTTTTCTTTTTATTTTTTTCTCTAATATTATCCATAATTCTTCCAAAATAATAATTAACTCCTCCTCAATCATAATCCATATATAGTTTTAATTCAATTTTTGGGATGGGGTATTACAAACTTCCCTCATTGGGGAATTTCATTCCTAAAATTCTCGATCCATCGATCCTCAAGCTTACAGGTTCCACCAACTTCTATTATAAGTCCCATAAATACTCCAAGAAAAACTATTGAAGTCCTCAACACTAAGGTCACCAAATACTCAACATGAAACATGCCATAATGCTCATTATTTTACTGACACTGACAATACATAATCGACCTCGAGTCTCCACTCGCCTTATGACTAAGTCCAAACTATTCCTAGCACTACCTATGATAGTACCTAAGGCATACCGGTGCCTTTATGGACAAATCCTTTCAAGCGATCAATGCTCACCCAAAACAAGACATAATACAACCAACCATCATATATATCACCAAAAAAATCAATTTCTAACTTGGGAACGTACATCCTGTGTTCCATAACCTTTCATGTTATCCTAACTACACAACTAGCATGAGCTTACCGAGAACTATACTATGCTAGTCTCCCACTTATAAGGAGGAGTAATCTCATCGCATCATCACTACACGCTCGATTTACACATTTCGCTACATCACTCTGATGAACCCAACACTACCTTAAGTGTCTCATCCTTGAGTACTCACTAAAGTCTCACCATGGTAACGCAACATCGTATCTCGATTTACAACACTATACCATATCCTTAATCCATCATATAGTTATTCGCAACTCGAGTCACTGATTGCACGAGACGTCCGGTCAAAAGTCCACTAGTTCTAAGAAAGATCGCTACTATGAGCAAACCGTGTGGTCGAAAGCGTAGCCACCCGTACGTAAAACTTTATGCAATCATAAGGATACCCCAGATGGATGCGCCTAGTTATCAAGTTTCACTGACCCAACTCGATCCACCACGCTCTCCTAGGCCCAACCGCACCATACCATGACATGGAACCAATCTGAGTCACCACATTAATGAGAATACAAATTCCCAAACACCAAAATCGAAAGGAATACAGGAGAGTCAGAAGGAATAAATAATTGTCCTGAGAAATTTTTCCTGTAGGCATCTAATTCTAACTTATGGAAGTGAACCTACACCGCATACTTGATGTCATGACACTCATCCTCAAACTATCACTGAGTACCACTTCTAGCCATATACTCTGGCCTAGGTCACAAACCGTGATGAATTGAATCACAACTATTCATTCTCACAATACAAAGGCAATTTACGAATCGGTAGTCATTTAGGAAGTCAATGCTCGACTTCCCTCCATGGAATCAAGGCCCTACCTTTAACCTCCTTGGTGTAAATGAATCATTCTGATTAGAGGACACCTCATGCTCTAGTCACTGATCTTGTCCAATCACTAGTGGCGACGTCACTAACCTAATATACCTAGGTTATTGTCTATTTTATCATATCATGATCGAAGTCCCAAATTTCCATAGAAATCACTTAGTTCAACAAATACACTCACCTAACCATGTCCTTTATTGACCACACGAGATTTCCAACTAACTTACCCTAGGTTTCTACCGACACAAAAATTTCAGGACAACCATACCTGCCGCCGTTGGTATTCTAAGGGTAGTAAATACCGCACCAGGCTACTTCTTGTAACTCATACTAACTTGGAAAGACATGCCAATAACTCATCCTTCCACTACCAAGGTTACCCTGGCATATATAGGCTAATACCTCGACATACTAATCATGTTTCGATGCTACTCCACCTTAATTGCCATTTTTTAGTCTCCACTTGGCGTCATCACTCAAAGTCTCAAATATATCTCTTAGTGTACCCTTAATCGATTATCACTACACCCGTACAAGTCATTCCATTACATTAAAACATCACTCCTATAATGACACTACTATCGTCCTACCTTAGGGATTGCACCACCCATCTGTGCTGATTGGAAGGCCACACCCGACACAAATACTACACAGGTAGCAATCTTGGATCATAATTCGACCCTGAACTCAATCATTACTAGAATGATACTTCGTCTTTTTACCAGACTTAATTGGTCTCCTAAGAACACCAAACGTATTTCATGTAAAGTCCCAAAACTAAAGAAGGTTTCATCGTCTATACTTTTATCATCAAAGTTGCACCCTATAAACCTTTCAATATCCACATCGATATTACTTGGTGATCGCAAAGACACAAGTCGATGATCGTCTAGCCATAGTGTACCTTAATCCTCAAACATCTCAAGATATCAAAACATTCAATATTTATCCTCAAAGGTGCCACACATAATTTGCCCTATAGGCACCTCAACATGGCTATGAACTACTCACACACTAGGATTTCCTCACAACTAGCCATTACATCGGCGACTAAAATGAGTTTCAACACTTAGGTAATAATCTTACCTTTACTCAAAATGTTTGTGGCTATAAGTCAAGTACAATCCATAATTAATGCTACTACGGGTCATGGAATGATACAAGACGTCACCTGTGGCATATATAAACCTCAAGGTCTACCTCACCCATTTCTCAATGATTGTTCAACTATGGCAACACAAATTGCCTCACTATGATAATATCATATCAAGTGCCAACCTATGAGTTAAAATGACAATATAAATTTGGGTAGGATATGGACATCATATATTACTTACCAAGGTCCATACCACAGGCGTTGCATGAGATCCTATTCCTCAGTGTCCCATTATAATCAAGATACACCGAACCCAAGTCCTCGACCAAAGGAACTAATATGTTTTCACCACAAAATCAATACTTATGAATTCCACTCATCTATTTAGTCTCTATATATGAGATACACAACCTTTACCACTAGGTCGCAGCGAACATAACTTACTATTGTCACTAACAGGGATACTCTCATCACCAAAGTCATTTCACACCACATCTCACATAAGGGTTTATGACATTACCACTATCATTCTACACAACTTCATGTGTTCTACGAACTACCATCAATTACAATATCACCCCAAGAATCGACTTTGCCTAGTTACATCACCAATGGTAATTACCCATCAGTTCCGTACCTAAGGGTCATATATGTTGATGTCTAAAAATAGACTAACTCCAATTTTATAATCACAAATAGAAATAATAGAAATAACTCAAAAAACACACTTAAGAGACAAAGATTTTAAAGTGGTCCAGTAGTAAAATAGCTACATCCAATGTTGATGTTATTCAATAGGGTTTACAATAGCTCATCATGGTGTGCATATGAGTGATTCTAGTTATCCCTTGAGCTAAAGGATTAGTTGTATTTATAGGGGTAAAAAACCTTGAAGATATAACACTTTATATTGCCAAGCACTTACATCTGTCTACAATAAGTAGAACTCTTAGAATTCAGTGTTGGTTGGTATCCTTTCCGAGTAATTTTTTATGTTTCTATTGGTTGGCATTCTGAAATTGGTCGGCATTCTAGTCGACGAAGTGTATATGAGGCCAATTACGTAGGTTTTTCGGCCACGTTGGATGACAGGTGTGTATTCACCATTGGTACATGTGGGAGTGTAATTTTTACATACAACAAAAAAAAAACCAATGCTCCATGCTTGATGCTTGCTTGAAAGTGTGGAGTATTTAGCTCAAGAAGTTGCTCAGAGTTATGTTTAAAGTATTTGGTCGACAGCTGACCTCCCATACTTGTAAAAATTTCTTCTTGCACTCTTTGATGAGGGCATTTTTGTAAACAATTCGAACTTTTTTGAACCGCCAACAGACACAGTTGTCTTTTGATGCTTCAAAGAGCGTGCAACCGGCCATGGCTATAAAGTTCTTTCAGTTAATAATTTCTTTCCCATTTCTCGAGGCAATCTATAATAGGTATGAAATTCGCCTCTTTCTTTCTACCTCCAATTTTCAGAACTTTTAGCTATCTTTTTGCTTTTGAGTTTTTCTATGTGTGATCATTTTCTCCTTCAGTTCGTGCCATAAACTTTGATACTCTTTAAGCTTTCTTTTACCTTTATTCTGTTTGGTCATCTTTTCTTTTTTTTTTCCATTGTGGTTCACATTGTTGATGAGAACTATTTAGATGAGTTCAGGGAAAAAAAGAAAATCCCATCTTGGGTAGACTTAGAGATACCCAGCTGTGCTATTGTTGTTTATTCCCTTTTTTAGGGTCATTGGGTCCCAAACCTGTTCATAGCTGAATGTGGTATCACTTTTCCACCTAATCCCCTTTTTCTATAATTTTGTCAATATTTTGACGTAGTTCTCGCTAGGGTAGCCCCCAACACTTAGGGTGTTATAAATAGGGTTCATAGATTAAACAAACTTTATGGGACCCATATTGGGGTTTTCGAGTTGATGTTTTGTTACAAGTGGGTAACTGTTGGATAAATTACTTATTATTTTAAAACTAGGGCATTAGTAGTCAACCTACCTGATTCCAATAAGGATTATTGGGAGTATGGTGTTCTTGTCAATAACTAGCAATATACTCCCCTCCCAACTGGGGAGGCATATACTGGTCCCAGATGTCCCCAATTAGGATGAGGCATAGGTTGTACTTTGTTAATGATTTTTCCTCTTCTAATATTTATTTTCATATCTACTTACTAACTTTACCTTTTCTTTATGGTGCAGGGGAGAGTAAGAAAAAGTTCCCTAAGGAAGGGGAAATCTACCTCAACGACCTCAAGTTTCTGTGGGTTTTGAACCAAAATATTGGGGAAGAACATCCCAGGGAAGCATTATTATTATTGGAATATAATAGTTTCATCACATCTTTTGTTGCCCGACCTACAGTTGATCTACCCCCCATTACTACTAACCTTGAAGAGGATCCTATGCCAACTTCTCTAGATATTGAGTCTGCAGGTGTTGAAGTTATTACATGAGGAACTTCTTCATCATTTGAATCTTTGGAAATTTCTGAGATTCCTCTTTCTTATTCTGTAGATATAATAAAAAGTAAAATGTCAAACTTGATGGGTGGTCCCCTATGTCCTCCATGAAATAAGATTGTTAATAATGGCAAGAAGACAGGTGATAAGAAGTCTAAGTCCAGTGAGAAGAGGCCTATTAATACCGAGGAGGCTCAGGATTAGGAGTACAAATTGAAAAGGATAAAGATAGGTTTTACTTAACCTTCAAAATAGGTCCAGAATACATTAGTCGAGTATCAAGCATTAGATGCTAAGAAGTCTGCTGACCAACATGAGTTGGTGAGAAATATCCTGACTGAACTTGACATTTAGTGAGCCTCTATTGGTGTTAGCCCTTGATTAGCTAGGGGTTTGATCAAATCAGGGACCCTTCTCGCTGATCTGGCTGCTTCAGCCCCTATGTCGAGATCCAGGCTCACTGAGAGAGCTTGCCACAACTTTCACTGGTAAATTTCTTCTGCTTGTTTTTCCCTTTCTTAATAATGGTGAATTAATCTAACCCTTTCCTTTATTTATAGTTACTGATTGATTTTAACCAGATGATGAATAAGGATAATTGATAGTACAAGTATAGCACCCTGCCGTGGCAGTACTTCTACAATCGCATTCAAGCCATACAAGCCGCGGCTGGTATCTCACTCGGGGCGCGGCCAGAACTCCTGCGGGGTGCGGCCCTCTCCATAAGAGGCCGCGGCACCCCAGTGACTCCAGCTCAGGGTCCGCGGACCCCCTCCAACAGCTCAGCGCTGCTGCTCTGGGTCGCACACCCTCATCCACATCTACTACAGACTTGGTGTACGCCACGTGCTCAGGGCACGTGACTCAACACACTACCTTATAAATAGAGGATCACACCTAAAAGTGGGGATCGGTTCCAGACAGACCCGAGGCACTACAAAATAGATTCTCACTACATCACCCCAACATAAGCTTTGGAGGCCTAAAATCTACATCACAGCCACCTCACGGGCACACCGGAATCTCTAATACTAT
Organism: Sambucus nigra; assembly: GCA_949130495.1. Lineage (NCBI taxonomy): Eukaryota > Viridiplantae > Streptophyta > Magnoliopsida > Dipsacales > Adoxaceae > Sambucus > Sambucus nigra. The sequence continues at coordinate 387,025,092 of OX422209.1, read as the reverse complement.
CATGTACTCGCCTTTATTCTCATACTTGTACGCCTCTATAGGCGTGATAATATTGTACAATGCAATGCACATAATGAGAAGGAAGCAACACAGTGGACGTAGGCCCATTTTTTTGGCTGAACCACTCTATATCTTGTCTACTCTCTGTTTGCTTACTTTATCTATTTATTCTACACTTGATACTTGATTTGTTGGCACGAGATCTACATGTGTACGATTTCTCGTATCATCAATTTGGCGTCGTCTGTGGGAACGAGATACTTCAATCTTGTTTCTCTGTATATATGAGTTCTTCAAACACCTTATTCAATCCCTGAGGGTCCTTTGGATCATCTCCTCTCGGGTCGATTACCGGTTATTGGACTCTGCACCACATTCGCCCCCTTTAACGGGAATTTCATATTTTTGGATCTATCTTTGGATCTTCACTTAATGGTTTTGGATCAATTTTGCATACCCCTATGATATCATTCCATCTAGATAATGCTAAAAAGCATGACGGGCTTTTGCCTCGAAAAGATGAATGATTAGGGAGGGATTGTGTCTACCCCATTTTTGTTGTCATCTACCTATGATCTAGGGTTTCCATTGAAGTTGTGCCATATTGCGCGCCGCATGGAAATTCTCTCATCAATGGACCCTAGTAGGTTTTCTTCACATGTTGGGGGAGAAAATATCAGCTCCTGTCTTGAAAACTCTCCACTGCCCAGACAGGGGTACGGCCTGTAAGGTCCGCAATATCTCATGTCGCGACCCCTACTGGTGCGGACCTGCCACAACAGTTCAAAGTCCTCGTGGGAGGGATTTGAGTGGCCTTTGGATCGACCTTGGTGAATAACATTGAAAGGCTGCGGCAGTGCACTTATGTGCCATACTGGCCGCGGCCTCAGCAGCATGATGGAGCAATTCAAACCCTCCTTCCTGATACTTCTGTAATCACTCACCTCTGTTAAGTTTTGCCTCAGATTTTGTATACTTTATAAAGACTAACAAAAGCAGAGATGGAAGGAGAATCCAACCGGAGTGCAGAAGTCAGGGATGAGATTGTGCAACTATACAATCACCTTAATCACCTCTATGACAGCCACGCCTCACTTCAGACCCAGGTCAATTTTCTAACTTAGAGGGTGCTAATGCTGGAGGCTGCGGCATCTAAAAACATAGGCGCGGAAGTGGAGGAAACAACAAAGCCAACCTTGCCTGCCGCGGCAGTAAACGAAACCACGGGACCATCTGTCGAAGGTCAAAAAAGGCAGAAAAAGTCGGGTGTTTATACTCAGTTGAGCCTCCTGATTGAAGAGATCTTCGAGTTCATCAAAGGGGACAAGATTTTGAGGTGGCCAGAAAAATTGAGAGCTCCACCCCACAAGAGGAACAAAGCTACCTGGTGCAGATTCCATCAGGACCATGGCCACGACACAGAGCAATGCTATGCTCTGAAGGATGAAGTTGAAAGGCTAATCGGGCAAGGGATGCTGCAGCGATTCCTGAAGAATGCATAAGGGATTCAGCCAGACCTAGCAGAGGCTGCATACCGCATCTCATCCTTAGTCTTTCTAATTTCAATTATTTCTGTTTATGTTTTATGAAGCTCACTGTAGCCTTAATACTCGAAACTTTATGTTTTGTTAACAAAGTCATTAGCTGCAGCATACATATATAAATATATGAACTAGCAAGTTTAGCTATATCTAATATTTCTCTTGGTTTCATAACCTGATACCTCACAAAAAGACTTTTTGTCTCAAACAGATTTCAGAGGAAATATAACAAGATTATCTCGAAGGATTATTCTATTTCGGGATGCACTTATGAATGGGTTACGACCTTCATTAGCTCAGAAGTTTCCCTCGCAATGTGCAACTACATCTTATCATATGATGACCATATTCGCAAAAGCATCTGAGGATTCAAGGAGCTTTATCAGCCACCAGGGCCTACAATGCCAATTCTCTGCTCTTGAGGTGCGACATTAGCCACGGGGGCTTATAATGCCCATTCTTAGCTTTTGGGACTCGTCATCGAGCCAGGAGGTTTACAATGTTTAGCCAGGGATGACTTAATATATATCATTAGTTGTGGGTGGCTTAATAACATAACCCATCCTAGAGAGGCTTGATAGTGTCTCGCATATTAGCTGTGGGTGGCTTAATAACATAACCCAGCCTGGAGAGGCTTGATAGTGTCCCGCATATTAGCTATGGGTGGCTTAATAACATAACCCAGCCTGGAGAGGCTTGATAGTGTCTCGCATATTAGCTGTGGGTGGCTTAGTAACATAACCCAGCCTGGAGAGGCTTGATAGTGTCCCAAGATCGACTAAAGGAAAGCCATGAAATACAATCGAAGCGGCTATAGGAGGCTCTGTTACTATGATCATGAAGCATGTCAAACCTACAGAAGGACGGCCTCAATTCCCCAAGGGCAAGGTTCTACAGCCTCATTACCTTCTCAGCAGCCAAGTAGATGCCGCAGAATCCTCATCCATCGCTGCCCTAGCGCTGGATAGCAACCTGCCACAGCTGAAGGGAAAAAGCGATTGAGTCACTGAGGTGGACTTAAATTTAGAATATTTACCCTCATTCAACTTATCGCGGCATCAATCTATACTATTTTTACATGGCAAACGAGATGACAAAAGGGCCGCGACTTCTACGAGAAATTGAAGGAACTAGGCCGCAGCCCCAAAGTGACAAGGACATTACTCCCGCAGATGATTAACAAGAGCAAGATTGCATCGAATTATACTATGCTGCCGCGGACCTAACTACAAGTCCTATAAGTTCATTCAATACAGGAAGCAAGTTGCACATATGAGGCAGTAACGCGCAACCATTAATTAGAGCGGGCAATGTAAAACATGCAATATTGAAAAGCAAGGAATATTAAGTAGGCAATCAGTGATAAAAATATGGCCGCAGCCTTTGTATTAATAGTCATAGATTACAAAATGGAGGCCGCAGCCACAACGAAAATCTAAGATTACAAAAAGTTGATGCAAGAAATTAAGAATTTAAGAGGTCGCGTCATCATCATCATCAGCCTCTTCTCCGCCCGTGACAGTCTCTGTCTCCCCCTCAGCCGCTGCCTCTGCCTCTGCTTGGTCTTTCAGCCTTGCTCTCTCTTCAGCCGCGGCCTTCAGCTCATCAATGCACTCTTGATGTTCTGTATCACTTAATTTCCAAGAGAGGACCGTCTCCTTGGCATCAGGGAAGCTCTTAATAATTCTCTGCCGCATCTCCTGGTAGCCGCGGAGGTATGCCCTATTGTTGATGAGGAAGAAATCCTTGGATCCTTTGAATGACTCCACGGTATGATCTATGGCTAGCTGGAGGGCGTCGCCATGATCAATTTCCATCTTTTGTATGGCCGCGGCGTGGGCTTCATCCTTCTGAGCAGAATTGGCTTCTAGCTCTTGATATTTCTGCTGGAGGAGGGCGAGCTTGGCATTTGCAATCTCTGCAATGCGGGCGGCTTCGGCTGTTTGGGCCTGTGATGATTTCAGAGATTTCGCGGCTTGATTGAAATTCTCCTCCGCTTCCTCTCTGGCCTTGGTGGCCTTCTCCAAGTCCATATGGGTTGCCTGGAGGGCCGCGGCAGCGGACGCTTTCCCTGCCTCAAAAGAGGTGGTCCGTACAGACTGCAGGTCCGCGGCATGAGCACTCTTCTCGGCCTCTTTCAGCTTGTACAAAGCCTCATACTTCCTCTTCTGGACCACAATGACATCGGCGGCCTGTATGAAATAAAAGACGTTAGCAAAAGTACAGAAAAATATGAGATGCAAAGATTAAATGACAAGTACGTACCCTCAGAAGGCTGTGGAGGCCACAGTCCTCCAGATCCTCGTGATCCTCCCCAACCAGCCGGTCGAGGTTCGCGGCATCCAAGGCTCGCTTCATTCTCCGCGCAGCCTTTGCAGTAGTATCCCAGGAGGAATTTGGGTCAGGCTGCCTTAATTGAGTCCTTGGCCTACCATCTGGCCCGAACTCTCCGCGGAATTGAGGAGGTGGAAAATTTGTATTAACCGCCACTACAGTTGGCGGGGGAGGAGAGGACAATGGTAGAGGAACTTTCGTTGACATCAGTCCGGCCGCGACCAAATTTTCCCCTATGTCGTCATCAAAGTGTTCATGATGTGCAGGGTTTTCATCATTAACCACCTGATCCACGGCAGGATCAGTGGCCTTATCTCCAGTAGGGGTCGCGGCAGGTACTTTAGTTCTGGTCCTTTTTCTCTTCCTACTCCGCGCAGTGTTATTTAAGACGATTGCATCCTCGTCCATCTCTGCTAGCTGCGCCGCTAGAAATTCCCTGTCAACTTCTTCACCTGAAAAGGAATAGAATGTGTTCAACAAGTTCAAGAAAATAAAATAACCGCGGAATAAAAATAATGGTAGTCAATTACCCTCTGCGCCCATCTGTTGAGGAATTGATTTGTTTGGGAAGAATCCCGCCTCAAATATAGTTGCCGACGTTATAAGAATGCTGAATTTCTTATGCTCAGCAGGAACTTCTGCGGCCTCAGCAACTCTTCTTTCCTGCCGCGTGTTCAAGTGCAGATTGTCAAGGGATGCAGAAAGAAAAGACAATTCAAGTTAGTGGAAGTTACGTGAAATTAAAGGACGCGGCTATAATCTTATACCTAGTTTTGAGGGTGAACCCCACTGCCGCGGCATTTTATATGATCTCTCTCTTTCATTCTCCTCGGGGTGCATCTCCCAGCCTTCACCGGAGATGTAAAAATATCTCCCCTTCCAGTTTTTCACACTGGTCGGTCTCCCAGTGTAAAGGGTCTCGTCCCTGCCGCGGCTAGAAAAATAGTAGTAGCCCGTGAACTTTACTGTGTTCTCCTTTGGGCGGGAGTAATGTCCTTTTTGAACAACTTCTCCCAAAGGACGACTGCAGCAAGAACAGCTCTCCAACCATTGGGATCTAACTGAGCTGGGGCCAGTTTCATTGTCTGGAAAATGCGACTGATGGGAACAGGAACAGGCAGCCGCAGCCCATAGATGAAGGCGTGCAAGGGGAAGCAAATTCCATCGTCAGACAAAACCGTGCACGATCTTTGGTTCGCGGCAGGGGCTGAGCACGTCAAATTATCTGGAAATTCAAAAGCCTCAGCAACCTGCTCAACCCAATCTTGGTTCATCGAGCCGCGGATATCAAGCGCAGCCAGTGGTCTCTCAGCCCTCCCAGAGGTGCCTCCTGGGTTATTTCTAGCAGCCGCGGCATTGTCTCCTCCGCCCATTGGATGTGTACTTGAGTTGGCTTCCTCTTCCATCGGTTGAGATTGAGAATCCTTCCCAGATGCAGAGTCCGCGGAGGATGAGTCAATTATCACGCAGTTCGGGCAGTCTTTCAGTTTACAAGGCCCAACTGATTTCAGAGGGGGCACGGAAGTAAGCTCTGGGGGAGAGGTCCCAAAATTCTTTACCCAAAAGCCTCTCAGGAACTCGTCTGGGTCAAAGCTCATATGGCTGCAGCAGTACCTAAAAAGCAGAGTTCGCAGTTAGGCGCCGCAGCCAGTATGACTTGTAAGACTTCAAGAAGCCGCAAAAGGGTATTTTTTAAGTATTAAAAGTTTAGAATTACGTCCCTAACACAGTTATATTAATGGGCGAATTCTATTGCTTATGGGACCGTATGGTCCCAACTGGCCGCGGCCACATCCATATTTGTTGAACATGCGCTGCCACGGAAATAAGATAGAATTGCTTTAAGGCATTCCCGACCGCGGCCCTTCCTAATTCTTCAGACAATTCGATATGCTCTAGTAGTAACTACAGTTATTTTACATGGATGTCTTGGGTTCATGAAAGTTTCAAGGCTGTTCCGAGATGACCAAGAGGGTGATTTAATGCCGCGGATGATGGCTTGAGGGACCGCGGCCATTTAGCACGGTTTGACGCAGAATTACAAGTTCAGACGATTATTATAATCCTATCATGCCGCGGCCTCTATCCTAAACAGTTGATTATCCAATTTTTAACCATTCTAAGATCAAATTCACAGAATGTGGAGGGTTCGACTATGGACATCAAGAACAGTGATATGTATTTCATATGCAGCATATGTGGGAAAAAGCAAAACGAACAAATAAAACCCTAGATTTCTAACAAATGAACCAGGAAAGGCATAAAAAGGGAAGAAAATTGTAAATAGTGGCTGAAAAATCACCTGGGAATGAAGAGAATCGCGAAGAACTGCCACACACCACCTTGAACTGCCACACACCGCCTCGGAGGGTCGCCGGAATATGCAAGAAGAAATGTGCAGAGTTTCGCTCTCGATTTGCTCTCAAAAGTTTTGGAAATGTAATGAAGTCCACGGCCAGAAACAATTTATATAAGGGAGCGCGGAAGACGAATCGTCGCTTTAGAAGCACCGCGACACCTAGGCTACTAAGCCACAGTCCCAATATATCTCCCTTGGCTCTACGGCTTGGGGGCTTATTGATAGTACAAGTATTGCACCCTTCCGTGGCAGTACTTCTACAATCGCATTTAAGCCATACAAGCCGCGGCCAGAACTCCTGCGGGGTGCGGCCCTCTCCATAAGAGGCCGCGGCACCCCAGTGACTCCAGCTCAGGGTCCGCGAACCCCCTCCAACAGCTCAGCGCTGCTGCTCTGGGCCGCACACCCTCATCCACATCTACTGCAGACTTGGTGTACGCCACGTGCTCAGGGCACGTGACTCAACACACTACCTTATAAATAGAGGATCACACCTGAAAGTGGGGATTGGTTCCAGACAGACCCGAGGCACTACAACACAGATTCTCTCTACATCACCCCAACATAAGCTTTGGAGGCCTAGAATCTACATCACAGCCACCTCACGGGCACACCGGAATCTCTAATAATATCATGTACTCTCCTTTATTCTCATACTTGTACGCCTCTATAGGGATGATAATATTGTATAATGCAATGCACATAATGAGAAGGAAGCAACACAGTGGACGTAGGCCCATTTTTGGGGCTGAACCACTCTATATCTTGTCTACTCTCTGTTTGCTTGCTTTATCTATTTATTCTACACTTCATACTTGATTTGTTGGCACGAGATCTACATGTGTACGATTTCTCGTATCATCAATAATCGAATGCTTTTTTCTCCTGGAGAAGTTGAAGAGGACTTTAAAGGCCTGAAGAATTCTTTGGCAAAGTCCCGGTAAGATTTGGAGTCAAAGAAAAAGTCTTCGGAAGAATAATTAAGGAAGGGCAATGATAGTGCTAACACTACTGAAGGAAAAATAAAGACCGCTGACGAGAGAGCTGAAGTTGCTGAAGGCAGCGCCAAAACTACTGAGGAGAAGTTTGCAGAAGTTACCACTCAAGCCAAAAATTCTGAAGACAAAGTATCCTATCTGACTTCTGAGATTATTTCCTTAACGGCCAAAAGAAAAGGTGCCTTTGATAAAGGTTAGGAAAATTCCATTTTTTTATTCAACTCAAATTAAGTATACTAAGAATATGTCTTTCAAATAAGGGTGGACTAAGGCCTTAAAGTTAGTTGGCACCAAAGAAAACTCTGAACTCTTTGCAAGGAATAATGTTATTACTCCTCCTAATATTTATGAGTAATTTGATAATGATGAGGTATTAGGGGAATCTCCTGTGATGCCTCATGAGTCTTTAGTAGTGCCCAACACTAGTGCCAACCTACCACCTACTGGCCAAGACCAAGCCAAGGACAAGGAGAAGGCCTATCCAATTTACTTTTTTATTTTTCTTTGTTTTTTCTTTCTTGAAGATGTATCCTCTTATGTACTCCTTTATTAATTAATGAAATAAAAAAATCATCTTTAATTGTTGTCTATGACTTAGAATTACTTGTAACTTTTGTTGAAATGTGTTTCTTTACTTCTTACATTGTTTGATATTTTTGGACGTTCACAAATACATGTATTTACAACTTTCGAGTTTGATGCTAGAAAAAAAGCTATAATTTCTATTGATTCCTGCTCAAGAGAAGTAAAAATCTCCTGGAGGCTGGTCATGTTCCCATGTCCGAAGAAGACTTATGCGGGTTACTCATCCCATATGTTTCTGACCAAGTTAAGGAGTCATATATCCACCTTTATTATTTTTGGACAGATCAATATCCAATAATGTTGCATACTATGAAATGATTAAGCAATTGCAAAAATATCACAAGTTGTCCCTTGCTTTACTCCAGTTTTATTATGAAGCCAAGTATAAAGCATTAAATAAAGGTTGGGGTTTTGATAAAAAATTAAATGATATTACTTATGCTCGGAACAAGAAGGACCTTTCCTTGAAGCAGAATTTGGAGAGTGCTAGGTCCATTGCTGCCATGCTGAAAAAAGAAAACAATGCCTTGAGGGATGAACTTAACATCTTGAAGATATCATCTACCACTGGTCACAATCAAGGTGCTTCCCTTTTAGAGAAAAAAAATGCAAGACTCTTGTAAGAACTGGAGGCACTTTATAAGAAAAAGACTAAATCTTGGCAAACTTCTAGGCAGAGAATATATGTTCAACCGATTACTGATGAAGAAAGAACTAAGAAAACCCTTGCTAACTAAGCCACCTAGTTACAAGCCAAAGACAAGGCCATTGGACGACCAAGCTTCTCAATTGAGAGCCAAAGATAATGTTCTTAAGAAGCCTTAAAACCACATGGAGAGACTTAGATTTCAGTTTCACAAATGACCCAGAGAAGTTTGGATAGAGGATTATAATGAGGCTTTAGCCCATATGGATGATCATATTTCTTAGAGAAATCATGAAGGCAACAAATGGTGATGGACCAACTTGCTAATTTTGCTTAAGTTTGATCAAAATAGTGACCTATGGCATTGTAATGATCCAAGCTTCTTGGACTGTGATAAGCCTACCTTCAAGTTGAACACCACATGGATGCCTCCTAATTCTATTCCTTAATGTCTGATAACCAAACATTTAGGGGATTATGGCCTTCTTGATGAACTTGAGATAGTTTGTCCACCTCATTTAATTAATAAATTGAGCATTAGTAACAGACAAATGCTGAGAGACTTCAACACAATCAACTCTCCATATACTCTTAATGATCCTCCGGCATGCATGAACAAGGCCCAATAAAAACGACCAATGGAGTAATTTAACAATTTTCTTGAATTTCTTTTTTATTAATTGACATTGTTCCATTGTAATACATTGTGATGAATGAATGGAATTAATTTGAATTCTCGGTATTTAAGCTCATGGTTGTTATTAATATTTTTATCGACTAGGTAAACTGTATAAACATTAGTTAATCGGATTATAAAATAAATAACCTGCTCAAGTATTAACATTTGATTCATGTTTACGGCCTTATATTCGACTGATACACTTAGATAAAACTCTAAATATCTTTATTATACTAAGTTACATCATTAGTTATCATTGGCCACCATGTGTATTAGGAATATATAATCAGTCCAGTAATTCAACTTGGTCGGGTAAAACCTCTAGTTAAGAAATTTTACTGACTTCTTGGTCATGACTTGCCGAGGAAAAATCATACATGAAGTTTCAACTTTTTTGAAATTGGAAATGTTTAGGAAAGTTTAAACCATGTTATCTGGCGAAGAACTTTTGAGAACTTTTCTGAAGTTGGAAAAGTTTGAACCATGCCCTTCTCGGCGAGGAACCTTTTGAGAACTTTTCTGAAGTTGGGAAAGTTTGATTAAAATTGCTTATAAATTAAAATTTCTCATTAATTTGGTGTAACCACCATACTTCGAAAAATAAAACACAAAAATGGTTTAGAATGGAGAAAAACTGAGATTTCATTAACTTGAATAAGAAATTACATTAACGAAAGGAATTTCACATTAAATTACCGATAATACTTGGGCGGATGATCTGCGTTCTAAGAATTTTTTAATTCATCTTGTTCCGAAGTTTCTAATCGATAGGTTCCTAGTTGGATAACCTTTAAGATACGGTACGAACCATGCCAATTAGGCTCCATCTTATTATTCTTTTGGATTAATCTCTTAAGTACCAAGTCTCCTTACTTCAGGTTGGTCGTCTTAGCCCTTCGATTATAAAACCTTGTGGTCCTTTATTTATAGGTCGCCATCCGAATAACAACGTCTTCTCGGACTTCTTCCATCATCTTCATATCTAGTCGCCTCATAAGGTCACTCTTGGGTGAATCAAAGTTCAAGATCCTATGAGTTGGAAGACCTATTTCGACTAAAACTACTACCTTAGTGTTAAAAGCTAGCATGTAAGGGGATTCCCTTGTTACTATTCTGGGAGTAGTTTTGTATGCCTAAAGGACTCTAGGTAGCTCATTAATCCAGTTTCCTTTAGCCTCAACCAATATTTTCTTAAACCCATCTAGTAAGGTTTTGTTGGTGATCTCTGTTTGACCATTACACTGTGGATGACCAGGTGCTGAGTGAAGTTTCTGAATGCCTGATAGAAGATAATACTCTTTAAATTTTTTATTATCAAACTGAGTGTCATTGTCGGTGATGAAAGTGTAAGGCATACCATATCTTCAAATGATCTGCTTACATATGAATTAGAACACTCTGTAATAAGGCATGTCGATCATGGGTTCAACTTCTACCCATTTAGTAAAATAATCCACATCTACAACTATGTACTTGAATCTTCCTTTCATAGTTGGCAGTGGTCTGACCAAGTCAATTCCCCATATTGAGAAAGTCCATGGAGAAGTGATGGGTGTTAGGATTTCACTTGGTCTTCTGTGAATGGTAGAAAACTTCTGGCATTTTTCACACTTCTTAGTGAAAACCAGAAAATCTACTTTCATCGTTAGCCAATAATAACCTTACATTGTTTTCCGTTGTCTCAGAGACCTCCTAGTTGTGTGTGCTCTACATGATCCTTCATGCACCTCTCTAATCAAATTATGCACTTAATTTGAATGAACACAATGAAGCTAAGAAACAGTGTATCCCCGCCAGTACAGGACACCTTTTTCTAGCACATAACCTATTGCCTTGTACCACATTTCTTGGCTTCTTTTTGGTCAAATGGTAGTGTTCCTTGCTCAATGTATTCTTGAATTGGGTCCATCTAGGAAGGTCCCAATTCCACAGATATGACACTGATTTCCCTCCTATCAATACTGCTATGAGAAAGAATCTTTACTGGGATTGTTCATCTGAGCTCTATTGGAGTTGCTGAAGAAAGTTGGGCAAGAGCATGTGCTCGAGAATTCTCAAGTGTGTGAATTATCACTATTTTGACTAAATTTATCAGAGAAATAACTTATATTTATTTTTGGTGATATCTCATCATGGTTTCTCCTCTAACACCATAAATATGTTGCATGTGATTAACAATCAATTGGGAATCACTATATACCAATACCTGGTCAGCGACTAGTGATGAAGATAATTCTAGTGCTGTGATCAATGCTTCATATTCATTCTCATTGCTGGAAGACTTGAATTTGAATCTAAGAGCATATTCCACATCCAAGTTATTTAGAGTGTTAATGATGAGGCCTTGTCCACTTCTAGTAGTACATGAGGACTCATCTACAAACAACTGCCAAGTTAGAATATCATCAGAGAATTCCTCTTCCACTAGTACTCCATACTTGAATATCTTCTTACATTGTTGCAATTTTTTATGAGCATCTGATGACTCAAGCAGGTCGGCCACAATATCTATTTTCTTTGGAGCTAAGCTCTCTTCTATAGAAGTCTGCCCGACATGTAAATGTGGATTATGTTGCTCTTCAACATAAGTGAATTCAGAAATGAAGTCTGCTACTACTTGGCCTTTTATTATAACTTTAGTCTCATAAGAAAATTCATACTCTACCAATTCCACCGCCCAAGACATTAACCTTCTAGACTTTTCTAGTTTGTGCAACGCTTGTTGCAGAAGAAAATCGATTTATACAATAATAGTGTGGACCTAAAAGTATGGTCTCATTCTCCTAGATGCTTCAATAAGATCCAAGGTTAACTTTTCCAAGAATGGATATCTAGTTTCATCTCCTATAAATGCCTTTCTTGTATAACATACAGGCCCCTGCATTCCATTGTCAAGGCGGATCAAAGCCGAACTAACAGTTGACTCTAAAAGAACTAGGTATAAGTATAATTTTTCTCCCAGAACTGGTCGGGAAAGGAGTGAAGTAGAACCCAAATATTTCTTTAATTCTAAGAAAGCCTTGTCACATTCATCATTCCACTCAGAGGTCTTTCTAAGAACCTTAAAGAATGGAAGATAAGTATCAGTTGCTCGGGAGATAAAACGATTCAAGGCAAGTACTCTTCTTGTCATTTTTTGAACTTCTTTCTTATTGGTGGGGGACTGCATTTCAAGCAAAGCTTTAATCTCGTCAGGGTTTTATTTTAATCCTATTTGATTAACAATTTACCCTTGGAACATCCATTCGTGTACTCTGAAGATGCATTTGGTTGGATTGATCTTTATCTGGTGCTTGTCTAATATATAACAGTTTTGAGCTAAGTCTATTATATGGTCGTCAACATGCTTGCTCTTAGTGAGAATGTCATCTACATAAACTTTTGCTATATGGTCATCAATATGTTTGCTCTTGGTGAGAATGTTATCTACATAAACTTCAATGTTTTTAGTGATCTAGTCATTAAAAACTCTGTGTAACACCCCGTAAGTTTGAGGAGTTAGAATTTAATTATTTTTGGAAGAAATAATATTTATTTAAATTGTAGAATTTTAAATTTGGCAATTGAGGTCAAAACTCAAGGATGCTAAAAAGTATTTCAGATGACGATTCTGAGTGCACGATTGATCTCGGATGGGTCAAGATAGTCAAAATGATTGTACTTGGGTTTTATTTTGGTTACAGAATATTTTAAGCTAGTTTGACTCGAACTGGAGTAAACGAGTCATTTAAAGTGTGTATTATCATTTAAAGTCGGGTATCTTGGAACTAAGGCTTAAAACTCCTATGTGAGATAACAATCTCATTTATCAGATTGAAAGAAAGCCCTAGAGAGATAGAGAAGAAGAAAGGAAGAAGATAAAGAGGAGCAAAGCTTGGAGATTCTAGACAACACGTGATTTTGAGGAAGATTTAACCTCTACAACTTCGAGGCAAGGGATTAAACTTGCTAAATAATCTATGTGTGAAATTTATTTCATGATTTGTGGATAAAAATATGGATTTTAGGTTTATACCTAGATTTTTGGAAAAATCTTTCATTTGAGATGTGTATATGGATTTGAGGTTGTATAATTAGTTGGGTTGATATATTTAATGAGTTTTGATGTTAGAAACATGATTGGGTTGAAGGTAAATGGTTAGAAGATGATATATTGGGTTTTTGAAGAGTTAGGTTTTGTCCAAAATGAAGAATGGACGAAATATCTGGTATGGTCGGTCCATCGCGGACATGAAGTCGGTTGACCGTGACTCAAGGGAAAAGGCTACTGGTTGCTTCGCAAGGCAAATTCCAGAACGACGGCCGATCGGGGGTCAGGGGTCGATCGATCGGTACTCTATTTTTAGCCCAAGAATGGGCTTTTCTTTCTACTCTTTTTCTTTTGGGTTTAATGCTTAGGGACCTTCTTAGTTAATGTATTATAGAAAGTTAGGTTATAATATCAAGAGATTGATACCTTAGGATAGTAAGGCAGTATTCGGGCCTACTTTAGGAATGGCTTATGAGGATATAATGCCTCTTTTATTAAGGAAATGATTGTAGGACTAAAAGATAGTTGGATTGTATGAATTTGATTGTGGTGGACTATCATGAAGTGGTTATACATTATAGAGATACTTCCTTTTTACGTATGTGCTTTTGAAGTCAAGTGGTATCATAGTATATGTTTTATTGTATCACCGACTAGAATTGTTTGTGTTAGTACTTATAGAAGGGATAATTATTATATATCGGTGTGCAGCCGAATATAGATGGTATGTGTATGATGATTGATACAAACGTTCGATTTTGAGATAGTATCCTTAATGTTGGATATATTGGGAGAATATTCATATCATAGGCGTAAGGGGTGAATAGGCTTCAAGTGAGAGATCGTATTGTAAAATGAATTGTGAAGGTATGTGTTATTGCGTCGGCTAGTATAATGAGAGTTATGCACTTATAGCCGAGTTCATTATTTGCATACATACGGACGGTAGATAGTATATATATATATATATATATATATATATAGTGTGTGTGTGTGTGTGTGTGTGTGTGTGTGTGTGTGTGAATGATATATATACTTATGGTGTGAGCATACCCCTCCAGTGCTATCATGGGAAGTTCTGCGATGTGGGTGAGGCCCCTGTCTTGAGGAGCAGGGAGCATATAGTCCCCAGGTCATAGTCGTCCATTATTTGTTGTGTGATTTTCATTCTAGGTGAGAAGTCTTGGGTATGATTCGTTCTCACTTTCAAGTTCGGAACTATGACCACTTCCCATACATTGTGACTTGTTTTTATTACCAGGGCGGTGTGATAATAGTCAGGTAGCTGGTAACCCGAGATAAAGTGAGAAATTCCTAGAAGATGATAGCATTGTGTAATATATTTTTATATCCTATATGTATATATGGACTGGTTATTTTAAGTGCACGTTATGTGTGATATGTGTACATGTTCAATAAGGTTGAATGATTTTGTTTTATAACTAGAGTAATATTATATATATATATATATCATATAAGTGAATGTAATATGGATATTTTATAATACACGTTAGGCGTGATATGTGCACGTGTTTGTTAATGATCGTAATTTATAACTAGGATAGTGTTATGTATCCTATGAGTAACTGTAATATGGGTTTTTTTTAAGTACACGATAAATATGTTATGTGTACGTGCTTGCTAGGATTGAATGAATGTGACTTGTAAATAGAAATAATGTTATATAGACCCTATATGTTTTGGGCAATTTCTTATTTATGAACTTAGGGATATTAGTTCATAATGAGTAGAAGAAAGTATATGTGTAGTGTGCTGAGGGCATAATGGATATCAACGATAAACATTGTCAAGTAGTAGTGTATCGGGGGGTTGCTTATCTAGATTTCTCTTTGCGAGACATCCCACGCACGAAATGTAACGCAATGTTGGGAGGGGGGAGAAGTTTAGTCCTTTGTATTCGGGGAATATGGGTTATAGTAAAACATTGTTTTATAAGAATAGGAAGATGATCTGTGCATATTCTGATGTTAGTAACTTGATTAAGTTAACGATTAGGAACCGATGAATTCTAGTAAGATAAATGTGTGTACATATATAGGTTAACATATAGGTTCGGGTGTAAACTTAGGATATATAGAATGAGAAGATTTTGGGTTATACTTGAGATTGCGAGTTACTCAGGTGTAGACTATGCATAGATTAAGATGGATCTATCCCTAGAAGGTGTCGGGTAACTAAATTGAGGTTTGGGTGCATACCTTTAGGTGCACGCTTTAGTCGAGGGGTGAGTTTGAGTTCCACGAGAGTGCGACTCCACTTTAATTATGAAATTGTGCATTTATAATTATTATGCATTTTAATGCACTTGCTAAAAATGTTTTCACACCTCAATGAACTGTACTCACTTCAGTTTCTCTACCTGCTCCTAGATTGCTGCATTTTTTTCAGGACTAAAGACCATTTGCCTTTGCTTAATCGACTTGGAATCTGGATAAATATTGAGTTCATGGCACATGAAATTCGGATAAATTCCCTTCATAACTTCATGGCTCTAAGAAAAAACATTTTTCATTTCCCTAAGGAAAGTGACTGATTCATATTTTAGAGAAGGAGATAAT
This sequence comes from Sambucus nigra, assembly GCA_949130495.1. Lineage (NCBI taxonomy): Eukaryota > Viridiplantae > Streptophyta > Magnoliopsida > Dipsacales > Adoxaceae > Sambucus > Sambucus nigra. The sequence goes on along the minus strand of OX422209.1, from coordinate 387,009,341 downwards.
TTGGAACCAATTTGAGTGGTTCTTTCTAGTTTCTTGTAGTCCATCACCACAACTTTTGTTTCTTCCATAACTTTCCCTTTTTTAGTTGCTTTTCTTACCAAAGATCTAGAGTGTTGATGTGGAAAGTGGTTTTGCTCTTCACTTGCATCTCTTACTGGTCAGTCTATGTATAATAACATGCTTTGGTATCTTTCTGACTGACATTTACTATGCCGACTCAATAGTTCATTGAAAACTTCATGTATTGGTGCACTCTAGATGGAACAACCTCTAGCTGATTAATTCCCACTCTTCCCAGGATGATGTTATAAGCTCATGGGATATTTTTATCTAATACAAAGAAGCGAATTCTTTCTCACCTGCTGGCTGGCTAGGTGCCAACCAAGACTTCTAGTTTGATGGTCCCTAATAGGTATACATTCTCCCCTACAAATCAAAAGAGGCCTATGGTATGGTTCTAGCTCACTGATCTTTAGCCCTAGGCTGTCAAAATAGTTGTAGAACATTACATTGGCTAAACTCCCATTGTCAACCAAGCTCCTTACAACTCTGCCATGATGAAATATGCACGTGATAACTAACGAATATTCATGAGGATAGAGAACCCCACTTAGATCATTCTTAGAAAACCTAATCACTAGTCTATCTCTAATAACCTTTCTCGTTCGGCTATCAGTGGATTCAACCATATCAATTTGTCGAATAGTTGGGCAGGCTTTGACTTAATTCAGATAATCATTCCTTTTTGCTATGGCATCTCCTACTCTAGCATCACCACCTGTAACAAAATGGCATCTAAAGGATATCATGTTAACTTCAACTTTTAGTTCATCAAGCTTATTTGGCAAGTGTGGATCTTCTTCAAAATCATCATTTTTTGCTCTTTTGTTATCATCAAGTGCCCGGGCTGGAGATTCTGACCTCTTTCAATCATTTATCTTACCATTTCGATGAATAAACTTGCTCAACTTTCCAAGCCGAATAAGTTTTTTTATTTCATTCTTTAGTGGAATGTAACTGTTAGTGTTGTGCTCGTGATCCCTGTGGAAGTCATAGTATTTGGACTTATCCCTCTTGTTGGGGGTGTCTTCAACTTTCGAGGCCAATTCAAGTCTCTGTTTACCTTGATCTCCTCTAGGATATGGTGAACACCTTGTTCAGTGGGGTATATTCGTCTCACTTCTTTATTCGATCGAATTTCTTTCTTTCTGATCCTTTTTGAAAAAATTAGAATTTTTCTTCTAACCTTCCCCTTTAGTCTCAGGAGCTTCTTTGGTTATCATTCCTTCCTTAACATTAATAATTTTTCCAGCTTTAGCCATTAGTTCCATTATGGTTTTGGGTGGATTTTTTGCCACGACGTAGTAAAGATCTTTAGCAAGTAACCTGCTCATAAGTGTTGCTATGGTTGTTTTCTTTTATAAATCTACCAACTCTAGTTTTTCATTGTTAAAACGAGTAATATATTCTCAAGTGCTTTCTCTTGGATTTTATCGCACGATCAAGAGATGAGTGACACTCTTGATCGGCTTAGCCCCAAAATAAAAGTTATCAATGAACAACTCAGATAATTGGTGAAAACTAGATATTTTACCTCTGGGGAGATTATTATACCAAATTTGATTTGGCCCTATGATAGAACTGGAGAAAGCTCTATATCTCATCTTGTCGGGTACTGAGTAGATGTCAGCGGCAGCTTGATATTTCTCTATATACAAGACTGGATCAGTTTTTCCATCATATTTGGGAGTAACCACTAGTGATTTGAACCTGGAACGTGTTGGATATTCCACAATTGCTTGAATGAAAGGTGATCCTTTGATTAAACTCCTTTGCAATGGATTTTATATCTTGTCCATTTCTCCTATCCTATCTTCCAACCGTTGCATGGATCCCTTCCACGAATGCTCCTCTTCTTTAGACTTGGCTGAGGTAGATTTAGCAGCTTTTTTGTGATTATGTGTTAAACTCTCCTCCGAAGAGGTATGCTCGTCATGCACAAAGCCCCTCACACTAGCCTTAGATCTTATGGAACCCTCTTTATATTCATGACGACGATCTTTCTCCCGATGATGTCCTTTGGTTACTCGGGGGCCTAGCCGATCAAAGCCAGAACCTCTGTTAAGCCTTTCTAAGACACTTGGTCTTTGTTTAGAAAAAGATCCACCATCATAATAATCAGGCTACCAGAATGAAGAATTTGCGCTAGGACGATATGAGCTATCATTATAAGAACGATAATTATAACTTTTTTCATGCTTAACTGGTGATGGTGGTGGCATATTCCTTCTGGAATTAAATGACTTAGATTGCATGGTGTGGGAAAACTGCTTAATAGTCTCCTGCATGGATTTTTGACACTTAGAAAAGTTGAGAAGAATGCCCTATAAATTTGATGCACTAGGGGGAGCAGAAGGAATGATGGCGTTGCATTCATTGCGAGCGTTATTTTTAGGATCATTCATTTCTTCATAGATAAATAGATGAAGCAAATGGTGGAGAACGATGACAAACAAATGTTTCCCACAGATAGTGTCAATCTGTTGATGTCTAAAAATAGACTAACTCTAATTTTATAATCACAGATAGAAATAATAGAAATAACTCAAACCACACACACAAGAGACAAAGATTTTAGAGTGGTTCAACTGTAAAATAACTACGTCCATTGTTGTTTCTATTCAATAGTGTTTATAATAGCTCAGTATGGTGTGCATATAAGTGATTCGAGCTGTCCTTTGAGCTAAGGGATTAGTTTTTATTTATAAGGGTACAAAACCCTAAAGATGGAACTCCTTTATATTGTTTGGTGCTTACATCTATGTACAACAAGTAAACCTCTTGGAATTCATTATTAGTTGGCATCCTTTCCTGGTTACCATTGATGTTCTTGTTGGTTGGCCCTCTGAAAGTGGTCGACATTCTCGTTGACCAAGTGTATATGAGGCCGATCAAGTAGGTTGATCCGCCACGTTGGATGACAAGTGTGCATTCATCATTAGTCCACGTGGGAGTGTATATATCTTTTAATCACCAATCATTAGTGTCTAGTTGAGACACCCTAACCATCAATCTCTAATATTGGAAATATGCAACTCGTACCACTTTCCCATTGGGTGTGATTCCATTTTCTCAACATCTCAAATGATTCCATGTCATTAAAATTTCAACACAAGTACCTCACACTAACAACTACGGTATCACCACTATAGGCTTTCATGGACACCCAAAAATTACTACAATTCTAATAAAAAAAATGCAAAAGAGATTAATAACTATTAACTTAATTATGTGCCACTTGGCACTAACTCACTTGTCGTTTTAACCTCCTTGACCTTACCGTCGAGGACACGAACTAAACTGTCATCAAAGTAGCATGACCAACCCAAACTACTCCGACATATAAAGATCCAACACCGACCTCACCACATCACTTCCAAAAGGGACCTTGAACCTATATATATGATACCATTTGTAATTCCCCAACCTAAATTTATGGGTTACCCGTGAGTAAAATCGGTCGGTCCCGAGCATTAGGTGTGAAGTGCAATGGAACAACCTACATAATGTTGCTAGTCCAGTTTTATTTTAGTTAACATTTCACTTGTTAGTGTGTGATTCCAGCTTCAGAATAAGATATGTGAAGTACCCACGAGGAGCACCCCGAAGTCTAAGTAAATAGAGCTATAAACGTAGACTAAATAAAGTATACTAACCTAAATAATGCTCTTAAAAATGAAACCACACCCAACCTTCCATAACAAAGCGAGGGTGTGAGTCAATGCCCAGTGGGATTACACAAAAGCAGTATGGAAACGAACGACAGAAAAGATACTCACACTCTACAATCACATGGATGCGAAAATATATATATATATATATATATACACACACTATTCTGAAAAAACCGCCTAGGCTTAAGGTTTGGGAGAAACGCTCCGCCTTAGGTGTTTTATGTCTTATTTTTGGTAAAACCCTTAAGGTGCACTTTTTTATAATAACAACAATGCTTTAGTGAAACGATATCACCTTTTAAAGAATTTTTTACTAACCGGACCATTATATCATCCAAAACAATCAAATAGTATTTTAATTTGCATATATTCATACATATTTTTATGATATGTACAATTTTAGTATTTTAATAGCCTTGTTATGGTTAAAAATAATAAAATATATTAAGAAGGCCTAAACGCCTTTTCACGCCTTTTTACACCTAAGGCCCGCCTAGGCTTCTAAGGCTTAAGGCTTGTCCTCCATGCCCCGACCTTATATATATATATATACCTTTCAAAATACACATTCCAATGCATTAACCATTTTACTTCCGAAATCTTGCTTATCCAGATTAATTTACCTTAACCTTTTAAAAGACTTCCTTTACTCATTCTTAACACACCCAGTTCAACACTTGAAAACCACTACATTTGATTTATCCAAACACCTTCCTTTATCGGAATCAGTCTTTTATTTATATCAATACGCTTTAGTATTTTCGTTGAAACTCACCCTTTCAACACATGCATCCATCATGTTAGAAAATACTTATTTTTCATTTGAATAGTTTTTTTTATACATACTTATGCAAATCATGGGTTTAACCACTTGGTTGATCAATCACATATTTACCCACTTACTTTACCCTTTTTACATCCTTTATGGACATTAATAGATTTATGCATTTACTTGTGCATTTCACTATTATCGAAACATTTATTATGTTCATTCAATTAAGGTTGTATTAACACATTTTATCACACAACTCATTTCTTGACATGTTCCATATTTCCTTTATCTTTTCTCGAAATCTTCTAATACCGCATACTTCCACGGGATGCACATTGCCGACTATGTGCACCATATGCTCTGGCCACTGTTTTAGGGCTTTTCACCCAAGGGCTCCGGGACCTTATTGCATTATCCCGGTGTCACAAGAGTTCCCTTTATGTGTTTTAACATTTTACAAATTTTCACATTATTCCACTTTTCCATTTTACCTGGCAAAAGGAAAAATTTGGGACTTTACTACCCCAACTTGTGTTATACTTTATAATTTTACCATTTCATGTCCTTTACACTTTAACCTTCATTTTATTCCAAAAATAATATTCGTTTAGGACCACATTGTGTAACACCTATTCCAACATTTTTATTTAAAAAAAATGTTCCACTTCAAGTAAAATGACAATTTTACCCATTTGTTTCCAAAGTCACCTTTTACTCCATTTTCGCATGTGTTAATTTCCCCAAAGACACTATTAAATTGTTCATACCAACTTCTTAAGTGTTTTGACACTTTAACATCTTTTTACACTTGGAGTAATATCTTTCTTAATTAGAAACACTTTTATATTTTTAATCTTTTTTTATTCCATAAGTGCTAATCCTTTACAACTTTACTAAGTTATACACTAACTTTCCCATGTTTACCCATTAACACTTAACGAATACTTTTATCGACACATTTCAAAACACACAATTCTTTACTTTCTACATTCAAGAAATCCATTTACACTTAAGGCTACTTTTATAAGAAAACGTCATTTCTTTTTATCAACATGTGTAATCTTATAATCTGATGGGCATCATATCTTTTAGTCCCAATTTTGTACAATTTGAAGACTAAAATTCTTACTTTTCTTATTTCATGTTTAAACCCAACAAAATCTTTTTTAAACTTATTTATACATTTAGTGCCAAAATACTACAAGTTTATTTACATGAGAAGATGGATTTTAAACCCAAAATCCTACTATATGGATTAAACACATTTTTTATTCTAGAATTGCATAAGACTTGCAAAAATTACATTTCAAGACATAAAAGGCATTTAATTTCTCCAAACTCAATGAATATTTATTTTCCATAAAATCTCAACTTTTGTAAGAAATTTTAAAACATCATTTCACCAATATTTACCGACATCAATCATTATTTCCAAACATTTTTTTTTCATAAAATGTTTAACATCAATCTTTCTAGAAAACATACCAGTTTCATAAAATACCAACTTGTGCTATTTTAAAACCTTGAAATATTTATTCACTCTTTATTTTTCAACAAAATAAATTTTTTCTATAAAAATACTTATTATCTTCTACACATTATTTACACCATTTAACTAAATACACCTTACTCAAATAGTCTAACTACAAGACTAGAAATGAAAAATAATATCTTACACTAAGAGTAAGGTTTTCCCAACTATAATGGTTCTAATGGTGGTAGGAAAGTTGGTGTAAGGGGAGCAACCCCCACCTCCAAAGGTGGCCTCAAGGGGTTACCAACTATATCCTCAAAATGCTCCAAAGTGTGCTCACTATAAGAACCCCTTAATACTGTAATACCCAGTATTTTTATGCTATATTAATTTGGGGATTTATACAATTTAATGTGAATTAATTATTTAATATAAATCCAAAAATTTATTATGTTATAATTATTAACGCGATGAGAGTTAGTAATTATGGGAAATTTGTTGAATATTACTAATGAGCAAAGTAATATATAATATTGGTTATATTGAATGTTGCGAGTGAATAAAATGACAATTTCGGAAATTTGAGTCGAGACGTGCTCGTGTCGCGTCGGGACTAAATTTTTGCTAAATAAAAGTGAATATTTTATAAGTTGTTCGTATGGTCGTTTTGAGTGCGCCAACGCATTCGGAAGGGTCGAGATAGTCAGAAAAGTGTACCCGACTAGATATGTTTATTTATGTCTTATCAAGAAGCCCAAAAACTCTTGGATCTCTCTATACTATAGAAGAGTTGAGGAATTTCCTGGAGCTCTTTCTTTCCATTTCTTTTCCTGGAAAACCCTCCCTATCAATACTTCCTTGCTATCTAGGGACAAAAATGAGTAATCTAACCCTTATACCCTTTTGCATACTTCGATCTACAAGGCTTTAATCGATGTTTTTGTCAAGGCGGCTGCATGACGGAAGATCAGAAGAGTCAGATCAGTGGCACCATTTGGCGAGAGTTGATTTGGGTCTCAGGGCGTTTTTAGGCCTAATTAGTAACCCGGGAGGGCATTTTAGTCATTTTGCATTTTTGGGTAATTAAACCCACGAAAATTAATAACCTATATCAGCCGTTTAGGTTAGTCACTTAGGGTTAGAACACTCAAAACCCTAGAATGGCCATTGGAGAAGATAGGAGAGAGCTCTCAAAGATTCTAAGGCTCAAAACTCAACCGTTTGCACCGCCGCCACCACCAACGCGTAGATCGCGATATGGGGAACACAACCACACCGAATTCGACACCAAACCAGACCTATGAAATTCCCAGGAAAGTGTTTATCTTGCTTATTTCATTTATGCATCCTTCATATTAGTTTAGGAGTAATTAGAATGAGTTTTTATGGAAGAAAACCAAAGATATGAGATAGGAATCACATGTAGTTATAGTTTAAATGATAATTCTGGAAACCCTTGCCATGTAGAGGAATTACCCACGAAATTATGATGTTTATAAGAAGAAATTTCTGTAAATACTTGTTAGAACCATGTTTAAGAGAATTCTAGAGTTCTTGATAATTATAATAATCATTGGGCTGTTAATCCATGTATAATGATAGAAATCCTCATGCTTCACGTTGAAAATACCTTGTAGGATGATATAATGTTAGTAGTACAATTTTTGTGACGTTTGGTGAAGGTTAGAAGATGAAACCCGTAACTGCAATTCTGCAGATTTTCGCAGACCTGCTTGATAGATCGATCGAGCCTAGAGCTTCGATCGATCGAAGGCTCGATCGATCGAGCCCCAAACCTCGATCGATCGATCCCTCCTGGCAGACTCTTATTTCCCCTTTTAAATGAGTTAAATTCAATTTATCGTGAAATAATTCTTGGGCATCCTTAATAAAATGTTTTGGGAGATAGGGAAGACCAGTAGGACATATAAATAATTTTGGGACTCTTAAAATGAGACGAGAATTGTATTTTTGGGATAATTACTTAAGGGTCGATGATTTTATGAATTAAAGGGAGAGTTGCGTAAGAGAGTTACATTGGAACATAAAAAGGACACCTACTGAATTTTATACTTGGGAGGATAGAGTCCATGAGTGTTACGTAATAAGTTGGAAAAATCCTTCGAATTAAGGTTAGAGACGAACCCTTATACGCGATAATAATAAATGTGAAAAATAAGGATAATGACGTAACTATGGGATTGAGTTATACCTAATATTGATGTGGTCATATTAGTATGGTTATATGATTGTGTATGAATATACTATCTATGTGTGAAAAACATACCCACGCTACTTGTTATCCCTAAGGTTACCGCGCTGGGACGATCTTATCCTGTGTTGCCTTATGGGGGATATTGATTCGTACCCTAGGAGATAGATATCCTTGGTACAGGCTATCGGAATGATAGTTCAGAAGGTCCTAAGGGACGCGGGTATGTGCCATCCTCTTAGAGACTTGGAATCTATGCTTCGCCTCAATATTGTTGTGTATGTGTTAATACTATTCGTGAGTGATTCCGAATTTATATTCCCCTTAATATGAGTGATATGGGGTTTGGATAGTAGAGTATGCTCGCACCATAGTTTTAATTGGGCGTGCTGTTGTAATATATATTATACGAGCAGTTAATATATATACATGAAATTCTGAAATTGGGAACTGCCTACTGTGACTTGGTAAGTAGGATATGATTGATGACTCAAAATTATAAATACTTGTTGTGGGAAAGTATAATATAACACTGGAAATCTTTTTGATTAATAAAGTTAAAATGGGAACTTTGATTTCAAATTTAAATCTTACTTTGTAAATAATTGCGTTGTTCAGTTTTAAATCTTGCGAATAACCTAAGATAAACTTAATCGTTGGGGGAGATTAGTGCTATATATGATAGATAATCCGCTGGGAAGGTTAGTACGATAGGCGTGCACATTAGAAGATAGGTGAGAATTTCTCAAGAGAGTGTCGTACTAATATGTTGTTGCATTGGTCTGTATCAATTTAAATACTTGCTAAACGAATTTAAATCATACACACTATCGGGCTCTGACCCGTTTCTATTTCTTTTCTCTCTTGTATATATATGTATATATATTACAGGTGCCCAGCCATAGGGGCGTCTTGCTTAGGATCCCTTGGAAGAAACATGCTGCAGCTTAGGTGGGAGTTGCAGGCCACTTGATTAGGCGATCTCATTTACTTGATTCCATTCCTATCATTCTCAGACATTGGGGCATGTGTCGCCCTCTCCACTATTTATCTGTTTTATTGGGACAGTTGTATTTCAGTTCATTTCTAGTACTGTTCTTTGGTATTTATTCAGCATGAATGTTTTACTTTAAATTTTAAATGTTGTGATCTTGGATGTTGAATGTTTTAAATTTATTTGGATTATGTTGCAGAATTATTGTGGTGTGATTCTTACTTATTGAATGATGTCAATAAACAAATAATTAATTTTTCTTTAAATAAAATTTTGAAAGTAACGTTTAAAAATGGTTTTTACACTTAGCTTAATTAATTAGGGTGTTAAATTGGAAAATTTATTTTTCGACAGTGATGCTGAGAATGAACCAACTGTTCACCTTGAATTAATTTAATAAAGAAGTGATCGCCCGGTATTTAGTTAGGCGGGGTGTCACAAATACCCCACTTCAAACCCCGTGAAAGCTCCATCTTCATCTCCAAAAACTCCCAACAACACCTCCAAAATCAAAGATCTTCTTAGTTAGTGGTGGAAATGGGTATTGTGGGTTGGGACAAGGTGTAATACTATATGAAATGGTGGTGCAATGGTGGAGGAGTGGTGGGAGGAACCCTGCCATGGAGGAAGACACCCTCTTCCCTCTCTATCTCACTTGTTGGAATTTATCCCAACAAATGAGCCCAAACACCCCCTTGTAAAACCTCCAAAGAATCCAAATTCTCATTTTTTCCAATCTGGGTTGTTCTGGGCTCGATAACACACAAAATCATAGCTTGAAACCGTGACAGTGCACAAGGTCAATCAAATCTAAAAACTCGACTAACGTCATTCGAACGAATTACCCTATGTCGTTCGAACGACTTCTCAAATGTCGTTCGTAGCTTGGATTGCGCGATGCTTCGTTCGACCTGATACTATATGTTAGTAGCACATCATTAGAAGCCATGTATCTCGCGACCTTTACACTGTTTTTCAAACGATAGACCCTTGTCGTTTGACCGAACATTTCTTTATTTTTTCTCCAATCTTATCCACAATTCTTGCATAATTATAATAAACTCCGACTCAATCATAATCCATATATAGTTTTAATTCAGTTTTTGGGACAGGGCATTACATGCCTCACATAAGGCTCATGAACTTTCCCCATCCATCCACGCGCGCCTGGGAATGTGGCGCATTGCCCCTCCATTTCCCTCCTAACCCACGCGCGGGCCCTACTTCTGTTTCTCTCTTTTGTCTTATCTTGTTGTGCCTTTGTCGAGATTCCACTACCTTTGAGAGATTATTTTTACAAAAATCATTGCTTGTATCCCATATATTCCCATTTTTTATTCATTTTTTGTTCTTTTTTCCCACACCCTTTGTTCAGTTTAATTCAAGATTTTATCCTTTTCAACTTCTTTTTCTTGCAATTTTTTTGCTTCCCCACCTCCCTTATTTATTCCCCCTAGACTTGTTTTTTGCCTAAATTTCCATGATCTATTATTATTCCTTTTGACGCATTTATTTGAGATATCTTTATCTCCTTTCCCAATCCCTTTTCTTTAATTAGATGCCCTTATTTTTTGTTCACTAAGCATGTTGTAATAACAATGTTAATAGACATACTCAATCTCTCACCTATAAAAGGGGTCTCTTGGGAGACTTTGAGGACATTCGATTTTAGGTACCTATTATCGTAGTTAGTTAAGAGTAAGGTAGTTCATTTTTAGTTGTAGTTTGTAATAAAATTCTAGTTTTAATAAATTGTTCTTCTGATTTATTTGATTTATTTGTATTTAATTTAATTATTTTCCTAATTAGTTGTCCACTTTAAAATTGCTTTCTTCCTTTTATAAATATTTCTTTCACACACTATTTTATCTAATTGTTTAAAAATGCACTCTATGTAATTTTAATTAGGTTGAGATGAATGAACTCATTTCGATTGTGTAATTTTTTAGCTATGGTATGATGGATTAAACCGATTTTTTAACGGGCTAATTATTTTCAAAATTACACATAACAACTTAATGGGGCATATCATCTATCCCCCATATTTGTGATACATTGCGTGTAGTTTTGGGCATATTGTTACCGCCAAACTCGTAGCTGGACTTATATGGAAATCTGGGGAGGGACACTCCTCGTTAAAATTATTGTTCAAATGAGTATTAATCATGTTTTAAAACGTATCTAACCACGTAATCATTTATTCTACGTGTCTTGAAGTGGCGAATTTAATTATCAGACTACGCTTTTTATAGTTTTATATTATTTTAGTTTAAACATTCAACTAAAATAATTTTAGTGTTAAAATATTCAGAGAAAACAAAAATCATCTTTTACACTTTCTTCTCAAAGTAATAAATAAATTAAATTTGAAACGACATTCCTTGTGGATTCGATACCCAATATCATCGCTATACATACAAAACATGTGTAATTAAAGTTTAAGTTTTTTTTTTATTTTGAGGTGCAAAAGCGAAGACAACCACAAGTGTATTTACATCACGCTCGATTTTCACCCGATCATAATGGGGTCATTATTTAGGAATGATTTTCTTTGAATCTTAATTGATTTATTGCTTTGATCTTGACAATGCACTTATCAGGATGGCACCGTTGTCGAGAAATGATTTGCTTTAAACCTTAATAAATATATTGCTTTGATCCGACTTGTCAAAATGGCGTCGTTGCCACGGAGTGCTTTCTTTTAAAATTTGATGTATTCATCTCTCTCTCTCTCTCTCTCTCTCTCTCTCTCTCCTCTCTCTCTCTCTCTCTCTCTCTCTCTCTCTCTATATATATATATATATATATATATATATATATATATATATATATATATATATATATATATATATATATATATATATACACACACACACACACTAGAGTGTACCCGTGCCGATGGCACGTTTTAAAAAAAAATTATCGCTTATAAAATCTCAATAATATGTCTACAAAATGTTGTGTGTGTAAAAACAAAATTACACATGGTGTTAATGAAAAACCATGCATCGTGCTAATAATGCGCTAGCTAATCGCACCTATATCATGTCGATCATCAAGAATATTGTAGGATTACGAACACACTCAATTTGTGATTGTAATGCAATATATTTTATCTTAATTTATTTCATAGTAGATTAAAATGTGTGTTGCAATATCCATTGGAGACTAATTGACTCTCTATTGTTCTCCTTACAATGTACCATTTTAAAAATTTATTTGATATGATCTTTAATTTTAATTTCCAACTAAATGAAATCTAATTTTTTGACTGAACATGAACACGATACAATCCACCGGATACAAAATCCTTCTTTTTTTAATTAAAACAAACACTGCACAAATTAAACCGGCACTACACTTAATCTTATTTTTTTAAACCAAACACATGCAATATGTGTGCATGCGTGTGAGAGAGACAAATAGAGGTGTTGTGTCTCTATAGTGTTCTCCATCTTATGTACCATTTTAGCAATTTTATTTGATACTATATAAAAAAAATCTTGTTTTTTTTTACAAAACACGGAAAGGGTCCAATCAAAATGCAACATGATCCCACATGTTATGAAATATTATTTTTTTCAATTAAAACAAACATTTCCAAATAAAAGCGACACTATTTTTTTTAAGATTTAATAGTTCATGTTCTTAATTGTTTTTATCAGCGACAATTTTTGCTATTTTCTATTTGTGGTTGTATTAGTTACTTAACGCTATTTTTAATTTAAGGTCATTTAAGCTTAACCTCACTTTTGTTACTTTTTTAATAACTTTTTATAAAATAATTTTTAATAACTTTTTAATAATTTTATTTTATAAATAAAAAATCACATTTTATTAAACATTTTATTAATTTTTATAAAATGCTTCTTAAAACTGTTTATAACTATTGCTAACTCTTTGTAAAATGTTTCGTAAAATTATTAAACATTTTTTTAACTTTTTTACTAAACGTTTTGTAAAAATTAATTAAAGAATCTCAACGCATTATTTAAAGAATATCAGTACATTGATTCAAAATTGACTAACATGTTCATGTTAGTAAATCCCGACATAAACACGTCTTTGGAAATGTCAACTTTGAATCAATGTGATAATATTCTTTTCGTTTATAAAATTATCAACTACTCTAAACGATTAAAATTAATAAATTTGAAGAATTATAAATCATTGAAATATTTTCAATGTGTCATCAGCATAGGTACACCGTAGTACTTTTATAATCCATCCCAAAATAATTGTCGTTATTAAAAAAAAATGATATCAATGTCTAAGATTAAGATTTTATTGTGTAATTTAGTTTGATTATAACCTCCCAAATATGCAAACATAATAATTACTTGGAACGCTCATGAAGGAAGCATGACTAATAATTTGAGAGAAATGAGGTGTTAATCTTTTTTTATTTTTTATTTTAAGTAACATGGGAACTTTCTAACCACGGGTCGCTTTCTGACCCCCGATATCAAACCCACGATTCAAACACGCGTACCCCGGTGATGTGAACATGTGAATCAGGAGAGACCAAGGGCTCTAGGAATCGAACCAACTGATCTAAGGTTGCCAAGAGTCACCTACCATTCGGCCTAATCCCTGGGGGTATGACGTGTTAATATTAGTCTCACTTCTAAAAGTATATGTTTTAATTTCTATATTTGTTTTAGTAGATAGCAATGGAAAAATTGAAATTTTAATCTTGTATATGTCCATGAAGATACAAGTAGGAATATTTCTAAGATAGGTCCCTTATGTAAGGTCAACATTACAAATGGTGCATTTATAAACTCCACCTGTAATGATATAATTTATTTAACTTATTTATTCTAAATTCGGAGAATACTTCCCAATTCAAAAGTCGCTAAGAAGTAGATCAAACTTTAATATTCATTTCAAATTTACTCAGAAAAAACTTTTAAAGTACATTGAGCCATGTGCCTAGTGTGCGGATTTGTCGAGAAAGATTGAATAATTGTTAAAAGTACATCAAAGTACATAAACATCTAGAAGATGCAATCAAAAAGTAAGATATCAAATATTGATATGGAGTATTATTAAAGACATAGTACCTGTCAAATTGATTTTGTTGTGATATTTCCTAGAGCATGTGTACATAAAATAAAATTATAATCTGCACATATTTTTTATATGGTTAAAAACAAAAAAGATAATCCTGATCTTTTTATTGGATTAAAATCAATTTGAAGACATGTGTAGTTTCATGAAAATTTGATAGTAATAAGGAAAGACGATAAATAGTGGATTGTAAAACGATAAACTAAGCTAATTTTGAGAGACCATCACTCATAATTAACTTATAATCCCAAGAACTTTAATACTCACAAAGATGAATAACTTTAATCCTAAGGACGTTAATCCTCATAAAGCTTAATAATATGCAAGCTGTTATTTTCACACGAAGTGAAGATGCTCAGTTGATATAAAAAAAATAGCTCATACTATTTTTAAAGTTAGTACCATAATATTCAACAACCATTTAAGAATTAGAATCATTAACATATAAGGAGATCAACAGTGTAATTCGTAGTTGTGTTGTTTGCAAGAAACAAAAACACCAAAAAAATTATATTTGGGCCTCGGAGAGATCATAATAAAATAACAAAAGAAATAAAATCAAAAAAGAAAGCAGACCCAAAAAAAAGGTTCAGAAACCAAAAAGAAAGCACAACAAACCCAAAATCAATAGCAATAGATGAAGATGAACACCGACACCAATCAAAACCTAATAGCAAACGATTTAGGAAATGTGCATAAGGCTTATAAAGAAAAAGAAATTGAGTGAAGGTTTTTGTTCGGGTCACCTTAGCTGGAATGAAAACCCACCATTGAAGTCCCAAATGAACAAATTACATCCAAATAAACCCAAATCTGTCAAAAGATGTCTTTTCCCTTCACAACACAAATCACTAATGAATAGTTGGGATATTAAAACAAATCAGAAACAAAGAAACTGAACAAAAAAATAGGAGCGACAAAAACAAAAAATATAATACTCGGAAGCACCCAGTATACCAGTAACAAAAACCAATAATATAGTAGAGGGCCCACTGATCAACCCAGCATTACTAGCTTGAGCACGGTCTCCATTGGAAACCCAAAACCTTAAGATCCAAAACTAAGATGCTAGCAAACGATAAGAGAGAGAGAGAGAGAGGCACCACTTCTTGAAATTAATGAATCCTAATATTTGTGTGTACCTCGAAGCAGAAAATTTTGACAGCAAAATGGTAGAGAAGCCCATAACCTTTCGAGATTCACAGGAGTGGAAATGAGACCGTGAACTCTTCTTTTTCTTGAAAGGAGAGAAATTATGTCTTGATGAAATGTTGTTTGGGTATAGAAATAGATATAATATGAAAACATTCAAATTAAAGGTTCTGTTACTAGAGCCACGCATTGTCCTTTCAAATTGTAGTTTTGCACAGGCGGTAGAAATTACTCGGACACACGTGGCTCTCTATTTCGCCCTTAGATTCAAACACCTCTTATGCAATCTCAACCACTAGTTAACAAAGACATAAACCCCCTTCTTATTTATATAAATTTTGTTATATATATATATATATATATATATATATATATATATATATATATATATCCGTTATACCTGGCATGCATAACTGATTCAAATGGTATTGTGGGTGCGCAGTTTTGTCATAAAAATAATTTTAAAATTTTCTATAAAGCTATAACTTTTGGAAAATACTTGTAAAGTGAAAAAAAAATGAAAATTACAAAACCACTTTAGGAGTTTATTTACATAAGCAAGAAAATAGTTTAGGGGTATACGAAAATTATTCTAATAACAAAATTCTTCAAAATTAGCATTATAATGATATTAAAAACTATTGTGAAAATATTTTCCCAAAATATTGTAACAATAATTCTAACAATTATTATTCTAATAATTTGAAAATAGTTATGGTAATACTTATCAAACTTTTCTTTTTGGAAAAGTTGCTCTACTGCCAAATTCATTTGGTGTGTATTTGGACAATAAAAAAAATAAAGAATTTAATAATTATTATTGTGGGTACCCAGAACTCAAAATCATGGGCCTGGACGAGTAGCCCAGTCCTGGCGGCCCAAAGTCCTGGTCCTTTATCTTTTATATTGATCCGGTCTCCCCCCACGATCCCATAAAGGGAAGTTATAGGGGAAATGGGAAACGTGGAGGAACCCATCACCTCCACTCACCTACATGTAAATGTATATATTAAACCCTAGGTCCGGGGCAAATGGACAAGTTGTATTCTCTGTACTCATTCTCCAGAATATAGGGAAATAATACTGACTGCACCACCGTGGACGTAGGCACATCTTTGTTGAACCACGTATATCTTTTGTTGTGTGATTGACATTTAGTTTTCCTTGTTCTTTCTCGATAATTGATTATCTCATATTTATTTGTGTTACATAATAATTGTCACCACAATTGGCGCCGTCTGTGGGAAACGTTCATCTTTCCCTGAGAAGAGCCCACACCAAGAAAGGAATCTAAGATGTCTGGTCACAGCAGCAATGCCCCTCAAGCAGGAGATATTCAAGAGCCACCTGCTCCTCGCAGGATTAGGTTTGAAGTCCGGCGATCAGACCAAAGAGCTCGCCCGGAAAGGCTAGCAACCGAGGAAAGTCAGGGACCAGCAAGGTCCACACAGATATCCAGATTAATCGATGCATATGAGGCAAGGCTCCACGAGCAGAGGGAGTGTTCTCGCAGATATGAGGCTGAGAATGCTTGCTTGAAAAGAAGAATGGAAAGATTGGAGAAGGAACTACGTCCTGACACCAGGAGACGCCCATATCGCACTCCTAGCCCTTAGGCGAGTAAGTCTTGCAGCCGAGGAAGGAGCCCTAGGCGAGAATCCCAGAAAGTCGAAGGTGGCGAATCAGACGACGACCTTCGTGAACAGCTGCGAAGAGCTCGCCGCTACCAGAGCCCTGCTCGCAGCGACGAGAACATACGAAACCTAGTCCGCAGTGAAATGGACCAACATCCTGCTCGCCACGGATCAAGATCAACCAGAGAACTCGCGAGGAGAGCTCTCAAAACCCAAATGAAGTCACCTTTCACAAGGGAAATTGAAGAGGAAGAGGCTCCCAAGAAATTTTCCATTTAAAGGTTCAAGATTTACGATGGGAAAACTGATCCCATCGATCACATCCGGCAATATCGACAAGCCATGACTCTCTGGAGTCATCGAGATGCCCTGATGTGCCACATTTTCCCTTCAAGCTTGCATGATGTAGCACAGAAGTGGTTCGAAAGGCTTCCCCACCGATCGATCAAGAATTTCAAATCACTAGCCGAACTCTTTACGACCCGATTCATTACTAGAAGTTCCCACCCCAAAAGGATGGATGTTTTGCTAACAATGAAGAAAACGCCTCAAGAAACCCTACGAGACTATGCAAAAAGATGTTGGGAGTTATTCAACGAAATCGAGGACTGTTCGGAAGAGGTGGCAGTGGCTTCCTTCAAAATTGGGCTTCCTAGCTCTTCCCTCCTTTACCAGTCCCTGACGAAGAAGGAAGCTATGACTATTGACGACCTGATGGCCCAGATTGAGAAATACGCAAAGGTGGAGGATGTCACCCGCCTTAATGCAGGAGAAAACGGTCGAGCTAAGCTCACCACCAAGGGAAGTGAGAAAACTGAGAACCAAAAGAAAGGGGGAAAGAGTGGGGGCGAGAATGGCTCCAGGAACGGAGGGAATCCTGATGTGACAAAATCATTCTAGGCAGTCAACACCATCTTCAAAGAACCAATTTACAAAATTCTCGCGAAGATCAAGGATGAGCCGTTCATCAAATGGCCCCGAAAAATGGGAGGAGACCCCTCGAAGAGGAACAATGCATTAAGATGCGTTTTCCACAAAGAAGGAGGACATAAAACCGAACACTGCAAAGCTCTTAAGTCTCACCTCGAGGAGTTGGCCTAGTCTGGGCACTTGAATGACTACGTGGAGAAAAGGTTATAGAAAGTGGCTGCCAACAGAGAAGCGAGACCTGACAACATGTTGGAGGAAGACGCTAGACATGAGTTCGTAGTAATCCACGGAGCATCTGACATCAATCAAATACAAGGGAACTCATCTCGGATGGAAGTGAAAAAACTTACGGCGGTAATGCAGGCCTTTCAAATCGATCCTGCAAAATTCCAGTCGGGAAAACGTCGACGAGCAGAGGACGTCAACTATAACAAGCATATTATTTTCACAGATGAAGATCTGGTGGGAGTAAGAACCCCACATCATGATGCTCTGGTCATTACACTCAGGATAGCCAACTTTGACATCGACAAGTTGCTCGTCGATCAAGGAAGCTCATCCGAAGTAATGTACCTCGACTTATTTAGAAAGTTGAAGTTAAGCGTTGCCGACCTAAAGGAAGCTACTGTTCCTCTGGTCAGCTTCGCCGAAAAAATGACCATGCCCCTGGCCAAGATAGTACTGCCAGTACGTGCTGGAAACATCTCCAATATGATTGAGTTTTTGGCAGTCGACATCGACTCGCCATACCAGGCCATCCTCGGCAGGGGATGGCTTCATGCGATGAAGGCAGTCCCCCCGATCTACCATCAGAAGCTCAAATATGTAACCGAGAAAGGAGTAATGGAGATCCACGGTGACCAAGCAATGGAGAAAAGGTGCTTCATAGCAGCCATCTGGCCAAAGCCAGAAAAGAAGGCCAGTCAACCCAGCGAGAAAGTTGAAGAAGGTATGTCGCCTTCCAAATAGCAATTAAGGTACGAAAGACCCAGAGTAGAGGAAACTAGGCTCCTCCCCACCGAGCGTGTTGTCGAAGACCTAATAGAAATTATGGTCGAAGATGGTGACAGTAGCAGAGTTTTTTATAGGAGCATCCCTCACCAACGAAGTGTAGAAGGAGTTGATGACCTTTCTGAGATGCAACATAGATGTTTTCGCATGGGAACCCTACGAGCTGCCCGGAATTAATCTTAGTGTGGTTTGTCATCAGTTGCACGTCGACCCCACATTCAAGCCAATCATGCAGAAGGCACGGCGAACTGCACCTTAGAAGGCTAAAGCGATAGAAAAGGAAGTCGAGAAACTGCTGGATGCAGGATCCATACGGGAAGTGCAATTCCCCAAGTGGTTATCCAACCCAGTAGTAGTTCCGAAGAGTAATGGGAAGTGGAGAGTTTGCATCGACTTCACCAACCTCAACAAAGCGTGCCCCAAGGATAGCTTTCCTCTCCCAAAGATAGACCAACTAGTAGATGCCACCGCAACTCACGAACGAATGAGTTTCTTGGACGCATACTCGGGATATCATCAAATCCCCTTGTATGCACCGGACTAGGACAAGACATCGTTCATCACGACAATTGGTTTATATTGTTACAAGGTCATGCCTTTTGGGCTCAAAAACGCTGGAGCAACCTATCAGCGGCTGGTTAATAAAATGTTCAAGAGCCAAATGGGAGACACAATGGAGGTATACATCGATGACATGCTCGTTAAGAGCAAGAATAAAGAAGATCACCTCTCGGACCTGTCAAGTACCTTCGAAGTCCTCAGGAAGTACCGGATGAAACTTAATGCGAGCAAGTGTTCCTTCGGTGTCCAGTCAGGATATTTTCTTGGGTACTTGGTCAATAAACGAGGCATAGAAGCCAATCTAGACCAAATCGATGCAATCAAAAGAGTGCAACCTCCTCGCACAATCCGGGACGTGCAGAAGCTCACTGGGATGCTCGCTGCCTTAAATCGTTTCATTTCCAGATCCTATGAAAAGTGCAAGCCTTTTTCCAGCTCCTGAGGGGAAGTAAATCGATAGAATGGAACCCAGATTGCTCGCGAGCACTGAACGAGATCAAATCCTACCTAAGCACTCCACCACTGCTTGTCATACCACAGCAAAAGGATTCTTTATACCTATATCTATCTGTATCCCATCATGCCGTCAGCTCTGCGCTAATATGCGAGGTGGCAGGGATCCAACACCCAGTGTATTACGCGAGCAAAACATTATTAGACGTCGAGCAGAGGTAACTACCATTGGAGAAGCTCGCCTTCGCCCTAGTAGTAGCCTCGAGGAAGCTAAAGCATTATTTCGAAGCTCACACTATCATCGTGCGTACATCACACCCCCTCAAGGCTGTCCTAAGGAAGGAGGATTTATCGGGCAGACTATCTAAATGGTCAGTCGAGCTCGGCCGGTTTGACATCCAATTTCAACCAAGGACAGCTATCAAGGGTCAAATCCTTGCTGATTTCATATCCGAATTCACAGTCGAAGAACCCTCCGACCAACCTTAGCCAACAGAGAAAAACAACCAAGCCATAGCGGAGAACTGGAAACTATTCGTTGATGGAGCCTCCAACTCAAAGGGGGCAGGGGTAGGCATTGTTCTCATCACTCCAGAAAACACAATCCTTGAACAAGGAATGAGGCTGGGATTCGCAGCCTCCAACAATGAAGCAGAGTATGAAGCCCTAATAGCAGGTCTCCAAAAAGCACAAACTCTGGGAGCGAAATGTTTGCAGGTGTTCATCGATTCGCAACTAGTCTCCAACCAGATAAGTTGAGATTATAATGCGAAGGATGAAAGAATGACAGCCTACCTCGCCTTGGTAAAAAAACTCATGGCGAGCTTCGAGGAGATCAACATCCAGCAGTTTCCTAGGGGGCAAAACAGTTATGCTGATGCCTTAGCAGCCTTGAGTTCAGCAGTTGACTCCAGCCTTAAAAGGATCATCCCCATCGATTTCGTCATTTGTCTGAGCATCAACCACAACGGCAAGCTGTCAAACGTGGAACAAATACTCCAGGTGGGATCAACCCCCAACTAGATGGACCCCTTAAAAAACTATTTAAAGGAGGGAACGCTCCCAGAGGACAAGAAAACTGCCCACCAGATAAGAGTCAAAGTTTCTCGTTTTCACTTATCTACAGGGGGTGACTTGTATAAGAAGTCCCTCTCCGGTCCCTATCTCAGATGCGTCCATCCAGGCGATGTCAAGAAAGTATTGCGCGAGCTTTATGATGGAATCTGCAGAAGTCACGTCGGAGGAAGGTCTCTAGCCTTTCGAGCAATGAAGGAAGGTTATTGGTGGCCATATATGCAAAAGGACTCCGCGATATATGTCTGAAAGTGTTTGAAATTCCATCTCCACGCTCCTATGGTCCACCTACCCTCCAGCGACCTAAAATCCTTAACCAGCCTGTGGCCATTTGCCCAATGAGGAATAGATATAGTAGGACCACTGCCCACCGCTCCTGGCAATCGCAAATACCTGTTGGTCGCAACTGACTACTTCACCAAATGGATCGAGGCAGAACCATTGGCGAACATCCGAAATGTTGATATGATAAGATTTATATGGAGGAATATAATAACTCGATTCGGAATCCCTAAAACCATCATCACTGTAATGGGACACAGTTCGAGAGTGGTCCCTTTCAAGGCTTCTGCAACGAACACGGGATCAGGCACTATTTCAGTTTGGTGGCCTACCCTCAGAGCAATGGACAAGCAGAGGCTTCCAACAAAACTGTGATCGATGGATTAAAGAAGCGGTTAGAGCGAGCCAAAGGCGTATGGGCAACCGAGCTACCCCACATCCTATGGGCATACCGAACTAGCCCTCGGTGAGCAACAGGAGAAACGCCATTCTCACTAACATATGGTATGGAGGCGATCATCCCACTAGAAGCGGGACTGCCAACAATGAGATCTGACCTTGTCGAGCAAGGACAGAATGATGAGACATTGCTCGCCGAACTCGACCTGGCCGACGAGCGTAGAGAATTTGCACTGCTAAAACTTGCGAGCTATCAGCAACAGCTCGTAAAGCAGTACCACAAAAGGGTAAACCCAAGAAGATTCCAAGTTGGGAATTATGTACTAAGAAAAGTCCAGGGCAGCGCGGTGAAGTCATCAGATGGCAAGCTAGGCCCAAACTGGGAAGGACCCTTTAAAATAACTAGAGACGACCTGCAAGGTGCCTATCATTTGGAAACGATGGTGGGCAAGGAGATACCACGAGCATGGAACGCAACTAATCTCAAGAAATTATATTTCTAGGAATTCTATTATTAAATCTTTCTCGTGTATTTGTTATGTGAAAGGACAGTTCATTTCCCTTGTCACTAATGAAAAGTTTCTTTTAGTTAATTACTGATTAATAACAGTTGCATTTTATTACACATCCTTTCCAAATCATAGGCATGATGGTCGGCATAGCAGGGGAACACCCCTCCTCAGGTCATCGTGACGAAGCACGAAAAACCTCTTAGCATTGCCCCTGGCAATATATGAAGCCCTACAGAGTATTCTTAGGCATCAAACCTACTTTGGTTAAACAAAATCCTGATCGGATAAAGACATCCAATACCAGGTGTGTCCTCGCCAATTGCCCTACTTAGGCCTAAGGGAGTGTGACGACACAACCTAAAATGTAAAGTGGGGCACAATGGTATTTTGGTATTATACAGGACTGGGGGGACACTCGCATGTCAAAAAGGATTATGAAGCAGCAAAAATATAGAAAGATTGGATGAACACGTTTACTCGACAAAATTACATAAAACACGAACTTTTCATTAATCTTTTATATTTACAAACAATGATAATACATGTTTAGTCGGCGAAGCTCGCCCAAAGCATTTACATTATCAAAAAGAAAAAGAGTAACAACATGCAAAATCTTAAGGAGGTGGAAGCCTCTGAATAAGATAATCAGCAACTTTAGCTCTCCTTCCATCATCAGGAGCGGGGGCAAGCTCTTCCACAACCTCATTTGCGTCCAACTCCAATAGTTGTCGGGGAATAGCATCCATGGGGATCCATCGATCATCCCTCCTGAACGGATTGGGCATCAGAGTGGAGGAGGACATCTCGTGTTGATACCATAACACCGAGTTCCTCGGGACCTGCAGCTCTCTCAGGGCACTCAACCACCCTCTGATGAAAGAAAGTTCTTCAAACTCTGATAGTCTCATTGGATCATCCAGCCAGCCTTGATCGTAGCCATCAGACCACACTTATCGAGGACCCCTCTTGAATAGATGCCGCAGTCGGGTAACGTCCCTCTGGAGCCCAGCAGCAATTGCATAAGCTCGCTGGACATCGTCGCGCAGCTCCTCCATCTCCCTATCACGCTATTCCTCGGCTTCCCTGTTCCTGCCCCTAGCACCCCTACGAGCACGCGGAAGGGGAGGATGAGATCTACCTCGCGACGACGAGGAGCCTTGCAGGACTGCCGAAATGGTGCTCGACGAATGCTCCTTAAGCTTTAAGACCTCTCTCCTCAGGTCTTCATTGTCCTGCTGCAGGAACTCCCTAACCTGGTTAATCTCCGTGGCCTCTAGTAACCTTGCTCTCAGTGCACTGACTTCTTCTTGTACTGAGGCACCGACTTCTTCCATTTCCTGGAGCTTGTCCTTTAGCTTAGCCACTAGCTCGGACTGCTCTTTATATTTCTGATTCCTATACCTAAGTGACTTACAAAGTCTAACAAAGGCCTGGCGAACTGCAGAGCTTGCATTAGGACCAAGAGTCCTACCCAGTTGAGAAGTAGTAGGAATATAGTCATCATCATCAACCAACTACAAGTAAAATAAAAGATAGAGGAGAGAAAAATATCAGCACAAACAAAATAAGAATCTTCTCATTTCATTAATAAAAATGAAGTACATCGAGCAGAAGAAACATGGAAAATTACAAGCAAAAAGTAAAAAAATAAATCCTAAGAGCATATTAACTGGCAACCTCAGGCTGCCCAGCGGTGTCTGGCTGCTACCCCTTATCAGCAGCAGCAGAGGCATCCCCCTCTGCAGGAATGCCCTCAGTCGCCTGAGCAGGGAAAAAACTAGCACGAACTGTATCAAAGGGAAGATCAGTACCCTCGATGGCTGGGGCAGGAGCTTCTTCGTCCACAGTTGGCTTGGGACCCGGGTCATGCTCGTCAAATAGGGGAGACTCAGCATCTACACCAGCAGCTAGAAGAGCTTTGTTCCAGCCATTCTTGAAGTTCAGACGGCTGATGTAGCCTATCTGAACCTCGGCATCTTCATAAGCAGCATCCCACCCGGAGTTGTATGAATCCTCCTTGACAGTGGCTACCTGGGCCTTTTCCACCTTTAGCTGCTCGGTCAGAATCCTGTTCTCCTCTGCGAGATATAACTTTCTCGAGCAGACTAAGTCATAAGCCTGCATCAGCTCGCTCAGCTCCTTAACCGCCTCATCCCTCTCTCGATTAGAGTTGACGAGGGTCAAATTAGAAGAAACCTTAGCTGCATCAGCAGTCTTCATGTCAGCCTCCAACTGAGAACCCTTGGCTTCCAGTGCAGACTTCTGTTGCTCCAGCTCGTCGTTCCTTCTCGCCAGCTCGTCGCGAGAGTGATAGAGCACAGCAAAGTCAGTCACAAACTGCAAGGAATAAAGAAGAAATCAAGAAGGAGAAACCATTAAAACTTGTTAAAGAATTGAAAATTGGAAGAGAATCTTGCCAAGGCTAGCCTCTGGCTAGCTTGCAGGGCCAATTGATCAGACCCCAGCGCCCTCTGGCGATCTGCAGGAAGAACTGCTCTCTCAAGCAGCGCAGGAGCTAGCTGAGGAGAAATGTCCACTGAAGCCCCCTCTGGCAAGGCAGATACCGGGACTAAGGCTTGCCCTGCCTTGGTCCTTGATTCCATTTTTCTCCTCTCCTCCTCCTTCTCTTTCTCCCTTCTCTTCCTCTCCTCCACTCTCTTCCTCTCTTCCACCTTCTTTCTCTCCTCCTTCTTTTTCCTCTCCCTCTCTTTCGCCTGCTCTTCCTCTCTCCTCTTCCTCTCTTGATCCTGAGCAGAAGAGCGAGAACTGATAGCCACGGCCCGATAAGTGGACTTCGATTTCTTCAACCTTTATGGAAGAAGCACGTCATCATCATCATCATCTCTAATCAGATTCTTCCTTGGAGGCATCTCTTCACCCGAACTACTGGAAGTGCTCGACGCTCCTCGAACTTCAGAATTCTCCTCAGAACTAGAGGAACTACTACTGTTAGAGTTCTCTCTACCCAAATTTCCTGTAGGCTCACTCTCAGAGCTGCTCTCTTCTTCGTCCAACTGGATCGGATCAGCAGTAGTCTCTCCCAAAGAATCAAACTCTGCTACACTGTCCACAGGTCGTGCTATGAAGCTGGAGCCTACGTTCTTATACTCTAACAAGAAGGCAGCAGACCTGGGATGCTCGCCGTCACCCAAAGGCTCTCTGATGTTCCAAGCTTTCACCAACTCCGAGATTCGGACCTCGCTGAGAGCAGGCTCCAAGTTCTTTGATCTCACTATAGAAGAAAAAGCAAAGAGGAGTTAGAAAAGTCATAAATCAGCAGAGATTGAAACAATAGTACAATGTCTACCTATATATTCTTCCCCATAAAAGGGGACAGTAAACCTCTCAGACCTCGACCCTTCGAATAGGGGAGAAAATCGCCAATTTCTAACAAGAAAGCCCTCTTGCCAATAGTCCTTGTGGTAATAAGGTAGATTAACTACCAATACCCTGTCACGACTCCTGGCTTTGAGGTAGAGGACACCTGTGCTAGTTCGAGAAAAGGAATAACAGAAACAGACCTCGACAAGTCCTAACCTAGTACCGTACAACTGATTTATTCTATGTACACCGTTTACTATTTTCCACACATTTGGCGAGCATTGTGCGGGGACGATATTGAAATAGCCAAATAAATGCAAAAAAAGATCATTAGGGGGAAAAGTAAGTCCCCCCTGGGAAAGCAACAAAACATGGGTCCAGTGGGCATACTCTATATCCCTAACATTCTTGGGAGGCGAGGCACAACACTCAATCTCTACCCACTCAAGGATGTTGTAGAACTTTCTAAACTCAGAGATTGATCTATTTCCAATCTTCTCCATTGGAAAGAACAAAGAAAAAACCCAAAGAGAAAGTGCAAAGAAAGAGCACGAAAAACTTACAAAATAGAAGATCGGTTCAAGTGATGAAGAAGCACGAGCTCAAGATAACTAAAAAGAAATGGAAATGGGGATTAAGAGCAAAGGGAACGAGGCGCTAGAATTCTCAGAAGACAGAAGAATGCTGGAAAGTCTGAAACGACAGAAAGGATGTGGTTACTTCAACAAGCCTTCAAAATCTAATCATAATGCACAGTAAGCGAAGCGACTGCCGCCAAAATCAACTCCACAGCTCCCGAGGAATTACAACACAGCCATTATGGCTAATCATTTAAATCTGTTGGGCCCGTACACATGGCACAACAAATTTAGGGGCAATTTTGGGTACCCAGAACTTAAAATCATGGGCCTGGATGAGTAGCCCAGTCCTGGCGGCCCAAAGTCCAGGCCCTTTATCTTTTATATTGATCCGGTCTCCCCCCACGATCCCATAAAGGGAAGTTATAGGGGAAATGGGAAACGTGGAGGAACCCATCACCTCCACTCACCTACATGTAAATGTATATATTAAACCCTAGGTCCGGGGCAAATGGACAAGTTGTATTCTCTGTACTCATTCTCCAGAATATAGAGAAATAATACTGATCGCACCATCGTGGACGTAGGCACATCTTTGTTGAACCACGTATATCTTTTGTTGTGTGATTGACATTTAGTTTTCCTTATTCTTTCTCGGTAATTGCTTCTCTCATATTTATTTGTGTTACATAATAATTGTCACCACAATTATCTTGAAGAAAATTATTTGTTTGATAACTAAGAATTTAAATGTTACTATATACATTCGAAGATCTAGAAACTAGACTCATCACCTATTCATTCGCAGTGCAATAGACAAACAGATGTGATAGACAAAACTCTGCTGAATGGAATGAAGAAAAGTCTAGATCGTGTAATTATGGAATACAAGACAACACCAAGAATGGCAATGGGTGTAACCCCATTCATGTTAGCATTCGTCATCGAAGTAGTGGTTCCCACCGAGGTCGGATTGCCTAGCCATTAGGTACTCAACATCAATTCACAAGGAGCGATTTGATGAGAAGACTCGATCTCGATATTATAGAATAAGTCAGGGAGAATGTAGCATTGCGAATGGCAGTCGGCAAAGGACTTCTCAATTTTACAATATGAGTGTAAAATCGAGCACTTTAAAGTAAGGAGACTACGTGATAAAGAAGGTCATTCAAAAAGGGAACAAGTTAGAACCTAATTGGCACATCCCGTAATGAATATCTTCATTTGTATGACCTCGAACTTATATGGTTAAGACTCCAGAAGGTGAGTAGTTTAAAATCCTATAGAATTCCGAACATTTGAGGAAATATTGTCACTAACGATGACCCCATTTTGAGGACTCAGGAAAAAATAAATGTGTAATTAGATATTCATTATTTTGTAATTTAACTCAACGATCAATTAGATTCATAACTTCATCTTATACATATGTTGTCATTCCAAAGTTTGATATATTATTCAATGTGAATGTCATCAATATAAAATATATACAATAAGCTTAGGATAAAGACACCTCAAAATCGAGCCCATCAAGATGGTTGCTTCAAAACATCACGTCATGTATGACATCGTCTGTCGTCATGAACAATAACATATAACTAAATTTGAAAAATATAGTGTAATATTATGGACAAAAAGATCTGACCATAACTGACTAACATAAGGATATATCTTAGAATATTTGGTCGACACTTGAAATCAATGCCAATAAGTGATTAGGACGATAATATCCATCCATACGACCTGTAAGTTGGTACAAACATTGGCAGATCTTAACTTAGGACATCTCATGTTCGCTGGCAGCTAGTAAGCTTGATTTGGTCGACAGGATCCTACCACATGATCGTAACTATAAACGACTAATAAACATACTGATCCATGTCAAATATTGAATTGTATTCCCCTTTTTACTATACAATAATTCTATCCCATTCTCATTAAACTCACACTTTATACTTGTAGACTGTATAACCTTAAATATTCATTGTTAACCCCTTGTGTAAGGTTTATTTGAGTATTTACAGGGTTTACGATGCTAAGGACGTAGTTTGGATTCAATTTGGGCAAATAATAGTCACATATGCACCTTTTGAGGAAAATGGTAATTCCAAATAACCACTTTTGGAGTCGTAAAAATCACAAAAGTTGTAGGCCTCAAATCAAGGAACACATAAGCTCAAATGGCGTGTTAATTTGAGCTCAAATGAAAATTACGAC
Organism: Sambucus nigra; assembly: GCA_949130495.1. Lineage (NCBI taxonomy): Eukaryota > Viridiplantae > Streptophyta > Magnoliopsida > Dipsacales > Adoxaceae > Sambucus > Sambucus nigra. Next base: position 386,980,958 of record OX422209.1, on the reverse strand, counting down.
TGTGGGAAGTTTGAAACTGAGAAAAGTCAAAGTCAGAGCCCGAGGTTAAACTCGAGGACCAACCCCGTGACCTGGACACTATTAAAATATTGTCTCAGTTGAATGTGGGTTACATCAATTTTTTTTGTACATCAATTCGAGGTCGCGTGTGAAAGTTATGGATTTTGGGTTTTAAATTGTAAATATGGGATTATGGACCGAATTAAGGGTTCACATACTTTTAGTTGCATAATATCTATTGAAGGAGAAGTTTGGCTTAATTTTCATTCCACAGTGTTTGTAGAACAGAGGTTAGGGATTCAAATCCTCCCAAACTATTATTTTTCTTGTGTCTTGCGCAAGGCACTTGACCTCTCACCAGCTAGCCACACGCGCCTGGGCACGTGGCGTGTTGCCCCTCCTTCTCCCTACTTCTGCACGCACGGACCCCATTTCTATTTCTCTCATTTTTCTTTCCTTGTTGTGCATCTATCGAGATTCCACTACCTTTGATAGATTATTTTTACAAAAATCATAGCCTGTATCCCATAGCTTCCCATTTGTTATTCAATTTTTTTTTCTTTTTTCCCATGCCCTTTATTCAGTTTAATTTAAGATTTTCTCCTTTTTGTGTTCATTTTTTTTTCTTTTTTTTTGCTTCCCCACATCCCTTATTCATTCCCCATAGCCTTATTTTTTTTCCTAAATTCCCATCACTTATTATTATTCCTTTTGAGACATTTATTTGAGATATCTTTATCTCCTTTCCCCATCCTTTTGCTTTAATAAGATGCGCTTATTATAAGTTCACTAATCATGTTGTAATAACAATGTTAACCCACGTACTCAATCTCTTACCTATAAAAGGGGTCTCTTGGGACAGCTTGAGAACATTCGATTTTAGGCACCTATTATGTTAGTTATTTTAGAGTACGGTAGTTCATTTTTAGTTGTAGTTTGTAATAAAATTCTAGTTTTAATAAATTATTCTTCTGATTTATTTTATTTCTTTATATTTAATTTAATTGTTTTCATAATTAGTTGTCCACTTTAAAATCACTTTCTTGCTTTTATAATTATTTCTTTCACACGCTGTTTTATTTAATTATTTAAAAACGCATTCTAGCTAATTTTAATCAGGTTGAGATTAATGAACTCATTTCGAGTTTGTAATTGCATCGCTATGGTATGATGGATTAGACAGGTTTTTTATTAGGTTGATTATTTTTTAAATTACACCTAAGAAATGTAATGGGGTATATCACATATGCACCATATTTGCGACACATTGCGTGTACTTTTGGGCATATTGTTGACGAAAAACTCACATCTGGACTTACATGGAAATTTAGTGAGTGACAATCCCAGTTTAAATAATTGTTCAAATGAGTATTAATTTTGTTTTAAAGCGTCTTTAACCATGTAATAATTTATGCTACATGCCCTGAAGTGATGGATTTAATTATTAAGCTCTGCTTTTTATAGTTTTAAATTATTTTAGTTTAAATGTTCAACTAAAATAATTCTAGTGTTAAAACATTCAAACAAATAAAAATCATCTTTTACACTTAAGGTGCGTAAAAGATGTGTAGTTAAAAAATAAATCAATTAAATTTTTAAATGACGTTAGTTGTGGATTCAGTACCCAAACTCGTCGTTATACATATAAAACATGTATAATGAAAGTTTAATTTTTTTTATATTGAGGTGCGAGACTGAAGTCAACGACAAATGAATTAACATGACACGCGATTTTCTCCCGATCAAAATGGGGTTGTTATCGTGGAATGATTTTCTTTGAATCTTAATTGATTTATTTCTTTGATTCTGACAATGCACTTATCAAAACGGCACCATTATCGGGGAATGATTTACTTTGAATCCTAATTGATATATTGCTTTGATCTCGATACGCACTTGTCGAAATGGCCTCGTTGCTAGGGAGTGCATTGTTTTGAAATTTGATTTATTCATTTCTCTGTATATATATATATTATACTGGATTGCACAACTAGACTTCAAGGACTGTCAATCTATCGGCCGCACAAGGCTTTTTTAAAATTTCATCTACGAATTACTCGAGGTAGTTCTGTCTTATCCTAGTATTTTAGGTGATTCTAATGGTATTGTTGGTGCACAATTTTGTTATAAAAGTAATTTTGAATTTTTTTCCAAACCGATGAATTTTGGAGAATACTTGAAAAATGAAACAAAATGAAAATTATAAAATGAATTTAGGAGAGTATTTACATAAGCAAGAAAATAGATTGGGGACATACAAAAATTATTCTAATAACCAAATTCCTCAAAATTAGCATTATAATGATATTAAAAACTCTTGTGATAATATTTTTCCAAAATATCGTAACAATAATTATTACAATTATTATTCTAATACTTTTTAAAATAGTTATGGTAATAATTCTCAAAATATTCTTTTTGGTGAAGTTCCTTTACCGTCAGATTCAGTTGGTGCATGTTTTTATAATAAAAAAAATTGGTAGTTATTATCTTGAAGAAAATTGTTGTTGAGAAAAAGAATTGGACGCTTGATTTGATTCCAATAATAAATATCCCTAAAAAAATTAGCTGCTTTATTTGATTCCGATAAAAAAAAATTCTCTTAATAATTTTGAAGACGAAAATGTTTTGGACTATATAAGACATCTGAGGAATTTTTAAGAGATTTCTACTTTCTAACAACCCATTATTCTTCTCACCCAACTGATAAAGAAGACTAAAAATGTAGAGGATATGAAAATTCAATCCATGCTTAATAATGATGAATTGATTGAAGTTTAATTTCTATCTTCACCATTTTCATGCACCATTATCGAATCATTCCAAGTACTGTAAGATTCAGATGAAAGATTTAAGGACTTTTATCCCAATTCTTATCAACGAATGCTTTTTCGAAATGATTTTCATGATGGGATTTTCACTTCAGTGTGCCCCATCTCTCATTGCAACCAAAAAATCATTAGCAGAAAATTTTGATTTTCTTGGAATTGAGTTTTACTTATCCCACATTAAATGCAAAATGCCCATCATCCAATAATATATTTATTCAGAAATTTGTGATGGTTTTTTTTTTTTTGCTCAAATCATTCCTCCCATTGCATAAACAAAACTCCTATTATTTGGGAAGCATGAAAAATTATTGGAGTCCATCATTAATCGCACAATGGCAACACGTTTTCTAGGTGGACCACCAAAAATTTGGTCTTCTAGGGTATGGTAAATTAGAAGATGAAAAATTGGCTTTGTATATATTTTTTTAACAAATTAAAAAAAGCGTGTTTGTTTTTTTATTTTACCTGTTACCAACATATTTTGCTAGATTATTAGATGTGATATCCAAGGATCACCCCATATTGAATAACATCTCTCTATAACTTGAATCGAATATTGTTCTTAAAGTACATTGAGCGTAGTTTAATGTTTATTTAGGGGGTACACATCATGTTCATTTTCCTTTATTAAAAACATAAAAATTTAAATAAATAAAATTTTCCTTATTGATTATTAGTGAATGTTCCTCGGTGACACCAACTCTAATCATTTAAATAAAAAATTAAATTTTTTTTAAAAAATTTACAATATTTTCTTCCTATTTTTAGGCTTTTTGCCCAAGTTTTTTTCCTTTCATTTTACCCTATAAAGTTACTTCATTCTTTTAATTAAAAAACACTACAGTTATCGAAGGATTAATCTGTCCAAATAGCTCTTTAGTTTATTTAGCATCACTGTTTTGTCTTATTAACTCATATGATTCATGTATTGACACCTCATGTACATCACCAATTATACTTTTGTAATTGTTGATAGCTAAAAGATTTGGTAAATTTAAATATTCATATGAATAACCACTATGTGAGCTTTGTGTCCCCTTCCATATTCTGAGAGATGTATGCACAATCATTATTCGTTGGAAAAATATTTTTAAATTGATGGTAATCTCAATATGCTTGTTTTGACTGTCGACTAAAGAATGGTGATATGATCTTTTACGAAACGAAATTCAAAAATTATATTTCAACCTCACTCTTGATCAAAGTAAATTTTTTTCATCACTTAATTCATTTTACTGACACCTTGAAAATAGATTCGAAAAGAAATGAAAAATGAAATACGGAATGAAAAAAAATAAAAAAGAGAAAAAAAGATAAAAGAAAAGAAAAAATGGAAATAAAGGAATTCATAAAGAGAAAAGAATTCCAAAGAAAATAAAAGATAAGAGAAAGAAGTTACACTTCAAAATTTCACCCATGCTTCAAAAATGCAAAAACATTTTGAGGTGTTGACCGTTATCACTCGTTCATACATTTTCTACCTTGGAAAGTTCTTAAATGGTCACATGGTTAATATGATTTTGCATATTGAAAAAGATAACATTTTCATATTCTCTAGAATATAGTATCCTATCATGAGATTTCATCATACCATTTTATATTATACATCTTTCATCACTAACGTGCACAAGACATTGTTTTCAATTACTTTAAACTTATGCCTACATGTCCCCAGTGATTTACGCCAATTGAGAGTTTTTTTTATTGTAATCCCCGATGAGAACCGAACTAGTGCACTTCATTAAGAAAATCTGGTCATTAAAAGCTAGAAATAATATCGGCTGAAAAATTTTATGGCGCACACCACACACTCAATTCAATACATATAAATCTCATGAATTAGTTTAACATAATGATTATAGTAAATAAATTATGGGAGAAATATTTTAGTCATTGATATTTACTTGTTAAAACTCAAGATTATGTATAATATTTTTTATTAGAAAATGGGTAACTCTTTTGAGAAAATTTGATGTTTGTGAGTATCATCACGAGACAAAAGTCGTCCACTAGGGTAACCTAGGGTGTTTAATGGCTCATTTTTTAAGCTAAATGCGACTGTACATCCTACAAAAGTGGATCTCTATCCCTTTTTATAACCTTAAATAAAATGGCCAAATTTGACACAAACAAATATTTTATTATGTCACTGAGAACTAGCAACACGTTAGTTAGGGGTGTGATTCATGTCAAATATTGCATTTTATTCCCCTTTTTACTATACAATAATGCAATCCTATGATCATTATATTTTATACTCATTTACTGTATAATCTTCAACATTCATAGTTAATCACTTTTGCAAGGTTTATTGGAGTATTTCCAAAGTTTACGATGCAAAGGACAAAGCCTGGGTGCAGTTTGGGCAAAGAATAGTTACATACACATCTTCAGTGAAAAAATGGTAAATTCAAATGACCAATTTTACAGTCAGACAAACCATGAAATTTGTAGGCCTCGAATCAAGGAATCCCTAGGTTCAAATGGCGTGTCAATCTAAGCTCAAACGAAGAAAATATGACCGTGAAAAAAATTAAAACTAAAAGAAAGTCAAAGTCAAAGCCTCAGTTCAAACCAAAGACTAACCTTGTGACCCCAAAACTGTTAAAATATAGTTTGGCCCGAAATGTGGGTTACTTTAGTTTTCATTGTACATAAATATGAGGTCACATGTAAAAGTTATGGAGTTTGGGGTTTAAATTGTAAATATGGGATTTTGAACTGATTTAAGGGTTCAAATAGTTTTAGCTCATAATATTTATTGAAGGAGATGTTTGGCTTAGTGGTTGATGCGCGATATTAGTTAAATAGAGGTCAGGAGTTCGAATCCTTCCCCATCTTTGATTTCCACTACCTTTGACAAATTACCTTCACAAACTTCATTGCATGTATACCATAACTTCCCATTTTTTGTTCTTTTTGCCCATGCCCTTTGTTTAGTTGAATGTGAGATTTTGTCCCTTTTTGCTTATTTTTATTTTCTTTTATTTTTTTACTTTGCCACATCCCTTATTCATTCCCCGTAGCCTTATTTTTTGCCGAGATTCCCATCACCTATTATTATCCCTTTTGACACATTATTTGAGATATCTTTATCTCTTTTACCCATCCATTTTCCTTAATTAAATGCCCTTATTATTTTTTCACTCAGCATATTGTAATACCAATGTCAACCCCCCATACTCATTCTCTCATTTATTAAAGGGGTCACCTGGGACAGTTCGAGGACATCCGATTTTAGGCACGTATTATCTTAGTCAATTTAGAGTAGGTTAGTTCATTTTTTGTTGTTGTAACGTCCCGACCCAACTTTGGGCTACCGTTGGGTCAACCCGTACTCGAGTCAAGGTGATAAGGGGGGAGGGATAAAGTCCAATTTTATTATTTAAGAAAATCTTATAATTTGCACCATTTAATAAGGAACACAATATGATTAAACAAGTTTCAATTTAAGAAATCGGTTGCCTCTTTAAGTAATTAAGTTAATTAGAAATATTTATTTTCGTTAAATCCAATAATGCTAATAATAGGGGAAATAAACCATAAAACTCTTGTATTATTACAACAAATGGCCTAAGTCCCCAATAAAAGATTGTTTAAAGTGACATGAATTGAAATGTCCCAAAACAGAATTTTAAAAATGCCCTGGTAGAGCACTAATGACGACTAGTTACCTCTGAAGCCTTATCAACATCCTTGCCAACGTCCCTATCGGAGGTACTTGGGGTGGGGGTTTAACATAAAAAGTAGGGGTGAGAAAAACACTCAGCATGGTAAAGAGTACTAAGAAATACATTTTTATAGGAAATACTATACATATAATGTTTATTTTAGCAATTCTGAAAATGTTATCATTTAGCAAGTATAAATATAACTACACTTATCCATTTTACACCTACCTTTCACATATTTAGATAATATTTAATCATACTTATCCACTAGTCTCCATGTTACTATTTTCATTAGGTTGTCTTTCTTACATTTCCTAAGCAAAACTTTATTTATTTTCACTACCATCATTCTATTATCAACATTATATTTTTCTCGGAATTTATCAATAAACCGCATACTTTAACGGGCTCCACACCTCCGGCTATGCTACCATATGCTCTGGTCAGTGATTTTGTATTTTCCCCAGGTTTTTGCACGCTTATTAATTCTTTCATGATTGCATCCGAATCCATATTAATGTTTTAAACATTTTAGCGAATGTCCACATTATTCCATCGTGCTTTTCATTCTTACGATTCACAATTACGTCTCACACCATTCTCATGCCACTTCATTCATTTAATTCGTTTTTCACAAAAATGACCAATAAGGTCAAATGAGGAAGTCTAACCACTAGGATCCGCAATTTTACCAAAATTACCACTTTACCATTCATTTTGCCAACAAATTACGAAAAATATATTTTCATAATTTTGACATAAAAAATCCTCATTTTATGTCCCCAAAACCACACTTCATCATTTTACTTAAAGAAAATTCAATTTCTTCATATTTCTTTAACAAGAATTGCATTTATCATTAAGGAGGCCATTTTTATCAAAATTTCCATTTTGGCCTTATAATCACATGTTGTCTTAAAAATCATTGTTCTTGATTTTATCAGCCTTTTACAACATAATTAGGGTTCATATTTCATCTTGAAACTCATTTTAATCTTTATTTATCATTATTATCTGTCCTCTACTAACATATTATAAGATTCGACACATGTCAGGGAGAATTTCCACCTATAAATCCCATAATATGAGTTCTAAACATGTTATTAACATGAAATAATATTTCATGTCCATATTCATCATAGATCAAGATTATAATGATGATTGTTCCTTAAAAACCCATTTAAGTTTAGATCTCTTTAAAACTTACATTTTTCATAAGAAAACCTTAAATAAACATACTAGAAATTAACTTCGTAAAATTTCCTACATTTTAGCATGCATCTTATCATGTATCTCAGGTTTTATACTTAAAAATATAGTGAGGAAAACCCTACCTTGAGTTTGAAGAGGATAAACTAATAAATGATGACTTAAAATCAACTAAAACTCTAAGAAATCTTCAAGAAAGATCCTACCAACTCCAAAAGCTCCAAGAAATACACCAACTCCTCTTGAAAGCTCCAAGAGCAAATCTTCAACCCAACTTCTTCCTTGGATAAGGCTTGAAAAGAGTGTTACAAGCTTGAAAATGGTTAGAATAAGACTTGAAAACGGAGTTATAATCCTTGGGAATGGGCGGGAAAAGGTTGGAAATGGAGGGAGGACTTAGATGTGGTGAGAGAGGGCTTGAAAATCTGATGGAGGAGCGTTGGAATGATTGCCAAACACACACTCTCCCTTATTTGTACCCGAAATACCTTAGACTTTAACCTTTGGTCCACCTAAAAGTTTATGACCCGTTTGATCTTCTCCATTGGGACATTAGATAATCAAACAATCTAACGGTTCTCATCGTGACAACACATTTGGACTGGAAAAATATGAGCTTTTTGTAGTCTCATTCAAACTAGACTATACCTCACTCGAACGACGTCACATCTCATTTGAACAGGGTTCCAGTGAGAATCTAACGAGGCTGGTAAATTTAACGGGTGATTTTCATTCAATGTTAATTTGAAGTACTGTTCAAACGAGATTTAAATATCATTCGAACGATCTATCTTATCGTTCGAATGACCCAAAAAAATTTAATATTTAAATTTTTCGCCATTATATCCCATTTTGATTGCACAAAGGCCAGAAGAGTAGTTCAAAATAGACATCCATCCATTATATTAAGTCCATGTCAAATAGGCGTGCAAATTACTGGGAAATGAGGTACAATCTAGGGAACGGGTGTCACAGTTGTAGTTTGTAATAAAATTTCAGCTTTAATAAATTTGTTATTTTGTTTTATTTGATTGATTTATATTGAATTTAATTACTTTCATAATTAATTGTCCACTTTAAAATCATTTTCTTCCTTTTAAAAATATTTCTCTCACACACTATTTTATTTAATTTATTTAAAAATGCTTTCCTCATAATTTTAATTAGGTTGAGAACAATGAACTCATTTCAAGTGTGTAGTTGCTTCGCTACGATGTGATGGAATTGACCAATTTTTTATCAGGTTGGTTATTTTCAGAATTACACCCAAGGATGTACATCATGTGTGCACCATATTTGTGACATTGCATGTAGTTTTGGGCATACTATTGACGCTAAACTTGTATCTAGACTTTAATGAAAATTTTTGGAGTGACACTTCGAGTTTAAATAATTTCTCAAACAAGTATTAATCATGTTTTAAAAAGTATCTAAGCATGTAATCATTTATGCTACATGTTTCAAAGTGATGAATTTAATTCTCAACCTATGCTTTTTATAGTTTTAAATTATTTTAGTTTAAATATTCACCTAAAATAATTATAGTGTTAAAACATTCAAAAACCAAAACTCATCTTTTACACTTTCTTTTTAAAGTAATAAATTAATTATATTTTAAATGACATTCCACGTGGATTCGATATCTAAACTCGTCGCTATACATATAAAACTTGCGTAGTTGAAGTTTAGGTTCTTTATATTGAGATGCAAGACCGAAGACAATGCGGAAAGTAATTAAACGATGCTTAGTTTTTACCTGATAACCTACCCTAACACTTTATGTATGACATCGTATGTGGATAGGTTACGATCAAGAATCTTTAACCTAATCTGGAAAATCCAGTGCAGTCTGATGGACAATAAGATCTGACCATAAATGGCTAATGTAAGGATAGATTCTAGTACATTTGGCCGACACTGGAAACCAATGTTGACACTTGACCATGGCCATAATAATTGTCCATACAAATAATAAATTGGCACGAGCAGTGGTAGATCCTAAGTCAAGACAACTCAGGTTCATCCAAAACTGGTTGCTAGTAAGGCATCAAGTCGACGAGATCTGACAACACGATCGTAAGCCTAACTATTAACATGCCTAACCTAAGAACATCATGTATGACCTTATATGTGGATAGGTCATTATCAAGAAGCTATAACCAAATCTGGAAAATCTAGTAGAGTCTTAAGGACGAAAAAATCTGACAATAAATGAAAAACATAATAATGTATCCTATTACATTTGATTGACACTAGTGTGACACCCCATTTATTAAAATAAGAGGTGTCCAGCCCGATAATCCAATAAATACAGGGATTAGAGATGGTCCATTCTTAGCATCACTATCATATAAATAACCGTACGAGATAACCACCAAATATTTTTAAAAATGGATGTTAGATAATTTTGCAAGATAGATAAGATAATTTTAACAATTCATTTTTAATATAGAAGGTGGATACAAGTAAAGAGATGTACAAATTTAATAGACATACCACAAAGCATAACCGAATAAGTTGTCGGTTAATAGGCTGATACCAAAGATTTATGAGTCATAACCGTCGTTTTACATGTAGCGACGCAATATACCACAATATAATGCTATTTACCTTCTCATAACGGTAAACAGACAAAACATAATAAATATTATCCCTAAATCTCACGGGAAATAATATTTACTCCAACTTCCCCTATTTTATAAAATTAGCCATCAGCCAAAATTAATATAAAATAGTCGCTCAAAAGCCTGGGTTGTTACATACTCCCCCCCCTTAGAAGGGAATATTGCCCCCAAAATTCAGGCGTACCCCATAATCATAACAAGGGTATACTTTACCAAACTATCATGCTATCATTCTAGCAAACCCCTCGGCAGTGTTGCATCCCCATAGGATTCGGACTAAGGTCATCACTACTCGATCTCAGTCTACCTTCTTCATGCTCTAACATAGTACCGAATTGTTACTCATGAACTTTTGATCCTACCGTTCTACTATGGAAGGAGATACCTACACATCTCAGCACAAATTTCCCTTCTTCCCGAAAAACGTTATACCCCTACTAGGGAATAACAATACTAACACATAATCCCTCACCCAAACATCACGTACTTCTATTCGCATTGGCGTAGCCCTTAAAAGTATGCGGCTCAATGAGCCCAATCATTTAAAGAAATGTTCCCTGACCACCCCCAGTCAAGAAATATACTGTCCACTGGTTCCATCCAACGAGCAGGCAAGGCACACAACCAACTACACTAGGCCACACACACGGTACCATACTTATAGGAAATGATCTGAACTATTGTACAGAAATTCGATCCATAAAAGCTACTACTCCCATCCTTCCTCGTTCCACCACTAGTCTCTTCACACTAGTAGGTGAATTGATCAATCACGGACATGAACGCTCTTAATATAGCGTCCCCTCAGTCAATCTCATTCCACTAGGCATTCTGTGCCTTAACTAATCTCTCCGACGGTTTTCTACTCGGCGTATCTACTACCCCATACGCACTTCCTTAGCGAAAGGGAATATCCAATTGATAGTCCTTTACGAACTCCAACTTGTTGCTCGTAAAAAGACCCAAATTCCTTCCCAGGAAGTAGTGCCTCTAATTCTTTAAGGTTAATACTACCGCTACGAACTCTTCGTCATGCGAAGGATAACACTTCTCACGAAGTTTAAGTTTGTGGTACGCACAAATAATGGATCCATGCTCCTGTATTGATACTTACCGTTCCTGGAAAATGCTCGTTTGTTAAATCCACTCTTGATCTTAACAACATGAGTGCAGGAGTAAAAGTCAACTCATCCTTTTAACTCCCCTAAAGACAGGTTATCGACGTAACGCTCTATCTGAGAGAGGTCCCACCTCCTATAGCCTAACATCCCGAAATACTCAAGATCTCATATTTCTTCATTCTAGGGACTTAATCCCACTTAGATTTAACCCACAGACCTATTGTGGTCAACTCCTCACCGCCTTCCTAAAATAATGTCGCATGCCCTATGGGCCTCACATCCTAGAAATCCTAAAGTCAATCTACGTCCCAATCTAGTCGTATAAGTATAATACTAACTATATCCCTAGTGTCCAATACCTTTCCCCACTTTCGACACTAGCTCGGTTTCATGCATGGGACGTCTCGCCAAGGCGAAATCCAAACAAGGAACCCTCCCGTTACACTGCTACCTCGCAGCGTTGGTCGTCGAGAAGTAACGGTCGAAGACACATGATCGGGACCACTAAAGACCCTAACTCGCAACTCTTCTGATGCACTTTTACTTCTAAGTCTGACCATCACAAATAACCGAGGCATTTACTTTCAGTAAAATGCCACCAATGCTTTATCCCAATATACAGACATGACCTTTTAAATGGCCTTCTCATCAAGGTGTAACCATAAGTCTCTATTTGACTTTCTTATCTTAGTCTTCCCCACATTGATCAGAGGAAAACTATCACAGTGTTCATATATCGCACATCAACTTAACCCTTTAATCACTCAATTAAGTGATTCTCGGCTAAACCTTCCAACCCAACACTCAACCATAAAAAGAAATAAAAGAAAGGAAAATAAATATAGCTTCTCTCCACTCCCAACGTCATTAAGGTTCATGCGCGGAGTGTCTCGCAAAGAGAAATCCAAACAAGGAACCCCTCTGACACAATCCTCTTAACTTGTTGGTCGTATAGATAAGGCAACAACATACACAAAAAAAGCAAACAAGCAATCAAGCAATCAAACAAGACAAACAAAATAGGAAATGAAAATCTCTTACCTACCTCAATCCACCTCTATAAAGTCTCAACCTGTATCCAGGAGAGATATTATAGAACCACTAGTTCCACTTTGAAACTAGACATAGGATAGCCTCGCGATTTCTTCGCTTGCTATCGAACCAACCCATCCAAGAATATATCCACTCGCATATTACATATAATACGAGTGGTACGTACCACAAATGTGCCTCAAAAATATCACCACTCACTTAATAACGAGCGAAGAAAAATATAAAACTTCCCTACCATGGAAGCCATATAGATATAGTCACTATCGTAATACCGATAGCACCACAAGCTCAATTTACACACCCGAATCTAAGGTAAATACAAGGCTACACCATCTTATCATAAGGAATGCTCCACCCTTAACTAAGGTGGAATTCCCACCAACATTCATGCCAATATCTTTGGCCACTACCAATAGTTCCAAGACACATTATTCTAGTCTTATCCGAACCAAACTACTTCCATCTATGCCCTAACTAGGCACCTTATTATTGCCCTTGATCTTCGAATGACAAGATCAAAATGCATAGTTCCCTTGACTTCTTTAACAAGGAGAACATTTTACTGGCCTCCCCGGCCTTAGTTCCACGAGTCTTCCCCGAGTGGATGTCCATCGTTGGGGTCTCACGAACACTACTTCTCTAGAAGTGTTAGCAACACATTCTTGTGAGCCTACTATTTCCATTGAAAGGCTCTCTCTACCTTGTATCAACCCATTTTGATTCAAGGTTTTCCTTAACCCTGTAACTCTTTATTCACGATCGGCTTCTGACCGAACCTTATGTGAATACTTGAGAATCTACTTTCTCATCATCCCCGATATCCTAGAGAAACTCGTTGTTGAAAATATCTATCGGGTTTCTCTATGGGCAAAACTTCCTGCTCCACCAAAATGTGGGGACTACCATTTCCTCCACCTCATCCTTACTCCTATGGGTGAAAGATTTTCCTCCAATCTTTGCACCTGGGCACTTCTATACCCCTCTCTAGGCCAAAACTCTCAGACCTTATGTTTTCACCGAATGAGATTATACTTCCTCCATTTCGACCAAACTTCAACATGCGGTCCTCATCAAGGACCCCTCAACTTTAAATTAATGTATCTTGAAATCCCAAGCTTAGCACCACTCTCTACTGGAAGCGGTACTTGGAAAACTCTATCTACTGTACTCAGTAGTCACAGTAGCAATATTAAAATAATGCTACGGAGGGAGCGACCTCTAAAGAGGCCTTCATCCCCGACTAACACTTACAGCTCTTAGTAATCCCACCTCATGATTCCTTCACAATGGCCTTCCTGACGCCCTTCATCTGACGACTAACGAGTCTCACACGAACGCGTAAAAGATCTTCGGGGTTCTCAAATCATAGCAGGAGAATGAAATCTCACCAGAGAAATCAACGATCTTAATTTTAGGGTTCTATATCAAATCAAAAGTAACGCTGAAAGCGAAATACTTCCACACAGATTCCTAAGGACTCTAGAACCTAATGCTCTGATACCATCTGTGAAAAACCGCCTACTAAAATAATAGGTGGCCAGCCCAATACTCTAATAATCATAGGAATCATAGATGGTCCATTCTCAGCATCACTGTCGATTAAAATAATAGTATGAGATAACCACCAATCAATTTAGAAAACGGACTGTCAATAAAAAGAAAATTTGTAAATAAAAGAAAAACACTTAGACAATCCCATTTGCAAAAACAGTGGATATAAAAAAATCAACGGATAAAAGAATGACAATGAAATAAATAATCACCGAATAAGCTGTCGGTGAACAGACCAATACAAATAGTTACACCAAGTATTACACATTAAATATTACAATAATAAATGAGTACAACACTTGGGCAACACGCATGAATAAATGAACTGAACATAACTAGAGTACAATGGATAGAGGCGTCTAAACAAATACCCTACAACATCCACAATATGCCGTAGCTCCATGACAATCGGAATGGAAATGTAAATACGGGTGTCCATGCGGTAGAGCACCTGTACGGCAAGGAGTATATGCAAAAACAAATAAATATAGACGGGTCAGGGCCCGATTTGATATGATTCCCATGTGACTAAAATGCATGACAGTTAAGTGCGTAATTCTCTCGCAGTTAACATAATATTTCTCACCTCTCAATATAAAAGCACAACCTAGAACAATATCATGAGATGCTCTAGTTAACCCCAGTACTAAGGGCTAACTTCTCCCCAGTCTCAACACTATGCCCTATTCGTGTGTGGGGTGTCTCGCAAAGCGAAATACAAACAAGGAACCCCCCGATACACTACTACTGAGGCAAGGTTGATCGTCGAGATCCATTAGACCCTCAGCACGAAATAATTATATATATGTATGTGTATGCATATGCATGGGAGGTCACATCTACAGCTACTCAAGGAGACATAAAATAAATCCATTCACAACCTAAGGGCGCAATTCCTATTTCTTTCTTTAAGAATATACATATATGTTAAATTCATTTTATCAAATGTTTAGTAATTCAATCTCATTTCAAAACCTTATTTACCAATTTTTTTATTTCCTTTCTTCCATCCAGGAAAAAAATACATTTTTAAAGAAAGTTTTATTATCATAAAAAAAATGCTTTATCCTTTTTCATAAAATCCCACTTTCCTTTTTCCATCCCGAAAGTGTATCCAAAAGCCACTTTTATTATCATAAAAATGCCTTTTTATAACATATGCTTCCATCTCCCTTCTTCCATCCAGGAAATGTATCCGAAGCCAAACCATTTATCTCATTTCCCTTCTTCCATCCAGGAAATGTATTCAAAGCCAATTTATTATCATGAATTGCTTTAACATATCTAAGACCGTCCCTCCTGGTTTCCTCACTGGATGTGCCCCTAAATGGCTATCATCTTCCAGGGCCTATCAAAAAAGACAACCTGGGAACCTACCAAACGTCGGGAAGCGGCCATATGCATGCGGGATAGTCATGACCACACCCAGAATCACCTAACCAGCGCAGTACAATAAACGCCCATATGGCCTAGGGACTATATCCACCCTGCATTCATTAGCCAGGGGGCTTCACCACAAGCGCAAAACTTCCCTTATGATAGAGATTTAGAGAGGTGTGTATCCATAAATTAACATTTACAAAAAACATTACTTTTTCCTTTTGAAAACATTCACTTTTACGTTCTCAAAAATCATTCATTTGTACATAATAATTTAGTACTTCATATTAGCATATGTCTTTCTTATTCCTAGTGCCATATTTTATTAATGACCTAAGACCCGAAGTGCCATTATCCTCTAGCTAGTCTCCAAGGGTTCATATCACTTCATAAACCACCAAAGTGAGTCTTCATCAATAGAAGACTCCCAAAAGTCCTAACCTTAATATTTAATCTCTAATTTATTTTTCGGTTAATCTCCTATATCATACGGACATTAACCTAAACAAACTAGCCCTTGGGGTAAGCCCAAATATCCCATTAAATCCTAGGACATTAGTCTACCCAAAACCACCCTCTAGGACTTTCATTACTTCCCAAAGGAAGGCCCCTAAAGCTTGGACCTAAAAGGAAAAGGGCTAAAAATGAAACTAGGAAAAATCTCACAAAAACAAGGCAACCGAATCGATTCGCCCCTAGGGCCGAATCGATTCGCCCTTACGAATCGATTTGCCAAAAAAAGCTGAATCGATTCGGTGAGTAAAACTTGACTTCCTGCAAAAGCCAAATCGATTCGGCCCCAACCCGAATCGATTCGGTTTTCCCAGACCTGTAACCTTCCCCTTATCCGAATCGATTCTCCCCTAGGGACGAATCGATTCGGTCCTGCAGAAAAACCCAAGTTGGGGCTACGGGTTGTATAAACCGTAAAATCCCAAAAATCCCAAATCTTTGATTTCTCCCAACATCAACAACAACAATTGTTCCCAAATCATTTCTACACAATTACTAACTAATATTTTATCCTCAAATCAAATCAAAACTAAGATTTAAGGGATCAAACACCAAAATCCACAAAAACCCATTTATGGTTTAAATCTCCAAAACTTAACTACACATGCAATTTATCACATAAAATCTATATCTAGCAAGTAAGAAACTTGCCTCGAGGTTGTAGTCTCGGATCCTCCTCCGGTAGCAATGGAATTCGGCCTCAAATATCCATTTTCTCCCTTTTCTCCCATTTCTCCCAACTCTCTCTCTCTCTCTCTCTCTTGGCTTCTAACACAAGAATGAGGGAAATAAAGGGGTTGGGGACTTAATCGCGTTTTAAAACATAAATGCCCTCTTTTAATTGTTAATACGCCATTAAAATGACTCGTATCCACATAATCGAGTCATAACACCCCAAAAGTGCCTAAAACTCAAAAATACAACATGGCACTTATTTCGACTATCTCGACTATTCTAAAAATAACTGCACCCCCTATTTTGGCATTCGGGATAACGTGAACAAATTTTATGTTCTAAATCCATTTTACTTCTTTAATCATACGCCAATTTATTTATGAATCATAACCGCCGTTTTATATGGAGCGAGGCAATATACCAAAATATAATGCTATTTAACTTCTCATAACAGTAAACAGACAAAACATAGTAAATATTATCCCTAAGTTTCACGGGAAATAATATTTACTCCAACTTCCCCTATTTTATAAAATTAGCCCATCAGGCAAAATTAATATAAAATGGTCGCTCAAAAGCCTGGGTTGTTACATGTTCGTATACCTTCGATAGTGAGTCATAACCATACCCGGAATTACCTCACTTAGAATAAAACAATCACACAATGAAACCACCGGTCCTATAGTCGAGGACTGTATTCTCCATGCATCCCAAGCTAGGGGATTTAGCTCATTCGCGTAACTTCCCTTATGATAGCATTTAGAGAGGTATGTATGAGCAAACCATAAATCACAAGATATGCAAATTTAAACTGTACATTTATCATATCCAAAACCATATGTGTCTGGAGACATAAACTACAAGGTTTAGTTGCCCCCATACTAGCCTCCAAGAGTCCACGACGACACTATAAGCTACCAAGTGTAATCTACCCCATACTAGTATCAAAAGTCAAACACAATATCATCAGACTCTCACCTAGTCTTAAAATAACTTACTAGATGAAAAAGACACCCACTCCCATTAATTACTCCCCGACATAAGCCCGAACACTCCCTTTCTAACCTAGGGTATAATTTCCTCTACTGTAAGACTCTAATACTCTATTTTACTTCATAAGAGAAGGTTACTCAGTCTTAAACCTAAAAAAATAGGAGTAGAAAGAAGATCCTAAGTTTAGGTTGAAAATAGGGTACCGATCTACCGACCCCTGACCCCCGGTAGACCGCGTTAGAGAATTCTTCCTTACGAGAAAAGCAGTGGGCCCTCCCCTTGGGGCCCAATCGACCGACATCAATACTGCAGTAGATTGCGCCTTTGAAATTTTCCTTCAGAGAGAAGTAGTAGGCTTTTCTCTTTAGGCCCGTTCGACCGGCATCAGGTCCGTGGTCGTCCGGTCACACCAGATCCCACGGCCAACCCCCAATTTCCTTTACAAAACCTAAATCTCCAAACCTATTTTCTTTCCACTTCTCTCAACATCGTCATCAAATAACTTTACCAAATCATTCCTACTCAACAACTAACTAATATAACCAACTCAAATCATATCTAAATCAAAATCTAAAGGTTTAAACACCAAAAGTCATTAGAACCCATTAATGGTTAAATCTCAAGAACACAACTATATACACAAATTATTCACATTCAATCATACATTTGCAAGTTAGAAACTTGCCTTAACATTATAGCCTCGGATTCTCTTCTCGTAGCAACGAATTCAAGTCTCAAATCTTTAACTCTTTCTTTTCTCTTACCTTTCTCTGAAGCTCTCTCTCTCTTTCTAACTCTCTCTAGGTTTAGAAAACTATATAAGAAATAAATGTTCTTGCAAGACTAAAATACCCAAACACATTAAGTCAAACATTTAAATGCTACTACACAATTAAAATGACTCGTAACATCATAATTGAGTTATAAATAGTCAAAAGTACCCCCGGAACCCAAAAACATAATTGGTACTTATTTTGACTATTTTGACCATTACCGGACTAACCGCGCCCTCTAAATTGGCATCCTGGATATCATTCATTAATTTATGATCCATCATCATATTAAATCATTAATAATTATTCGGTTGGAAAACAAATCATAACAGTCGCTTAAAGTACAATGACGCAACAAAACATAATATGATGCTATTTACATTCACTTAACACTAAATATGCAATACTCAGTAAATATTATCTCTTAAATCACTTAAAGTCATATTTACTTCAACTTCCTTTATTTTATATAATTACTCACAAGGTAATTTAATCTAAAATATAATTACTCAAAAGTAAGGGGTATTACATACTTCCCCCCTTACAAAGGATTTTTTCCCTCAAAATTTAGGCGTAACTTGTAAAAAGAGGTGTGTGTACTTCTCTCGAATGTCGTCCTCTATTTCCTAAGTTGACTCATCAGAATTGTGGTGTCCCCACTGAACTCGGACCAAGGGCACCACCTTCGATTTTAGCCTACACTCTTCGTGGTCTAAATAGCAACCAATTGTTCCTGATATGAAATATCGGGTTCTTACTCGATATAATCCAATGAAATATTCCAATGAGCTCCCTCGGATCTTTTATGCTTCTTCAAAGATGAAACATGGAACACGTCATGAATTTGTCGTAGGCGTTCTGGCAAAGCAATTTGATATGTTACAGGGCCTACCTTTATAATAACGGTAAAATGGCCGACATAGCGTGGCACAAGTTTTCCATTCCTCTTGAATTGCATTATACCTTTCATCGGAGATACTCGCACTAAAACTTGATCCCCCACTTCCAATTCCATATGCCTTCGATTCGTATTGGCATAGATTTTCTGACGATCTTGTGCAATTCGTATGCGGTTTCTAATAAGCTCAATATTTGAAGAGGTATCTTGGATCATTTCAGGTCCAAGGAGCTTATTGTCTCCTACTTCCAACCAACAAGTAGGTGATCGACACAGTCGGCCATACAATGCCTCATATGGCGCCATACCTATCGTGAATTGGTATGAATTGTTGTATGAAAATTCGACCAATGGAAGGTATTGCTACCATCCTCCTTTAAAGCCAAGTACACACATTCGAAGTATATCCTCCAACATTTGGTTGACTCTTTCTATTTTCCCATCAGTTTGTGGGTGGTAGGAGGGGCTCAACTTCAATTTGGTCCCCATCGCTTCTTGGAAACTTCACCAAAAATGGGACACAAATATCTTGTCTCGGCCCGAGACTATATTGATAGGTACCCCATGGAGTTTCACAATCTACGCAATAAAGAGTCGGGCGTAATGTGTCGTATTAAAATCCGTTCGTATCGGTAAGAAGTGTGCCGGTTTGGTTAAACGAACGATAATTAACCAAATGGAATCATGACCATTTTGTGATGCCGACAATCTCTTGATTAAATCCATTGATATACTCTCCCATTTCCACACCGGTATTTCTAATGGTTGCGACCACCCAGTCGGTCGCTGGTGATCCACCTTTACCAATTGACAAGTGGCGCATTGGAAAACAAATTTAGAAATGTCCCTTTTTCATACCTGCCCACCAATACTGACGACGCATGACTTGGTACATTTTGTCTCCACCTGGGTGTAATGTAAATCTTGAACCATAAGATTTGGTCATGACAGCACGTCTCAGGTCTCCCTCGTCCGGGACTATAAGTCTTCCGTGAAAAAATAACCCACCCTCAGAATTGATAGAGTAGGACTCCGCTCCCTCGATTAACAACTGAAGTATCCGATCTTGACAATATTTATTCCCTCCTTGAACTTTTATGACTCGTATTATAATGGCAGGCATAACAATTAACACTGACATGCACTCTCTCACTACAGCATTATCCTGGCTAAGTTCTTTCCACTTGCTTTCCACACTTTCACTAGTTCCCCCACGAGTTTTCGGCTCAGTGCATCCGCTACTAATTTGCCTTGCATGGGTGGTAATGAATGTTGAATCGATAGTCCTTCACGAAATCCAACCACCGACTTTTCATCATATTTAGATCTTTCTGCAAGAACAAATATTGTAACGATTTGTGGTCCGTAAAAAGTCTAAATTTCTCACCGAGGAGATAATGCCTCCATATCTTCAAGGCAAACACCACTGCGGCAAGATCCAGATCGTGCATGGTATAATTCTTCTTATGGGGCTTAAGCTTGCGAGCATATATGCAATGTCCCTATGCTCTTGTTGTAGCACACCTCCTAATCCTTATAGAGATGCGTCGGTGAAAACCAAATAATCTACGCCCAGTCTTGGCAACGTGAGTACAGGAGCAGAAGTCAACTTATCCTTCAACTCATTGAAAGAAAATTAATAAGAATCATCCCAAACAAATCACACTCCTTTTCTGGTCAAGTTCGTTAAAAGGCTCTCAATTTTGGAAAAACCCTTAATGAAACAGCGATAGTAACCAGCCAAACCCAAAAAGCTATGAGTCACCATTGGCGTCGTCGGCTGACCCCATTCCTTCACTGAGGAAACTTTGCTGAAGTCTAGAAAAATTCCCTTAGTCGTCATGATGTGCCCCCAAAATTTCACTTGCTATAACTGAAAAGCCACACTTCTCGAACTTGGCATACAGTTAATGATCCCGTAGTGTCTACAGGACCAACCGCAGGTGTTCGGCATGTTCAGCTTCAGTTCGAGAATAAACTAGAATGTCGTCAATGAACACTATGATAAACATGTCTAGGAAGTCACGAAATACTTGATTCATTAGGTCCATAAAGACGACAGGAGCATTGGCCAGCATAAAAGGCATCACCCAAAATTCATAAGACCCATACCTAGTCAAGAAAGCGGTTTTCGACACATCCTACTCTCGGATTCGCAGTTGATGGTACTCGATCCTCAAACCTATTTTGGAGAAGTATAACTCTCCCCTAAATTGATCAAATAAATCATCAATTCGAGGTAACAGGTATTTATTCCTCACAGTTACCTTATTTCGTTCACAATAATCAATACATAAACGGAGGGAACCATCTCTCTTCCTTTCAAATAACACATGAGCACCCCATAGCGACGTGATACGCCGAATGAACCCTTGCCCTAATAGTTGTTGAATTTGATCTCTTAACTCCCTCATTTCTAAAGGAGCCATACAGTATGGCGCTCTCGCAATCGACAGAGTTCCCGGTTCTAAATCAATTACGAACTCAATCTCGCGGCTGGGAGGTAAGACTAGGATCTCTTGAAAAACATCCTCAAACTCTTTAATGATAAGAATCGAATCTAGGGAAACAACTATACCTCATGAATTCTCCTCTTAAATACAATACAAGTGCGTACTCGAACCTCACTCTGGAAGAGGCGTAGCTACTAAAAACATTTCTTGCCTCGGAATGGCAAAGACTATACTCCTCCCATAACAATTTACCATAGCTAGGTATTTCACTAGCCAATCCATGCCCAAAATAACATCATACCTAACCATGTCTAGGACAAGCAAATCATCGTAAAAAATCAAACTACCAAGGTCTATTTCCCCCCCTTTACAGATAAAAAGTATAAGAGAACCATCACCCATAGAAGACTCCACACTAGTAAAAGTACTTTCGGCATATTTAAACAACCTCGTCGAATGAGCAAAATGCCTAGCGATAAATGAGTGCATTGCGACCGTATCAAATAACACTCAACCCACATACCTATGAATGGGAAACTTACCCTCAATAGATGGCGGCACTGGTAGTGCTGGAGGAAATAAAGCATCCTGAATATTATACACACGCCCATACTGAAGTTGCCCCAGTTATAGAGGGACGGCTGGAATAGGTGCTGGAGGCTGTGGATATGCTTGTTGATTCTGAGGGCCTCTAAGAAATTGTCCCCGGATCAATTTTAGACAAGTTTTCCTCATGTGACCCTGTTTCCCACACTAAAAATAATGGCCCGTAAAGTTTTCCTGATGTCGACCCCGAATGTTTTTTCTAAACTACCCCTCACATTGGCCCTGATGGACCAGACCTCCGTTATTTTCTCTACCCCCTTGTCCCTGCTCGCCTAACTTCTGAGGCTACTGAGCACCCTGACCGTGCCTAAAACCTCCTCCGCTAAAGTTATAACCCATAAAGTGTTGTTTCTTAGATGAGTCCCCTTACTAGAGGTCTCACTTTTTTTGCTTACTCCCAGATTGTTGTGGAGGTGGTAGTGCTCCCCCGACACTATTTCCTCCTTGCTTACTAAATTAACCCAAGTCTCCAATCTTCTTACCCCCTTCAGGTGAAGGCGTTGATCTTAACAATGGAGTAAAGAGGCATTCATCACATCACCAAATGTTTGCAAGGTTGGGTTCCCCAACAGGTGCTGCCTTATCCTCTAATATAAACCCTGGATAAATTTTAAAATCCTCCTTTCCTCTAGAATGACTTCATCCGGCATAAAGTTTTCTAAATGAGTGAATTACTCTTCATATTTCTCCACTGATCGCTCCCCTTAAACAGCATCCTGAAGCTTCCTTCACATCTCCTTCTAGACCGCTAGAGGAAAATACTTTCGGTCAAACAAAACCCAAAATTTTGAGACAGTCATAGTATCCCTCTTATCTAGAGTTTTCACCCACTCCCACCAATGTAGGGATGATCCTATGGGTTTAAAAGTCATGATAATTTGTGTCTGTTCCCCGCTACATTCCACCATTCGAAGATGGCGTTGTATATCTTTTTTCTATTGATTTGCCACAATCACATCAATGCCACCCTAAAATTCTTAAGGGTGACCTTTTATGAAGGATTCTCTGACTCTCTCATAAGAGGAGGGTCCAATGTGGGCTTGAACCACCGGAGTGACCGACTATTGGGCTTGGGTAAACTGTTGTGCCATAGCGGTCATTGCAGCGTTGACTGCCTAGGCAATAATATTAGCCACCTCCGCCACATTTATCATTCCTTGTGGTGGTGGGGGCTCTACATCCTCCGCGACTCGATTTACCCTTGCCAGGCGGCCTCATTTAGGCGGAATTTGAGATGAAAAGCAACTGAATTAGAATATAATTAAAGCAATTTATCTTTGCAGAAGATCGCAAGCACGCACAAACAAAATAGTCCTAGTGATAGGGCTCTATATCAATGAACGCTACGGTAGAACGTGATAATTTCGCATAGATCCTAAGGACTCTAGAACCTGATGACCTGATACCATCTGTGACACCTTGCTTATTAAAATAAGAGGTGGCCAACCCGATACTCCAATAAATACAGGAATCAGAGATGGTCCATTCTTAGCATCACTGTTGCATAAATAACAGTACGAGATAACCACCAAATATTTTTAAAAACGAATGTGAGATAATTTTGCAAGTTAGATAAAATAGTTTTAACAATTCATTTTTAATATAGAAGGTTGATAAAAGTAAAGACATGTACAAATTTAATAGCCATACAACAAAACATAACCGAATAAGATGTCGATTAACAGGCTAATACTTAAGATTTTAGATCAAGTATTACATTAAATATGCATAACAATAACTGGGGCAAAGCGCCCGAATATACAGACGGATCATAACTATATTATCCAAACGAATGATGCGTCTACTAAAAAAGTCCTACAACATCCGCAAAAATGTTTTAGATCCCTAACACTGGAAGGGAAAGGTGAACATGGGCGTCCTTACGGCGGAGCACCTGAGCATATATACAAGAACCAGACAGGAAAGACAAATATAAATGGTTCAGGTCCCGGTTTGATATGATATACGTGTGAATCCAATGCATTGCAGTTATGAATGTTAATATCATTAACATGTTAAATTCTCTCTCCAATTCAAGAATCATCCTCACCTCTCATTTAAATGAACACCCTAGCATCATACTAGATTATTACAAATTAGACTACATATCTAATTAAGAGAAGAAGTTTAATTCCATTTAACATGCGTAGATTTGCCAATTCACAAAATATAACTTCACAAGTCTATTTATCATCGAGGATCATTTTCCATCAAGTTGATTTACAGATTCATTACTCATTTAGGAAATGTCACATTTGTGAGAATAGTTACAATAAAAATATAACGATTCTAAGACCATCCTTCCGCGAGTCACCCCACTAGATGTGCCCCTAAATGCTATCATATTCAAGGGCCTATAACCAAGACCACCTGGGCACCCTAAATCGTGTCGCATGGGAAGCGTCCATATACCTTCAAGAGTGAGTCAGAACCATAGCTAGAATTACCTCACTTCGAATAAAACAATCACACAATGAAACCACCGGTCCTATTTCCAAGGACTTCATTCTCCCAGCATCATAAGCCATGGGATTTACCTCATTCATGTAACTTCCCTTATGATAGAATGTAGAGTGGTATTTATGCACACGACATAAATCACAAGATATGAAAATTTAAAATGTACATTTATCATATCCGAAACCATATGTGTCTAGCGACATAAACTACAAGGTTTAGTTGCCCCCATACTAGCCTCCGAGAGTCCACGACAACAGTATAAGCTACCAAGTGTAATCTACCTCATACTAGTCTCTAAAGTCCAACAAAATATCACCCAACTCTCACCTAGTCCAAAACTAACTTACTAGATGAAAAAGACACCCACTCCCATTAATTAATCCACGACGTAAGCCCGAACACTCCGTTTCTAACATAGGGTATAAATTCCTCTAATGTAAGACTCTAATACTCAATTTTACTTCATAAGAGAAGGTTACTAAGTTTCAAACCTAAAAAAATAGGAGTAAAAAGAAGATACTAAGTTTAGGTTGAAAACAGGGTACCGGTCGACCGGCCCCTGACCCCCGGTCGAACACATTAGAGAATTTTGCCTTACGAGAAAAGCATTGGGCTCTCCGCTTAGGGCCCGATCGACCGACATCAATACCGCGATAGACCTCACCTTTGAAATTTTCCTTACGAGAGAAGTAGTAGACTTTTCTTTTTAGGCCCGTTCCATCGGCATCAGGGCCGCGGCCGACCGGTCACACCAGATCCCACGGACAACCCCCAATTTCCTTTACAAAACCTAAATCTCTAAACCTATTTTCTTTCCACTTCTGTCAACATCATCATTTAATAACTTTACCAAATCATTCCTACACAATAACTAACTAATATAACCAACTCAAATCATATCTAAATCAAAATCTAAAGGTTTAAACATCAAAAGTCATTAGAACCCATTAATGGTTAAATCTCAAGAACACAACTATATACATAAATTATTCACACTCAATCATACCTTTGCAAGTTAGAAACTTGGCTTAAGATTATAGCCTCGGATTATCTTCTCGTAGCAACGTTTTCAAGACCCAAATCTTCAACTCTCTCTCTCTCTCTCTCTCTCTCTCTCAAGCTCTCTCTCTCTCTCTCTCTCTCTCTCTCTCTCTCTCTCTCTCTCTCTCTCTCTCTCTCTCTCTCTCTCTAACTCTCTCTAAGTTTAGAAACCTAAATAAGAAATAAATGTTCTTGCAAGACTAAAATACCCAAACACATTACGTCTAACATTTAAATGCTACTACACAATTAAAATGACTCGTAACATCATAATTGAGTTATAACTAGTCAAAAGTACCCCTGGAACCCAAAAACACAATTGGTACTTATTTTGACTATTTCGACCATTCCCGAACTAACCGCGCCCTCTAAATTGGCATACAGGATATCGTTCATTAATTTAGGATCCAACATCATATTAACTCATTAATAATTATCCGATTGGAAAATAAATCATAACATTCACTTAAAGCACAATGACGCAACAAAACATAATATGGTGCTATTTACATTCACTTAACAGTAAATATGCAAAACTCAGTAAATATTTCTCTCTTAAATCACTTAAAGTAATATTTACTTTAACTTCCTTTATTTTATATAATTACTCACAAGTTAATTTAATCTAAAATATAATTACTCAAAAGTAAGGGGTATTACAACTAGTAACTATCGATGAAACATGGCCAGGAAGAAAACATTCTTCAATATAACCAGGTAAATAAGGATTAGCATTAGATGATCCTAAGTAAGGATAGCTCAAGTTCATCCAAAACTAGCAGCTAGTAAGGCTGATCAGGTTGACAAGATCAGACAACGTGATTCTAAGTCTAAACTACTAACAAAGCTTACATTAACATCAAGAAACTACTGAGTCAATATGGTTAGTGGAAAAAATACCACCATGGCCATCAAACGAATTAACTAGGAGAATAACGCCTTATGATCATAGTTTTTTGGAAACAAGTATATTAATAATTTAGCAAAGAAAAATAGTTTACTGAATGTAAAAACTCATTCACCTAGATAAGGAACTAAATTTATATTCGAATTTAAAAAGTAGTTACAATGCCAAATATTCATTACAGGTTATCGAGATTAAAAGAAAAAACACTCAGAAGACCATAACTACCAAATGCTAAACCAAAGGAACATTTTTAGATTTTGGGATGGTTTGAGGAGTCGAATCAACATCTTGGTTGACATGGTAACTAAATCAGCAGCAACATCATCTCCTACGATAGGTTTTGGAACAATCTCTGGAATAATAGGGAGGTCAACCTCTACAATTGCATCGTGTTAAATTTCACTCACCTCATCGCCTTCGATAACAGGCTCATTTACCTCTATAACTTACTCAGTTACCAAGGCCTTGACTTCTATGATCTCAAGATAACTCTTGGCAAACCCCTTCTTCATTTTGTTATAACCATC
Organism: Sambucus nigra; assembly: GCA_949130495.1. NCBI lineage: Eukaryota > Viridiplantae > Streptophyta > Magnoliopsida > Dipsacales > Adoxaceae > Sambucus > Sambucus nigra. The sequence goes on along the minus strand of OX422209.1, from coordinate 386,953,672 downwards.
TATGAAAATGGCCACCAAGTCAATGTTATGATCGGCAAAAGCACTTTTCCGTACCTATCTCTTTAGCTCGACAAAGTGCCTCAGAAGCATGGGAAAGGGACTCACTAACTTTCTTTAAAGCTTCCTCCAGGTTACTAATCTTGGCAGCATTAGTGGATACCTGGTCCTTTAGCTTCCTCTTATCAGCCTCAACGTTTCTCAAAGCTTCAACATTGGATACAAGGAACTCATCCTTCTCTTGAAGCGCAGTACGAACCTTATCATAGTCTGACTTTTATGTCCTTATCTTATCGATCAAATCACCAATTTCATATAAGAGCTCATTTTTGGTATGCCTCTCAAACTCACAGTCCTCCTGGCTACTCTTTGTTTTCTCCCTCGGGATCGTTAATGCCATCGCTCACTAAAAGACAAGGGGATCGATAAAAAATAAAACAAATTAACAACACGATAAGCAGGAGGAAGATGTCGAATTGTAATTACTACATATATCCCATGTTGAATATAGTTACATAGGTTGTCGGGCTCAAAATACCTGAGGTATTTAAAATAAAGGTCATACCAATGGTAGCCGAAAACCTCGACAATATTGCTGGTGTGGCAGAAGATCAAATTAGGATCCTTATCCAGATACTCTAAAGCGATATGACGATTAGGGTTATAAATGTAAGCCTTCATGTTAACATACAAAGAAGAGGATCTCTCACCTTAAAATAGATTCCAAGTAGTTTGATTCCCAATCTACACCCTCTCCTTGGGAAAACTATCATGTGGATGTTTGGGATCGAGCTATGTGGAGGGCTTCTATAAGGGCCTCTTTTTACAGATCAGAGGGACCTTGACATCATTTGAGATAACCACTTTACCCTTATATTTGACTTTCGTAGCTACTTTATCCTCATATTACCTTTGATATTCGTACTAAACATTTTATGGACTTTTTTCATCATCAATCTTCTGTTTGGTTGAGGCCTTAAGCATCTGCTTCATAAGAAGAGAAATTAAGTTCCTATAAGAAGATAAATGAAGGTCTTACATGAACTAGTTTTTCCACTGATGGTTGCTCACCTTGTAAACTTATACCATCTCCAGGTTGAAATTCTGAAGAGCAAAGTAGTAATATCCACTGGCCTTGGCATTTCTTTTATGCTACAGGGAAATAAAAAAATGCACTCGATAAGTTTAAATCCATTATGGGATTGCAAGAAGACTGTGGATATCAGAATAAAGTGATAAGCATTAGGAGGTAGTTGAGTTAGAGCTATCCCATAACCATTTAAGATGGACCTAATAATAGGATGTTGGGGTGGACAAACTCTAGCCTAGAGGGACCAAATCGAAAATCATATATCGTCTACATTAAGCCGATCATAAACTCTCATTATAATGAAGAAATTTTTGGGAAATGCTAAAGGGATATCATACATATCCCTCAACTCCTCCATCTCATATTCAATTATATCACAATCGTGATTTCTAGCATTTGTATTAGCCAATTTCTATAATTCAGAGCTACCTGAAGTTCTCTCATCACGCGGGGGGTACCTACTGGGAATATGGAGAACCAAGGATTTCCACTCATTGCCTTTTCACATGAGGGTTCCAAGTCGATAATAAACATTTTTGATACCATGTTTGCCAACTTCGCACCATCCAGAGGGAGATTCACAGCAGTAATGTCCAAAGGATCTACTGCCTCAGAAGAGATACAATCCTCAACCAGGGGCAATGTAGCAGAACTAGCAAAAGCAGAAGCCCGAGGAGTGTACCTTGGCTGAACCGGTTCATCCTTAGGGAGAATGACATGGAGTGGGTTAGGGAATTTCCTCGCAAAAATACCAGGACAATACTATTTCAATTCAATCAACTGCTCCAACCACCTCTGGACCCAAGGTTCGTAGCTCATTAAAGAATAAAAGACTAATTTTGAAAAATAATTCTTTGTAAAACAAAATGAATTTAAGGGAAAATACTAAGAAAATCCTAACAGAGAAAACCCTAGGCGAACCAGCTCAATGGCCACCTAAAACATTCAAAGTTACAATCGAATTTGGACCAAACAATAAATGTCAATATTTATAGGGAAATACAGATCAACTAAAAGTATGGAAAAATATTTAGAATCCCTAAGTAAATAAAAGGTTAAAAATGAGTACCCGAAACTTTCAAAAGTTTTGAGGTTGGAGGAAAGTCGAAGAAACTCGTCGGAAATATAATCTAACGGTAATATTTCAGTTAATAATGGTGTGAAACAAGTATTTTGGACTAAAGAAGAAGGTAAGATTCCAGTTAATAATGGTGTGAAACGGTAAGATTCTAGTTAATAGAAAACATTTGGACTCATTATTGTTCAGAAAGAGGTTGGTTTGAGTACATAATGAGATCGACTTAGGTACGAGATAGATCGACCTTATGTATTCTACTGGGCCTGACTATCTCAAATAATACATGTGTAATTATGTGTCCACTATCAATGTGTCAAATAGTGGGATGACATCATCAAAACACTCAACTAGAAATATACGAGCGTTTTTCCACCCATACTTGCCCTATCTAACTTATTAATTATTCCCCCACTACTTTGTAAAGTGGGTATTTATTTATTCAATAAAGATAAAGACCATGACATACCCTAATGGATCAAATTTATTATTTCACAAACAGATACTCCCATTCCCATATTTAACGAGGTAGGAAATAACCTACAAGGACAAGCTCATTGAGACTATAAACTCTCATTCTATGAAACTAATACTATTTATACTAGTAGTTGTGGAGGTAGGCACCTCCTTGGGCTGAATCACAAAAGTCAAGTGTCATCTTTCTTCCTCTCAGTTGTCTATCTATAGCTAGTTCAAGGAAGGTATAGATTCAATTCACATCTTTTTATCTATTATGGTTTAATATTATATATGTTAGCTCAAATCAAATCATATACAGGTTTTAGGTGATATCACTTACTTCCCTAGAATGTTCGAAGCACGGTCACGGACATGAGATATATATAAAGTATTTTTATTATTTGGTAGGAAACATAATATAATAAATAATGATATGACCTCTATTGGACACATGATACTAATTATAAAAAACTTGGCTCAACTAAATCATAATAAATAATATTTTAATGATTGATTTTATGACCTCGAAATCATTAGAAGTGTGTTTGGAAACCAATCATCAAATCATTAATGATTGATTTCATTAGTGAATATTTTAGGTAGAAAAATTAGCAAAACTTGACACAACCTTAACAAAAAAACATGCTAAGCATAATGAATTAGAGAAGAACAAATATAAATTAGAGCATTTACAAATACTAATTTATGAGGAAACAAGAATATATAGCAGAAAAAATCAACAATAATCATACAATAACATGGGCACTAGACTAAGACATTGAGTACAAGGTTATTATCCTTATATCAACAAAATTAACACACATGGTAGCAATAATAATATGATAACAGGGGAATTAATCAAGTCAGCAATAATTATACAATAATAGCGTTTGATAGTCAAAAGGACGCCATTGATAATCCCATAACTTGTTGAGTAGTGTATCCATTGTTTAACTAAGGCATCACTGCGACATGCATATTTTTCTCCGATGTAACAAACACTACTTCCTTCCCAAGACAATCCAAAGTGATCTATATGTCACTATCTAGTACCAAAATAACATTATATGTATGCAGGTATAATACCAATAAGTTTGAAACAACCTCAACCGACCCATGTCTATAATAATCCCTCCAAAATATTTGATCTCATCACACTAGTATTAAGTGGCGAATGTACTATGAAATTCTTGGTACATGGACTTGGAGCCATGATAGATAAAGTTATGAATCTATGCTCTACAAATGAGTGAATGTCTCCCATGTCAAAGGTTTCTCTAAAAAGTCATGTGAATGAAAAACCTACCATCCACAACCCATACTATAGCTGAGGTTGTCTCAAGAGTGCCGTTGGAGGAGTTGTTGGTGCTTGGAATTGAGTCTGGTTATGAAACTAATTGTTATTGTTGTTCTTGATGTAAGGGATTTTGTTCTTTTGGAATTGTCTTTGCTTAATGTATATGTGATCCTTATATCCTATTTCCCTAAAATTTTAACAAGCTCCTATAAATGGCTGCATGGGGAGGCTAACCTTCTAGTCCCCTATTGTCTCAGTTGCTCTTTCCTATGCCTTATCTATCAGAGTGGAACATTCTACACATGGAGTTGTCATTATATACAAACTTATCAAACTTACTCATATGGTACCTCATATCATGATAATATAGCAATGTCGTATCCACCATTTGTGTGTAGATTGTGTACAATATATTGTGCATAATAACCTTCTAGATGGGCTAGTTGAGTCCACACACAAACAACATTTTCATTTATGGCGTATGTGTTCACATTCTTTTGTGAAAATAGGGTAAGTTAAAGAAAATTATCATAATCAACAACGATGTGTGTATCCTAGTCTAACGTTAGGAACTAGGGCTTCTCAGGGATCTAATTTTTACAAGGGAATCACTTCGTATCAGATCTCTTCATAAAATATCATAAGTAATCCTCTTTAGTTTTAGTAGTCACACTCTCCCACCATTGTAGTGCATTCTTAGTCTAACAAAAGGTTGCCAACATCTTTTTTTGCACCTTCATGTTTACTACCGTCAATAAATGCCTCTCAATGCTTCACTTCCACTACTCTGATACCTTAGGGTCAGTAAACCTTAAAAATTTTAGTGGATTACTCTTACCAAAGTAACTCCACACCTTGTCATAAGATGAGATAGGTGTTACCTATTGCTATTATAGAACTAAACTTTTTCAGCATGGCATGTGTTGAAATGATGCATGACATCCCGTAAAATTTAATAATAGGTGGATCATGTCTAATATAAAAAATCAAGAGAATAAAAAAACATTTGGTAACGTTCTCAGCATAATGAAATAAATAAATCTAAATAAGTATAATAAATAATTAATGAACTATTGAATGAAATAATACTAACTCTGATACCATATAACTAATGATACAAAAATGAAACCAACTCTAAATATAAAATGTGTTTTTAATATAAATCCAATTCTGAATACAAGTTCCAAATGTATATAATCCGACTAGAGAAATAAATAAATAGACACAAGAGAGTCATCAAGAAGTCTCAAGACTTACATCCTATAGGATTATCAACACAGAGTAACCGAAATCTGGATAAGGAATGAGGTTGCACTAGTGACCTATAACCTCAAAAATGTTAATATGAGATGTTAACATTAATTTTCAGTAATATAGGAATATAATGGACTTTAAATTATATATATGAATAAGTATCTTCGTACAGTCTTTTAGTTGTTATTAAGTTGACCCAACCCGAACATCCCTACATATCAGATGTGTCTACTCCCAAGTTCATGATTTCTCCATGGTTATCGACTTTTAGGCACAATTCCACATATTTTCCTTTAAACTTCATCATTATATAATATCACAGGAAAATATCTATATCAACATCATCATCAACCCATACAGTCCGACACCTCTTGTCTTTTAGTGTCTTTTAAATTATCTCAGCCTAAAAATCCTAGATATCACATTCATTTAATCCTAGACCCAAGAATACCCCATGACTACGTTTTTTCAACCTCATTAAAATGTTTGTAAATGATTGTTTTATACATCTTAACTATATATCAGAATTAATGAATACATCTCAACGTATATATCCATACAGGGAATACTCATATCAGGTATACTATTACAAACTATTGGAGTACCGAAGTGGGCCCATCATATGGCCCATGGTAGAGCCCCTCTCAATCTATTGGGACACTAAATTTTCAACATCGACCGACCCAGGGTACAAATCATGTCTATCTAACAAAAAACCAATATGGCTATGATAACCTTCCCATTCTAATTTTGATTGATCAGGACTTTATTAAAATTAAACGGGAATGAATTTTGATTTCTCTCTTAGCATTACTATGGTAACTAATATTTAAATAACCATAACCAGTGGGGAAACTCGGTGGGGTGGTCTAAGAGTCGTTATATGTATAAGAATATAACCATTCTGAATTCAAGTGGGACTTGAAATATGTGAAATGCCATAAGAACATATGATGGTAATTATATTCCTGTTAAGGAATGAAAATGGAAATGAAATGTTGAATAATGATGGAGACTTTTAATTAGTGAGGTTTAATTATATTTTCTAGCTTAATTGAATGAAAGTTATAATCATTTAAATTGTATTCTTATGCTTAACATTATAATGATAGATTCTCATCTTCATCATTCGTAATTAACTGTTCATACCAATCATGCTTCTTATTCATCTGGTAATCATATAAAACTGGGCCTTGACCCGTTCATTTTCCTTGTTGTGCATGAATTTGTATTCGCTCAGGTTCTCCACCTCAAGGGCCCCCGTGTTGACATTACTACTCCTATACTTTTGTGGAGATGTAATATTTTGCAGATATTATAGGATGTTGTGTTAGATGCTTTCATTTATTTGTATTCTAGATGTGATTGAGTCTTTCACTTGGGCGTGTGCCCAAACTTTTGTAACTGTTTAATGAATGTATTATGTAATTTATTAAACTATTGTGATATGTTGTATGTAACTGTCGACCGACAGCATATTCGGTCCTCTTATTGTATAGTTGTAATGGTTGTAATATAAGATCTTTTGGAATTCCACTTTATTTTAAAATGGGTTGTTTAAATTATTTTCTTAACTTAACATAAAACAAAAAAAAAATTGGCAATCCGTTTTCTGAATTATTGGGTGGTTTTCCCGTATACTCTTTATATTGATGTTGATGCTGAGAATGATTCCATCCATGATTCCGTTATGTTGGAGTATCGGGCTGGCCACCCCTTATTTCGGATCACGGGTTGTCACAGATGGTATCTGAGCATCAGGTTCTAGAGTCTTTAGGATCTATGTGGACTTGTCACGTTCTACCGTAGCGTTCTTTGATATAGAGCCTTATTGTTAGGACTGCTTTGTTGCCTATGTTTGCGATCTTCTACAAAATAGATTATTTTATATAGTATTCTAACTTTATTGTTTCTTCATCTCAGATGCCGCCTAAGAGAGGTCGCCCAACGAGATGTAATAGAGTTGTAGAAGAGGATGTCGGTCCTCCGCCGCCGCCACAAGGAACAATTAATGCTGCTGATGTAGCAAATATCGTGGCCCAAGCGGTTAATGTAGCTATGACCGCAGTAGATCAGTAAATGCCACAAGCTCAACAATGAGCGTAGGATGCACAAGCTCCTACGGGACCTTCTCCATGGGAAAGATTTATAGAGTCCTTTTTAAAGGTCCATCCCCCGGAGTTTGATGGAGGTTTCAATGTTATTAGAGAAAATCAGTGGAAGAAAGATATGCAACGCCATCTACGAATGGTGGAATGTAGTGAGGAGAAGAAATAAGTCCTTGCTACTTTTAAACTTGTTGGGGCCGCGTTGCATTGGTGGGAGTCAATGACTACACTAGAACAAAGGGATACCATGACGATCACTGATTTCTGGGCCTTTTTTGACCAAAAGTATTTTCCTCCTGCAGTTCAGAGGAAGATGAGAAGGAGACTTCAGGATGTGGTACAGGGAGAATGGTCCGTTGCAGAATATGAAGAGGAGTTCACCCAGTTGGCAAGTTTTGTACTGGATGAGGTGACTCCGGAAGAGAGGAAGGTTTCAAAGTTTATGGGAGGTTTGAATTGGAGAATTCGGCAACATTTGCTAGGTAATCCAGCCTTGCAAACCTTTGGTGAGTTAATGAATGCGGCAATGCTCCATTGCTAAGAACATCGGTTGTGCATGCAGAGTGGCAAGAAAGCTACCGTAGTGGGGCAAGCGGGAAAACCTAGAGGAAATGGGATCGAAGGAGGAGCATCTTTTTCATCCCAATCTTCGGGTAACAAGTAGTAAGAAAAGGATCCCCAATAGGGGGACGTGTCAAAAAGGCAGCATTTTGGTGGGTTCAATTCGGGTGGTAATAACAATAGGCACAGTCAGGGTGCCCTACAACAAACAGGTCGAGATGGTCAGGGAGGTAGAGGCCATCAAGGCCAAGGTGCTAACCAGTTTAGAAATAACCGGGGCCGAGTTCCGGAGAATATGGTGGGACGATGCTTCCAATGTGGAGAGGCGGGTCATTATAAGGAGTGTCCTCAGTTGATTGGGGGACAGCCTCCTAGGGCTCTAAAATAGCCATACGTTCAGTTTCCACCACAGGTACCTAACCCGGTTGTTCCTCCACAGCAGGGTCAGCTACAGTATGGGAGAGTTTATCATATTTAGGATGCTATGCTTCCTCCTGCTCCGCCGGCGCCGCCAGCTATTGAGGGTAAGTTCCTTATTCAAGGGCACATGGGTCGCGTTTTATTTGATACGGGTGCGAAACATTCATTCATTTTTAAAAGTTTCGCTCAGACCACAGAGTTGATTAAATCTGTCGAGAGTACCTTCACTAGTGTCGAGTCCTCTATGGATGATGGTTTACTCATTTTCTTTGTTTGCAAATAAATAGGAATTACTCTTGGTAATTTGTGCTTTGAGGACGATTTACTCATCTTGGACATGGTCGGGTATGATGTGATATTGGGTATGGACTGGCTAATGAAGTATCATGCGATAGTTAATTATTACGGGAAGAGTATAGTCTTCGTCGTTCCGGGACAAGATATATTCTTGATGGTTATTCCTCGTTTAGAAGGAGGTACTAGTACTTATTTGTATTTTATCGCAGAGGAGACTTCTCGAGATATAGTTATTCCATTGGATTCTATTTTGGTTTTTAGAGATTTTGAGGATGTTTTCCGGGAAATACTGGGTTTACCTCTGAGTCGAGAGATTGAGTTTGTGATCGATTTAGCGCTAAGAGCGAGACCAATTGCGAGAGCTCCATATCGCATGAATCCTATGGAAATGAGGGAGTTAAGAGATCAAATCCAGTAGTTATTGGAGTAGGGATTCATTAGGCGTAGTACGTCTCCATGGGTGCTCCGGTGTTGTTTGTAAAGAAAAGGGACGATTCTCTCCGGTTATGTGTTGACTACAGAGTGTTGAATAGAGTCACCATCCGGAACAAATACCCTTTGCCTCATATCTCTGACTTGTTTGATCAACTTAGGGGAGCGTCGTACTTCTCTAAAATCGATTTGAGGATTGGGTATCACCAGTTGAGGATACGGGAGCAGGATGTATCCAAGACCGCTTTATGGAAAGATCTCAGTCAGGAGGATGCGGTGGTGAGAGCATTCATGTCAGTGATGACCGTTACGCCGACAATGGTGGCAAGGGTTGTAGAAGCCCAAGGAAGGGATAAGGGTTGTCAAGACCACATATGCCAATCAATGTCCGAGGGAGAGAAATCCTACTCGATAAGTTCAGAGGGTGGATTACGCTTCCATGGAAGACTCGTTGTCCCGGAGGAGGGGGATTTGAGACGAGCAGTGATGGCAGAATCTCACGGGTCTAAATTTATGGTACATCCTGGTGGGGAAAAGATGTATCAGGACATACGCCATCAGTACTGGTGGCCAGGCATGAAGAGGGATATTTCTGAGTTCGTATCCTAATGCACTACTTATCAATTGGTCAAGATAGATCATCAACGACCGACAGGTTTGTTGCAACCGTTGGAGATTCCGGTGTGGAAATGGGAGAGAATATCTATGGACTTTATTACAAGTTTGCCAAGGTCACAGAGTAGTTATGATTCTATTTGGGTGATTGTCGACCGCTTGACTAAGTCAGCACACTTCCTACCCGTGCGTACCGACTATGACACTGCTCGCTATGCCCGATTATTCATCGCGAAGATTGTCAGACTCCATGGGGTGCCCTTAAATATCATTTCTAACCGAGATAAGATCTTTGTTTCCCACTTTTGGCGAAGTTTCCAATAGGCTATGGGGACCGAATTGAAGTTAAGCACTTCTTATCATCCTCAAACAGATGGCTAGACCGAAAGAGTAAACCAAATGTTGGAGGATATGCTTCGTATGTGTATGCTTGATTTCAAGGGTGGTTGGGAACAATATCTCCCTATGGTCGAGTTTTCTTATAACAACTCGTACCAATTTACTATTGGAATGGCGCCCTATGAAGCACTTTATGGCCGTCCTTGTAGATCACCCACAAGTTGGTTAGAAGTGGAGGATAATAAATTCCTTGGACCTGAAATGATCCAAGATACATCTTCTAAGATTGAACTCATTCGGAATTGCATTTGGATAGCTCAAGACCGTCAAAAGAGCTATGCCTATGCGGGTAGAAGGAACATGGAATTGGAAATTGGGGGCCAAGTCTTGGTGCGAGTGTCACCAATGAAAGGTATAAAGTTTTTCGGAAAGAAAGGAAAGCCGACGCCGCATTTTGTTGGACCTTTTTCCGTTATTGCTAAGGTGGGTCCAGTGGCGTATCAACTTGCCTTACCGGAACCTTTGCAATAAATTCATGATGTGTTCCATGTCTCCTCCTTAAAGAAGTATAAGAGGTGCAAAGGTTCCCTTTGGAATATCCCTTTTGAGGATATTGACTTGCAACCCGACATTTCATATGAAGAACAACTGGTTGCTATTCTAGAGCACGGGGAGCGTAGGTTGAGGTCTCGAGTGGTATCCTTGGTGCGAGTCCAATGGAGTCATCATAACGCCAGGGAATCGACATGGGAACGCGAGGATGATATGCGGGAAAAGTATCCACATCTCTTTATACAAGGTATGACGGAATTTTGGGGGCAAATTCCATCATAAGGGGGGAGTATGTAGAAACCCTCGCCTTTGAGAACCTATTTTTATATTTACTTACTATGTGATGTAGTTATATAAAATGTTGGAATGTGGAGTAAGTATTAATTTAATGAAGATAAAAGTTAATATTTACTAAAATGTTGCATATTTACCTTATGTGTAGGTAAATATCACCATGTTATGTTTTATTGTGTCATAAGATTTAAAATGACATTTTGGTTTAAAATGAAAACGGAACTGGAATGAGTTATAAAAATTTCCAAATGATAATTTGGAGGGCGTAGTTAGTCTCGAAATGTGAGAGATAGTTGAAATGAGTGCCATATTATATTTTTATGTTTCGGGCACTTTTGACTGGTTATAGCTTAATTGTGTAGTTGCAAGTCATTTTATCGCAGTATTAATCATTTAAGTTGGAATTTAAACTTAAGCCAGGATTTATGTCTTGCTTGGCCTTTTATTTCCCTAAAGTATTTGTTAACCTAGAGAGTTAGAGAGAAGAAGCGAACTTGGGAGAGAAAGAGAGAATTAGAGATTCAAGCTTCGAGATTGTTGCTTCTACAAGAAAATCTGAGATTCCTACACCAAGGAAAGTTTTCTACTTGCTACTATGTGATTTAAGATGAATAACAAGTATTGATAGTTGTGGATTAATTATGGTTTAACAAAGTTAGGGTTTTTATGGATTTATGGTTTTTAAATCCTTGGAAGTCGATTTGAATATTTATTGGCGTAAATCTTTGTTGTTAGAAGCATTTACAATCAGTTCATGGCAGTTAATGATCTTGGTTTGGGTAGATTTGAGTCGGAGAAATTTAGGAGTCCAAGACTCCATAGCCAAACTTGGCAAATTCGCGGGGCCGAATCGATTGGGCTAGGTCCGAATCGATTCGCCCAAGGGGAAATTTACAGGTCTGATTGGACCGAATCGATTCAGCATGTCCGAATCGATTCAACAATTATGCAGAAACCCAAATTTCCTGACCGAATCGATTCGGATGGTCTGAATCGATTCGCCTTTCTGGACGAATCAATTCGCCCAGGCCGAATCGATTCAGAAATCCTGCACTTTTAGGAGATTTTTCTTAAGTTAATTTCAACCCTTTTCTTTAGGTTTAGGACCTAGGAAACTTCTTGGATGAAGTAAGCTTAGAGTCCTAGAATTATAGTTGAGTTGAGTCACTACCCCACATTAGGAACGGGTTAAAAGGGGCTTGTTCCCAAGGTGTATAAAATGAGGTTAGGACTTTTCTTTCCTTTAGTACATTATTAAGAGAATATGAGTTGTAAGCCCATACTTGGAGACTTTAGGGGCTCATTGGAGGCATATAAGACATTGGGACTTGTAGCATTATTGTGATCACTTGGAGATTAATTCGGGACTTAAAATATGATGAATATTAATGAGAATATTCAATGATTATGGTTTCGGATAAAATGAAACAAAAATGAATAATGGAAATGAATTGAGATTTAAATGGTAAATGTTAATTTACTTAAACACACCTCTTTAAATGCTATCATAAGGGAAGCTCGCGCATACGGTGATGTCCCCTGACTAGTGAATGCTGGGAGACTATAGTCCTCGTCTATATGTGGGATTGTTATATGTTTTATTCTGCGCTAGTGAGGTAATTTCGGGTGTGGTTATGACTCACTCGCAGGCATATGGCCACTTCCCGACGTGCGTCAGGTGCCCATGTTGTCTTGTTTGATGGGCCCTGGAAGATGATAGTCATTTAGGGGCGCGCCCAGTGGAGAAACTCGGAGGGGTGGTCTAAGAATCGTTATATTTATAAGAATATAACCATTCTGAATTCAAGTGGGACTTGAAATATGTGAAATGCCATAAGAACATATGATGGTAATTATATTCCTGTTAAGGAATGAAAATGGAAATGAGTTGTTGAATAATGATGGAGACTTTTAGCTAGTGAGGTTTAATTATATTTTCTAGCTTAATTGAATGAAAGCTACAATCATTTAAATTGTATTCTTATGCTTAACATTATGTTGATAGATTCTCATCTTCATCATTCATGATTAACTGTTCATACCAATCATGCTTCTTATTCATCTGGTAATCATATAAAATCGGGCCCTGACCCATTCATTTTCCTTGTTGTCCATTAATTTGTATCCGCTCAGGTGCTCCCCCGCAAGGGCGCCCATGTTGACATTCCTACTCCTATACATTTCTTTGTATTTTAGATGTGATCGGGTCTTTCACTTGCGTGTGTACCCAAACTTTTGTAACTGATTAATGAATGTATTATGTAATTTATTAAATTGTTGTGATACGTTGTATATAACTGTCGACCGACATCATATTCGGTCCTCTTATTGTATAGTTGTAATGGTTGTAATATAAGCTCTTTTGGAATTCCACTTTCTTTTAAAATGGGTTGTTTAAATTATTTTCTTAACTTATCATAAAACAAAAAAAAATTGGCAACCCGTTTTCTGAATTATTGGGTGGTTTTCCCGTATATTCTTTATATTGATGTTGATGCTGAGAATCATTCCATCCATGATTCCGTTATGTTGGAGTATCGGGCTGGCCACCCCTTATTTCGGATCACAGGTTGTCACAATCTCGTAGCATCCACAACTACTGCACGCAACGACATGATGAAGAGACTAAACCTGGTGGCCCTCTTGTTGAATTCCTGGGGTTTTGAAAAATATTTGACAACGAGTAAAATATCAAAAAACAATTGAAAAATATTTGCAAGTTTTGTAAATTCTTTAAATGTAAAGGTGCACTATATCAACTTCATAATTAACTTCTCAATCGTACTCACATGAGACCTTTTTCTCACTTCTCATCTATAGTGAGCACCTAACACATTTATTGTATTATCCTAATCATGCTACCCAGCCTAACTAGTACAATAATTACTAATATATCCCATCCCACTAATAGTCACCATTAGATAATATGCACTACCTTCACTAGGTATATGTTCATAAATATTACATAGCTAGAAATATTTTACAATTAGATATTCACACAACTATCTCATATGCACATACATATATATCACTCACTATATACGTATATATTTCATCCCATAGAAGGACCTCGAGGATGAATCCCTTGTGTATTATCAGGCTCCAGGTATACCACTTACCATAATTGGGCCACCGAGTCGAAATCTCGCCACTGAAACATAAACACAAATAATGGAGGCCATCATAAACATACATCTAGGGGTTGAAACCATGCAAGATCACTCACAATTGGTCTCAAAACCAATACCTATCCTCACACATGGCCATGCAGTAGTACTATAACTTGGGGAAATAACCCAACATCTGCTAGTCAATGCCAGGGTAGACTACCCACTACGCGCAACCTCCTAGCAGTAGCACTACTGATTAGGTATGGTCAAAACAATTATATATATAAAACTACGTACGAAAAATCCCACACCATACTAGTCTACTAATCCCGAAGTTCGAGCCGACTTCTCAATTTTTAATTAAGTCTTCACTCACTTGTTAACTATTTCATATCGCTTTAATTGAACTACAACTGGCCTAAAACACGCACAAACCCCTACTAATGGTCCCAGAAAATCTCAATATCTTCCGGGAACTCATAAGCCCATTTATAAAATGATAACAAGTCAAAACATCAAATAAAAAAGCTTTGGGACAGGCCAAAAAACTGAATCGATTCGCTGGTAGACTGAATCAGTTATCTCTAGTGAATCGATTCACTCCCCTAGCTAACATGTTCGATTTGCTAGGCTGCCCTTTGTCTTCAACCTCAAGTTTTCACCTCCTAAACCCAGCAACGGAGGTCCCAAACCCCATAAAAACTATAAATTAAGATCCTAGATATATAAAGATCCTAGTTATATTTCATACCTGGTCCAAACCTGAATCCAATGCTTATTCCCAAGGATTCTTAACCATTGATTAAGTTCAACCAATCTAAAATTAATGAAACTTAAAACCCATTGATCTAACACCCTATTAATGTTAATCATTCTCATATTCATATTCCCAGATTTAAATCACTAATTTCATCCATATTAATCCTTAATCGCATTAACTTGTTAAAATAAAAATCAATCCTTTAATTAACACCATGATTACATTCTAAATTTTCAGATTAATGAATAGTTAAGTATGGACATAATTATTTTTAGAAAACAAATCTAAAGAATGTAAACACTTTCCTTGATGGATTAAAATCTGAAGTTTAACATGTTCTTGATGAATTGATTCCATAATTGGATCTTCCTCTTTCTTCCAAGCTTTCCTCCTCTCATTTTGTCTTCTTTTCTTTTCTATTTTGTTCTTTCCCTTAATCCCCACTAAGCAGAGGTTAATGAGGTTACTATCCACCCCACTACCCTTAAATACTTCCTACTAAAACTCTAATTTCGTATTTGGGTAAGTCCTTAGGTAAAAAAGACGACCATACCCCTATATGGGCCATTCTATGTCTAAAAGGCCCCTAGAACCCAACTATAACCCTCAGGTACTTATTTCAGACAATTTCGACCCATTCGGGATGACTGACGCACTCAAAAAGGCCATATGAGTCACCAAACTAAAAATGTTTTACCGTTTAATTAATCGGACCCAACACGTATGTATAGTACGTGTCGCCCTTAAACATTTTAAATTCGTTGTTTTAACTCTCTAACGATAAAATAATAATTCGAATCGCTATTTTCTTATTACATGCAAGTAAATAATTTTAATCATAAATGTTATTCCCTACTCTCTGATTAATATTTATCGAAACTAATTTAATTTCACAATTAAATTAACAATTCAATGCACACATGGAATAAAATACCTTCAAAAGTGTGGGGTATTACATTGGTGCCATCACACGACGTAGAGTAAAGCCCATTGCTTTTTCTAACGGGATGCCAAAGTGTCGCCATCACTTGGCCCAGGGTGAAATCCAACTCTATCAATTATAATATTGTAGTAATCATCATTACTTGATACATAAATACATACCATCTAGTACGTATGTCCCAAGTATACAGATAACTGTATTTCATAACCACATGGTGACCCTACTCCTAGGTCCATATATTCTCACATTGTCATTTTTCTAATAAAAAATGGTTAAGGAACATAAATGAATTATTTTCAAATTTGAGCACAACACTAATTCCACTCTCGAATTAAAATTAATCCTAAAAAAATTATTTTCCCAATCCTTTGATATTGCTAAAACACAACAATTTATTACCATCTCTGTAAGGTGCATAAATTTTCATCAGGTGATTCTACTAGCCTAAATTGCCATTATTATCCATAATACCATAAACATAACCTAAAACTCCAATAGGTTCTTCAAAAGCTCAAATTCCTTAATATCTCCAAAAATGGACTCAACGTAAAACACATTCAATAACTTGTGCCTGGAAAAGTCTCTATGTTTCAGACTTTATCCCCAAACTCGATAATTTCCTATAATCATCTTCACAATGGTGGTGAGCCCCTTTGTCCAACCACTAGTTGTATAATTGACTGCAAACTCGTAATGGTCTTCATTATCAACTTTTCCGAGCTCTAATACTCCTCAAGTCTTGTCAATTCTCAATGACTAGCAACAATGTCGGCGCACACGTTATTGTGACACCAGAGTACAAAACCTACGATAAGCTCTAACACATCAAGGAACACTAGGCAAAAAATGAAAGAGACACAATACAAATGTTAAGGATCCTAAAACCAGGATGCTCTGGTACCAAGTGTGACACCCCTTAAAATTTAATAATATATTCAGCTTTAATACCAAAAATCACGGGAATAAAAAACATTTGATAACATTATCCACATAAAGAAATAAATAAAATGGAATGAGTATAATAAATAGATAATGAACTATTGAATGAAATAATACCGACTCTGATACCAAGTAACTGACGATACAAAAATTAGACTAACTCTAGTGTAACAACCCATGCTTTTCAGCGGCTATTTTATATTATTTTGCCTGATGGGATAAATTTATAAAATAGGGGAAGTTGGAATAAATATTATTTCCCGTGAGATTTAGGGATAATATTTACTATGTTTTGTCTATTTACCGTTATGAAAAGGTAAATGGCATTATATTGTGTTTTATTGCGTCGCGATATGTTATGCGACGGTTATGACTCATAATTAAATTGGAGTATAATTAATGAAATAAAATGAAATTTTGAACACAAAAATGGTTCACGTTATCCCAAGTGCCAAAATAGGGGGTGCGATTATTTTTAGAATAGTCGAGATAGTCGAAATAAGTGCCACGTTGTATTTTTGAGTTTTGGGCACTTTTGGGGTGTTACGACTCAATTATGTGGATACGAGTCATTTTAATGGTGTATTAACAATTAAAAGTGGGGCATTTATGTTTAGGACCCATTTAAGTCCCCCACCCCTTTTATTTTCTCAATCTTATGAGAGAAGCCAAAGGAGAGAGAGAGAGAGAGAGAGAGAAAAGAGAGCTTGGGAGAAATGGAGAGAAAGAGAGAAAATGGAAGATTGGAGCTGGAATCCGTTTCTTCGGGAAGAGAATCCGAGACTGCAACCTCGAGGCAAGTTTCTTACTTTCTAGATACTGATTTAGTGTGATAAATTGCATGTATAGTTAGGTTTTGGAGGTCTAAACCATTAATGGGTATTTTGTTGACTTTGGTGTTTAATCCCTTAAATCTTAGTTTTGATTTGATTTGAGGTAAAAACATTAGTTAGTAATTGTTTAGAAAGGATTTGGGAACAATTGTTCTTGTTGATGTTGGAAGAAATCAAGGGTTTGGAAGTTTTGGGAATTTAGGGTTTATACAACCCGTAGCCCGAACTAGGCAATTTTCCGTATGATATATGAGATTAACCGAAAAACACATTGGAGATAAAATGTTAATGTTGAGACTTTTGGGAGATACTCCTTGAGGGAGACTCACTTTGAGGGTTTATGAAATTATATGAACTCTTGGGATAAGTTTGAGATTTATGGCACGTCGGGTCTTAGGTCATTAATAAAATACGACACTAAGAATAAGAAATGCATAATATGAAATGTAGTACTAAATGAATAAGTACAATGATTTCGAGAATGTAAAATTGGATGTTTTCAAAAGGAAAAAGTAATGGTTTTCATAAATGTTAATTTATGATTACACACCTCTATAAATCGCTATCATAAGGGAAGTTGCGCGCGTGTGGTGAAGCCCCCTGACTAATGAATGCAGGGTGGATATATCCCTAGGCCATATGACCAATTATTGTATAATGATTCTGTGTTGGATAGGTGATTTTGGGTGTGGTCATGACTATCCCGCAGGGGTATGGCCGCTTCCTGACGGTTCAGTATGATCCCAGGTTGTCTTGTATGATAGGCCCTGGAAGATGATAGCCATTTAGGGGCGCGCCCAGTGCAAAAACTCGGAGGGGCGGTCTTAGAATCGTTATATGTATATGAATATAACTATTCTGAATAATGTGGGACATTATTGGTATTAAAGAATTTTATGATAATGAAATGGCTTTAATCTACATTTCCCGGATGGAAGAAGGGAAATGCGTTGTTAAATACATTTTCCGGATGGAAGAAGGAAAATGGGATGATATGAAACGAAAGAAAAGCATTTTTATGATAATAAAACTTACTTTATATATTTTTTTCCTGGATGGAAGAAAGGATATAAAATTGGTAAAGAAAGTTTTGTAATGTGATTGACTTGGTAAACATTTGATAAAATGTTGTACCATTTATATATATTCCTTAAGAAGAAACATGAATTATGCTTTTAGATGGTGTATGGATTTAAATTATGTATCCTTGAGTAGCCGTAGATGAGACCTCTCATATATATATATATATATTAATTACGTGCTGAGGGTCTAATGTATCTCGATGATCAACCTTGCCTAGTAGTAGTGTATCGGGGGGGTTCCTTGTTTGGATTTCGCTCTGCGAGACACCCCACGCACGAATAAGGGCATAGTGTTGAGACTGGGGAGAAGTTATCTCTTTGTACTTGGTTTGACTAGATCAACATTGATATATATTAATTACGTGCTGAGGGTCTAATGTATCTCGATGATCAACCTTGCCTAGTAGTAGTGTATCGAGTGGATTCCTTGTTTGGATTTCGCTTTGCGAGACACCCCACGCACGAATAAGGGCATAGCGTTGAGACTGGGGAGAAGTTAGCCCTTAGTACTTGGGTTAACTAGAGCATCTCATGATATTGCGCTAGGTTGTGCTTTTAGATTGAGAGGTGAGAAATATTATGTTATCTGCGAGAGAATTACGCACTTAAATGTCATGCATTTTTGTCACATGGGAATCATATCAAACCGGGCCCTGACCCGTCTATATTTCTTTGTTCATGCATATACTCTTTGCCATAGAGGTGCTCTATCGCATGGACACCCGTATTTACATTTCCATTTTCGGTTGTCATGGAGCTATAGCATATTGCGGATGTTTTAGGATATTTGTAGTAGACGCTTCTCTCCATTATACTCTAGTTATGTTCAGTTTATTTTATTCGGGCGTGTTTTCAAGTGTTGCACTCATTTATTATAATGTAATACTCGGTGTAACTAATTTAATTGGTCTGTTCACCGATAGCTTATTCGGTGATTATTTCTTATATTGTCATTCTTTATTCATCGATTTTTTTGATATCCACCGTTTTTGCAAATGGGATTGTCTAAGTGTTTTTCTTTTATTTCCAAAATTTTTAAATTGACAGTCCGTTTTCTAAAATGATTGGTGGTTATGTCGTACTATTATTTTAGTCGGCAGTGATGCTGAGAATGGACCATCTATGATTCCTGTGATTATTAGAGTATTGGGTTGGCCACCTATTATTTTAGTAGGTGGGTTGTCACATCTAGAATATAAAATGTATTTCCAATATAAATCCAATTCTGAAAACAATTACCATATGTACATAAGCCGACTACACAAATAAATAAATAGACATAAGAGAGTGAGCACGAAGGCTCGACACCTACATCCTATAGGATCATAAATGGAGAGTAGGTCAAACCTGAATTAGGAATGAGGCCGCACTGGTACCCTATAACCTAAAAAATGTTAATGGAAGATGTTAAAAACAAATTTAAGTAGTATAACAATATAATTGACTTTAGATTACAATATGACCACGCATCTTCATCCAATATTTAAGTTGACACAACCTAAACAATTCTACATATCACATGCATCTACTCCCGATCCCATGTGCTCCCCACGATTTAGTCTTTTACAACATTAACGATTTTTAAGTACAATTACACATATTTTCCTTTAAACTCAACATTGTATATTATCACATGAAAGTATCTACATCAATATAATCATCAACCCATAAGTTCTGAAACCTCTTATCTTTTAGTGTCTTTTAAATTATCCCAACCCAACAATATTAGACATCACATGCATTTAATCCCAGAACCCAAGTGTACACCATTATTATGTATTATGCATCTTATTAAAATGCTTGTAAATGCTTGTTATATACATCTTAAGTATATACCAAAATTAATGTATACATCTCTTCGTGTATATCTATATAAGTACTACCCATATATATCAAGTATATTATAACAAACTATTGGAGTACCAAAGTGGCTCCGTCACACGGCCCCATGGTAGATCCCCCACGTAATCTTCTGAGATGCCTAAGTGTAACCAACGATCGACCTAGCGTATGGATTATTTCTATCTAATAAAGTGTCGAAGTGGTGTCGTCACACAACCTAGGGTAGAATACCAAAGTGGCATCGTTGCCCGACCCAGGGTACAATCGAACTTTATCAACTATATTACTGTAGTAATAATCATCGCATGATACATAAACATATATCATCTCGTACGTATTTCCCAAGAAGGCATATCCAATGTTTTGCACATAACTTTCTGTGTGTAAGATTTCCATGTCTTAATCCACCATTCGGAACTTAATTAACATCTATTAATTAAGATCTTCAATAGAATGAAAACTCTCCTTATACAGAGTTAAACTTAATTAAGGATTTATCATAAATTATATTCCTTAATAAAATCCCCCAATTCATGGTTCAAACCTAAGAAAAACAGGGAAGATGATTGATTTTCAACAAATTTGTAGAAATTTCAGCCTACGCGTTGTTCAGAAAATAATCATATAATATTCATCGAAGCTCCAAAAATTATGGAATCAAAGCCCACGCATTCTCAACTCAATTTAACTAGGACTTTATTTTTTTCCCAAGACAAATGCATAGACATATTATGCCAAAAAAATGCCTCAAAGTAATAGATTTGCTTCAGAAAATTTCAGCATTGCGTACTGTTGAGAAAAGAATCATAAGATATTCATCACAACTCCGAAAATTACAAAACCAAAGACCATAAATTATTAAAAAGAATTAATTAGGACTTTATTTTTTAGAGAAAGTTATATTCCTAAGTACACTAAACAGAAAACGTCCTGAAAGTGACTAATTTTCTCCAAAAAGTTTCTGCACGATCTCATCATCCATTAACAACCCTTTAAGCTCCAAATTCACTACCAAACTCAACAATAATCATATGTGATTGTGTCAATTATCATCTTAATAACCCTAATAAATAAATTAGACTTAACATGCCGTTAGATGGGGAAAAAACCAATACAAACCCAAAATGGCCCCATTAGAGGCACGAACAACTCGCATAGGACCAATGTAACTCATGGGAACTAACCGCATAGTCACGATACTCTTACTTTGATAATATGACAAAATTTTATGAATATCTAAAATTTGGCATAAAAACAAGTTGTTAGATGGTGAAAACCCAAAATAACCCCCAAATGACCCTATTAGAGTCACAGACACCTCGCACGGGTCCAATGTTACTCATAGGAATTGATCGCGAAGTCCCAGGACTCCCAGTTATAGAATTAGAATTTTTTTATAAATACCTAGACTTAGTCATAAAAACATGCCACTAGAGGGCAAAAACCCAAAATAGCTTTTAAACTGCCTCGCAAGAAGCAAAATACCTTGCACGTGACTAACTTAACTCATAGAATATGACCTTGTAGGGACAAGTCTCCTAGATTTAAATTATGAAGAGTATTTGAAAATATGGATACACGTGCTTTAAAACATGGCACTGGAGGGAGAAAACACTAAACAACCCCCAAACGGCCCCGTTAGAGGCACGAACACCTCACACTGAATCAATGTCACTCATAGGAACTTTTTGCGTAGTCAGAGGACTTTCGATTTGAAAATATGATTAAATTTTACAAATATTTTGGGTATAAACCCCAATTATCATCTCAAGAACCCTAAAAGATAAATTGATCCCCATTCAACCCAATTACCGATTAATCTATGAAGTTATTAAGGAGCTTTCTATCATATAACATAAAATATCATAGTTTTCTTATCAATTTAGTAAACTCTATTATGAATCACGATGAACCATATCAATTCCATAACATATCAGGGACATGATTTTAACCTAATTGTACAATTAACATGATACTAACAATGGTTATATAAGTTGTTAAACTCAAATTATTTTACTATTAAATTAAGAATCAAATGAATAACAACATCATAATACTAACAATGGTTCGATTAGGTTGAATCGTTATGCCAAGATCCCAATTATTTCTCTTCCCCCCTTCGTCATCTCTCATTGAATTTTGGGTTCCCTTCCAATAATTTATTTTCTCTCCTTGACTTTAGAGTTTCCCTCTCCTCTGACTATTCTCTTCTTGCCTTTAGAATTCCCATATAATATGAAATATATGGTTTAGAGTAAGCTTAACCACCCTTTTATAATCTTCATCATGAAATTAATCCTAAGGCCCATATGAACCCGAATCCAATAAGTTTAAAACTAATTCCAAATAGCCTAAAGTCTGGCCCAAGCAATATATCATTCTATGGGGATTAAAAACTCAAACTTTTAAGGTGTAAATGGACCTTCTACCCATCCCAAAAGTCCTATACACGTAATCAAATTAATTATTTACTTTTGTTAAATAATTATTAATGTCTTAACATATTCTAGATATAAAATCAATTCCAAATAATACACATAAATTAGTGACACCACCAGTGACTGCATATATATATATATATATATATATATATATATATATATATATATATGAGGTTAGGCTCTCCAACGTACCTCCTAGCAACATACTTATGAACAAACCCATTTTTTAAACTAGTAAAAAAAAGTTTTGAGATGATATTTTTTATATGGGTTCATGATATTTCAGTGTACCCCTATAAAAAAATTAAGTGAAAATAACCTTTTTTGTTACTTTTAAAAAATAGGTCAAAAAATTGATAGTTTTTACCTTTTAAAATTGTCAGTATTTTTACCTAGTTGTAAAAAATAACAAAACATAGTATTTTGAGTTGAATATTTTTAGAGGGGCTCACTAAAATATCATGAACCTATATAAAAAATATCAACTCAAAAATTATTATTTTTACTATTTTAAAAAAATAGGTATGTTTAATGAGGTATATTGGAGAGCCTGGTTCTCTCTCTCTCTCTCTCTCTCTCTCTATCTCTCTCTCTCTCTCTCTCTCTCTCTCTCTCTCCATATATCTATATAATAAAGTAGTAAACTTATGTATATCATAATATTAAAAGATGATGCCATCTTTATGAATTTTTATTACCCTTCTCATTTTACCCTTAAAATTTTTGATTTTCCCCTCTTTTAATACACTCTAATTTGTTTCCCCTCTCTTCAAAATTCAAATACAAGGGTAAAATAGTATTTGGACCGTTTCTTTCCATAACACTCATTTGTGTAAACTCCATATGTTTGTCATTTCATTACCTTTTACTTTATGCTCTCTTATCTTCTGCACGCATCTCTCTCTCTCTCTCTATCTATCTATCTATATATCCATCTATCTATCTATCTCTCTTAGCTATCCTCGACCTCCCCTCACAAAACTAGCAACTTGAATCAGCAAGATCTGAACTCAGTTTGGTCTACATCTTGAACTTATCTTCCATGAACATGAACTATGCTCCATCTTGAACTCGATTTAGTTTACATTCCAGATCTGAGCTATTTTGGATCAAGGTATTTTGTTTACCCAACTCCACCGCTCTCGATCTATTTTGTTTACCCAACTCGATCGCTCTCGATCTTAACTGTTGGGTTTTTGTGATTTAAAGGGATTGAAATGGCTTTGTTGCTCCATTTTTTAGGGTTTGAAATCCTTTTCGAGTTTAGATATGATTTGATTTGTAGGTACTAATCTTGGATATTTTTATTGTTACGAATAATATTTTTTTTATCTTTTTTTGTAGGTCATTTAGCAACAAATGTATATATCTCTTATCACTCACTCTCAAAGGTATACCTAACCATTTTTTTTTTGTGTTTATTATCTGTCAGAAATTTGTGGGTTTATTTTTATAATTTGGGATCTTTGAGGGTATCCATATTTTTTTAGAGTTTTCCCTCATCTTTTTGGTGAATGAATTAGCTCTTTGAAACCAGTGTTCCATATTTTCCATTATAGTGCCAAATTTATGTTATTTAATATTGACTTATGTTTAAATCATAGCAGATTTAGGGATGTTTTAGCTGAAGAAGTCTTATATTTTTTGGAATACAATTTTTCCTTTATTAATTTGTGTTCTTGGTGTTTGCTCTTACGATTTTAGTACATGTGAGCCTCTTGCTGATTGAGGAAAAAAATGTTCTAACATATATTTGTATGCCTATTAGACGTTTGATACTGTGTTTGTTTTGAAAATGTGTTTTTAGAAACAAATGTTGTTTACATGTTCTTCCATTTCATATTTCAAGATATAACCATTCCCATTAACTAAATATTCTGATGTTTAATTGAACCATTCCCATTAATTAATATTCTGATGTTTTATTGTTTCAGCACATGCATTGCAATTTTCCAACATATTTCGATGATATTCTTGCTGTTTAAAATGGAAGTGTACCCTTACCTGGACATATAGGGTAAAAGTTAGCAAATCCTCCTTTTTTTCCCCTATTCATGGTATCGAGATAAGTTGTTTGATTAAATTCCATAGATAAGAATATTATCTGTTTCGTATTTTGATGCAATCACAATTTTTTCTTTACAGCCTATTGAATTTTATTTCATTAATATTTGTCAATTTTTTTTATGGATATGTGGATATATTTACAATTAGCAAATTTGTACTTTGTGTTATTTTTATAGGTTTTGCAAAATTATACGGTGCATGTTTCGAGCATTATGACCAAGGTGCGTGGGTGCAATGAATGACTAAACATATGTGATTTTTCAAAATAGGGTGTTCATTGTGTTTTTTCACTTTACTTTTTAATGGTTTTCTCTGTGTTTTTCAAAATGGGATGTTCAAATTTGAAATTAATATTGGGTTTTGATTTTAGATGTATCATTTTTTTTTTAATTTTTATGGAGGGGTGGATTTAAGAATGATTATGTTGATTTATTAACTAGGTTTGCATTACCACTCATTTTAGTGATTTATTATCTAGGTTTTCCCTTTGGTAATGTGTTTACTACTCCCATCTCATTTGCATATGAAGGCCATTGTAGTCAGATATGTTTGCATGATGTGGTGTTTCTGGCTCATCCATATATGTTGAGGGGGTATTGCAGATTGATTGTGGCCCTTACAATTGCATATTGATGGTGTTTCTGGCTCATCCATATTTTTTTGTGTTTGACATCTAAGGTAGTCTAAAACTGAATATAAAATTTAAAAGATATTTCACATTATTATTCAGTCCTATTTGACGTTAGTTCACCAAATCCCAACTATAATTTTTTAGGCACGTGTGGTTCTTTAAATGTGTGTGGTTCTTTATAAATGTCTAAGTACACTATGTGGATCTTATTATTATAAATTTTGTTTCACATAATTTCTATGTAGACCTGATCGTGTTGGTTTGGTTAAAGTTGTGTATTATGGTTTTAACACAATTTTTGAATTTAAGAAAAAAGAGAGTTTTATTTTTAGTCATTTGCATACCAAATTTTAGCGATAAGGTCTCACAAAGGCATAACATTAATTAGGATACTTTTTTTAGTTTCATTTAACTATCAACTAATGATGATTGTGTTGACTTTATTATAGTTAATTGAAAGGCAATAAAGGTGGAGGTTCTAATATGAGTTTTGTCAACAACAGAGAAATTTAGTAACTATTTTGAAATTTATAATCTCAATGATTCAAATGATCACCAACACGTAAGGCACGGTTCATAGAATGTTTGATATACTATACGTTCATTATTTAAAGTCCACTGGAGTTTTCAATACGTTCTTTATATTCATATATGCATAAAAATTTGCGCTCTTTGTGCATAATCATTTACTTCAGTTATGATCTGCACTATAATCTTTGGGTCTATATTAGATGAGAACATATTTTTAGGAACTTAGAAATGGTAGATTCTACTTTGCGCTCTTTAAACATTTTTCAGTTGCTGGATTTTAATTTTGTATAGCATGGTCCAATTGGAAGGCTGATTTAGAATGGAAGCATTTAGGTCTCTTTCAATTTCTATAAGGTTTCTTTCAACTACAACTGTTACTGCATCTTATAGGTTTGGTAAAGTATTATAATGTTCAACTCCTTACTCTTTCTAATATATGTCATGCAAGTTGGAAAGGGAACAAATGTGTTTATTGTTATATGTGTGGTCATATCAATTTCACTTCCTACGTGGTTTAAACCAAACGTTCTTCTTTAATTAGTTTTGGTGGAAAGTTATATATGTGGCCCTGTAAACAGTGGACATACACTATAGTTTTGGAATGCTTATTAGCTTATAACTCTTATTTCTATTATTTTAATAGGTTTTGGGGAACTACTATCTACTGAAGGTTGAATCAGGGATGTCCCAGTTATTACTTTGAAAACCACTTATTTGTATGCTTTTAACTTTTAACTCAATTATAACTCAGTTTAACATTTGAAATTATAACTTTTAACTCAGTTGTATGTTGCTTTTATATGTTCATTCCATAGTAGGTAACAACTACAACATTCCATTGTTTATCATTGGTATATGTTATGATTTATAGGTACACATTTCTATGATCATTTCAATGTATTTTTTGGTTTTTATAGAACAGTTATTTTATTATGGAACAACATCATTTTAGTTAATTTTATGCCAATCAACATTTTACATTATTTCAGTTTAATTGGCTCTAAGGCATTTATCGTTTAAACAGAGATGGACGAATCAGGAATCCTCACGAGAACCCATTAGCACCTTCCCCCCAAACCCACATAGTGGCTGAAGAATGGGCTGCACCAAAGCAGGCTTGTTCTTTTTTTCATGAAATATTGATCATATGATGACCTAAAGGTGACAACGAGTTTCGATGAGACGGTTAAAGAACTCAAAAGGATGATGTTGGATATGCTTGGGGACTAGAGAACTTTATACATAAGTGAAAAGAAAAGCAGTATATGATTCGTAGGCTTAATATCTCCATTGCGTTCGAAACGAAAAGCAGAGGTCAATTTTAATGCTGGTAGAAAAGCAATATACGATTCGTGCTATGCTTCGATGTTCACAGGTGCGATAATGGCCATTAATTGTCGACTTTTAATGTTGGTAAATTTTTTGCCATATACAATAGTAGCAGCTCATCCATATACAGCTA
The DNA here is from genome assembly GCA_949130495.1 of Sambucus nigra. Taxonomy (NCBI): domain Eukaryota; kingdom Viridiplantae; phylum Streptophyta; class Magnoliopsida; order Dipsacales; family Adoxaceae; genus Sambucus; species Sambucus nigra. The sequence continues at coordinate 386,926,241 of OX422209.1, read as the reverse complement.
AGCCCAGGTAGTTTTGGGCACATGTGCTTTCTTTTAATTTTTATGATGACGATCGGAGTTGAGAGAAAGAAAATACTGCAACATTTCATTAAGAACCTGGACAAAAATATGCATCTTCACAATCATACCGGAGCTGAGAGAGAAAACACTTTAACATTATTTTTTTTAGATTTATACTTTTGGTTTCATTATTAACCGTAGTTAATAGATTCTTGGCACCGCACCGATCTCAGATATGCAATAAAGCTTTATTTCAGTTTTGCAGTAAATCTTTGTTTCAGTCATGGTGGTTGTGGGGAGGCTCAATAGGTAGAAATTGATTTTTATGAGAAGATAGTTCTTTAGTGTGTTTTGGCTGACAAGAAAATCTGAAGGATTTTTACGAGGCTACAATAGAGATTAATGACTCAGACCCTTGCACGTGCCTTACCGGCGTCTGATATCACTTCAGAATAAAGAGTGTGTACGTGTTGATGAAGTTTATGTATTCGCTGACCCTATTGAATCAACTGACTCAGAGAATCAGGAAGTCGCAAACTCAACTGGAAGTTATCTTATGGATATGAAACTCAACTGGAAATCTCTTATGGCTATGTTATCCCCTACTCTTTTACAGCAATCTAAATTTGTTGTTGGACACTTACAAGATAAGAAAACTTCTAATACTTTGAAATGAGACAAACTCAGATGAACTTAGCCCCTACTCTTTTAAAAGACAATCACTCTTTTATATTTGTTTGCTAGAATGTCTATTCAAAGTTATATTGAATATTAATTCTGTTTAGATCTGATTCGTCCGTTTCTCTATATTACTCTAATTTTCCTTAATATAAATTGGATTTTTTATTACTTTAAGATTGATAACTTTGACAATCTATATATTTTTCTAAAACAGGAAATTGACTCAATATTTACATCCCAAATACATCCTCAACAGGCATGAGGATTCCCTGCAACAGTCCCGAGTGTCGGCAAGTTAACATGTTTTCATATCGCATTTACTTATTATGTTTATCTGTTGAACAATTTAATGTTAAAATCAATCCATATTCACAGTGCCAAAGTAAGATCGCTTAAAATAGACAACAGTAAGATCGCTTCAATCCATATTTGTGGCCTTCTGAATAAAAGATGACAGAATAAAATAGGCAACACAATGCTCTCTAAAGCAGGATAGCTTTGGTTGCCAATCATTTTCATGTGTATGAAGGATCTTACTCTGCACCTATCAAAAATTGAACAATTGTTCATTGAATTTCGTTATTGTACTTGATCATTTTGCTTTCTGCAAACCTCCTGTAAATGATGAGGAAATTCTAGTTTTCTCAGAGTTACTAAAGCTATCCAAATTTTTGTATATTTATATAAACTCCGGGAGAATATTCACAGTGGCTTTTCACCTAACATTTCTTTATTACTTGGTTGGAATTATCTATAAATTTTTTTAAAGAACTTTGAAATATTTTACTCATCTGGTGTTTTTTCACCAGAAATTCCGTTGTCTTTGCAAATCTAATGCTTTGGTTTACACTAATCTGATTATGGAATATTCTGATTTTTGTTATTGATTTAAATGTTTTTATTTTGTTCTACATTTATCATGTGTACGAAAAAATCTTGGCGGTAAATTAATTCGTTGAATGTTTAGGTATGAGATATCATTTAGTGAAATGCCCTTCAATCTAGATATACTTTTAGATGTTTATGTTTGGCAGTGTCTACTATTGGATTTGCACTTCGTTTGTAATAAATGTGGTAATCGATAATACAGTAGTGTAGAGTACATATTTCGTAGCTATTTTGGTCCTCAGCTGCTACATAAGGAGTAAAGTTGCTCACTATAGAGCATCAATTACTTTGGTGTGTTACATTAACTAGGTAATTGGGCATTTAAGATACTAAATTGGAAATGCTTTTGTATGTTCAGCCATATTTGCCACTATGTGGAGAAATCTAGGACCGACAAGAGAGCAGAGAATGAAGCACCTTATACCCTTGACTCACTTGAGTCTGTATTGTATAACTGTTCATCTAGCTTGGAAATAGTGACAAAATTATGTCTTTCCTAGAAACCAAAGAACCTCAGAGATTGGTTTCCAAATTATTCCTCTTGATTGATTGATCAAGGTATAATTACCAACACTCACATACATTAGAATTGCATTCATACATTTCATATTTCATATAATTGTGTGTATACATGTTGAGTGTGTTTAAATCCCTAAAATTGATTTTTAATATTTTTTGGGAAATTTATAAACTTTTAAAATAAGGTTTTTATTAATTATAACTTGGTTTTAAAAGTTTTAGGGCAAATCTGCTATTTTGGTTTACTGGTTTTATTGGCTAAAAGTTCACTTGGGTAGAATCCGAAAGCGCCAGAGACTATAAGGCATGCTGTGTAATTATTTCTAGACACGCGTGTATCATCCAATCTCATGCCTACACTTGTCGAGCTATAATCGTTCCAAATTGTGTTTTCTGTGTGAGACGATTGTTGTGTTTATTTCAACCCTTGGATTAGATTTAATCGATGACCTTCATGCGTTCTTATACAATCCTGGTGAAACCAATTTGAGCCAATCAGAAGCGTTTTAATCACCGCCTCTGTTTAAACCATTGGATCAAAGTCAATCCTCTAAGACCATATCGTAGCCCTTGATTTTGGTCTGTATACTCGAATCTTCTCAGCCTCCTATAAAAGGAACCCTACCCTCAGCCATCTAAGACTTTTGCCACATTGTTCATTAGAGTGAGAAAGAGAGAAGAGATAAGATAGAGAGAGAAAACAGAGTTAGGAAACCCTAACCCTAAATCGTCCAAAACTATTTTCAAACCATAACCTCTTTCAAAAATAGTATATACCAAACACAACCTTGAGTGTTTTGAGAGATTTTTGAGTGCTTGGTTTGTTAGTTTTGTTGCTGTAACCTATTCGTTCTCAGATCTGCATCTATTTAGGTCTGTGTTTCTACTTTTATAGAAATCTTAGATCTAGTCATTGCATGTTATATTTCACATAGATCTCCATATTTAGTTTTTCATGTTGAGAAAATATTTGTTGATTTGTTTCTGTAAATGTTTTTATCTATGAAATCAATAAACACATTTTATGTTTCTAGTTCTTTTGAAACAAAACCTTCTACCTAGTTGGAATCGCACTTGGTGATTTTCAATCTCAAAACTATTTTCAAAACTTGAGATTGATTAAGATCTTGATACGTCTTCTGAGCAAGATAGCCGTGGATACTTGGATAAAATAAAAGTCAAATAAGGTTTAAGTTTTATAAGAAGATAGAAATACAAAATCACAGCATATAGATCTTACATGTAATTTGATAGGACTGTTTATATAAAATAATTGTGTGTGTGTGCATGCATGTGTTAGAAAGAACCTTCACAAACACTATCACCCTACCACACTAAAAGTGTTGGTAACAAGATCTCAAGAACAAGAGTCGGCGTAAAGAACTTGAACAAATTAGAAGGTAGCAAACTGGAATACAACATCAACAAACAGAACTGCAGAGAAGTTATAAGGACACCAGCGGGTACATTCCTAAACTTGTATAGGTCTGATTTGTGTGCATGTGTGTTATATAATTTGTAACTGTTATAATTCGTTTTAGTAGAATTTTTGGTTTACTCCATAGAGGGAGTCGTGGATGTTTCCTCAGTTGGGTGAGGTTTTACCATGTTAAAAATCCTTGTTGTTAATCTTTCTACATCTCCTCATATAATTCTTGGTTGTGCTGGGTTTAAAGTTTTTAAACTGATTTATTAAACTTGTTAAGCAATCTTGAACAGATCTCGTACATATTTTTGTATTAAACTTTTTAGTCTTCAACGTCTTGGTGTAAACATCACTAAACACTTTTTTGAGATCCCCTTCTCCCTCACTCAAAGTACCATCATCACTTTCACTATCACCTAAATGAATCGAAACATCATCAAGGCTCTCACGTTTAGATATGTCTTTATCGGTGTGGGGCAAACTATAAGTGCTAACGTGACTTGCTATGAACGTAATTCCTAGTTCATGTGGTGATTCTCCCCCTGAATTAACCGACTCGATGTCACTATCACTAAGAATATCTTTATTTGCAATATCTTTGCCCTTTTTATTTAGCCTAGTGGGACACTTGTGTCCTTTGTGTTCACACCCATAATACCTTATATCTTCCTCTTTCTCACCTCTACTCTTGACCTCATTCTTATTTTGTTTTTCTCAAAAATATTTTTATTGGAATATTTTTCTTTGGAAAATTTGAGAAACTTTTAAAAAAATTCGCAAAAAGGGCCAAGTCATCAAAATCACAATCTCCCTCAAAATCAGACTCACATACTCTCTCCTATTTCTTCTTCTTAGTTTGTATCTTTAAAGCTACCCATATATCCTTAGGTTTAATAGTTTTAGAGAACATATCAATCTCGTATGTTTGAAGATCTCCTTCAAGTTCTTCTAATCTAAAAGTGTCTAGGATCCCTAACGAATTTAGTACGGTGACTTAGGAATAAAGGGGGCAGGAAGTGACCTCAAAATATTTTCGCAACTGTCATTTTTGGAATTGTCTCACCCAAATTAAAACTCAAATTAACAATGTCCGATAAGCGTGTATAAAACTCATCGAACGACTCAAACTCTAGCATAGTGATGGTCTCAAATTGGGTGGTCAAATTTTGAAGTTTAGATGAGTTAATGGCGTTGCTACCCTCTTGAGTGAGTTGGAGGGTATCCCTTGCTTCCTTAGATGTAGTGCACATCATGATGCGACGGAACTCGTCAGGGGTGACGGCTCCAGAAATAGCACTAAGTCCACTAGAGTTAAAATTACTCCACTTAAATTCTTCATCAGTCCATGAAGAAATAGGTTTAGGGCCAATAACATTATTAATAGTGATAGTTGGAGGAGTCCACCCTCTTTCACAAACTAACTAGAACCGTTCATCTATGTCTTTAAAGACATACCTCATCTTATCCTTTCAGTAAGCATAATTAGTACCATCAAAGATGGGCACTCGATTATACAAATTCTCCATTAAAATCCAATTTTTCAAAGATCAACAATTTTTCCAAAAATTTATATCAAGGAAACAAATTTGTAGAAAAAGGATCACACAGTATTTTTGTGTAACCTGTTCTAATACCAATTTGTAAAAGGGTGCGCTTGTGATCTTAATGGAATATTTATATAATTATATGTCCAACAAACACAAATCCAAATTATTACCAAATTGTAATCAGATTAATTTAGGTTTGCATGTGATGATTGATCCAAACACAATAAATTAACTACACAAGAAAGAGGAGACAGATATGAGAAAAAAATCCCTAAAAACGGCAAAACCAATTTCAACACTGTAGAGTTTTATAAGACACTACTTACAGACTACTTGATAACTGCCACATGTGCAATGCGCTAGTCTTTGAAAATCTCTAGGGAATATTGTTCAGTGAGGAACAGTCCACACATGGCCTTCCATGCTCGGCATCCACCGATTAGCCTTTCTCTTTAGTAATGATCCCCTCAAGAATCATAATGTTTTTTCATGAAGAAACTCTCTCCATAAGAGTTGTGTATTCAAGGATACAAACTGTAGGGTTTAAACTGATACACTCAAATATATTTTGGGGAAGTGATTTGTGAATCAAAAAAGTTTTCTAAACTCAAAAGTATGAGAACTTTTGCAAAAGATATGCAGAAAAAGTTCTGGAAAAATTCTTAACAAAAATAAACAGGAAATAGGTATTTATCAGGCGAACGCAAATTTTGAGGTGGCGCAACTCATTCGAACGAAAATGAGGCTCGTTCGAGAAGGAACATCTTATCGTTAGAACAAAAACTGAGCTCTTTGAAACAAAATGCTATCTCGTTTGAACCAGCTTCAAATGACATTTAAACAAAGTGAAACAGTATGCCCTTGTTATATACACGTTCGATGTAAACTTCAAACAAGACTTTAAACGAAAAAGGACAACTCGTTTCTAACGAGAACCTGATCGCATTTGAACGAGAGGTCAGCGAACTTTGAAAAACTATTTCAAAATAAAATGCCTCGATTTTTCAAACAAAAAAATTTTTATTTCAGATTTAATAAAGATTAAATCATTCCAACATAAATTTAAACTCTTAATAGTATTATACTTTGTTAGTGTAAATATCCTTGAAGGTAGAAGATGTTGGATATTCGGTCTTTGCCAAAATCTATGTAGGCCTAAGATCTTTCAGCAATGCAAGAAAATAAGCTCTTACAAACACTAATTGTAGGAAACATGGTTCAACTAAATCACAATAAGTAATATTTGAATGATTAATTTTATGGCCTCCAAACAATTACAAGTGTGTTTGGAAACAAATCACCGAATCTTTAATGATTGATTTCATTAATGAATATTCTAGATGCCAAAATTAACAAAACTTGACACCACCTTAACAAAAAACATACCAAGAATAATGAATCAGAGCAGAACAAATATAAATCAGAGCATTTACAAATACTTATTTCTGAGGAAACAAGAATATATAGCATAACAAATCTATAATAACCATACAATAACATGGGCACTCGACTAAGACATAAAGTACAAGGTTATCATCCTCACATCGGCAGAAATAACAAACGCGACAATAATAATAATATAGTAATAGGGGCATCAATTAAGTCAGCAATAATCATACAATAATAAGGGCTGATAATCATAAGGATGTCACTCGTAATCCCATCACTTGTTGAGTAATATATCCATTGTTAAACTAAGTCATTACTGTGGCATACATATTTTTCCCCAATATAATAAGCATTATTTCCTTCCCAAGACAATACACATGTGCCCTATATGTCATTAACTAGTACCAAAATAACATTGTATGAATGGAGGTATAATACCAATAGATTTAAAACAACCTCAACCGACCTATAGCTATAATAATCCCTCAAACATCTTTGATATCATCACACTAGTATCAAGTGGGGAATGTATAATGAAATTATTAGTATATTCACTTAGATTGATGCTAGATAAAGTTATGAATTTACGTTCTACAAATGAGTGAATGTCGCCCATGTCAAAGGGTTCTTTAGAATGTAGCGTGAATGAAAAACCTACCATCCACAGCCCATACTGTAGTTGAGGTTGTGTTGCAGTTGCAGGTGCAGTTGGAGGAGGTGTTGGTGATTAGAATTGAGTTTAGTTATGGAACTAATTGTTAGTGTTGTTTTTATGTAAGGGCTTTTGTTATTTTAACACCGTCTTCTCTTATTGTATTTATGATCCTTATATCCTATTTCCTCGTAATTTTAACAAGATTCTATAAACGGAGGCATAGGGAGCCTAATTTGCTGGTCCCCTATTGTCTCAGCTGCTATTTCCCCTGCCTTGTCTATCAGGGTGGAACATTCTACACATGGAGTTGCCATTAATATTTCTCTTGTTTGAATCTCTCTCATGGTAATTGTCCCTAATGGCCACCCATTTAGCCTCTATCTCCACCAAAGATCATACATTGTACTTAATCATTTCTATCCAAACTTATAAAACCTCCTCTTATGGTACCTCATATTCTGATAATGTAGCAATGTCGCATCCACCACTTGTGTGTAGGTTGTATACACCAGATTGTGCATAATAACCTTCTAGATGGGCTAGTTGAGTCCACCCATAAAGAAAATTTTCATTTATGGCATCTGTGTTCACCTCCTTGGGTGAAAATAGGGATAAGATATTGAAATCTTTATTATACTCAACAATGATGTGTGTATACTAATCTAATGTTAGGAACTCGTGCTTCTTAGTGATCTAATTTTTATAAGGGAATTACTTGGCAAAGAATCTGTTCATAAACTCATCATAAGTTATCCTCTTCAGTTGTAGTGGTCACACTCTCCACCATTGTAGTGCATTCTCAGTCTAACAAAAGGTTACCAACATCATTTTTTGCACCTCAAGAAGACCACCATCCGTAAATGCCTCTCAATGCTTCACTCCCACTAGTGTAATAACTTAGGGTCAGTAAACCCTATAAAATTTGGTGAATTAATCTTACCAAAGTCACTCCACACCTTGTTCTAGGAGGATATAGGTGTAACCTTTTGCTGTCATGGAACTGAACTTTTTAGCATGGCAATCGTGGAAATGATGTGTGATGTCCCGTAAAATTTAATAATAGGTGGATCGTGTCTAATATAAAAAATAAAGAGAATCAAAAGCATTTGGTAACATTCTCATCATAATGAAATAAATAAAACTAAAAAATATAATAAAGAGATAATGAACTATTGAATAAAACAATACCAACTACGATACCATATAACTGACGATTCAAAAATGAAACCAACTCCTAAACATAAAATGTATTTTCAATATAAATTTAATAACCTGAAAAATGTTAATAGGAGATGTTAACAATAAGTTTCAGTAATATAATAATATAATTGACTTTGGATTACAATACAAAAACGCATCTTCATACAGTCTTTTATTTGCTATTAACTTGACCCAACCCAAACAATCCTATATATCACACGCGTCTACTCCCGAGTCCATGTATTCTCCATGGTTAAGCCTTTTACGTCATTACTAACTTTTAGGTAAAATTCCACATATTTTCCCTTGAACTTCACCATTATATAATATTGCAGAAAAATATCTATACAAACATCATCATCAACTCATACGATCTGACACCTATCGTCTTTTAGTATCTTTTAAATAATCCCAACCCAGAAATCCTAGATATCACATGCATTTGATCCCAACCCCAAGTATACCTCATAATTACGTATTATCCATCTCATTAAAATGTTTGTAAATGATTGTTTAATACATCTCAAGTATATACCAGAATTAATGAATACATCTCTACGTGTATATCCATATAAGTACTATCCACATCAAGTATATTATAACAAACTATCAGAGTACCAAAGTGGGAATATCGCAAGGACTAGGGTAGATCCCCTCTCAGTCCAATAGGATACCAAAGCCACACCATCGACTGACCCAGGGTACGAATTATCTCTATCTAACACAGTATCAAAGTGGCCATAACAACCTGCGTATTATAATGTCAATTGATGAGTCCTTTACTAAAATTAAACGGGAATCAATTACGATTTCATTCTTAGCATCATTATCATAACGATATTTAAATATAACCATCAATATACATATGCACCACTAAAATGAAAATAAAATTGATATGAGCATAATCATAAATAAGGTAAACTGAATAAACCATTAGTTATCCAAAATAGTATCAACATAAACATGCTAATGAGAAATAAGGGAAAATATCCAACTCAAAAGTAAAGTCCCATCCATCTACGATCAACACACCCAAAACGAAATATTGAGATAGTGAATCGTATCTTAATAGAATGAATTGAGTCAACTACAATCAAATCTCGTAGCATCCATAGCTACCGCATGCAACAGTATGATGAAGAGACTAACCATGTTGTCCCTGTTGCTGAATACCTAGGGTTTTGAAAAATATTTGTAAGTATTTGAATACTTAAAATGTAAAGGTGCAGTGTATTACCATCATAATGAACTTCCTATTCGTACTCACATGAGATCATTCCTCACCTCTCATCTATAATGCGCACCTAACACATTTATTTTGTTATCTTGATCATGCTACCCATCATAACTAGGACAATAATTGCTAACACAAACCATTTCACTAATAGTCACGATTAGTTAATATGCACTACCTTCACTAGGTATATTTTCATAAATATTACATATCTACACACATTCTATAATTATATATTCACACAACGATCTCATATACACATACATATATATAACTCATTATATACATATATACCATATCCACAAAGCAGGACCTCACGAATGCATCCCTCGTGTGCTATCAGGCTCTAGGTATACCATATACCAGAACTGAACCTGTAAGGACACAAATTTCCAATTGAGTCCTATTATAGTTTTGGCTCAATTCCGAACAAAAACATTTATTCATAGGATTATGTTAAATGTAATATATTCAAGCCTATGAAGAGTTTATTGAAGACGTAGCGGCAAAGAGTATAAAGCTTCATCAAAATGTCGGTTTGTGTGCCTCGTTTCTACGTCATCAATAGTGGTTCCATGCTCCCAAGGTATGAATGCATTTATATATATAGGAGCTTGAAACAAGTTTAATTGGGTGTTAGGTTTATTTAAAACTGTGTTTTATTTTCAAAAAGAATTAAGTAAAACTTTAAATAAAGTTTATAAAGTTTTCTGGGCTAAAAATGAGATTTTCTAAACTTTATGTTTCTTCGTTCGAACGAGTTTTTCGTTCGAACCAGATGTCGTTCGAACGAGTTTCCAACGAGTTCCCAGAATAGGCCACTGGAATATCGTTCGATATGTCGTTCGAACAAACCTTATGTTCGAACGGGATATCCAACGAGATTTCTAACGAGTTCACTTTTAAACATACTGGAACTTCGTTAGAAACCTCGTTCGAACGAGATTTCGTTCGAACGGAAATTTCGTTTGAACGAGATTTCAGGCGGGAACGGTTTTGGCAGTTTTTGAGCAGTTTTTATCCACCTTCCCACCTTTTTTTCCCCCCTAACTTTTTGCTGAAATCTATGTGCGGGAAACCAACTTTGTTTTCCATATTTTTCATAACCTTCCATCTCTTAGAGAGAGTTTTGAGAGCAAAATCATAAAGAGAAAAAGATCAAATTTGAGTGTTCATTTTTATAAAGGAAAATTCTTTAAGCACTTAGTTTACACCCATTTGTTTCTTCCAAGTTCATATATACATATCAATTGCTTGGAGCGTTTTGGCACCGGTTTTATCTCTACACTGAATTGAAGAGAAGTTTGGGTTTGCTTCTACATCCCTCAAAGAAAAAGAGTTTTCTGCAGCGTTCTCACATGGTGAAAGGCACCATGTGTGGTTGACGGTGTGCCTATTGTTCGATCGGTGGATTCCAAGACCGCGGTGGAGCTCCGTTGGTTATCTGCTAGGAAGAGGTCTATACAAGAAGAAGCGTCAAGGCTTGAGAGGGTTCGAGTTGAGAAAGTAAGTCTTTTTGTCTTATAATTGTAAAATCGTATCTAGTGGATTTGTGGCTAGGGTCGTCCGAGGTTGTTTCCCGTTGTTGGTTTTTCCTCATACATCGCGGCGTAGTGATTTCTTTTTTTATTTTATCTTGCTATATCACCTAGAATGCATGCTTGGGTAAAAAGATAAATTGGTTTAAATCACTATTAATTTAATTTGGTGCAAAATTAAATATTGGGTAAAGTTTATTTAATTCAAGTCATTTGTTAGAATTGGTTTGGCCTAATTTTCTAATAAGGATAAATATGACTTAGGCAAATTCTAGGACTTGGGTTAATTATGTTTAAGTGAAAATATTGTTTGTAATGATTTAATCTTACTTCACTTTGTTTAATTTTAACTTGTTTAGAAATTAAAATTTGTTTTAAGTTGAACCATCACAACGCTTCTGCATCTATCTTTAGTTAAAGGAAATATTTTAAATTGGGGGCCCTTCGGGCGTTTTCAAATTGGTATCAGAGCCAACACGATAAATCATTTCATTAAAGATCCTTTTAAATATTTTTGGCTCAAAATGGATTTTTCCCCATTTTTAAAATTTTCTATTTTCGATGGTTCTAACTACGCATATTGGAAAGCGCGAATGAAATCGGCACTTAAGTCTATCGACGAGAGAGTTTGGTTATCTGTAGTTAACGGGTGGTCTCCACCAACTCAATTAGTAGAAAATGAACATGTTCCCAAACCGGCCTATAGATGGACTGAAAATGAGTTTAAACTTTCAAATTTTAATTCTCGAGGTTTAAATGCCTTGTTTAGCGCGGTCACACAGGAAGAATTCAAACGTATTATGACGTGTGAAACCGCTAAAGAAGCTTGGGATATTTTACAATTAACTCATGAAGGAACTAGTGTCGTTAAAGCTTCAAAACTCCAAAACCTCACCACTCAATTTGAAACCATCAAAATGAACGATAATGAAACTTTTGATTAATTTTATGCGAGACTTTCCGATATTGTTAATTCGTCTTTTAACTTGGGAGAGAAAATACCCGACAACCGAGTAGTAAAGAAAATTTTAAGGTCCCTACCCGATAGATTTATTCCAAAAGTAACTGTTTTAAATTCTTTACCTACTTTAGCCTCTACGAAATTAGAAGAGCTCGTAGGTGATTTACAAACCTATGAACTAGACATGTTTCCCTCTAAAACTGAAATGAAAATAGAAAAGGGCGTTGCTTTAAAATCCCGAAAAGAGGTCAAACAAGTAGTAGAGAGCGAGAGTTATAGTGACTCGGAAGACATGGCCTTGTTTGCTCGAAAATTTCTTAAATTTAACAAAAATAAATTTAAAAATGATTTTAAGAAATTTGAAAATTCTAAGTTTGAAAATTCTAAGCATGACAAAGGCGAGAGGATCCCTAAATATTCTAAAGAAAATTTAAATAGGGACGAGTCAAATAGGTGTTTTGGTTGTGAAGGGTATGGCCATAGGGCTTCTGAGTCCTCCACTAAACTAAGGAGAGAGCGTAAGCGACCCATTTCATATAATGCGACCCTTAGTGATAGTGATAAGGAAGAGGAACCCGATTCCCGCACTAAGGCCAACTTTGTGGCTTTTATGGCTAGGCATGTGAGCTCCGACAATGAATCTTCTCATGAAGATATTCAAACACATGACACTTCCGTGGTCAAAGTTTTTGAATCCCCTGTTTTTTATGGTAGTGAGAATGAACAAGAGAGAGAGTGTGAAAATGATGAGGTTGATGTGAGTGAGCTTCAAGTTGCTTTTCAAGAATTATTTGAAGAATCTATTAAATTGAAAAGATCTAATTTGAAGTTAGAAGCTAGTTTAAGAAAGCGTGCCAAGGTTGTTGATGAGAGTCCGTTATTAGAAGACCTTAGGACACGTGAGAGAGCTCTTCGAGAGAAGCTTGAATATATAGAAGGCGAGAGAGATAGCCTTAAGGGATTAATGGAAACCTTAAAAAAGGAGCTTCTTGCTTTTGAAGAGAGAAATATTTTATTAGAGTCTAACATTTTAGAATTACAAAAGAAACTAAAAGACTCTAGTAATGTCAAATTTGATTTGGAGTGTCGTTCGAAAAAACTAGATAAAATATTAGGAACGTCCAAATTAAAAATGACATGTGTGGTTTAGGCTTCAATACTTGTAATGAATCTACTAATAAAGCCAAAACCAAGTTGTTAAGAGAATCGGATAGGAAAACCTTTAGAGATCTCTCCTTAGGTACTAATTTTCGACGTGTCTTTACTTGTGCACATTGTGGTCGAACAGATCATCTTAGGAAATTTTGTTTTGATCTTAAACGAATTCCTAGAAAATCTCAACGTAAAGTAAACAAGGTGGTTAAAACTCCTACACCTCAAGATAGTCATTATTCATTAATTTGGGTTAAGAAATCCGACTTGGTTGCCTTGCAAAATAGGACTTTTGATTCTCATTTACTATCACATGCTTCCTCCCTTGCTAAATCTAAAGGATGAATGTGTTAGTTATTTGCATACGTTAGCTTTTGTACTTCGTGCTATAGCATCATGCTAATTGTATGCTTGTTTCATCAATTTCTAGTCATTGCTTAATATCATATCTCATGCTAGAATTATGATTTTTGTTTAGCTTTTTGTATATATTAGTTTCATCTTTATTTGCATTAAATGAGAAAATACAAAAAGATTTTTGTTTATCATTTGTGTTTTATTTATTTCATTTAAGCTTAATGAAAAATACAAATGATTTTTGTTTGTCCTTTTAAGTACATATTTATATTTTTGTTAAAAATGTCAAAAACTCAAAAAGATTTTTTTGTATTTATTTTTGTTTGACACACTTTAAGTGGCATATACTTGTGTTTGAATCCCTTCTTTAACGATCCCATGTGGCTAGAACTATTGGTTTAAACTATCGATCCTTAAAATGCTCTTTATCATTTTTATATGGAGTAGTTGGATTTTGTATTGATTAAATGAATTCTATTTTTATATGCCTCTATTCACACATGCACAAGCTCCTTTGAAATTGTAATGTCACATGTTATATTTGAGCTTTGTGAGGTGTTCTCCTACTAATCTAGTCATCTACATATTTATGACCTAGGAGGACTAGTGCATGTCAAAATCCATTGCACTTGAGATTTGTGAGATATAAAAATGTTATTTATAAATGTGCACGGGGAAGGACTCCGAAAGGAATAATAATCCTTTGCGATTGTAAGCCACCGTTTGAATGGAACTAAAAGAAATACGTGGTCCAAACGCCTAAAACTAAAAAAATGGCATCAAAAGAAAAATCATTGCCAAGGCCTATGTTTAAATTGATATATTCATTCAAAATAAAAAGAATATATATGCTTACTGAAGGAGATTGGATGGTATATCAATGGTTTGCACAATGTCCATTTACCGTAGTTGTCTTTATTGTCATGACTATATTTGGTTTGTAGAATCATCAAAAATCTAGGCTTGTATGCATCGTGTATGTTTGTTCATAGAGTTCAATCTTTATTGTCACATGAGGTTATATTTAAATGTGATAAAGTTTGCAATCAAATGAGAACTCCGTGAACTTATTTAGGTGTTTGGCTCTAAATTTAATTGTTGCTAGTTCACACCCCTACACTTCCGTTTTCATATGACACATTTTTGCCATACGAGTGTGCTAACACTACACCAAAAACAGGAAACTGGCACGGTTTAAAACCGTGCCAGACGCAATCTGGCACGGTTCAAAACCGTGCCAGAACAGGCGTGCCAGATTTTCTGGCGCGGTTAAAAATCGTGCCACATTTTCCAATCTGGCACGCTTTTGGCACGCTTTTAAACTGTGCCAGTTTTTTAATCCGGCACGCTTTTCGCACGCTTTTAAACAGTGCCAGATGTTAAATCTGGCACGCTTTTGGCACACGCCAAAACCGTGCCAAATTATCTATTTTCTGGCACGCTTTTGGCACGGTTATAAAGCGTGCCAGATTGTTTTATAAGCGTTCTCATTTTTATGCATTGGCACGGTTTAAAACCGTGCCATATTTTTCAGTTGATTAAAAAAAATAATAATAGGAACCAAATCTGGAAAATCTGCAAATTCCAAATTCGGTAGGAAAAATATTTATTATTTGCAAAAACAAAATCAAGAAAATTCACAAATTATGAATATCGCAGGTTGTTGATAAACTAATGTGCATACAAACTTCAAAAAATTACAAGAGATAATACCAATATAAACCAACACATGACCATAAAAGTCGATAATAACTTCAAAAAATTACAAGAGTTAATAATTCTCATATAAAAAAAAAATTGGGTAGAGTTTCCTCTATTTTTTGAGCATTCCAAAACCTGCTAACATAAAATCTGCCCATATAAAGCCCGCACGGCCATAAAAGTCAACAATAAAACTACTATAGCCAGCACAACCATAAAAATAAACCATAAACTACGGAAGCCTGCTCGGCCATAACACAAAAAATAGAATCCAGAATATTAACGACACTAAATACACAATCCCCCTGTTGTAAAGAATTGACTTCTTCGTGCGTTCCAAGTGGATAAAAGCTAACGATTGAATGTCATCCTTCAAAAAAAATAAGACACAAAAAAGATACAATATTAGTAACCATGTCATTTTTAAAAAAATATTCAAGCAAAAAAATTGCATATACAAGAAGAAAAAGTGCATATACGACTACGCGGTCAGTTCCTACAAGTTACATTGATCCCGTGCGAGGTGTTTGTGCCTCCTACGGGGTCGTTTGGGGGCTGGTTCGGATTTTCACCCCTTAACGGCCTGTTTTCAAGTCTAAGTGTGATTTTTGCAAATTATCATCATATTCTCAAACCGGGAGTCCCGGGACTGCGCGGTTAGTTCCTACAAGTTACATTGGTCCCGTGCGAGGTGTTCGTGCCTCCGACGGGGTCGTTTGAGGGTTGGTTAAGGTTTTCACCCCTTAACGGCCTGTTTTCAAGTCTAAGTGTGATTTTTGCAAATTATCGTCATACTCTCATACCGGGAGTCCCGGGACTACGCGGTCAGTTCCTACAAGTTACATTGGTCCCGTGTGAGGTGTTCGTGCCTCCTACGGGGTCGTTTGGGGGCCGGTTCGGGTTTTCACCCCTTAACGGCCTGTTTTCATGTCTAAGTGTGATTTTTGCAAATTATCGTCATACTCTAAAAACCGGGAGACCCGGGACTACGCGGTCAGTTGCTACAAGTTACATTGGTCCCGTGCGAGGTGTTCGTGCCTCATACGAGGTCGTTTGGGGGCTGGTTGGGGTTTTCATCCCTTAACGACCTATTTTCAAGTCTAAGTGTGATTTTTGCAAATTATCGTCATACTCTCAAACCGGGAGACCCGGGACTACGCGGTCAGCTCCTACAAGTTACATTGGTCCCGTGCGAGGTGTTCGTGCCTCCTACGGGGTCGTTTGGGGGTTGGTTCGGGTTTTCACCCCTTAACGACCTGTTTTCAAGTCTAAGTGTGATTTTTGCAAATTATCGTCATACTCTCACACCGGGAGTCCCGGGACTACGCGGTCAGTTCCTACAAGTTACATTGGTCCCCTACGAGGTGTTCGTGCCTCCTACGGGGTCGTTTGGGGGTTGGTTCGGGTTTTCACCCCTTAACGGCCTGTTTTCAACTCTAAGTGTGATTTTTCCAAATTCGGGTCATACTCTAAAACCGAGAGTCCCGAGACTACACGGTCAGTTGCTACAAGTTACATTGATCCCGTGTGAGGTGTTCGTGACTCCTACGGGGTCGTTTGGGGGCTGGTTCGGGTTTTCACCCCTTAACGGCCTGTTTTCATGTCTAAGTGTGATTTTTGCAAATTCGGGTCATACTCTCAAACCGGGAGACCCGGGACTACGCGGTCAGTTGCTACAAGTTACATTGGTCCCGTGCGAGGTGTTCGTGCCTCCTACGGGGTCGTTTGGGGGCTGGTTTTGGTTTTCACCCCTTAACGGCCTGTTTTCAAGTCTAAGTGTGATTTTTGCAAATTATCGTCATACTCTCAAACCGGAAGTCTCGGGACTACGCGGTCAGTTCCTACGAGTTACTTTGGTCCTGTCCGAGGTGTTCGTGCCCCCTACGGGGTCGTTTGGGGGCTGGTTCGGGTTTTCACCCCTTAACGGCCTGTTTTCAAGTCTAAGTGTGATTTTTGCAAATTATCGTCATACTCTCAAACCGGGAGTCCCGGGACTACGCGGTCAGTTCCTACGAGTTACATTGGTCCCGTGCGAGGTGTTCGTGCCTCCTACGGGGTCGTTTGGGGGCTAGTTCGGGTTTTCACCCATTAACGGCCTGTTTTCAAGTCTAAGTGTGATTTTTGTAAATTATCGTCATACTCTCATACCGGGAGTCTCGAGACTACGCGGTCAGTTCCTACGAGTTACATTGATCCCGTGCGAGGTGTTTGTGCCTCCTACGGGGTCGTTTGGGGGTTGGTTCGGGTTTTCACCCCTTAATGGCCTGTTTTCAACTCTAAGTGTGATTTTTGCAAATTATCGTCATATTCTCAAACCGAGAGTCCCGGGACTACGCGGTCAGTTCCTACATGTTACATTGGTCCCGTGCGAGGTGTTCGTACCCCCTACGGGGTCGTTTGGGGGCTGGTTCGGGTTTTCACCCCTTAACGGCCTGTTTCCAAGTCTAAGTGTGATTTTTGCAAATTCGGGTCATACTCTCAAACCGAGAGTCCCGGGACTATGCGGCCAGTTGCTACAAGTTACATTGGTCCCGTGTGAGGTGTTCGTGTCTCCTACGGGGTCGTTTGGGGGCTGGTTCGGGTTTTCACCCCTTAACGGCCTGTTTTCATGTCTAAGTGTGATTTTTGCAAATTCGGGTCATACTCTCAAACCGGGAGACCCGGGACTACGCGGTCAGTTGCTACAAGTTACATTGGTCCCGTGCGAGGTGTTCGTGCCTCCTACGGGGTCGTTTGGGGGCTGGTTTTGGTTTTCACCCCTTAACGGCCTGTTTTCAAGTCTAAGTGTGATTTTTGCAAATTATCGTCATACTCTCAAACCGGAAGTCTCGGGACTACGCGGTCAGTTCCTACGAGTTACTTTGGTCCCGTGCGAGGTGTTCGTGCCCCCTACGGGGTCGTTTGGGGGCTGGTTCGGGTTTTCACCCCTTAACGGCCTGTTTTCAAGTCTAAGTGTGATTTTTGCAAATTATCGTCATACTCTCAAACCGGGAGTCCCGGGACTACGCGGTCAGTTCCTACGAGTTACATTGGTCCCGTGCGAGGTGTTCGTGCCTCCTACGGGGTCGTTTGGGGGCTAGTTCGGGTTTTCACCCATTAACGGCCTGTTTTCAAGTCTAAGTGTGATTTTTGTAAATTATCGTCATACTCTCATACCGGGAGTCTCGAGACTACGCGGTCAGTTCCTACGAGTTACATTGATCCCGTGCGAGGTGTTTGTGCCTCCTACGGGGTCGTTTGGGGGTTGGTTCGGGTTTTCACCCCTTAATGGCCTGTTTTCAACTCTAAGTGTGATTTTTGCAAATTATCGTCATATTCTCAAACCGAGAGTCCCGGGACTACGCGGTCAGTTCCTACATGTTACATTGGTCCCGTGCGAGGTGTTCGTACCCCCTACGGGGTCGTTTGGGGGCTGGTTCGGGTTTTCACCCCTTAACGGCCTGTTTTCAAGTCTAAGTGTGATTTTTGCAAATTCGGGTCATACTCTCAAACCGAGAGTCCCGGGACTATGCGGCCAGTTGCTACAAGTTACATTGGTCCCGTGTGAGGTGTTCGTGCCTCCTACGGGGTCGTTTGGGGGCCGGTTCAGGTTTTCACCCCTTAACGGCCTGTTTTCATGTCTAAGTGTGATTTTTGCAAATTCGGGTCATACTCTAAAAACCGGGAGACCCGGGACTACGCGGTCAGTTGCTACAAGTTACATTGGTCCCGTGCGAGGTGTTCGTGCCTCATACGGGGTAGTTTGGGGGCTGGTTGGGGTTTTCATCCCTTAACGACCTGTTTTCAAGTCTAAGTGTGATTTTTGCAAATTATCGTCATACTCTCAAACCGGGAGTCCCGGGACTACGCGGTCAGTTCCTACAAGTTACATTGGTCCCCTACGAGGTGTTCGTGCCTCCTACGGGGTCGTTTGGGGGTTGGTTCGGGTTTTCACCCCTTAACGGCCTGTTTTCAACTCTAAGTGTGATTTTTGCAAATTCGGGTCATACTCTCAAACCGATAGTCCCGGGACTACGCGGTCAGTTGCTACAAGTTACATTGGTCCCCTACAAGGTGTTCGTGCCTACTACGGGGTCGTTTGGGGGTTGGTTCGGGTTTTCACCCCTTAACGGCCTGTTTTCAACTCAAAGTGTGATTTTTGCAAATTCGGGTCATACTCTCAAACCGAGAGTCCCGGGACTACGCGGTCAGTTGCTACAAGTTACATTGGTCCCGTGTGAGGTGTTCGTGCCTCCTACGGGGTCGTTTGGGGGCTGGTTCGGGTTTTCACCCCTTAACGGCCTGTTTTCATGTCTAAGTGTGATTTTTGCAAATTGGGGTCATCCTCTAAAAACCGGGAGACCCGGGACTACGCGGTCAGTTGCTACGACTTACATTGGTCCCGTGCGAGGTGTTCGTGCCCCCTACGGGGTCGTTTGGGGGCTGATTTTGGTTTTCACCCCTTAACGGTCTGTTTTCAAGTCTAAGTATGATTTTTGCGAATTATCGTCATACTCTCAAACCGGGAGACCCGGGACTACGCGGTCAGTTGCTACAAGTTACATTGGTCCCGTGCGAGGTGTTCGTGCCTTCTACGGGGTCGTTTGGGGGCTGGTTTTGGTTTTCACCCCTTAACGGCCTGTTTTCAAGTCTAAGTGTGATTTTTGCAAATTCGGGTCATACTCTCAAACCGAGAGTCCCGGGACTACGCGGTCAGTTGCTACAAGTTACATCGGTCCCGTGCGAGGTGTTCGTGTCGTTTGGGGGGTGGTTTGGGTTTTCACCCTTTGACGGCTTGTTTTTAACTAAGTGTGGTTTTTGCAAATTATCGTCACACTCTCAAACCGGAAGTCCCGGGACTACGCGGTCAGTTCCTACGAGTTACATTGGTCCCGTGCGAGGTGTTCGTGCCCCCTACGGGGTCGTTTGGGGGGTGGTTTGGGTTTTCACCCTTTAACGGCTTGTTTTTAAGTTTAAGTTTAAGTTTAAGTGCTGATTTTTGCAAATTAAGTTTAAGTTTAAGTGCTGATTTCATTCACCAATGTTCAATTTTCAAATGTTGTATGCTAGCCTTAATCAATTTAGAACACTTACTTATTTCATAAAATTTCGACAGAGTTTCCTTTGTTTATTCATGAAATCCAACTTATTTTAATATTAACATAAGCCCAACAACAACAACAAGCACAAAAGCCGCAGCTAAACCACCAATAAATCCCTTCCACCGATTTAACATCTAAAAATAGTATATAAATCCATATAGCCCCTTCCTCCATGTCAACCACTTATTAAGGCCTTAACACACACATCTTACACAACACACACACGCGCACACAATTAAATGAAGAATTTACTTTGGTAAAGGTGCACTACATTATAAAATCTTCTATCATCAATATAAAATACTTACCAAATTTATTCGCAACTTGAGATCCTCCGAATAAGCTCCCTCATTCTTGATCCTTGCGTATTTGTGCAAACAACTGGAGATCTTCCCTTTTCCAATCACTTCTTCGAGTTCCGCTTTGGCTTTCACCAGTGTGCTGATGTTGTATCAGTCCCGACACAAAGAGGTCCTGCAATACCAAAATTATATTTTAAAAAGATATATTAACCATTATGTAGGGAAAGTAGTCATTTTACAACATGTAACTTAATTTTCTGACTTGTGAAATGTTCTTGGTTTTTTGTTTTATTTACCAGTTTTTCAATTTTGGCATACATGAAGAATTAGTGAAAATGCGTAAGTAATTGAGAAAGGCCACAAACCAAGCACATGTGTTCGATGTGGGTCCTATCGATTTGTCGATTTATTCCGAGTCCTATTGTGAAATATTGAGTATTGTCCTCACCATGGGTCCTATTCATTATACTAAATAATTACGAGTGTACAAAATAAATAAGACGGTCATAAAGTCTATAAGCATGAACTATAATGTTACCATAGAAGTAGGATCTTACTTAAATTGGTATAGCATCTAAATAAAGTAACTATGATTTAAACATGCTTAAAACATCAAAAACACAATATTAATTCAAGATTTAATGATAAAACCCAATTCTGTATCAAGAACCCTAAAAATTCAATCTTAATCAATTTGATCCCATTCTCTAAATATTTACGCATATATTCAAGGGGTTTATGAACGATTCATAGTAGAAGTCAATTCATATACATAATCTATCAATTTCAACTCATATTGAAATACAAATAAACCAAACTAAAGATGAGGTAAGTTTGCTAATGGTCATGCTATAGGGGACAATACAAACTTGATGTAACAACAGAGATGAGGTAAGTTTGGTAATGGCCAGGCTAGTGTTAAAACCAAGCACTAAAAGCTTAGGATTCACTCCATTAAAGATGAAGAGGGTAATACTTGGGAGAATAATCAAGACGTTATTAATCATATTGTGGGATTATTTAAGAAACAACTTACAGAAGACCAAACTACCATCTTTAGTAGTGTAACTACAAACCTTATTCCTTCTCTCATTTCCACTCCAGAGCTAAGAATCTGAAAAATGTATGGGCACATTATGATATACAATTGTAGTTACGATGATTTCAAGCCATGAGATGAAAAATAGATTAAAAAACTAACACAAACTTGAACTTTTAAAAAATGTACTAAATTGAAAACATAACATTCTGAATAACATCCTTAAACTTACCGAAGGCATTCAACAAAAGGTTTTAGGGACATAATCTTTTTCTCCTTGATCCGAGGAAACACATTGCAATGTAGAACTGTGATGGAGCATACTTGGGAATGTTTTTTACTGTCCGTCTAGTATGCATAACACAATATTGTCCCAACAAAATACATGGTAAATTACAGAACATCTTGCAGGTTAATAACAAGTGAAAGAATAAAATACATGTCAAATTAGTTAGAAATTAGTTATCATGGGGCAAAAACTAAAAGATAAAATGGAATATTAGTAGCTCTAGAACCCCGGGCACCATTGTTAGGCTTTTGAAGTGCAAAAAAGGGTGCATAAGATTGGTAACTGCAAATAAAGCAAATAAATGTCAAAATAACTATATAGGTACACTAACTCAGATCCGTGAATATCGATCTTTCAACACAAATAATAAATCATATATTAGTGTTTCGTAATACCTGATTAAGGTTCGTGGGTTGTGTGAGGGTTGCTACGGAGGTCCGTTGCTCATGGCCTTAGCATTCGTTCAAAGAGATCCATCTCCGTCAAACCTAGACTCTTCTCTTCCGAATCTATATGTCTAAATCATCTTCTGATCTTATGTCATTTCATTTAAGAACCTGTTATTGATTAAACATTTGATTATTTGAATAAAATGTAAGAGATTGTTGGAGGGTCATCATATACTATAGTAGATCATAGGTACGATGCGGTGGTGGTAGGTGCCGGCCTCAGAGCGACAATAGGGCTACCTGAGCATGGATTTAGCACAACTTGTATTATTAAGCTCTTCTCAACTCATTAACACACAACTGCAGCTCAGGTACACTTTTGTTTTTCCTTACCTCATGCCTAAAAAATAAATACTACAAACTAATAACAACATTTATACTAATATTAAAGGAGGTAAAACAACATTTATACTAATGTTAGACGCGTTGTATATTCCCTGTATATAGGTTCGCACCCTTTGCGAGGTTTCTTAATGGCATTTAATTATCTAAAAAAAAAGAGGTAAAACAACACTGTGATACTAAAAGGGGTAAAATAGCTGTGCCATTTATACTAATAATTACTATAAATCAATATTCACATTTATACAAATATTAGAAGGGGTAAAACGACACTAATCTCAGCAATATTTTTAGAACCTTAGCAATCTCATAATATCAGCAATGTGTACATATATATATTAATAAAAAAAATGGGAGGATTTACCTGGGCTGGCTAGACCCGACGAGTCCCAAACTCGCCATCGCTGCTACCCTCCTCTATCGCCGGCGTGTCCCAAACTGGGCAGCCCTTGTCTCTGGCGCCATCCACCCTTGTTCCGGTTGCCGGATTTGACCCTACTGCTTTCCGAACCTACCCGGTTTGTACCCTTCTCTGCTCCATCCACGACTCCATCTCCACAACACGGAACCACCCATACCTGAACCCCCCGGACATCTCCTGCCCCCATTTCAGCCAATCAATTTCCTCACTTGTGCAAGACCAAGTTAAACCAAAGACAAACCCATCTCCCACAAGGCAAAATCGTTTTTAACCATAAACCAAATGCTAAGACCATTTCAACCCATGAAAAAATCCGTGGGATGTGGATGGTGGAGGATGGAGATGTGTGGATGTGTGGAGCGTGTGAGAGGGAGAGAGAGATAGAGAGAGCGGGGGCTGAGCGATCGAGAGAGGGAGAGAGCGGGAGGCTAAAAAATTAAGGGGGATAAATTTTTTTTTTGGTTATTTATATTTTAGTGAAGTGTACTCAATTTTGGCACACTTTAAAGGAGTGCCAAATTTTGGCACTGTTTTAAAGTGTGCCAGATTGTCATTAAACCGTGCCAGAATCTGGCACCGCTTAAAACCGTGCCAGAATCTCCTTGCCACAGCGTGCCAGATTAGCATTTTTGGTGTAGTGTAAACTTATTTGTATTTTGTGTCATGTGTGTATTTATATATATATATATATATATATATATATATATATATATATATATATATATATATATATACATATATATGTATATATATATATATATGATAGTTGTTTGTCTTTGCCTTGATTTCTAGTCCATTTATACCTACTTTATTTTTTGGTATCTATCATGGATTAGTTATGCTTTTGTTGCTCATATGATTTAATGTCTTATCGCTTTAAGCTTCAACGTGTTTTAAATTAGTTTATATCCTTTGTCTATTCCTGAACAAAAAGGGGGAGAATGATAGGGGAGAAATGGTATCTTATCCTATTGTTATCGTATCTTAGTTTGGGAGATTTATCTTAGGGGGAGTCGCGACCTTCTTTGCTAGATTGTTTTGATAAAAGGGGAGAATTAATTTAGGGGAATATTAATTTATTTTAATTGTTTTAAATACTTTGATATTCCCTATGCGTTTGATAGTTTGCTAAAGTGTGCAGTCATTCTTCTAAAGCGACAACTTTCATCGGCAAAGCGTTTGATCCTTGGGTTTGAGTCAAGTTTGGGTGGGGTGTTTTGAGTCTAGTAGAGCTTGGCGGTCCTTTAGGATTTTTGTTTGGTTTTTGTCCCGGAATAGCCAAAGGAGGAGATTTTTAAGGACACAAATTTCCAATTGAGTCCTATTATAGTTTTGGCTCAATTCCGAACAAAAACATTTATTCATAGGATTATGTTAAATGTAATATATTCAAGCCTATGAAGAGTTTATTGAAGACGTAGCGGCAAAGAGTATAAAGCTTCATCAAAATTCCGGTTTGTGTGCCTCGTTTCTACGTCATCAACAGTGGTTCCATGCTCCCAAGGTATGAATGCATTTATATATATATATAGGAGCTTGGAACAAGTTTAATTGGGTGTTAGGTTTATTTAAAACTGTGTTTTATTTTCAGAAAGAATTAAGTAAAACTTTAAATAAAGTTTATAAAGTTTTCTGGGCTAAAAATGAGATTTTCTAAACTTTATGTATCTTCGTTCGATATGTCATTCGAACGAGTTTTTCGTTCGAACCAGATGTCATTCGAACGAGTTTCCAACGAGTTCCCAGAATAGGGCACTGGAATGTCATTCGATATGTCGTTCGAACGAACCTTATGTTCGAACGAGATTTCTAACGAGTTCACTTTTAAACATACTGGAACTTCGTTAGAAACCTCGTTCGAACGAGATTTCGTTGGAACGAAAATGTCGTTCGAATGAGATTTCAGGCGGGAATAGTTTTGGCAGTTTTTGAGCAGTTTTTATCCACCTTCCCACCTTTTTTTCCCCACTAACATTTTACTGAATATCTATGTGCGGGAGACCAACTTTGTTTTCCATCTTTTTCATAACCTTCCATCTCTTAGAGAGAGTTTTGAGAGCAAAATCATAAAGAGAAAAAGATCAAATTTGAGTGTTCATTTTTATAAAGGAAAATTCTTTAAACACTTAGTTTACACCCACTTGTTTCTTCCAAGTTCATATATACATATCAATTGCTTGGAGCATTTTGGCACCGGTTTTATCTCTACACCGAATTGAAGAGAAGTTTGGGTTTGCTTCTACATCCCTCAAAGAAGAAGAGTTTGTTGCGGTGTTCTCACATGGTGAAAGGCACCATGTGTGATTGACGGTGTGCCTATTGTCCGATCGGTAGATTCCGAGACCGCGGTGGAGCTCTGTTGGTTATCCGCTAGGAAGAGGTCTATACAAGAAGAAGCGTCAAGGCTTGAGAGGGTTCGAGTTGAGGAAGTAAGTCTTTTTGTCTTGTAATTGTAAAACCGTATCTAGTGGATTTGTGGCTAGAGTCGACCGAGGTTGTTTTCCGTTGTGGGTTTTTCCTCGTACATCACGACATATTGATTTCTTGTTTTTATTTTATCTTGTTATATCACCTAGAATGCATGCTTAGGTAAAAAGATAAAATTTGTTTAAATCACTATTAATTTAATTTAGTGCAAAATTAAATATTGGGTAAAGTTTATTTAATTCAAGTCATTTGTTAAAATTGGTTTGGCCTAATTTTCTAATAAGGAAAATATGACTTAGGCAAATTCTAGGACTTGGGTTAATTATGTTTAAGTGAAAATATTGTTTGTAATGATTTAATCTTACTTCACTTTGTTTAATTTTAACTTGTTTAGAAATTAAAATTTGTTTTAAGTTGAACCATCACAACGCTTCCGCATCTATCTTTAGTTAAAAGGAAATATTTTAAATTGGGGGCCCTTCGGGCGTTTCCAGAACCACTAAATTGGAATCTCACTACTAAACCCAAACGTAAGCACGAACAAGGGAGGCGGTCATAAACATACGTTCGGAGGTCACGACCATACCACATCGATCTGAATCGGCCTTTAAACCAATATGAATCCTCACATATTGATAGTGGCCATGGAAGAGTAATATAACCTACGAAAACAACCCAACACCTATTGGTTAACGCCAGCGTGGACTGCCCACTATGCCCAACCTCCTAGCGATTGCACTACTGATTAGGTATGTTCCAAACAAATAAAAAACAATCACACATATATATAAGTAATCCACAATACGTATATATATATATATATATATATATATATATACAGTCCTACTCTTGTGCGGACTAGTCCGCATTTTAAGAATGCGGACCGGACATGTGTCACTTGGCGGTGAACCCAGAAAAGAGAGAGAGTGCGCCTATAATTTAGGCGATAATTTCTAAGCGCACCGTTAGGTGACACATGTCCGGTCCTCATTCCGAGAGCATTATATATATATATATATATATATATATATAGTACTGACAACGTATGGAAATCTCATAGTGTACTATTCTACCAATCTCGAAGTCCAAACCAACTTCTCAATTTTCGATTAAGTGTTCACTCTCCAGTTAACCGATTCATCTCTCTCAAATCCAACTACAGTTGGCCTGAAACACGCACCAAACTCCTACGAATGTTCTTCGAAAATCATAGTCTATTCCGGGCCCATTTATCCAATGCTAACATGTCAAAACAACACATAACAAAAATTGGACATGCTAAAAAATCGAATCAACTCGCTGTCAGACCGAACCGGTTCTCTCCTGTGAATCGATTCGCTCCCCCAATGGACCGGTTCAGCTTGTTGGGCCCTTCATCTTTAACCTCGGATTTTCACCTCCCAAACCCATTAATGGCGGTCCCAAGCCTCCCAAAACAGTCAATTAAGATCCCAAATACATATGTAAACATCCCAATTGTATCTTAAAGCCGATTAAACCATAATCCAATGCTTATTCCTAAGAATTATTAATCATTGATTCAATACACCCAATATAGAATTAATCAAACTTAAAACCCATTGATCTAACACCTCATAAATGTTCATCATTCTTATATTCATATTCCCAGATTTAAATCACTAATTTCGTCCATATTAATCCTTAATCATATTAACATATTAAAAGACAAATTATAGTCCTCTAATTAACCCCTTGATTACATTCTAAATTTTTAGATTAATCATCAATTAACTATTAGGGATGAATTTTGCCGTCCCTGATAATATTATTTGGGACGGTTTATACTTTCCCTTTAAAGTTGGCGCCAATATTGCCACCAAATTTTTTATTGTGCCACTGCATTTTAGGGACGAATCTAGCCGTCCCTAAAGCCATAATAATATTATTTGGGACAGGGGCTTAGCGCCATCCCTAATAATATTATTTGGGACAGTATTAATCCTCCCTTAAAAAGTTACCGCCATAATTGCCACCAAAATTTTTATTGTGACGCAACATTTTAGGGAAGATTCTAGCCTCATTCAATATTAGTCATAATATCAACAAATGTACAAGTTATGATAAATAAATATATAAATAAAAGATCAACGAAGCTTCGAAAATTCATTCATTCATATTCAAGGTTTCCAACATAACATCTCCAAAAAGTAAAACAATTAACTTAAAACATAAGCTATATCATTCAGACTACAATCATCCCCAAAAATATGAAATAACCAATTCAAAGACTTAGGAAACCCAAAAAATAAAGCTGGCCAACACTTATTCGAAATGATATCCATAGACCGAAATGATGTCCGGACCTGTGAAAGAAAATAAACATAATTTAGTACAATATTCAATTATGGTAATCCGTATGCTATCGTGTTAACTATTTATAAATCACTTGTTATTTTTAAAAAATTCCGGTAGAGTTTCCTTTGTTCATTTATGAAAACCAACCTGTTTTAACATTAAAACCCAACTCAACAACAACAAAGGCCCAAATGAGCACATAAATTAATTTCATCATCATAAATATTCACTGGCCCACACGAACTGGCTTAATCTCAAATTATTAGTAAAATAATTCTATTTATTAAAAAAATACCTAAGCAAGTGCATCATTTGGTACGGGGAAGCTAGCTTGCTGCATCAAATTGAAAATAACTCTTTAGTCTTGTTGATTTTGTCATCTGTCAAATTTCACGTTCCTCCGCCTCTTTGCATAATTCGGCCATCTCTTGCTCATAATGTTGAGATGGTGACATTCTGCTTGACCTTTTAGGTGTCGGTCGAAGATCTACTCCCATGCACAAGACACGATCATGCCCGTCGGACCTTATCAACTCATCGAATATCTTATTTTGCGCTTCGACGTCATTTTGTTGATCCTCCGATAACACTTCCAATAATCTCTTTGTACTTCCCTACAAATAAAGAACAAATTCAAATAAAGTATCAAATGCACATGATAGATAAAATGGCTCGTATTCAAATGGAACTATTTATTAGTATTCCATGTTAGACGGTGAAAAAATAGTTGAAATGTATATACCTCTTTATAGGCTAATTCATCAGTATATAAGACTCATTTCTCTTTCGTGTATATCTCCAAACCCCAGGTTTATCGATTTGCAAACCTTTTGTATTCATCTAATGTATTGGTAAAAATAAGTACATTAAGAACTATTTTGATTCAAACTAAAGACATTAAAATGCAAAACAAATTCAAATGACATGGCTAACCTCTTTTATTACTCGTGGGAATGATTTTTTTCCTGTCTTAGGATGAAAACAAAGATTTGTTCTAAGAACATGTGTTACAATAAACTAATTAGATTATGTGCAATCTTATATTATCAATGTAGATAAAAAAAAATCAACAACTTTTACCTGCACGGTTTCCCAAATTTTTATGAGACGGTGTGAATCCATTTTATCCCAAGATGGCATATCCAAAGGAAATAGATTCCCTTGTCGTGCAAAATAACCCGAGTTGTCAACTTTGAAGCATCATCACCAATTGGTTGACACTTTTCATTCCAATCAATTATCTTTTTGTCTTTGCCCCATCCCTTCCATGGTTTTGCACTTCCTCTACCTCGCCGCCTAGAAGATGGGGTGCCCTCTGTACTACTTATCAAAAAGAGGTAATGGGTATCCAATAATTAGTTTATGAAATTCTATATCAATTCTGAAATGAAGAGCACGTCAAGCATATGCGTGTTATTATTTTATAGTTTTTAAATTAGTTTGGGTAGTTTGAACTGCTGCTACTTATGACAATCCATAAGGCTCTCCAATCAAAATGAATGAATATAAAGAAAAGTATAAAATTAATATTCGAAGCTCATGCTTTGCATCGTTAATATTTCTAAGAATGGGAAAGAAGATTGCTTCTACAAAAATCATTCCTCCAAACCTCAAATTGATGGTGGATTATGCTCATGAAATGTCTCTCCTTAGGAGCTATAGTTAAAAAGAAAAGAAAAAAAAGTGATTCCAAATCTTCTCCAACTTCAGATATGAGTGCCTAAATAGGTTAAGAATGCTCTCACAAGTAAAGAGGTTAAGATAAGAGTACCTAAAATGCTGACCTGCTCTACCTTAAATAAAATTACCTGTTGGATTACCATCAACTTGCCCTTTCATTCCAATCTTGGCCCATTTTGTACATAATGGTATTTGGGAGTGCCACTAATCGTTCGACATCTGATTTGTCTTGGGTTTTAATTATGTAATGGATTTTTTAATTAGAAAAAAGAAACTAACATGACTTATTTGTTAATTCATTTCATTCGTTGACATAATTTGGGACAAGCCAAAGATCTCTTAAATAAGGAAATTGTATCCATTGGCTGTAATTTACATTTGTGGTTTATAAAAACTTTAATTTAAAATGTAAATTACTACTTATAAAAACTCTAATTTACTTTGATTTACATTGGCTCCAAACTTTCATTATTCAGTAACATTTATACATATATTGAATTGACCTGGAAATTGTTATTTAGTGTGTGTATTTATTATTTCTCTTTTCAGTGTTTACAGTCTTACTACAGCTACACTATTAGAATTCAGAGGCTAGAATCTCATCTACTAGAGGTGGGCTTGATATTCTTTGGAACTATCTATGTGAGGAACTAAAGGGTGTTCTATGAATTGAGAGGAACTAAATACTCTTGAGATTTTTTTTCATTATGAAATGCATTTGATTACATACCTCCATCATGTAACGTCCAGCAACTTCAATTTTTGTTTCCCGATCTTATTATTTAAGAAAGCGAACCAATCTGCAATCAAAATCTTGACTCTGCAGCCAACAAAGATTAATTTGTTGACATTAATTGTCTTCATGATTCCCTGTTGAGCAACAAAATGCAAAGTAGCATCTCTAGATGTGAGAATCAGTGGTTCAGGCAACGAGAAAAGAAACTAAAAGAAATGCAGTATTAAAGGTGTTTGGAGAACATATCCTTACAGCGATAGCCAAAGTTAAGGATCGCTAAAAGGATGTGTTTTTTATATAAGCAATCCACCGAATTACTCAACTCAACAAAGCTTTAATCCATCGAGTTATTTCAAATAAATCCACCGAGTTATTTCAGATAAATTCAATACCATGTTCTTTTGTCTAGAAACGAGTATTTAAAATCAGTATGGAGGACGACTAAAACACAATTAGATAAATTCAATACTATGTGAAGAGAAGATATTCTGTGACACTTGTTAGATTTCAAGACAACTACCTTTTATTAAAAATTTGGTGATGTTTGATGTCCACAAACATCTTTAGACTGCCTGAGCAATGAACATCAATAAAACATGGCAGACAAGTGGGGGCACTGGATTTTTTCCCTGTATATAGGTTAAAAAATGGTTTTAAATAAATAATTTGGGTATCATCTTACAATGTTTTCATATTTTGGGCTACTCTCAATGCAAGTTACTGTTGGGTAAATAATGGTTAAAAAATATAGAACATGCTACATACGAGGGGGTTAGTGTGGTTAGTACTAGTTGATATATTACTCGAACAATAATAGATAGTAAGTTAGTAAACAAATACAGACAACACAGCTGCTACAAGTGAACTCAAATTTAAGCACTAAAAACATAAATACAAATATAATTAAAAAACAAACCAGCGACGATATGGCGGCCAAGAGCAGATACAAAGGTGGGTGGATTTCCACACACAACAATGGGTTTTAAGATGTTGTGTGAAGTTGGAGTTGATGAGTCGATGAGTTTGAGAGGGTGTGAAGGTGGTTGGAGAGGTAACGAGTTTAAAGATATTGAGGCCATGGATTGTGGAATGCACCTCATTACCCATTATATTTCACCTTTTTTCACCCAAAAATATGGCCTTTTATGTACATAATTCCTTGTATATTTGTTTATGGCCAACCAAGTCAGAATTACTAATTAACGTACTTGTGAATTATTTTTCACTGTTTCTGAAATTGGGATATCACATTCCATGAAATTTCAGGAAATGTTAGTGGTATCTTGTTGCATAGATGAATAACCTTAACTACTTTTATGGAAACAAAAATGTGTGCTTGTGAATTTTTTATATCTATATCAGTAGAGTGGGAATAGTTATCTTATACTTCTTTACGATCTCTTCCTACTCAGAATTAGCTATGAGCAAAGAAAAAAAAATTATACCAGTAAAAATGACAGAAACTTCTGCGACTCGTTCGAATCGAAACCGTATCCCCCTTGCTCGAACAAAAATATTTCAAAATATCCGCGCTGTACATCTCAATTAATTCCTCGTGGTCATTTTATCAAACACATGATGACCAAAATAAAAAAAAATGAAAAGAATACCTATATAAGATGGGCTTCTCGCCCTTAAATTGAGAGGTGCGTGCTCACAATATATATCTCAAAGATATTTACAAAAAAAAAATAAGCATAAAAGGGGCAAAACCTAAAACACCCCTTAACAAT
This sequence comes from Sambucus nigra, assembly GCA_949130495.1. NCBI lineage: Eukaryota > Viridiplantae > Streptophyta > Magnoliopsida > Dipsacales > Adoxaceae > Sambucus > Sambucus nigra. The sequence continues at coordinate 386,894,178 of OX422209.1, read as the reverse complement.
CAATTACTCTTTAACAGCCAACCAAAAAGAAGGAAAAATTACCACATCAACATGAACCACATACAGTCCTCAAACTTGCTCAGCCTAAAACTTGCGTATTATTTCAATATACAAGTAGAGTGAAGTCTAAGGTTGCGTTTGTTTTTTTATCTGAATCTGAAGTCTGCATCTGAAATCTGAAGACTGAATCTGAAGTCTGAAATCTGAATCTGAAAAATATGTTTGTTTTTATGTCTGAATGTACTTCTGAATGAATGTATTTAGACTGATTCAGACTTCAGATTCAGACTTCAGACATAACTCTACCTCTTAATCATTAAGAGCCAAATATAGTCGTTAGCCTCTTAATCACTTAAAAAAACAAACACTTTTTGGTACCTCTTAAGTCTGAATGGTTCAGATTCAGACTTAAGAGGCAAAAACAAACGAACCCTAAGACTCGACTAGGTTGGCGTTGGTGGTACCCAGATTTGCTCATCTATAATGGGAGAAAGAGAGTAACACTCCAAGAATATGACATTGACTATTTCAGATGTAAAAAATCGGTGAAGCCGAAGAAGCAATCAAGGACCCATTTGTTATTTCCTTCCAGAACTGAAAAATCTGTGAAATCGAAGTTATTGAGGAGGCAAGAGAGAATGTCATCCATCAACGCCAAGGACGAGCAAGAGATGTCTACCGGAGGGAAGGTCGGCGGGTGAGAGGAGGAATTCTGATGGGGAAAGGTCAAGATGAGAGAGGATAGTAGAGTGAGAGTGATGGGGAAAACGAGGGTTTTGGGTTTGATAAATTCGATTTGGGAGAAGGAGAGCGGGGGTTTCATGAAATCAGAGGGAAACGATATTTGGTAAAGCTGGGGAATGGAGGCTAAATGACAAATGAACCGTCCCATAAAGATTTAAGGGAACCTTTTTTTAGGAACGGTTTATAAACGGTCCTATATAACATTATTTTATCTATTATTTGAGACGGGGTGACCATAGACGTCCCTAATAGATATGCATATAGGACGGATATTAAGGCCGCTCCAAATAGTTAGTTTTTTGGACAAGTAGAATCGATCGTCCCTAATATATCAGTCCCTAAAGAGCATTTTTTTTGTAGTGTACCTCTAACCAACACGAGGAAGAACAATAAGGTCTCCCGTACACAGTCTCAAAAGGTGTCATGCCAATAGTAAATTAGTACATGTTATTATACACAAACTCCACTAACAGCAGGTATCTCTCCCAACTACGCTTGAAATTAAAAATACACATCCTCAACATATTCTCCATCATCTGATTCACCCTCTACGCCTTCTCATCTGTCTACGAGTGATATGTCATGCTCAAATGCAATTCCATCTCTAATACCTCTTGAAAGATCTGCCAGAAGTGGGACACAGAGATCTTATCCTGGTCAGAAATAATGTTGAGTGACACTTCGTGTAGTCTCATTATCTCTACAATGAAGAGTTGGGCGTACTATCCTGTTATTTAGTCAACCCAAACATACAACAAAATTTGCTACCTTAGTCAAATGGTCCATAATAACTTAGATGGAGTCATGTCCCTTTGTGACATCGATAACCCCATGATGAAATCCATCGATATACTCTCCCACTTCTACACCAGGATCTCTAACGGATGCAAAATCCTGGCTAGTCTCTGATGATCAACATTCTCCATCTGATAAGTGGTTCACCTAGAAACAAATTCTGCGATGTCCCGTTTCATACCAGTCCACCAATACTATATCCTCATGTCCTGGTACATCTTATCTCCTCCTGGATAAACTTACAATCGTGACCCGTGCGACTCCTCCGTAACTATGCATCATAGGTACTTGTCATCTAGGACAATCAACCTCCCATTAAAGCGTAAGCCAACCTCATAACTAACTAAGTAGGACTCCGCCCCGTCTTCCAACAACTGTTGCACCTTCTCTTGACACGAAAGATCTCCTGACTATTCCTTCATAACCATTAAAATGATCTTGGGTGTGATGGTCATCACTACCATATAAGACCTGACATCCTCCTCATCCTTCCGATGAAGCTCATCCCACGTAGCTTTCCAAACTATCTTGTAGGCTTACGACTCATATGCTACCACGTTAGCCTTTCCCGGATGGTACTGGATGTCAAATTGATAATACTTCATGAATTCAAGACACCTACACTGCCTCATATTCAACTCCTTTTGCATGAAAAAATACTGCAGTGACTTATTTTTCGTGAACAAATGAAACTTCTCCCCCAATAAATAATGTCTCCAAATCCTAAAGGTAAAGACAACGGTTGTTAACTCTAAGTCGTTCCTGGGATAGTTCTTCTCGCGGGGCCTAAGCTTGCTAGATGAAAAAGCTATAGTGCGCTCCTCCTGTTATAGAACTCCTCCAAGTCCCTGTAGGGATGCATCGGTAAAAACAAAGTATTCCACTTCTCCCCTTAGACAATGTGAGTATTAGTGCTGAATTCAACTTATCATTTCGCTCATCAAAAGATAACTAACAATGATCATCCCAATCAAAAGGTATGCCCTTACTAGTCAAATTTGTTAAGAGACTAACAATCTTCAAAACGCTTTGATAAATCGATGGTAGTAACCTGCTAACCCCGAAAAACTACGAACTTTTGTCAGTGTCGTGGATGTACCCACTCCCTCATTGCTAACACTCTACTCGAATTCACCAAAATCCTTCTATTAGAGACTATATGACCCAAGAATTGTACTTTCTGTAACCAGAATCTACACTTCTCGAACTTGGCATATAATTGGTGGTCCCGTATTATCTTAAGAACCATTTGTAAATGATTTGTGTGCTCTCCCTCTATCCAAGAATAACCCAGGATGTCATCTATGAAGATAATGAAAAATTTATCTAAGAAATCCCTGAAACCTCGGTTCATGAGATCCATGAAAACTATCGGTGCGTTGGTTAGCCCAAACAATAAAGCCCTGAACTCATAAGACCCATATCTCGTCAAAAATGCAGTCTTAAGGACATCCTTCTCCCTAATTCATAGTTGATGGTACCCTAATCTCAAATCAATCTTCGAAGAGTAGGCTTCTCCTCTCAACTAATCGAATAAGTCATCAATATGCAGCAACAAATACTTGTTCCGAATTGTGATGTTTTTTAACTCCCGATAGTAGATACATAATCTCAGCGACCTATTTTTCTTGTTTATAAATAGTACTGGGGAACCCTAAGGCGAGATAATACTATGGATAAATCCATGCCCTAAAATATGCTAAATCTGATCTCTAAATTCTCGAATCTCTAATGGATCCATACGATACGACCCACGCATAATTGGCCTAGTCTCTAGTGCTAAGTCTATCATAAACTCAATCTCCAGACTCAGTGGTCACCCCTGTATCTCATGAAATACATCAACAAAGTCCCTAGTCACATGGATCGAATCTAACGAGATGACAGATACCTCTGAATTCTCCTCCTCATTGTAATATAAATTCGTGTTCGACCCTCACTTAGGACGAGGCATCGTTATAAAAAGCATATCATGCCCTAGAATAGTAAAGACGATTGTCCTAATATAATAGTCCGCCATCGCTTTATATGTCGTTAACCAGTCCATCACCAATATGACGTCATACTCGTACGTATCCAAAATGAGAAAATTTGCTACAAAACCTAATCTAACAATGTCCACACCTACTCCTCTACAGATGGAATAGATGAAAGACCCACTACCCAAGGGTGAATCTACGATTATCACAATATCAAACGTTGTGTCCAATTAAGTCAACTCTGTATGAATCTAGTGCTAATAAAGGAATGTGACTCTCCTGTTTAAATAATACTCGTCCTATGTGGCCGTGAATTGGAAACATACACTTAACTGTTGGTGGATCTAGTGGCATAGCTGCCCCGAGGACGTTATAGACACACCCAAACTATAAATGTCCCTACTTAGGTAGCGCTACTGGAACTACTGGTGGGGTTGGTTGTTGCTGTAACTTCTACCCCTAATGGAAGTCCTACTACTGACCCATGGCCCTAATCAAGGAAGAACGTCGTATGTGTCCCTTATCCCCACATACGAAACACCTTCTTACGAAGTCTGCTAGCCTCTCACCCCACTGGACCTAATGAGAATGCCTCGGTCACTGGCCCTGATATCCACGGCCCTAGTGTTTTCCAGTCTAGTTTCCCTGGCCCTGACGAGCACGTTATTGGCCCTGATGGCCTTGCCTATACCCACAATCACCGTATTTAAACATTTTAGCCGACTTTCCTTACTAGGAACCCCACTCATGTTGCCTTGTTGTTGTACCGCCCTGCTGGCGCCACTACCCCTAGTCTTGCCCTACTAACTTGACTCTCCTGACTTCTTTGCTCCCCTCTGATAGAAGTAATGATCATGGCAGTGTATCAATGCAGTGTTAACGACATTAGTGTAAGTTCTTAATGTTGGTTTACCCATTAGATAATGACGGATCCTCTAAGTGAGCCCATGCATGAACTTCAAGATCATCTTCTCATCTGTGTTAACCTCATCTAGCATAAAGTTTTCCAGATGAGTGAACTCTTCCTCGTACTCAGCTATTATATGTCCGTCCTGTGTGAGATCCAAAAATCTCCTCCTCATATTTATTCGCACTGTTGACAGGAAAAATATGCGGTCAAACCGCATCTAAAACTCCTAAATGGTCATCGAATCCCTCTCCTCTAATGTTGTGATTGACCCCCACCACTGCAAAGCTACCCCAACTAGCTTAAAAGTAGCCAGTGCCTTCTTCTGAGTGTCACTTCACTCAACTATATCAAGATTCCTCTGGATATCTTTCTTCTATTGGCTCGCTGCAATCACATTTTTACTCCCCTAAAATTCTGGCGGATGACCCTTCTAAAAGGCCTTCCTAACTCGCTCCCATATGGACGACAACGTGTGAGTCTAACTGGAACTTCTACTGGTGGATGTGGATGTGCCTAAGGCGGATGTTGTGCCATGGACATCATGGCAACATTAAATACCTATGCTACGATGATTGTGACCTCTAGTGCGGTTACAGTCCCCTAGGTGGATGGTGACTCCAGCTGAACGTCCCTTTATATGGCCCTTCTTGCTACCTTTGTTTGTCTCCCTCTCCTAGTGTTTGGCATCTAAAACCAAACCAAAATTGTATGATATTCCACTTAGATGTATTTCAATAGCAGAAGAGCAAAAATACACAATATGAAAACAACAATTCTAAACTTAGGGCTCTATATCAAAGGAACGCAATTGTAATAACGTAGTGAGTCCGCACTAGAACCTAATGCTCTAATACCAACTATGACACCCTGACTATTCCAATTCCATTTGATCAGGCCTTTATAAAAATTAAATGGGAATTAATTTTGATTTTATTCTTAGCATCCCTGTCGTAATGAATATTTAAACATAACCATTAACATAAATATGCACCGCTAAAATGACTAGAAATAATGTAAACTAAATAAATCATCCGCTACTATAAATAATATCAATATAAACATGCTACTGAGAAATAATGGAAAATATAAAACTCAAAACTAAATTCCTATCCATCTACAGGTAACACGCCTAAAAAGCAAATACTGAGATATTGAATCCTGTCTGGATACAATAAACTGTTGTGACTATAACCAAATCTCGCAGCATCCATAGCTACTACACGAAACGTCATGATGAAGAGACAAACCTTTGTGTCTCTGTCGCTCAATACCTGGGGTTTTGAAAAATATTTGACAATGGGTCAAACCCCGAAAAACATTTGAAAAATATTTGCAACTTCAGAAATTCTTTAAATGTAAAGGTGCATTGATTACCTTTATAACCAACTTCCTAGACGTACTCACATAGACCTGTTTCTAACCTCTCATTTACATTGCGCACCTAATGCAATTATTTTACTATCCTAATCATGCCAGTTAACCTAACTAGGACAATAACAACTAATATAGCCCACCCCATACACAAATTTTATAGTTAGATATTCAAACAACTATCTCACATATATCACTCACTATATACATATATACCGCATCCCTAGATTAAGACCTTGCGTACTATCAGGCTCCAGGTATACCACATACCATAATTGGGCCATCGAGTCAGAATCTCAGAACTGAACCCAAACGTAAACAAAAACAACAGAGGCGGTCATAACAGTACGTCCGAGGGTTACAACCATACTACATTGCTCATAACCAGTCTCCAAAACAATACCTATCCTCACACATGGAGAACGGACATGCAACATGTACTATGACTTGGGGAAATAACCCAACACCTACTGGCCAAGGCCCATTACGTGCAACCTCATAGCGATAACACTACTTAGTAGGTATGTTCAAAACAAATAAATAACTATCTATATATGTGTGTGTGTTTGTGTATATATATATGTATACACACACACACATACACACACAATAGTCTACTAATCCCCAAGTCCGAATCGACTTCCCAATTTTCAATTAGGTGTTCACTCACTTGTTAATTGTTTCACATCGCTCGAATTGAACTGCAAGTGGCCTAAAACATGCACCAACCCCTATAAATGTTCCCACAAAATCCCAATTTATTTCGGGAACTCATATGCATATTTATACAATGTTAATGGGTCAAAAAAATGCATCACAAAAATTGGGACAGTCCAGAAAATTGAATCAGTTCACTGGCAGGCCGAACCAGTTCGTTCTAGTGAACTGATTCACCCACCCAGCAAACCAGTTCAGTTTGTTTGGCTGCCCTTTGTCTTCAACCTTAGGCTTTCACGTCCCAAACCCAACAATGGAGGTCACAAGCCTTCTTAAATAATAAATTAAGATCCCAAATATATATATATATATATATATATATATATATATATAAACATCCTACATGTATTTCAAATCCTATCTAAACCTTAATCCAACTTTTATTCCAAAGGATTCTTCATCATTGATTCAATTGAACCAATATAGCATTAATGAAACTTAAAACCAATTGATCTAAGACCCTGTTAATGTTAATCAGTCTCATATTCATATTCTTAGATTTAAATCACTAATTTCATCCATATTAATCCACAATCACATTAACATGTTAAAACGCAAATCAATCCTCCCATGATTACATTTTAAATTTTCAGATTAATCATTAGTTAAGTATAGAGATAATTAATTACATAAACAAAAATCTAAAGCAAGTAAAACCTTGCCTTGATGGATTAAAACCTGAAGCTTGACACGTTCTTGATGAATCGATTCCGAAATTGGCTTTTCCTATTTTCTCGAAGCTTTGTTCTTCTCCTTTTCTCTTCTTTTCTGTTCTATTTTGTTCTCTCCATTAATACCCACTAAGAATAGGTTATTATCCACCCCACTAACCCTTAAATACCTCCTAATAAAATTCTAGTTTTGTATTTTGGGTTAAGTCCTCAGGGTTAAAAGACAACCATACCCCTCTATGGGCCATTCTATATCTAAAAAGCTCTTAAAACCCAACTATAACCTATGGGTACCTATTCTGGACTATTTCGACCTATATCAGATCACCGATGCATTCAAAAAGGCTGTCTGAGTCACTGAACCAAAAATGTTTAACCGTTTATTTAATCGGCCCCAACACGTGCGTATAGGTTGCGTTGTCTTTAAACATTTTAAATCCCTAGTTTTAACTCTTTAACGACATAATAATAACTCCAATCGCTATTTACTTATTAAACTCAAGTAAATAATTTCAATCATAAATGTTATTCCCATCTCGCTAATTAATATTTATCAAAACCAATTTAATTTCACAATTAAATTAATAATTCAACGCACACATGGAATAAAATACTTTCAAAGGTATGGGATATTATAGTGGCGATGTCACACGACCCAAAGTAGAGCCCATTACTTTCTCTAACGAGATACTGAAGTGGGGTCGTCACCTGGCCCAGGGTACAATTCAATTCTATCAAATATAATATTGTAGTAACCATCATCGCATGATAAACAAATTCATACAATTTAGTACGTATATCCCGAGTATGCACACCTAATTTTTTGTGCATAAAATAATTTACTTTTCACGTATAAGATTTCCACGTCTGAACCCCACAATTAGGAACTTAATTAACATCAATTAATTAAGATATTTAATTGAATAAGAACTCTACTTGTACTGATTTAAACTTAACTAAATACTTATCATGAAGTATGTTCATTAACACAGTCCCCCAAATCACGGTTCAAACCTAAGGAAAACGGGGAAGTCAATCGATTTTCAATAAATTGGTAGAAATTTCAGCTTATGCGTTGTTCAGAAAATAATCATAAGATATTCATCGAAGTCCTAAAAATTATGAAAGTAACGCCCACATGTTCTTCACTCAATTTTCTTTTACCATGAGGAAAATATATTGACATACTATGCCAAAAATAGCTTTAAAGTACAAGATTGGCTTAAGAGGATTTCAGCATTGCATGTTGTTGAGAAAATAATCATAAGATATTCATTGTAGCTACGAAAATTATGAGACTAATTCCCATGCATTATTAACTAGATTTCACCAGGACTTTATTTTTTTAAGAAAGTAATATTCCCAGGTACACTACACCGAAAACGTCTTGAAAGTGACTGATTTTCTCCAAAAAAATTCTATATAATCTCATCCCCCATTAACAACCCTTTAAACTCCCAATTCACCACCAAACTCAAAAATAGTCATATGTGAGTGTGTCGATATCAATCTTAACATATAACTAAAGTCTTTAACATAGTATTACGCATATTTTTGGTATAAACCCCAATTATCATCTCAAGAATCCTAATAGATAATTTGATCCCAATTCAGCCCACTTACCGATTAATCCACGAAATTATCAAGGGGCTTCTCTCCTCTAACATGAAATATCATAGCCATATCATCAATTTAGTAAACTCTATTATGAATCATGATGAACCATCCCAATGCCACAATATATCAAGAACATTATTTTAATCTAATTATACAATTAACATGATTCTGACAATAGTTATATAAGTTGTCCAATTCAAATTATTTTCATATTAAATTAAGAATCCAATGAATAATAACATCATAATACAAATTCAATTATAATCTTATACTAAACAAACTTTCCTCGATTCGAGTTTGTTGAATACTTATTCCAAGATTCGAAGTCTTCCTCTTCTCCCTCCATCTTCTCTAATTGACTTTTGGGTTCCATTCCAATAGTTAGTCTTATCTCTTTGACTTTAGAGTTTACCTCTCCTCTTACTATTTTATTTTTCCCTCTAGAGTTCCCCTATAATATGAAATATATGTTTTAGCCTAAACTTAACCACCCTTTTATAATGTTCATCATGAAATTAAACCTAAGGCCCATATGGACCCTGATCCGATAAGATTAAAACTAATTCCAAATAGCATAAAATCTGGCACACAAGCCATATATCAACCTATAGGGCTTTAAACCCAACATTTTAAGGTGTAAACGGACCTTCTAACCATCTCTAAAGTATATTACACAGAAGCAAATTAATTATTTACTTTTGTTAAATTATTATTAATGTCTTAACATATTGTTGATATAAAATCAATTTCAAATAATACATATAAATTAGTGATATCTCCAGTCATTGCAGAGAAAAATAAACTAAATATTAAGAATTTAATTCACTTACAATTATGGAGTATTATATTCTCCCCCCCCCCCCCCTAAAATATGGAATTTCCTCCTTGAAATTCAAATTTTCTTACTTGGAAGTCAAAGAATATCCCTGTAAGTGCGGAAATAAATATGATTGACAAGGATGGTAAAAAAAATCCAATTTTTATCTTATTATCCTAAACATGCATCTGGTGATAAAGTTGATAAAACAAATCATGCATTCAATAAAGGCAACTTAAAGAAAAAACATTCGGGTAAAACCCTTTTTCATCACTTTAGAGAGTTTACAAGACTATCAACTTATAGACTACTTGATAACCTCCACAAGTATAATGTGCAGTTCCTAAAAAATTTCTAAAGAATACGGATCTATCCAAAGTCGTCCACACATGGCATTCCACCCTCGGTATCCACCGATCAACCTTTGTCTTCAGCAGTGACTCCCCTCGGGTATCACAAGTCAACCATGGAGAAGTCTTCTTCACAAAGGTGTATGAAAGGATACAAAACTTTCTAGGAACACTAAACAAAGAAGAAATCTCATAAAAGTTAATCAGAAATGGATCTAGCAAAAGTCTTGGAAAAACTGAACACGAAATAGGTATTTATAGTCTATTCACAAATTTTGAGGCGGTGGCATCATTCGAATGAAATCATATTGTCATTCTAACAAGATTAACATCAAATTCGAATGAGATAAGTCTCGCTTCTAACAACATAAAAAAATGAGACATTAAGCCCTTAATCAAAGCTCGTTTGGAAAATAATTTGAACGACCCTTCTAACGAAGTGGCACTATCGTTTGAACGAGATTTGAAACATAAAAAAGTTCTTCTCGAAATAAAAAAACTCCTGTTCATTTTTGGTAAAAATAAAACATCCCAAAAATAAATTCAGTAAATTAATTTAAACTCTAAATTATTTTATACCTTTATGGGATGTCGAGAAGTCTTCAAACTTAAAGATGCTCGAGTTCGGTTCGTCGTGACAGTGCGTGATGATTTGTAACGGGATAGGCCAACCTAGTCTAAAACTTTGCTATGAACAATGTTAGAAAAATTATTCTTACAATCCCACAACTCGATTCGTTATATCTTCATAAAAGTAATGTATAATATATCAAATCAAACGTCCTAGAGCCCAAATGTCTCATAACTCCCAACATTTACTAAGATTCGTGCGTGGGACGTATCACAAGAGAAATCCATATAAGGAACCCTCTTGATACACTATTTCTTAGTCCAGTCATTGATCGAGATTCGCTGGCCCAAGCCCACGCACAAAAAAAAATCTCTAACCACATAAATATTAACTTGTGATAATTCCAACAAAAGGCTCATCCCTTCCAAGAGGGATACCCAACCCTTCAAGTTAATCGATCCAATAATGTTAAAAACATCATGATTTTCTCAAACATCCGATAGGACACAATCTTCCCAACTTTAAAGCCACTAGAGTTATTAACCACTCCTAAACCTCTGAATATCTAACCATTCTAATAAGGGTTTACAATCATCGGTCGCCCTAGCAATGTCACTATGCTAACACCATATGTGACCTTACACAGCTTCATATAGCCGAGGTCATCACTCAACATAAAGTTCTCAAAATAATTAAAACACTTAGAATACAAATGGTTCTCATCGCCCATAACCTTACATACTATGATAAATCCACTTGAGGAGTATTAGAGCTTAGAAAATCATGAGAATGAAAATCTTTACGAGTTAAGAGTCAATTATAGAACTACGAACGATCGATCTCAGCACACACGTTATCACTACACAAGAGCACAAAAACAATGATAAGCTCTAAAACACCAAAGAACGCTCAGCGAAAAACAAAATAAACACAATACAAATCCTAAGGACCCTAGAACCTAGATGCTCTGATACCAACTGTGACACCCCATAAAATTTAATTATAGATTGTGTAATACCCCATAATTTTATCAATATTTATTTAAGGGATTAATTGAATTAAATGGGAATTAATTGGGAATTAATCTGGATATAAATACTAGCGAGATGTGAGTTGGTATTTGATTTTGATGTTAAAATTGAAAATTTCATGAGTATTGAAAATATTAAAAATTGTCGCAAGGCAGAAATACGATAATTTGGAAATTTAGTTGGGACGCGCGGGTCAGTCGCGTCAGGAATAAAATTATTTAAATTAAAAAGTGAATTTTATTTTTATCAACTGAATGGTCATTTTGAGTACGCCAACGTATCTGGAAGGGTCGAAATAGTCAGAAAACACTAGCCGGGGGTTTAGTTTGGGTCCCGGGGCACTTTTAGGCCAAACCGGCTACCTAGGGGGGTATTTTGGTAATTTTAAAAATTATGAAATTAAAACCCACGAAAATTAGAGTTTATATTTATAATTTTAAAGGGGCCACTAAGGCCATTACCAACAAAAAGATAAGAGAGTGGGCTACGGGAGTTTTGAGAGAGGTTGGAGATAGGTTACAAGAGCCAAACCAAAGCCATCACCCATCATCACCATTCTGGAGGAATTTGTGACCGAAAGAAGGGAAATTCAACCTAGAATTTATGACAACGAATCTGGAAAATGAATATAAGTCAAGTGGTTTAATTACTTAATTTCAAGCGAATGTTTCTTCCATGCTTAGAATTGAATATTGTCTTATATTGGAAGTTTGATGAAAACCCATGATATTGGAGGTAGAATTCATAATATGATATAGGGATTGCATGTAGAATGTTATTGGATGAATGTCATATATAAAATATATCTTTTGATGATGTGAAAACGGATTGTTAAGGAGAAATTGTAGACATTAAATTCTGGGTTCATGTTTATAGGGTTTGGGATAAGGTTTGGGAATTTTGATGATTACATGTTAATTTAGGAAGCATTGACCCCAAATATATGTTAAAGAGTGACCTAGGAGGACTTAGAGTAGTTTAATAACGTTAAAATATAATTGGGATGATCTTAGTAGGGATTTAGAGAAGAGAAATTTGAAGAAAAACGAATTGGGAGAAATTCTGGGCGCAGCCTGCCATCTCGTTAGACGGTCTGCCCAGGTCATTCGAACGACCTCGTTCGAACGAGCTTCTAACGAGATGACAGTATCCCTTCAAACGAGTTGGTAGTTCGTTCGAGGCCTTTCGTTCGAAAGAACTCGTTCGAACGACCTCGTTCGAACGAGACTTCTAACGAGTTGACATAATGGCCTTTTAGGCCTGATTTCATTTCAAATGTTTCCGTAGACTTATTTAATGGAGTAATAACCTTCCCTTATTGACCAGTGGGTATAATTGAGAGATTGGAGTACGTGAGGAGTAAAACTTAGAATCTTGGCGTAAACCGGATGATAATTGTGGATTAGGAAACGAGTACCTAATTACGACGTGAGAAGAGTTGGCAACGCTAATGTATATAAATCGGGGACTTGTAAATGTATGACACTAAATGATGGTATAAGAACGAGAATACCTCTATTAATATTACGAGATATCTAAGAAGTGTGAATGCTTAGTATATGTGGTTTCTGTGTATAACATACCTACCATACTTGCTATCATGGGAGGTCGGCGTTCGATCAGGGCCAGCTAATCTTTGTGTGCCTACGGGGGGATTTAGCTTGGTACCTCGAGGACATAGGTCAATGAAGGACTTATCGAGAAGTTAATAAGTCTGTTGACCATGGGAGCGTAGGTTTGTGCGTGACCCATGTGATGTGAACTGTGTTCGCCTCCATTAGTTGTGATTGTTGTTATTTGAGAACGATTCCTAAGAGATTCAGAATGCGTGGTCCTTATGTATGTGATGTACTGGGATTGGATAGCAGAGTATGTGTGCACCGCAGCTTAGCCTCGGGGTGCCAATATTGTATATTTATGATGAGAATAATATACAGTTAATTGAAATGCACTGTCATGTATAAATGTGAATGTGAACATTAGCAACGTTTTTGTAAATATAAAAGTGGAAATTCTCTAGTAAATAGTATTACTAATATGGGAAACCAAGAATAAATGTAAAGCTTTCTGTCTCAATGAAGATGTCAAAATTAAAGCGTGAATCGTATAGTAATGTTAGGTATTATGATTAAACTAGTTAGCTATGGGAATAACTAGAATTGGGTACGGGTACGTTAGGAGTGCACAAATAGTCGAGAGGTGAGTATTTCATGTGAGCGCACGTCCTAACATGTATTTTGCATTCATTGTTTTAATGTCATTAAAACACTTGCTATATTTTAAACTTTTTTTCACTATCGAGCTCTGACCCGTTTGCTTCCAAATATATTTTCTTGTAAAAACCTTTTAGGTGCCCAGCCACAAGGACACGAAGTATAGGAGTTCCATTCAGGTGACGTACTGTAGCTGTCGTGGAAGTTACAGAACCTTGAGAGTAGACGCCTCCATTTTCGGTTTTGACTCCATATTATTAGCTTTTCTCATCTGTTGGGCATGTCGCCCTATTTCCTTTTAGAGACACTTTATTTATTCAGTTATTTCAGAATTTTGGGTTGTAATTAATTTCGTGATTCAGACTTGGTACTAGTTTGTTTCAGCATTTGAATTGTTGTGTGGAGTGTTCCTCCAGACTCATTACTATTTTATGGTTACTCTATTGTCTTTATGTTGTGGTGGTTGTGTTAGCATTTCATAATTTACTTATTGCATGTTAATCGGATTTAATTAACAATTGACAACTCACTTTTTAAATATTAGGTGGCTAGTAATTGTTAAAACGTTTTTCGACAGTGATGCTATGAACTGAGCTAACTTGGCATTTTGTATTAATTTAATAAAGGAGTAGCTACCCAGTATTTAATTAGTCGGGGTGTCACAAGTGGTATCAGAGCATCAGGTTATCGTGTCCTTAGGATCTGTACGGCTTGTTATGTTTCCGCTGAGCTTTCTTTGATGTAGAGCCCTATATTCTAGGACTGTTGTACTCTTTTGTGTATGTTTCGCTCTTCAGCTATTTTGAGATAATAACTGCGAACTTATAGACTTTACTCTCATTTCAGATGCCTCCATGACGTGCACAGCGAGTTCCTAGGGATGCTCAGCCCGAGCCACAGCCTGCACCAGTTCCGAGCACCATGAATGCCGCAGAGGTTGCAGCCATTGTAGCCCAAGCGGTGAATGCCGCCCTCGCAGTTGTACAGCAGGCACCACCTCAGGCACCGGTAGTAGCGTCAGTTCAGGCTAATGCATTCCCGTCTTCTTGGGAATGCGTCCGTGATGCTTTTCAGAGAGCACACCCTCCGGAGTTTGCAGGTAGCTCCAATGTTGTGGTATCCAGTCGGTGGACGAAGGACATTCAGAGGCACTTAAGGATGTATGAGTGAACATATGTTCAGAAGAAGATACTCGCTACTTTTAAGCTAGTAGGATCAGCATTGCAGTGGTGGGAGTACATTACCACCGCGGAGGAGAGGGACGCTCTCACTATTCAGGAGTTCTGGGTGCGGTTCGACCGTAAATATTTTTCGTCAGCTGTTCACACTGAGATGAGGAGGAAGTTGATGAACCTCAAGAAGCAGGGAAAGACTGTAGCCGAGTATGAGTCTGAGTTCACCAATCTCTTGAACATTGTTCCGGATGAAATTCCAACCGAGGAGAAGAAAATTCAGAAGTTCACGGATGGATTGACTTGGAGGATCCGTCAGCACTTGTTGGGAAATCTCTCGTTGGCCACTTATTCTGATGTGGTTAACACTGCACTACTTCACTGCCAGGATCACCGCTTTCACATGTCTGAGAGCAAAAGATCAGGAGAGTCTAGCCATCAGGGCATGACCGGGGGAAATGGTGCCAGCGGGGCACAATCTGCTCAGGGTCTGCATAAGCAGGGAGATCAGGGTTCCCAACAGGGGGATCCTAAGAGATTCAGATCTGGGGGTTTCAGGAATGGTTAGGGAAGTTTCTGACATGGCCATCAGGGTCAGAACATCCATCAGGGCTAGTAGGGCCAGAATGGTCAGCAGCAGCAGTTTCAGCATGGCCAGCATGGTCAGGGTAGAAATGGTAACGGCCATCAGGGCCATGGGCAACAGGGACAGCGAGGGGGAAACTTCCCGGGGAAGTGCTTCATTTGTGGCAAGATTGGCCACAGGCGCCAGGATTGTCCTGATAGGGGCAGGGCCCCACAGCAGCAGCAACAGGGTGCTCGACACGAGCCACAGAGACCTATGTTTTCCGCTGCCCTCCCAGCGCCATCACAGATGGCATCATTACCACCCATTCCAGCGGTCCCAGTCCAGCAGGGACAGCTTCAGTATGGGAGAGTGTATTAGCTTCAGCATGCCGCAGTCCCACAGGATCCACCTGCTATTGAGGGTATGTTCTCTATTCAGGGGACCTTGGTGCATATTTTATTTGATACGGGGCCACACATTATTTCATTACCACGAGATTTGCACGCACTATTGGGTTGTTAGACACCGCAGAGAGCACGATCACTTGTATAGATTCACCATTGAGTAGGAGTTCTGTGATTTCCCTTATTTGTAGAGGTGTGGGTATAGAGATCGGGAGGTTTACTTTACCCGCTGATATGTTAGTATTAGAGATGACCGAGTATGATGTGATTATTGGTATGGATTGGCTAGTTGCGTACCGAGCCATGATTGATTATTTTAGTAGGAGTATTATATTTTCCATTCCCAGGCAGGAGATGTTTTTAGTGGCGATGCCTCACCCTAAGGGAGGATCGTCCACTCACTTATATTATATAGAGGATGAGACATCTAAGGAAGTGGTAATACCACTCGATTCGATTCCAGTCGTGAGGGAGTTTGCTGATGTATTTCAGGATATACCTGGATTATCGCCTAGTATAGAGATAGGTTTTACGATCGATTTGACTCCGGGCACTCGGCCAATTGCCCGCACACTTACCGTATGGCTCCAGCAGAGATGAGAGAGTTAAGGGATCAGATAGAGCAGTTATGGGGTTAGGGGTTTATCCGAAGGAGTACTTCACCATGGGGTGCCCCTGTGTTGTTCGTAAAAAAGAGGGATGGATCATTGAGGTTGTGTGTAGATTACCGGGAGTTAAATAAAGTCATGAAACGAAATAAATATCCATTGCCCCGAATCGATGACTTATTCGACCAGCTGAGAGGAGCTTCCTTCTTCTCAAAGATTGATTTACGATCGGGATACCATCAATTGCGTATCAGGGAACAGGACGTCTCGAAGACGGCTTTCTTGATGAGATATTGTTCCTACGAGTTTCGAGTTATGCATTTTGGTTTGACCAATGCTCCAGCCGTGTTTATGAACTTGATGAATAGGGTGTTTAGAGAGTTCCTAGACCAGTTCATCATCGTCTTTATTGATGACATTCTGGTTTACTCCCAGATAGAAGAGGAGCATGCAGAGCATTTGAGACAGGTTTTGCAGACGCTGCGTCAGAACAAACTTTATGCCAAGAATGAGAAGTACGAGTTTTGGCTGAAGGAGGTTCAGCTTTGGGGGCATATCATTTCAGACCGGGGGATATCTGTTAATCCGGGGAAGGTATCCGCGGTGAGGGAGTGGGGACAGCCCACGACACCGACTGAGGTCCATAGTTTCTTGGGCTTAGCAGGATACTATAGGAGGTTTATTCGGGGTTTCTCAAAGATAGCGGGTCCTTTGACACATCTGACTCGCAAGGGTGTGCCATTCATCTGGAGCGATTCCTGTTAGTTGGCATTCGATGAGTTGAAGGACAAGTTGACCTCATCACCTGTGTTAGCATTGCCCAGATCGGGAGTTGAGTATTTAGTCTACACCGATGCGTCCTTACAAGGACTTGGAGGTGTGCTGCAATAGGAGAGTCAGGCCATAGCTTACGCTTCCCGTAAGCTTAAGCCTCATGAGAGGAATTACCCCACCCACGACTTGCAGTTAGCGGCAGTCATATTCGCTCCTCGGACTTGGAGACACTATTTCCTGGGGGAGAAATTTCGGTTGTTCACGAATCACAAGTCTCTACAATACCTCTTTACGTAAAAGGAACTGAACATGCATCAACGACGGTGGCTTGAGTTTGTGAAGGACTATCAGTTTGATATCCAATATCACCCGGGTAAGGCTAACGTGGTAGTAGATGCGTTGAGCCGTAGACCAGTAGATGAGGTGGCCGAGGTGTGGAAAGCTAAGTGGAAAGAGTTGGGACACCAGGATGCAGTGGCCCGATCATTCATGTCTGTGATGACTGTTACACTTCAGATTGTTAGGAGAGTGATAAAAGCCTAAGCAATTGACTCGTTCGGTCAGGAGCAGATAGTTCGATTACTTGCAGAGGGAGCCGAGTCCTATACCGTTAATTAAGACGGGGGATTACGCTTCAATGGGAGACTGGTTGTTCCGGAAGGGGAAGACTTACTACACGAGGTTATGGCAGAGTCGCACGGTTCACGGTTCGTGGTACACCCTTGTGGGGATAAGATGTACTAAGACATGAGACGCCAGTATTGGTGGAGCGGGATGAAGAGAGATATCGCCGTGTTCATTTCTAAATGCGCCACTTGTCAGCTAGTAAAGGTGGATCATCAGAAATTGGCAGGACTTCTACAGCCATTAGAGGTTCCGATGTGGATATGGGAGAGCATATCCATGGAATTTATCACGGGGTTACCTACGTCACAGAGGGGTCACGACTCCATTTGGGTGGTTGTGGATAGGTTGACCAAAGTTGCTCATTTTCTACCCGTAAGGACAGACTACACTACGGGACAATATGCCTAGATTTTCATTGCGGAAATAGTGAGATTTCACGGTGTGCCTCTAAATATCGTGTCTGACCGAGACAAGATATTTGTTTCACAATTTTGGGAGAGTTTCTAGGAGGCTATGGGTACGGAGTTGCGATTGAGTATGGCTTATCACCCGCAGACTGATGGGCAAACCGAGCGGACAAATCAGATGTTGGATGACATGTTGCGTATGTGCATCCTAGACTTTAGAGGTGGATGGGAGCATTACCTTCCACTGGTGGAGTTTGCTTATAATAACTCCTACCAGTTCACCATTGGCATGGCTCCATTTGAGGCGTTGTACGGTAGACCTTGTCGTTCCCCAGCATATTAGTTAGAGGCGGGGAATAATAAACTCCTTGGGTCGAAAGTGATTCAGGACACTTCGGCAAGGATAAAGTTGATACGGAGTCACATTTGAGTAGCTCAGGATTGGCAGAAGAGTTATGCTGATGCGAAGAGGTTGTTCAGAGAATTCAAAGTGGGGGACCAAGTGTTACTCAGAGTATCTCCTATGAAGGGGATTATGCATTTTGGGAAGAAGGGGAAACTGGCACCAAGGTATGTGGGGCCATCTCCTATCATCGAGCGGATTGGGCCAGTTGCATATAGACTTGGGTTACCGGAGCACTTGCATAGGATTCATGATGTGGTCCATATTTCCTCGCTAAGGAAATACCTTAGGGATGATTTAGCCCATACCCACATTGCTTTAGAGGACATCGATCTTCATCCAGATAGTTCGTACGAGGAGGGGCCGATTGTTATTTTGGACCAAAGCGAGCGGAAACTGAGGTCAAAGATAGTACCATTAGTACGTTTTCAGTGGCGGCATCATAATGCCGAAGAGTCCACATGGGAGCGCGAGGATGAGATGCGCGAGCGCTATCCAGATCTATTTTTACCAGGTACTTTTTAGTTCCGAATTTCGGGACGAAATTCTGTTATTAGGGGGGAAGTATCTAATACCCCCTAATTTTATCAATATTTATTTAAGGGATTAATTGAATTAAATGGGAATTAATTAGGAATTAATCCGAATATAAATACTAGCGAGATGTGAGTTGGTATTTGATTTTGATGTTAAAATTGAAAATTTCATGAGTATTGAAAATATTAAAAATTATCGCAAGGCAGAAATACGAAAATTTGGAAATTTAGTTGGGACGCGCGTGTCAATCGCGTAAGGAATGAAATTATTTAAATTAAAAAGTGAATTTTATTTTTATCAACCGAATGGTCATTTTGAGTGCGTCAACGTGTCTGGAAGGGTCGAAATAGTCAGAAAACACTAGCCAGGGGTTTAGTTTGGGTCCCGGGACACTTTTAGGCCAAACCGGCTACCTAGAGGGGTATTTTGGTAATTTTAAAAATTAGGAAATTAAAACCCACGAAAATTAGATTTTATATTTATAATTTTAAAGGGGCCACTAAGTCCATTACCAGCAAAAAGAGAAGAGAGTGGGCTACGGGAGTTTTGAGAGAGGTTGGAGATAGGCTACAAGAGCCAAACCAAAGCCATCACCCATCATCACCATTCTCGAGGAATTTGTGACCGAAAGAAGGGAAATTCAACCTAAAATTTATGACAACGAATCTGGAAAATGAATCTAAGGCAAGTGGTTTAATTACTTAATTTCAAGCGAATGTTTCTTCCCTTCTTAGAATTGAATATCTGTCTTATATTGGAAGTTTGATGAAAACCCATGAAATTGGAGGTAGAATTCATAATATGATATAGGGATTGCATGTAGAATGTTATTGGGTGAATGTCATATACTAAATATATCTTTTGATGATGTGAAAACGGATTGTTAAGGAGAAATTGTAGACATTAAATTCTGGGTTCATGTTTATAGGGTTTGTGACAAGGTTTGGGAATTTTGATGATTACATGTTAATTTAGGAAGCATTGACCCCAAATATATGTTACAGAGTGACCTAGGAGGAATTAGAGTAGTTTAATAACGTTAAAACTCAATTGGGATGATCTTAGTAGGGATTTAGAGAAGAGAAATTTGAAGAAAAACGAATTGGGGGAAGTTCTGGGCGCAGCCTGCCATCTCGTTAGAAGGACTGACCAGGTCGTTCGAACGACCTCGTTCGAACGAGCTTCTAATGAGATGACAGTATCCCTTATAACGAGTTGGTAGTTCATTCGAAGCCTTTCGTTCGAACGAACTCGTTCGAACGACCTCGTTCGAACGAGACTTCTAACGAGTTAACAGAATGGCCTTTTAGGCCTGATTTCATTTCAAATGTTTCGTAGACTTATTTAATGGAGTAATAATCTTTCGTTATTGACTAGTGGGTATAATTGAGAGATTGGAGTACGTGAGGAGTAAAACTTAGAATCTTAGAGTAAACCGGATGATAATTATGGATTAGGAAACGAGTACCTAATTACGACGTGAGAAGAGTTGGCAACACTAATGTATATAAATCGGGGACTTGTAAATGTATGACACTGACACTAAATGATGGTATAAGAACGAGAATACCTCTATTAATATTATGAGATATCTAAGAAGTGTGAATGCTTAGTATATATGGTTTTTGTGTATAACATACCTACCATACTTGCTATCACGGGAGGTCGGCATTCGATTAGGTCCAGCTAATCTTTGTGTGCCTAACGGGGGATTTAGCTTGGTACCTCAAGGACATAGGTCAATGAAGGACTTATCGAGAAGTTAATAAGTCTGCTGATCATGGGAGCGTAGGTATGTGCGTGACCTATGTGATGTGAACTATGTTCGCCTCCATTAGTTGTGATTGTTATTATTTGAGAACGATTCCTGAGAGATTCGATATGCGTGGTCCTTATGTACGTGATGTACCGGGATTGGATAGCAGAGTATGTGTGCACCGCAACTTATCCTCGGGGTGCCAATATTGTATATTTATGATTAGAATAATATACGGTTAATTGAAATGCACTGTCATGTATAAATGCGAATGTGAACATTAGCAACGTTTTTGTAAAGATAAAAGTGGAAATTCTCTAGTAAATAGTATTACTAATATGGGAAACCGAGAATAAATGTAAAGCTTTCAGTCTAAATGAAGATGTCGAAATTAAAGCATGAATCGTATAGTAATGTTAGGTATTATGATTGGACTAGTTAGCTGTGGGAAATAACTAGAAATGGGTATGGGTACGTTAGTAGTGCACAAATAGTCGAGAGGTGAGTATTTCATGTGAGCGCACGTCCTAACATGTATTTTTCATTCATTGTTTTAATGTCATTATAACACTTGCTATATTTTAAACTGTTTTTCACTATCGGGCTCTAACCCGTTTGCTTCCATATATATTTTCATGTAAAAACCTTTTAGGTGCCCAGCCACAAGGACACCAAGTATAGGAGTTCCATTCAGGTGACGTACTGTAGCTACCACGAAAGTTACAGAACCTTGAGAGTAGACGCCTCCATTTTCAGTTTTGACTCCATATTATCATCTTTTCTCATCTGTTGGGCATGTCGCCCTATTTCCTTTTAGAGACACTTTATTTATTCAGTTATTTCAGAATTTTGGGTTGTAATTAATTTAGTGATGCAGACTTGGTACTAGTTTGTTTCAGCATTTGAATTGTTGTGTGGAGTGCTCCTCCAGACTCATTACTATTTTATGGTTACTCTATTGTCTTTATGTTGTGGTGGTTGTGTTAGCATTTCATAATTTACTTATTGCATGTTAATAGGATTTAATTAAGAATTGACAACTCACTTTTTAAATATTAGGTGGCTAGCAATTGTTAAAACGTTTTTCGACAGTGACGCTATGAACTGAGCTAACTTGGCATTTTGTATTAATTTAATAAAGGAGTAGCTACCCAGTATTTAATTAGTCGGGGTGTCACAGATTGTTCATATCTAATATCAAAATTCACGAGAATCGGAAACATTTGATAGCATTCTCAACATAAAGAAATAAATAAAATTGAATAGTATAATAACGAGATAATGAACTATTAAATAATATAATACCAACTCTGATACCTTATAACTGATGATACAAAAATGAGACCAACTCCAGAATATAAAATTTATTTCCAATATAAATCAAATTTTGAATACAATTACCACATGTAAATAAAACTCGATAAGTAAATAAATAAACACAAGAACGTGAGATCATAGGATCGACACCTACATCCTACAGGATCATTAATGGAGAGTAAGTCATAATCGAATTAGGAATGAGGCGGCATCGGTAGCCAATATTCTAAAAAATGTTAACGGGAGATAGTAACAACGAATTTAAGTTGTAAAGCAATATAATTGACTTAGGATTACAATATGACCATTCATCTTCATCCATTTTTTGAGTTGACCCAACCTAAACAATCGTACATATCACATGCCTCTATTCCCAAGCCGATGTGTTCCCCATAATTAAATCATTTACATCGTTATCAACTTTTAAATACAATTCCACATATTTTTCTTTAAACTTCACCATTTTATAATATCACAGGAAAGTATTCACATCAATATCATCATCGTTCAGAAACCTTTCCTTTTAGTGGCTTTTAAATTATTTCGACCCAACAATCCTAGATATCACATGCATTTAATCACACATTCAAGTGTACCCTATTATTATGCATTATTCATCGTATTAAAATGTTTGTAAATGATTGTTCAATACATCTCAAGTATATACCAAAATTAATGAATACATCTCTATGTATATATATATATATATATATATATATATATATATATATATATATATATATATACTACCCATATCAAGTATATTATAACAAACCATCGGAGTAATGAAGTGTCATTATCGTACAACCCCAGGGTAGATCCCCACGTACTCTATTGGGAAACTGAAGTGGAGCCACTGATCAACCCAGGGATTATCTCTATCTAACAAAGTGTCGAAGTGGCGCCGTCGCACGACCCAGGGTAGCATACCGAAATGGCATCATCTCCCGATCCATGGTACAATCCAACTATATCAACTATATTACTGTAGTAATCATCATTGCATGGTACATAAACATATATCTTCTAGTACTCACGAGTAAGCATACCCAATGTTTTGCACATAACTTTTCACGTGCAAGATTTTCATGTCTTAATCCACCATTCAGAACTTAATTAACATCAATTAATTAAGGTCTTTAATTAAATCAGAATACTGAGTTAAAATAAACTAAGGATTTATCATTAATTATATTTGTTTACAAAATCCCCCAAATCACGGTTCAAACCTAAGAAAAACACAGAAGTCGATCGATTTTTAATAAATTGGTAGAAATTTCAACATAAGCGTTGTTCAAAAAATAATCATATGATATTCATCGAAGCTCCTAAAATTATGGAATCAAAGGCCAATCATTATCAACTCAATTTAACCCCGACTTAATTTTTCTCCCCAAACACAAATGTATAGACATACTATGCCAAAAAATGCCTCAAATTAACACATTCACTTCTGAAAATTTCAGCAGTGCATACTGTTGAGAAAATATCATAAGATATTCATCACAACTCTGAAAATTACGAAACTAAAGCCCACACATTATTAAGTCGATTTAATTAGGACATTTTTTAGATAAATTCATATTCCCAAGTACACTAAATAGAAAATCTCCTGAAAGTGACTAATTTTCTCCATTTTTTGTATAATCTCATCCTCCATTAACAACCCTTTAAGCTCCTAATTCACCACCAAACTCAAAAATAGTCATACTTAAGTGGGGCAATTATCATTTCAAGAACCCTAATAGATAAATTGGACTTAAAAACATGCCACTAGAGGATGAAAACATAATACAACCACTAAATGGCCCCATAATAGGGACGAACAACTCGCACTGGACTAATATAACTCCTAGGAACTAACCGCGTAGTCACGAGACTCGCAGTTTGAGAATATGACGAAATTTTATGAATATCTAAACTTTGACTTGAAAACAAGCCGCTAGATGGAGAAAACCCAAAATAGCCCCTAAACGATCCTATTAGAGTCACGAACACCTCGCGCGGGTCCAATGTTACTCATAGGAATTGATCGCGTAGTCACAGGACTTCCAGTTATATAATTTGATAAAAAATTATAAATACATAGACGTAGGCTTAAAAACATGTCACTAGAGGGCAAAAACCAAAAATAGCTATTAAACAGCCTCGTAAGAGGCTAAACACCTTGCACGGGACCAATATAACTCATAAAAATTGACCTTGTAGCGACGAGACTCCTAGATTTACAATATGAAGAGAATTTGTAAATATGGATACATAGGCTTAAAAACATGTCATTAGAGGGAAAAAACACTAAACAATCCCCAAAGGCCCCGTTAGAGGCATGGACACCTCACACTGAACTAGTGTCAGTCGTAGGAACTTACTACACAGCCATAGGACTCCTAGTTTGAAAATATGATGAAATTTTTCTAATATTTTAGGTATAAACCCCAATTATCATCTCAAGACACCTAATAGATAAATTAATCCCTATTACGTCCAATTACTAATTAATCTATGAAATTATCAAGAGGCTTTCCATCCTATAACATAATATATCATAGTTATTTCATCAATTTAGTAAACTATATTATGAATCACGATGAACCATTCCAATTCCATAATATATATCAAGAACATGATTTTAATCGAATTATACGATTGACATGATTCTAACAATGGTTATATAAGTTGTTAAATTCAAATTGTTTTAATATTAAATTAAGAATCCAATGAATAACAACATCATAATACGTCTTCAATTATAGTTGTATACTAAACAATCTTGCCTCGATTCGAATAGGTGGAATCCTTATGATAAGATCCCAATTATTCCTCTTCTCCTCTTCATCTTCTTTCATTTACTATTGAGTTCCCTTCCAATAATTAGTCTTATCTCCTTGACTTTAGAGTATCCCTATCCTGTTACTATTCAATTCTTGTGTTTAGAATTCCCCTATAATATGAAATATATGGTTTAGACGAAAATTAACCACCCTTTTTATTATATTTATCACGAAATTAAGCTTAAGGCCTATATGGACTCTGATTTAATAAGTTCAAAAATAATTCCAAATAGTCTAAAGTCTGAACCAAGCCATATATCAATCTATGTGGCTAAAAAGCTCAAACTTTTATGGTGCAAACGGAACTTCTACCCATCCCAAAAGTCCTTTACACATAATCAAATTAATTATTTACTTTTGTTAAATAATTATTAATGTCTTAACATATTTTAGATATAAAATCAATTCCAAATAATACACATAAATTAGTGACACCACCAGTCACGGTAGATATATATATATATATATATATATATATAAATTATAAATAAAGAATTTAAATAACTTAAAATTTGGGTTTATTACATGATGCTTCCACTCCTGTCGATATCTCCTAAGTAAGGATGTCATCAATAGCTAGGGTACCCTGTGGGCCATCCCCCAGTTCTCCCTGCCATGCCACATTATTTGCCTACCTCCTTAGGATTCGAAAACACCTTTTCCTCATCTATTCCTTTCGATAAGAAAAGAACATAATCAAATTTATATCATTAATTAATTTCATAAGGCTACAAATGGAAAATGTATTAAAAAAAAACTTCGTGAAAAATTAGATTAACATTTGGACCTTTATTGCTGGAAGCGTGCTTCAAGATAAACCGTGATACCCTCTATGTCCAATATTTATGTTGAATAGTCCTAAATTCCAAAAATACGTCCGTCAAATAATTAAATATCATTTTAAGCATGAAAAATAAAGGAGACATATAAATAGGGACTATAAAATATAAAGATTGATAAGTCATCATCCACTAACCATAAATACCAAAAGTTCAATCCGTGACTATGGAATCCCCAGCTTGTTGGGATCTATACTCCATAAATTTCTTAAATTAAATTGTACTCAAATTGGGAAATAAAATAGGGGAAATAGCTTCACATATACTAAGATGGAAACTCTACATTTGATAAGAATTTATAGCTGTGCCTCAACTGCTCCAACGCTAGAGGTGCTGCGATGACTTGAAATGATAGTCAATAAAACTGCACCATGATCAAAAAAGACATATTGCTACACATCCCAAACATCAGCGAAACTAGAATTAAATATCATAATTATTCTCCCTCAAAGTCCACTTATAATACCATACTCTGTATCATATGATACTAGTATCTTGCCTAGTAATATACTAAATACTAGAGCTGGCTGACAACCCGTTTATGGTAATAACCCAAAATGACCCGAACATGACCCGGTTAGCTTGTATAGATTTAAAAGTACCCAAAACTTATATTAAAATAAAAATCAATGTGACCCAAAAATGACACGACTAACTTGAATTGCCACCCCTACTAAATACTAATATATCCTGTTACTACAATAAGACTATGACCAAGGATATCACATCACTGTATTATTAATGTTAACACGATACACAAATAAATACCGTCCCCATAGCCAACCCCAAAGATGAAGTTAACACCCTACTATACATAGGGGTGTGCAAAAAAACCGACCAAACCGACAAAACCGAGCCGAACCGAAAATTTTTGGGCCGGGTTTTTTTGAGGGTCGGTTCGGTTCGGTTTAATCAGGTATAAAACCGACAGGGTCGGTTCGGTTTTCGGTTTTGGCAGAAAAAAACCGATTTTGAACCGAACCGAACCGAATTAATTTTTATACTTTTTAATTTTATATTTTATATTATATTTATATTAGTGTTGACATATTATATTATATTTTTTATTTTTATATTTATATTAGGTATTAAAAAAAATATTTTTTATTAAAATAAAGGAAAAACCCGAACCGGCCCTGTCAAAAACCGACGGGCAAACCGAACCGGCTCTGTCAAAAACCAACCCGATTCGGTTCGATTCAGTTTTTCAGCATTTTCGGTTCGGTTCGGTTCGGTTCGGTTCGGTTCGGTTCGGTTCGGTTCTCCTCCTCCAAAAAATCGACATGGTCGGTTCGGCTCAAAAAACCCGGTCAAAACCGAACCGACCGACCCGTGAACACCCCTAACTATACAACATATGAAACTATAATTCCCACATATATTCCTCAACACACTCAGACTGTGCTATTAATCTACAAGCTCCTAATGTAATGCATATGTAAACATGCACCCCCATAAATTCTACACATGGTACTCTACTCTTACGTACTAATATTTGTTGGAAAATTGGAATTAAAAAGCTATCCAGAATTTTCTGGACAGAATTTTGAGCAACTTTGAGCTCAAATTTAGGTGGGACCCACACTACGACAATTGTGGGACCATATACGAACGCGTTCTCCTCAGCAAGGAGATTAACGTAGTATATTCATATGTCCAATTTCAATAAGTTATGAATGATAAATATGTCCCCAAAGTGACTCACAAAGCAATGAAAGTTAATGAATTGGGTATGTTTTAACTCTTGTCCCACATTGGAAGAGTAGCGGAAAGTTCTTGAGTTAATAACACCCTAAGTATGAACTAAGGCTTGGATGCCTTGGGTATTCCCAACTCTTTGAAGGGGAGATGGCCTACATTATGCATGTGTGGGGCTTGGCCCAAAAGCCCACACGTGCGCGCGTCGTCCGGCCGCCCGGCTCGACTCGGCCTCGGGCTTGTAATCTCTTAAATTAACTTTCTGAGCTTTAATTGTTAATTAAATATGAAATTAATTAATTATTAATAAACTGTTTGACAGTTAATTGCCAAAGGTCAATAGTTAGCAAAATTAACTGTTTTTGACAATTAATTTTGGTTTTGAATGTTCCAACAGTCAACACAAAAACTATAAATATAAACCATTCCCCCCAGTTTTAAAAAGCTGTCAAATAACCCCTCCAAAAAATTCCGAAAATGTTCTTTCATCTAGAAAAATGTTTTCTTCATTTTTGCATATCATGTTACTATTCTGGTTGAGTATTAACACAAATTTGTGTTCGTTGGAATTAATTATTGCTGTGCTACATAATTAATTCTAGAAATTCGTTCTATCTTTGGAGGCAATTATTCAATAACCTTTGAGCACATTTGAGGGAATAAATTTGCCTTAAGGAGACTGTTCTACAGGGCTTGGATTTATCTTTAATTTCTGTTATTATTTTTGCAAATTCAAGTAAGTGTTAATATCTGTAATTTCGTTACATTTCTGTAATTATATTATTATTCATAATTCTGTACAATTGTTTTTAATATATAGTAGACATAACAATCTTAAGGCAAATTTATAGTTCTACTGTTTTGTAGTGTGCAGAAATTTTTTTTCATTACAAAAATTTATTTCGTTTTAATAAATATGTTTTGACAGAAATATTTGAATTAAAATATTTTTTTATTACAGAAATTTAATAAAACAGTTTTTATTACAGAAATTAAATTCTACACTGTTTATATATTCTGTTTTAGAAAATAAAAAAATTTATTTCTAATTTTTTGTTAAAAGTGTTTATATAAAACTTTTAATCTTAAAATTATAATTCTGTTTTATATGGATTTTTTTTTAAACAGTGTGAGACAAATTTTTTTTTGGACTAGTATAAACTTGTGTTTATATTTTAGTTTAATTCCGAATATCATTTAGAATTCTTTTGGAATTAATTTTTGTGAATTATATTTGGGGGAAATTGGTGCACAGAACTTTGTATACTGTTTTGAATAATTCATTCATATATGAATATTATCATTGATAAAAAATATGTTTTTGTAACAGAAATGGAATCGCAAAGTACGAACACTATTCCCGCTAATGTGACGGTCACTAACACAAATGTGACTACACCCGTGTCTATGCCACACGGGGAGAAACCGGAAAAATTCAATGAGGCTGACTTCAAATGTTGGCAAGGACAAATGTATTTCTATCTCACTACCTGCCAACTGGGTAGGTTTGTATATGAAGATTGTCCCTTTATTCAAGAAGGAGATGACTCTGAAAAGTTTGCTACTGTTGATGCTTGGAAGCATTCTGACTACCGGTGCCGGAATTATATTCTGGCCTATTTGGACAAAATGTTGTATCATGTCTACTGCACGATCAAGACATCCAAGGAATTGTGGAATTCTTTGGAAAAGAAGTACAAAACTGAAGATGCTGGGATGAAGAAATTTATCGTCGGGCGTTTTCTGGACTTCAAAATGGTTGACTCTAAATCAGTGATCTCGCAGGTGCAAGAACTCCAAGTGATCCTCGACGACATTCATGCTGAAGGAATGTCCCTTAGTGAAACTTTCCAAGCTGCTGCAATTGTTGAAAAATCACCACCATCTTGGACTTTATTCAAAAATTATCTCAAGCACAAGCGAAAGGAGATGAATGTGGAGGAGTTGGTGGTCAGGCTGAGAATTAAAGAAGATAATCGTGAGTCTAAAAAAAAGTGGGAAGAATCCAATGGAAATGAAAGTCCATGTCGTTGAAAGTCCTAAGAAGAACAAGGGAAAGCATGGTGGGGAAGGCACTTCCAAACATAACAATAAGAAGTTCAAAGGCAAATGCTACAACTGTGGTGAACCTGGACACCTCTCAAGAAAGTGTCGTAAGCCTAAGAAGAAAAATTGAAATAATCCTCAAGCAAATGTAACTGAGGGTGAAAACATCGCCAATGACTTGGCAGATATGAATCTTTCTGTCGTGGTCTCTGAATGTAACTTGGTTGGAAATACCAAGGAATGGTGGGTGGACACTGTGGCCACACGACACATTTGTGCAAACAAATGGATGTTTTCTACCTATAAGCCTTTGGAAAATGAGGAGACCCTCTTTATGGGGTATTCTTCCACTTCTAAGGTGGTGGGACAAGGAAAGATTGCTCTAAAAATGACTTCTGGAAAGGAACTTACTCTCAATAATGTTCTTCACGTGCCTGATATCCAAAAGAATCTGATTTCTGGATTTCTCCTGACTAAAAATGGTTTCAAGCTTTTGTTTGTGTATGATCGCTTTGTGTTGTCAAAGAATGACATGTATGTAGGAAAGGGCTACCTAAATGAGGGGCTCTTTAAAATCAATGTTCTTACTGTAACCCCAAAAACATCTGTTTCAATGAATGAAATTGCTAGTTCTTCTTTCTTGATTGAGTCATCTAATATTTGGCATGATAGATTAGGACATGTTAATTTTGATACATTGCGTAGATTAATTAACTTGGATTTTTTGCCAAAATTTAATATTGATAAAAATCATAAATGTGAAATTTGTGGGGAATCTAAATTAGCTAGATTACCTTTCCATTCTGTTGAAAGGATAACTGAACCTTTAGATTTAATTCACACTGATATTTGTGATTTAAAATTTGTTCAAATTAGAGGTGGGAAAAAGTATTTTATTACTTTTATTGACGATTGCACAAAATATTGCTATGTATATTTATTACATAGTAAAGATGAGGCTATTAATGCATTTAAACAATATAAGAATGAAGTTGAGAATCAATTAAGCCAAACGATAAAGACTATTAGGAGTGATAGAGGAGGTGAATATGAATATCCATTTGAGGAATTTTGTTCTGAAAATGGAATTATTCATCAAACAACCGCTCCTTATTCTTCTCAATCGAATGATGTTGCTGAACATAAAAATAGTACTTTGAAAGAGATGATGAACTCAATGTTATTAAGTTAAGGAGCTCCACAAAACTTGTGGGGGGTGGGGGGGGAGGGGGGGAAGCCTTACTTTCTGGTAATTATATTCTCAATAAAGTACCTAATAAGAAGACTCACAAGACACCTTATGAATTATGGAAAGGTCGAAGACCTTCCTATAAATATTTACGAGTGTGGGGGTGCTTAGCCAAAGTGATGGTTCCTAAACCTAAAAAGGTAAGAATATGGCCAAAAACCGTGGATTGTGTGTTCATCGATTATGCTACTAATAGCAGTGCATATCGATTTCTAGTTTGTAAATCTGAGATTTCGGATATTCATGTAAATATGGTTATTGAATCGAGGGACGCTTCATTTTTTGAAAATGAATTCCCGTATAACATGACCCGAGAATCTGGTCCTTCTAAAAGGACAAATCAAGATACTACAAGTGGTACTCATCAACCTATTGAACCAATAGAGGATGAACCAAGACGTAGTAAAAGAGCAGGAAACTCGACTTCATTCGATCCGAATTTTCTAACATATTTGCTAGAAAATGAACCTCAATTGTACAAAGAAGCCATATCCTTACCCGATGCTTCTAATTGGAAAGAAGCAATTAATAGTGAAATTGAATCCATATTACAAAATCATACGTGGGAACTAGTGGATCTTCCACAAGGTTGAAAATCGTTAGGTTATAAGTGGATCTTCAAAAAGAAGTTGAAGGCCGATGGATCAATTGATAAATATAAAGCTAGACTTGTAGCTAAACGCTATAAGCAAAAGGAAGGGTTGGATTACTTCGACACATATTCACCGGTAACAAGAATAACGTCCATTCGGATGTTAATAACAGTAATTGCTATTAATGGACTTGAAATACATCAAATGGATGTAAAGACCGCATTCTTAAATGGTGAACTAGACGAGGAAATTTATATGGAGCAACCTGAAGGGATCAAGGCTCCCGGATAAGAAGGAATAGTATGTAAGCTTATTAAATCACTTTACGGATTAAAATAAGCACCTAAGCAATGGCATGAAAAATTTGATAACGCAATGTTATCAAATGTTTTCAAAATTAATGAATGTGATAAATGTGTTTACTTTAAATACATTCAAAATGGATATGTCATTATATGCCTCTATGTTGATGATATGCTTATCATGGGTAGTAACTTGGAAATTGTCAAAACTACAAAACAAATGTTGAGTAGTCGATTTGAAATGAAAGATTTTGGAATCGTCGATGTTATATTAGCAATTAAAATTTCTAAAACATCGGATGGATTCATATTATCTCAATCTCATTACATAGAGAAAGTACTTGAAAAATTCAAAAAGTATGATATTAGTCCTACCAAGACATGTAAACTTACATCTAGAAAGGAATAATGGTGAAAGCATATCTCAACTATAATATTCTCGTATTATCGGTAGTTTGATGTATATCATGAACTGTACACGACCGGACATAGCATACTCAATAAGTAAGCTAAGTCTATTTACGAGTAATCCAGGGAGAGATCACAGGAAAGCAATATTGAGAGTTTTGGGTTATTTAAAATATACTCAAAACTATGGACTGCACTACTCAAAATATCCAGCTGTTATTGAAGGACATTGCGATGCAAATTGGATATTCGATACAAAAGACTCTAAGTCTACGAGTGGGTATGTGTTTACCCTTGGAGGTGCAGCTGTATCTTGGAAATCCTCAAAATAAACGTGCATTGCTAGATCGACAATGGAATTCGAATTCATTGCACTAGACAAAGCTGGAGAAGAAGCTGAATGGCTTAGAAATTTCTTAGAGGATGTTCCAAATTGGTCTAAACCTGTGCTCGCGATATGCATTCATTGCGATAGCCAATCGGCGATTGGAAGGGCATAAAATCACATGTATAACGGAAAGTCACGACATATTCGTCATTGACACAATACCGTTAGACAACTTCTCTCAAACGAAATTATCTCAATTGACTATGCAAAGTCAAAATATAATATGGCGGATCCACTAACAAAAGGTTTAAACCGAGAGCAAGTTTAAAGATCATCGAGAGGAATGGGTCTAAAGCCTATAAATAAATAAGAATCAATATAGTGGCAACTCAGCCTAGGTGACTGGAGATCCCAAGATCTAGGTTCATTGGGCAAACCGAACTACATTGTATTCAGTAAGCACTGGAGGATATCCTATCCATTCCAAATATGAGACCGCGCACATCTGCCGCGAAATAAGGATAAGTTATGCTTTTAATGACATCCATATCTTAGTATGTCTAAGTGGGGTATTGCAGGATACTCTTTATGGAAGTCACCTACATGAGTAAGAAGGGGGCCAGTTCTATGAGAATAATGAAAGGCATATTCTCTAAAATATTCACGGAACCAAGTGGTGTTCATGGACGAAATGAACACAAACATGAGAACCAACTGTGTTGAAGAATTGTTGTGTGAATACTGTTGTCTAGGTTTACACAAACAGTTGACGATTCAAGGACGTGAAGTCTATTGATTAACCAAGTAAATCCAATAGTATATCCCTAAGGAAAGTTCTAGGCCACTAAGCTACTTCTCACGATGCAATAAGTCTTTAGTTTTACTCAACCTGTGTCGGCATATGCATTAGGATCTTTTCTGTTTTATTTATTGCGATATATCATTCATGTGGGGGATTGTTGGAAAATTAGAATTAAAAAGTTGTCCAGAATTTTTAGGACAGAATTTTGTGCAACTTTGAGCTCAAATTCAGGTGGGACCCACACTACGATAATTGTGGGACCATATACAAATGCGTTCTCATCAACAAGGAGATTAATGTAGTATATTCATATGTCCAATTTTAATAAGTTATGAATGATAAATATGTCCCCAAAGTGACTCACAAAGCAATGAAAGTTAATGAATTGGGTATGTTTTAACTCTTGCCCCACATTGGAAGAGTAGTGGAAAGTTCATGAGTTAATAACACCCCAAGTATGGACTTAGGTTTGGATGCCTTGGGTATTCCCAACTCTTTGAATGTTTTGGGCTTGGACCAAAATCCCCCACGCGCACGCGCGCCGTCTGTCCGGCCGGCCGGCTCTGTTCGGTTCGGTTCGGGCTTGGGCTTATAATCTCTTAAATATTTTGGCCCGTTTTAATTTAACTTTCTGGGCTTTAATTGTTAATTAATTACGAAATTAATTAATTATTAATGAACTGTTTGACAGTTAATTGCCAAAGATCAACAGTTAGCAAAATTAACTGTTTTTGACAGTTAATTTCGGTTTTGACTGTTCCAACAGTCAACACAAAAGCCATAAATACAAACCATTCCCTCCAGTTTTAAAAAGCTGTCAAATAACCCCTCCAGAAAAATTTCGAAAATGTTCTTTCATCCAGAAAAATGTTTTCTTCATTTTTGCATATGATGTTACTGTTCTGGTTGAGTATTATATATTAAAAAAAATATTAGCTAAGGAAACCACACTAATTACTTATTCCATAAATCATTATATCCCTCCTACATTTTAGGTTAGTCTTAACCTATCATGATAAAAGTCCATTCATATCATCTTTTAACAATTATATGTGATAGGATAGTTCAACTCATACTCATCATATTTCCTAATACTTATTTTTGATAAATTCCTATATAACACGATTTACGTAAATTCCATAGTCGGGAAGATTGTTAACCAAATACCACAACATAGCTAGTTGTAATTCAGTACTACCCCTAAGTCAAGTGTTCAATTTAATTCTAACGTAGCACGTACTTAAGTAAAAATATAAGATCTTGTCACCACAACTCAATTCTAATGCATTTCGTACAATTTACAACTATAATTGTTTTTAGGATTATTTTAGCTCTAATAAACAATTATCATGGTGTATGTTCAACATGTCAAAATCAACGTGATATTTATTATCACCAATTAATTAAATAATTACTATGTAATTATTAATTCATTACCATGTATTAAGTCATATTTCAATATTGATTAAAATATACATAACACCATACATATGAAAATATAAATAGTGACATCATATGTCACTACAGGCACATTTAATCACAAATAATCAATTTCACTATTTAATTCATGCACTAAAATTATCGGGTATTATGATAATGTACCAAGAAAAACTAAATTGTAAAACTCATTGCCTAGTCTATTTGGTGATAAGTCATCTATTCACAAGGGAAAATTCAACTAAAACCCGCAGAGTTCCTATTAACACCGCAAACCCACTAAATCTTTTTCCTAATATAGCATAATGTGTTCCCTCTAACTGAGTGTTTTTATGTTTCACATTGACCTTAGGAAAAATATATTGAGATTTTATGACAGTAAGTGACCAAGTATGTACGAATTTGAGCAAATAAAAAATGTAAGAAAATTTGTATTAACTTGAACAATTCTCGTCGAATGTCTTCACCATTTTAGGTGACTTTGTGAATGAGAAGTATAAGAAACATTATTTGGTCAAAATTCACGTAGAGTGATGAAAAAATTCAACCACCAATGGATGAATATGTGCAAATTTACTTAAAATCTTCTTTATTTAGAATTTTTGCACACTCCCTCGCTTCCCACCCTTAAAAACACTACTTTTAGCCTAAAGTAGTTGTGGAGCAGTGAAAAACCTCAATTAAAAGGATAATTTTATGTGGGGTTAGGAAGAACTTTTTGATGGATTTATAGTGTTATAAAACCCCATGGGATTTTGACTGAATTTTTGCCATTGACTCACTGGATTCACACTGAATCCACGATGATGTTTTTTTTCACATATTTTACAATTTTGAGTTCTTTCAGTAAATTGTGGATTTCTATTTCGGTATATTTTATAAGTTTATAAACTTACAAAATCATTATTAATGTTGTTTTCTTACGAAGGCCGTGGTTAAGGTCAAATAATAAAAATTGGAATTTTTAAAGAAATAAATTGTATTTGAGTGAGTTATGGGGGTTAAAAGAGTTATAGAAATGAAAAAAAAGGATGGGTTAGGGAATAAGCGGTGGCGAGTAATTGTAATGGTGGGAAGTGGTTCTTGTGTTGTTTTTAGTGTTAGAGAGAGAATGAGAAGTTTTGAGAGAGATAAGAAGGAAACTGGGATGATACTAAATTATGGGTTGATTAACTTTTAACTAATGATGTTCTTATTTTGTGGTGTTTAGAAGAAAAAAACTTACGAGATGAGAGGAAAATACTTTTATAGATCTTTTAACATCACCCTTTTAAAAATACCCTCATAAAACCCACTTAAAATGGAAGCCAATATACCTTCACAAAATAGTTTTTGATTATTACAAATTTAATAGTGAACCTTTACAAGAAACGTTACCTTATGAGTCCCTCATTCGGAATGATTTACGGATGGATTTGGAAATCATATAATTTTTTTATAACGGAATAAGTTGAGCTAGTGTATTCTAAGTGTCACTAATTCCTTAGTTGATGAACTTTTTTTATTCTATACATTTTGGTCCATTTGATCATTCTCTTTCATCATATGCCAACACTATCTCCACAACGTTATTACTGACATAACTTACCACCACCATATTAAGCACCTCTCTCTCCCACCCCACAAGTTTATTTATCTACCTATATTTATATAAAATCCCATCAGATGTTTCAATAAAAAGATTGAATGTGATAAGAGTTATCTCATCACGACGAAAAATCATAATCGTAACTCTTAGTTCGTATGGTTTTGTTCCACAACCGATGGGAAAAAAGGCTTACTTAAAATATGTTATCTAACCTTAAATCCAATCCCATCTAACACTAACTAGTGTTTTTTCCCTTTATATATATGAATTCCATTAATTAACATGTTTGGTCAAGTCCAAAATGATTTTCACAAACCCACTCAACTCCCTTATTGATTTTAAGCTATTGTCATAATCATTTAATTTCCCACTTCTCTACCATAATCGTGCGTATAAATATACTTGAATAGTGAACCTTGAGGTTAGTCAGTTCTTCTTAGCCTCTCAAATAATGATTTCCTCACAATGGACCCATTATCTTTGTTATTTCTTTACTTGTTGCAATGTTAGGTGCACGATTAATTGATAATTAAAACACAAAACGTAGTTAGGGTTTTCCTAGTACTTTGGTTTATATGAAAACCAGGGTTGTTAATCTTTAGCTCTTAAGTCTGAATTAGAATTATGAGGTATTAAATAGTATTTTTTTCTTCTTCTAATCATTAGATTTTGATAGTCATTTTTGTGATTAATGATTAAGGAGTATAACAATTTCGCATCTAAATACATTCATTTTGAATTTTTTTAAGACGTAAAACAAACATATATCATATTATATATATAACAACTATATAATTATCCCCTTGAAAGATAATTTTTCATGTGTCATATTATTCAGTATCTTGACCATCTTCTGTTCTTTAGTCCCTTACACTTTTCCACTCTAGCACAACATCTTCACAAATTTTCTTTAAAAATCATTTTTCAGTCGATAGCATTTATCACATGTCATCTTCTTTAATTTTGTGAACTTTGCTAATTCTTAGTTCTCAGACTTTTTCAACTCCTGCTTATTTTTATAATTCGTTTTTTATTTTTGTTACTTATTCAGTCTTTAATTGATTGGACATGACAATTGGTTAAATTTGAGATTCTTTAGTGATTGAGATGGTTGTACATGTTATTTTTAATTGGGTTAATTAACCCCCCCCCCCCCCCCCCAAACTTGTCATAACTCGTATTTTTATGGCATTTATTTAATTTTTAGCTAAGTATTTGTTGCATGATAATTAGATATTTTATATTACATTCAGTATGTCATTTCATAAATTATTTGTCGCATATGTAGTTTTACGTTGTATAATTTTGGGTAGCATATATTTATTGTTGTTGTAATTGGATAACTTATAGTTATTTATTAAGATAAATAATTTAGTTACATAGTATTATGAGCATCTATGGAATGGTCACGGGGCTAAGTGTTGGGGGTTTCCTTGTTTGGAATATTCCCACTGCATTAGGTTATATCGATCATGAAGTAGGCTCTTATAAATTAAGTCACAATTAAATAATTAGTAATTAAGATTTAAGATTATAAGCGATACGTGTTATCTAATCAATAATTTTAATTAAATAATTATGTCACATAATATTCTAACCTTTAAGTGAGTTTGTAACACATTTTTAAAGTCCAGAATTAAGTTACAAATAGTGGAAATATGGTCCATCGAGTTATTAATTGGTTGGGCAAGCTTTAGACTATTTGGGACTTGTTTGGATCCGTTTATTTTTAGGTCAATTTAGGTCCTAATCCTAATTACAAATTTTACTAATAATATAAGATTATTAGTGTAACCTAAAACACATAATACATATTGAATAAACCTTAGCTCCTATGAGGGAAGAAAAGGGATCCCTAGCTCTTGTGATTCAGGGATTTTGAGGGTTGATTCATGCAATCACCTTAAGATAAATTTACATGTGGAGACATACCATTAGATTTGTGTTATAATGATAATCATGTATTGAGCTCTGTTTAGATTATCAGATAATCTAATTCGATTAATAATCAAACTTAATTTCGTAATTATATTGAATTAAACTATGAATCCTAATTAATTTGTTGAAGAACTGATGTAATTAATTACTTAAATGTACAAATTGATATATGAAACTTCATAATTTGTCATTGAAAGCAGTAGAACTGAACTATACATGTTTTAATCTTCAAACAACCTAAGAAAATTTCATAAAGTTAATTGAAATCTTTGATTAATTCAAACCCTTCACTTGAAGAAGATGAAATCAGGATCCTTATGGCTAGAGTTAAAGTTTATAAAGCCGGTTAGTGTTAAACCATTGTGCAAATCATGAAATAAATGAGATTATCGTTAACCCCATTGAATAGGAATCGATACTAATTTGTTTAAATTAGGTGAACATTCATGGGGTGTGTTTATGCTTATGGGTAACGTACTGGTAAGGTTTTGATGTGGCACGTATGACGTGACCGTATATGGTATCCCGATGAGCGCATGAGTTTTAACTAAGTCTTATTGAGAGTGCGCCAGCAATCAATGATCAAACTTGTTTAATTAAATTCCAATTTTATGCCCAAAAATCCTAACTCTTCCAGACAATTGTGATTGACTAATAATATGAAATCAAGCATGCACACAATCACAACTTTGAGGAAAAAATCCCCCAAAGGGCAAAACCTTTTTATTTCACTATATTGTGTAACAACTTACAAATATAGAGAAATACAGCTTGACACGAATAACCGCAGGCGTCAGTTCATTGTCGTTGACACGAGATTCTACAAGAGCTCCAATAGTCAGCAATGGAGAAACAACCTTCTTCTCCACAAGTGTACTCCAAATGAGTAGAACGAGTAATCTAGGGTTTAAAACGATTCACATATATATATGGGACAATTTGGTCAATCAAAAGAGGTTTAAAACTGAAAAATGAAGTCTTAAAATCGTAGTTGTTCTATTGAAAATGGAGTTGTAAAGACTTAAAAAACCAGACTGCAGAAAGCAGGTATTTATAATAAAATAGAGTCGATGCGCTCGCTCGAACGACAAAGTGATGTCACTCAAATGACTTAAAATGTGATTTGATCTTTTCTTCGCGTGAGACTTCAAATGAGGTAAAATAGTAAAACGGCACGGGTTTGTTCGATGAAAACCTTCAAGCGAGCTTCAGGTGACCTATCGCGCGACATGTAA
This sequence comes from Sambucus nigra, assembly GCA_949130495.1. NCBI lineage: Eukaryota > Viridiplantae > Streptophyta > Magnoliopsida > Dipsacales > Adoxaceae > Sambucus > Sambucus nigra. The sequence continues at coordinate 386,854,525 of OX422209.1, read as the reverse complement.
TGTCATTTTATAAGGTCGTTTGAACGGCATCATCCCCTCGTTTGAACGACATGGATTAGTCGCTTGAACCACTGGACTGTCATTTTCTAAGTTTGCCTTATGATTTTTGCAAATTAATTTTAACTTAGAAAAATCGAATTTTTCAATAAAAACATTTTATAAAATTCCCAAATAAATACGGAGAGTTTAAAAACTCCAAATTAAACATTTTACCATAATTGCGAGTGGAGTAGTGGGAATGTTGAAGACGCACGTTTCACATTGCTTAATGATGTTGCACTACACACGTATGACGATGATGGGTGCATGAAGCTTCGGATTCGGATTGAGGCCTTCATGGATGATCGTGTTAACGTGTCGAATGTAGTGATATAAGATATACTTGTTGTGATCTAGGACACTTAGAAAATTTCCTAGATTCTAAATGGACATTTATAAAATCATGTTCGTACGAATCCCCCCCCCCCCCCCCATGTCTATGCTGGTACATACATAAAAACTATCTGTATTATGCTACCCAAACTCAAAACATATGACATACAATTTAATATCCACATAAACCCAAAAAACTAGAAATACTCAATGACATGTCTTCAAAAATCTTCAACATCTTCAATATTTCTTTGTCATCAATAGGGTGTGCAAAAATAATCGTCAATTTTGTACCTACACACATGAGACTAGAAACAATACATGTGACGCGTAAAACTTTGACAAATAATGATAAGCAAAAAATCAATATCAATTAAGCTCAAGCAAATCATTATCAATTCAAATATGCAAACAAAACATCTCCCCCATAATTCGTTCTCCCCCTTTTTATGATGTGCCTAAATAGACAAATATGAAGAACACAAAGCAATGCTTATGGATAATGTCACAAGGTAAGAAGCTATATCTTTTTGAACTTTCCAAATATTTTCTCAAAAAAAATGATACAACAAAAAATCGCACCATGAAAGAACACGAAAATAACCAAGTCGGTGATAGCGGAAATGTAGGGATGTGAACAAATTCGATAGGAAAATCAATGCATACAAACATAGCATATGTGCACGATGAATTTTAAATATTCCTAACGAATGAACTCAACATCTTCCTTAGGTGTAAAAATGGTGGAATTATAGGAAATTGACTCAATCTAATCATCAAATCAAATATCAAAGTAATTTCCACACTAATAACGTCCAAAACTATTTAATGCTTTTTCAAGATTTTGTAAGAAAGTGCAAAGCCATTAAATCCAACCAAACTCCCTCAAAATTATATTCATTTTCTATTGAGGTGTCTAATTTTCTCAACTTAGAGAATTCCTATTGGCCCCATTTTTGGCATATGATTATTTGTATTGCCTTAATTTTTTCTTGGGCTCTTTTAAACGGTGGATTTCACGACAAGTTAATTTTATACTCTGGCAGCTCTTCTCCGTGAACACTCATCATTATTTTTTATTTTTGCATTTTAATCCTCACGATAAACGATTCTTACATGCATAACTATTATTATTCTCGTTGTATTGCATTTGGTTCGTTATCTAGACAAAATTGAGATAGAAACACTCAAACCAACATGTGATAGACAAGTATAATATTCAAATAAAATTGTGCATGTGTGCATTAAAGGAGATAAGGAGCCAAACATGTAGAAAGATATCACTAATCACATCTTAATGACTCCATACATTATAAAGCAGGTGGATGAAATGATGTAGCATCTCAAATCACTATCAAACAGTCACATGGAATATGGAAATGAAGTTTTGACTATGGCTATCATAAATGTTCATCCATAAACAGTGTAAACAAAATTCAAAACTATTTTTGTAATTTTTCAAAAAAAATTATAAAAAGAAAAACTTTTTGTCTTTTTCAAAAATTTATCAACAACAAAATCTCTTTGGATTTTTCAATTTTTCAAAAAATATAAAATATTTTTGTATTTTTCTAAAAAATAAGAAAAAAATAAAACCAAAAACAATGATACAATCTAGAGATAGGAATCATATGATATGAACATGAAAATGCATCATATTCTAGACATGGTAACCACCCACCAGTCAACTATGAAAATTTCTAAAGACTTCCTAAGACTCTCAAATCTAAGGGAGTTTAAAGGCTTCATGAAAATAGCGGTTAACTGGAGGTCGGTAGAAACAAAACTCAAGGATACGACCTTTTCTTCGACTAGATCACAAAGAAAGTGCTCGCATATCTTAATGTGCTTTGTGTGTGAATGCAGGACTAGATTACGGGATATGTGTATCGCGCTCGTATTATTACAAGAAATAGTCATAGCTTCATGTGATATCCCATAATCCTGCAACATATGCTTCATCCACAGAAGTTGCATACAACAACTCCCGGCAGCTATGTACTCAGCCTCCTCAGTGGATAAAGAGATGGACCTTTTTCTTCTTGCTTAACTAAGAGACAAGAGAAGAACCAAAGAAGAAACACCCACCAGAAGTGCTCTTACATCAATCTACATCCCCGGCCCAATCGACATCTGAATAGGCAGATAAACGGTCATCGCTATAAAAGAAATACTAAATGCCAAATCAGAGAGTCCCACTCACATATTTGATAATACGTTTAAGAGTGATAGAAAGAACTTTTGCGGTGTGTCGTTCGTCGTTGTGTGAATAGCTCCTCTAATAAAAATCCTCAAATACCTACAACATATAACAATCTCAAGTGTAGCGGTAAGTAAGGGTATCAATCCACATCAAGGGGTAAGCTAGAGACAAACTCAATTGTAATTCACTTTTATTTCTCTTTTTTGTGATTTTTTACTTGTTTAATTTTTTTAGATTTTCAAATATTAAAACATTATGATAACAACTAACTAACCCAGGGGGTGTGGTAGAGCGGAAGGGGCTCTTCTTCCCTTAACCAAGTGTCGGGGGTTCGATTCCCACCTTGGGCATGGAGGAGCCTTAAATCCATGGGCCAGCTGTCCCACCCATCGAGGTGCCTACAATCAGCAAAGGGATTAGTCACTAAGTCGCTAGTGGATACCCTGGTTTACCAAAAAAAAAAGATAACAACTAACTAAAAGTGACTAAAATGAAAAATAAAGTCTAAACCTAAATAAGAAGAAATAAATGAGGTAAATAATTATGAGAACAATCAAGGAATGGGATTACACCACAAATTTTAGCTATTCAAATTAATTAATTGAATTCTCCCAAATTAATATCAAAATCACAAATCAACTCTCATTGCAAATGTAATTTTGATAGTAACCTTTTAAAAAATTAAGTTTAACACCTCATAACTCCAGAAAAAAATAGATCTACACTCCTTTTAATTAATCACCCGCTAGGATCGATCAATTAAAATTTATGTAAATCTTAGAAAATAAATTTATAGTTGAAATTCAAGTTATAATACCCCACTTAAGAAACTCCTATCTCTAGTTCGAATCTAAAATGGGTATTATAACTAGAATTTCGATTTACTCTCGAAAATCATTTGCCCTCTCTCGAGGCGCAAATTTAAGGGTGAAGGATCAAAATTAACATTTAAAGGGAATTTTCAAGTAATCAAACTAATTAAATTAGAATAACATCAAATAAGGGTTTCTCCCACCCCTTGAAAGGGGTTTTAGCCTAACAAGGTATCAAACATAATGAACAAATATTCAATAGGCATTTAATATAAAAGAGTAAAGATAAGAACAATCAAACCAATCTTTTGAATTCAATAGACTTCAATCCTTGAATGAGAAGCATACAACCCTACAAGTGAGTGATCAACAAAGATATAAATGAAAAATTCACTCAACTTGAGTCTCACACAATTATTTCACTCAATTTAAATCTTTAAAAAAAAATTCTAAACTAAAAAAAATATTATTTCTAACTTTCTCTTTAAGCTAACTCTAGGGTTTCTCTCTACCAAATTCCTATCTAAAGCTTTTATTGAATCTAAACTAAAAATTATAAAATAAAAATAAAAAGGATAGTGGATGAATTCATAATGGACATTTAAATAATAAAAGAGATTTGCTAAAAATGCAAATCCTAACATTATAAAATTCTACATTAGAACTCATCCAAAGAAATAAATTCTAGATCATTACTTTATATTGAGATAATTGCTAAAAATGCAAAATCTCAACATAAAGGAATGGATTAGAATTTACCTCCCATAATGGATGAATTCAACTACATCAATCTATTATGAAATAATTGCTAAAAATGCAAAAATTCATTATAGAGGGGTGGGGTTGAATTTATCCTAGAGATAAATTTCACTACACACCTCTATATTGAGGTATTTGCTAAAAATACAAATACTCAACATAGAGGGGTGGAGAGAATTTTATCACACAAAGCTTAAAACTAAATTTGAGATCCCTATCAAAATGGTCTTAATTTCTTTAAATAGTAGGTGCCATGGAGCTAGGGGTAAATTGTGTAGACAAAGGTGCAAGAGGGTGTATAAGGTATTGGGTGAGGGTTAATTAGGAAAAATGGCAAGGGAGCATGTGGATGGTAAAGTTATGAGAGAGTGGGAATAAGTTGGGAGGCATTTTTGGAAATGGGTAATAAAAGGTATTAAACATGTGCACAAGTGGGGATTTTGTGTTTGGCTTTTGGCAGGTGAATGAAATTCCTGTGTGGCTTAAGTTGAAATGGGTTGCAAGGTTTGAATGGATATGGTGTGGGTTTGTTCTTTACAGAGGGGTGGCTAGATCGGGTAGGGATTGGATGGGAAATGGGTCGGGTCAGGCCGGTAGCGGGTGAGGATGTGGCTAGTCGGATGGGTTTTGGGTTGGATGTCCGATGGGTATAGCGTCGGCGGCAGCGGGTCAGCGCCGGGTCAGGTGACAGGTTATAGGTCGGAGCAAGTACGGTTATGGCTGCTCCGGGTTCGACTGCAATGTGGAACGGGAGAGGGTCAGCAGCTGGGCGAGTTGAGTTGGGTACCGGTTGGGCAGGCGCCGACGGGTTTCACTGGAGAGGGAGTTATCGTCGGTGGCAGGGTATTTGGATGTCGGGTTAAGAGGTTTGAGATGGTTTTCGGGTTATGGAGAGATAAGGGTGGGGGGTTTCGTTGGTTGGGTAAGAATGGTGGGTGATAATGGAGGTTAGTGGGTTTAGAGGAGAGAGAAGGTGAAAGGTTGAAGATGATAGGGGGTGTAGTTTGGTGTGTTGAGTGTAGGATAGTGTGGTGTGGGTGAGTGAGTATGTTTGGGTGTGTGTGTGTTTAATTTGGACCCTTAAAAGTAACACTAATAAAATTAAATTAATAAAATAAAATAAAAACCTAATAAAATCCTATTATAAAATAAAACAAAGACTCAAATAAAAATTGAAACTAAAAAGAAATAAAAATAAAATCTATTAAGCTAAAAACTAAAATCCTGAAAAAATGTAAAATCTAATAAAACTAAAAATAAATGAAATCCTAAAAATTCTAATCCTAATAAAACTGAAAAATAATAAAAATAAAGATAAAATAAAAATACACTAATAACAATTAAATATAAAATAAAACCTAAAAATTCTAAATAAATTAAAAATAAATCCTAAAAATAAAAATGACTCAAACTAAAAATCTAAAAAATATAAAAGGGCACAAACTAAACACACATGGGGTGTGGGGTAGGTTTAGGCTAGGGTTTGGTTACGGGAGTGGGAATTAGCTCCATAAAACGCGCATTTACCTCGATATAAAGCTTTTGACACCGCAAACGGACGTTTGACCTACAAGATAAATATTTATGCACATAAGACCCAAATTGCAGAGAATTATCAACTAAAGTACGTCTATTCGGGGTATAAAATGTACAGTTTTGGGTTCTTATCGCACTACCTCCAAACAGAGCGTTGCTAGTCCTCGAGCAATAAGATAGAGAGAAAGAGAAAGACAAGAAACCAAAAGTGTACCACTTTCGCGGGCACTTGCGATTGCACTTAGCATGTGAAACAAGCCTTTAAACCTATAGGTTGCCCTACAGGTCGAGTTGTGTCTCGTGAATGTTTGCAGGGAATATACCCACAAAATTCTTTATTTGCAAAAATTTATTGAAAGGCAGTCAATCTCTTATTAGACATAGAATAATCTCACAATCCATCATGAGATAAATGATTTCAGAAATACAAGCTAGAATATGTAAAAAGTATAGATAAGTAAATACACAAGGCACATCCTTCCTAGAACTCAACGTGTGTGGTGTGAATCAGTCAAAACGGGTCGAGTATCACAAGAGTAATTCCTAGATTGTCTTTTCGGAATCAACGCTTCAACTTCAAATCTCACTGGATATAACTCTCTCAAACGAACTCACGAGATATGGGTTAGTGTATCGCTCTTGTGTGTGAGGAGGTGAGTAAATGTAATCAGGTTCAAACGTCTCACACACATATAAGAAAGAACGACATATAGAAAGAAAAAGTGATCTCATGCAAGGAATGCTAATCATTATAGTGAGAACGTCGAGTTATTCACCACGTTGACTTTCATTTGCCCGAACACCTAGGGGGACATGGATGATAATGGGTGAGGGGGAAATGAAATGGGATATGTGGGATGAGGTGATGTAGGATGGTGATATATGGATGAGTGATGAGTGATGGATGTGTGATATGATGGATGCGATAGAAGAGTGTATACACTTTAGGCACAAATGTCTTTATTTCAAAACTAACTACTAACTACTCTCTTTCTTTTCTTTTTTTCGATTTTTCTTTTCTTTTTCTCTATTTTTTATATATTTTTTATTTTTGCTATTTTTCTATTTTTTTTTCTTTTCAAACCAACACTGAAGACATTTAACATTTGGAATCAACACTCTTTTTCTCAAAATGATGGAAGATATATGAAATGAGTGGGGAATGTATATGGATGGTGAGTATGGAAGAATATGGGTGAAGTGAATGGTAAATGGTATGTGGAAAAGTGGTAGGTGTGTGGATGAAAACCTAGTATTCGGGACAAATTTCAAGACATGTGTTTCTTACAACTCGAAAGTGATGTCGTTCTCAGTGATCAAGCCAAAATTTTATGAAAAATAATGAGATCATACAACAATTTAGTGCGGACCCAAAGAAAGTTGAATCAACTTGTGATTCGGAGATTGCGTAAAACACTCTGAAAGGGTGAAAGACACAAATCTCACAAGCTAAAAGTTTCTACTAGTGATCCTTAAGGTTTTCTTGGGAATTGTAGTACTCCTCAACTCTAACCGTAGTGACGTGATAAGTGAGTAAAATTTTGTTGAGTCTAGGAATTCATGGTGCAAAATGCCTTGTTACGTATTACATAAGCTATTTAGATAAAAATATAAATCCTCTAGCTTGATTCTTAGACTTTAAAAGATGGATGATAGAAAATTCACATCAATGATTGAGATGAAAGAAACTGCACGAAATTTTAAAAAACAGGTTTAAAACTCAAAAAATTTCAAAAGAGGGACGATTTGATAAAATTCCCCACCCCCAAACAAAAAGGAACATTATCCTCGATGTTAAGTAAAATGATTTTTAAAATTGAGAGCAAAAGGTAGGAAAGAGATTACCAGAATCAACCGCTAATGAAGTGGACAGATGAAATGCAGGAAGAACCTGAATAAAAAGTGAGAGAAAAAGAATGTGTACAAGTCCATAACATGGTAAAGCATTGGGTGATTTAAAACACCTCCCCCAAACAGGATGAGACTAGTACAAGAAATCATGGGCTGCCTTCCGATAGCGCTAAGTTTAATGTCTTCGGCCAAACCGATGGATACGCACCCTAAAGATAAGATCAAGAATGGCGCGAGACGGCATAAAACGTTGGTGGTGATACTCACCACCAAACAAGACTGAAGTGTCAGTCTTGTTGGATAATTTGACAAGGGTGAGGGTGAAGAAACACCAATCACGGCCTTATTTTTTATTTTCAAGATATTCTCTTCTTTTTTTGGGGGGGGAAAAAATAAGGAAAAAAATATTTTTGGATTTTTTTTTTAAAAAAATTCAAAAGGAAAGAAAATATTTTTGGATTTTTGTTGAAAAATAAAGGAAGAAAATATTTTTGGATATTTTTTTCATAAAAATGAAAGAAAATATTTTTTTTTTTTTTTTTGGAAGAAAAGATGGGGAAAAATATGGACTCTAGATTTGGACGAACTAATAAAAAATCGACTACCGAAAGAATGAATTGGACACACGCAAGTCAAGGAGAAAACCTAACTAACACATAGCCAATTTCATCTTCAAAATTTAATGAAAGGGGTAGTCAAATTTTAATTAAGTCCGTGGCGATAAAAAATCACGGAAATATCTTAGTGATCGCCTTTGCAAAAATATTCTCCTATTGGGCTACCTAGTTGATTGATTTTAAATTTAATGATGGCTAGGGTAGCACACAATTGGTAAGTGAGTGAGTCGGGTGATGAAATCCCTTCTCGTGAGTGACCGGGTATAGGTCTTAGTAATTTAATTCATCACACCATTCGAAAAATAAATGCGAGAATAAAATCACACAACAGCACACAAAATTGACTCGCTAACAGGAGACGCGCGAGGGTTTAGAATTGTACCTCCCACGGTTTTTAGGTCGTGGGGTGCCGAAAAATTTGAGTCGATCGGGGGGAGATTACGCCTATCTCAGTCGGCCCCGGGAGTCCTACCGACCCAAGGTAGAGAGGTCTCTAAATCATCGCCTTTGGATGCCCTCTCCCTACCTTGTCCGGTTTCCCTATCATACTTGTCTTCTTTTATTACAAATTTAAAATGAAAATGAAATGGTGTCTCTATGCACCGCAATACAAGCCAAGAATAGAATAATCCTAAATACAAGCCTTCTAAAAATAAAAAAAATTAATGGTACAAAAATAAAAAAAGTGCGAACAAAAAATGAACTACAAGTTGAAATCCTCTCCGAGTGCTTCACGCTCCCAAGAATGGCAACGACGTCATTTGATAGAAAGAACTTTTGTGGTGTGTCGTTCGTCGTTGTGTGAAAAGCTCCTCTAATCAAAATACTCAAATACCTACAACATATAATAATCTCAAGTGTAGCGGTAAGTAAGGGTATCAATCCACATCAAGGGGTAAGCTAGAGACAAACTCAATTGTAATTCACTTTTATTTCTCTTTTTTGTGCTTTTGTGCTTTTTTACTTTTATAATTTTTTTAACTTTTCAAATATTAAAACAATAGGGTGAGGTGAGGTGAAATAACACTAAACTAAAATAAGATATGATAATAACTAACTAAAAGTGACTAAAATGAAAAATAAAGTCTAAACCTAAATAAGAAGAGATAAATGAGGTAAATAATTGTGAGAACAATCAAGGAATGGGATTACACCACAAATTTTAGCTATTCTAATTAATTAATTGAATTCTCCCAAATTCATATAAAAATCACAAATCAACTCTCGTTGCAAATGTAATTTTAATAGTCACCTTTTAGAAAATTAAGTTTAACACCCCATAACTCTAGAAAAAAAAATAGATTTACACTCCTTTTAATTAATCACCCTCTAGGATCGATCAATTAAAATTTATGTAAATCTTAGAAAATAAATTTAGAGTTGAAATTCAAGTTATAATAACCCACTTAAGAAACTCCTATCTCTAGTTCGAATCTAAAATGGGTATTATAACTAGAATTTCGATTTTCTCTCGAAAATCATTTACCCTCTCTCGAGGCATAAATTTAAGGGTGTGGGATCAAAATTAACATTCAAAGGGAATTTTCAAGTAATCAAACTAATTAAATTAGAATAACATCAAATAAGGGTTTCCCCCACCCCTTGAAAGGGGATTTAGCCTAACATGGTATTAAACATAAGGAACAAATGTTCAATAGGCATTTAATATAAAAGAGTAGAGAGAAGAACAATCAAACCAATCTCTTGAATTCAATAGACTTCAATCCTTGAATGAGAAGCATAAAACTCTCTAAGTGAGTGATCAACAAAGCTATAAATGAAAAATTCACTCAACTTGAATATCACACAATTATTTCACTCAATTTAAATCTAAAAAAAAAATAAAAAAAATTTCTAAACTAAAAAAAATATTATTTCTAACTTTCTCTTTAAGCTAACTCTAGGGTTTCCTCTACCAAATTCCTATCTAAAGCTTTTATTGAATCTAAACTAAAAATTACAAAATAAAAATAAAAATGATAGTGGATGAATTCATAATGGACAATTAAATAATAAAAGAGATTTGCTAAAAATGCAAATCCTAACATTATAAAATTGTACATTAGAACTCATCCAAAGAAATAAATTCTAGATCATTACTTTATATTGAGATAATTGCTAAAAATGCAAAATCTCAACATAAAGGAATGGATTAGAATTTACCTCCCATAATGGATGAATTCAACTACATCAATCTATTATGAAATAATTGCTAAAAATGCAAAAATTCATTATAGAGGGATGGGTTGAATTTATCCTAGAGATAAGTTTCACTACACACCTCTATATTGAGGTATTTGCTAAAAATGCAAATACTCAACATAGAGGGGTGGAGAGAAATTTATCACACAAAGCTTAAAACTAAATTTGAGATCCCTATCAAAATGGTCTTCATCTATTTAAATAGTAGGTGACATGGTGCTAGGGGTAAATTGGGTAGACAAAGGTGCAAGAGGGTGTATAAGGTATTGGGTGAGGGTTAATGAGGAATAATGGCAAGGGAGCATGTCGATGGTGAGGTTATGAGAGAGTGAGAATAAGTTGGGGGGCATTTTTGGAAATGGGTAATAAAAGGTATTAAACATGTGCACAAGTGGGGACTTTGGGTTTGGCTTTTGGCATGTGAATGAAATTCGTGTGTGGCTTAAGTTAAAATGGGTTGGAAGGTTTGAATGGATATGGTGTGGGTTTGTTCTTGATAGCGGGGTGGCTGGATCGGGTAGGGATTGGATGGGAAATGGGTCGGTTCAGGCCGGTAGCGGGTGTGGATGTGGCTGGGTCGGATGGGTTTTCGGTTGGATGTCTGATGGGTATAGTGCCGGCGGCAGCGGGTCAGCGCCGGGTCAGGTGACAGGTTATAGGCCAGAGAAGGTCCGGTTATGGCTGCTCCGGGTTCGACCGCGATGGGGCACGGGAGAGGGTCAGCAACTGGGCGAGTTGGGTTGGGTACCGGTTGGGCAGGCACCGACGGGTTTCGCTGGAGAGGGAGTTATCGCCGGTGGGAGGGTATTTGGATGTCGGGTTAAGAAGTTTGAGAAGGTTTTCGGGTTATGAAGAGATAAGGGTGGATGGTTTGGTTGGTTGGGTAAGAATGGTGGGTGATAATGGAGGTTAGTGGGTTTTGAGGAGAGAGGAGAGAGAGGGTGAAAGGTTGAAGATGATAGGGGGTGTAGTTGGGTGTGTTGAGTGTAGGATAGTTTGGTGTGGGTGAGTGAGTATGTTTGGGTGTGTGTGTTTAATTTGGACCCTTAAAAGTAACAGTAATAAAATAAAATTAATAAAATAAAATAAAAATCTAATAAAATCCTATTATAAAATAAAACAAAGACTCAAATATAAATTGAAATTAAAAAGAAATAAAAATAAAATCTATTAAGCTAAAATCTAAAATCCTAAAAAAATGTAAAATCTAATAAAACTAAAAATAAATGAAATCCTAAAAATTCTAATCCTAATAAAACTGAACTAATAAAAATAAAGATAAAATAAAAATACACTAATAACAATAAAATAGAAAAATAGAAAATAAAACCTAAAAATTCTAAATAAATCAAAAATAAATCCTAAAAATAAAAATGACTCAAACTAAAAATATAAAAAATATAAAAGGGCACAAACTAAACACATATGGGGTGTGGGGTAGGTTTAGGCTAGGTTTAGGCTCGGGTTTGGTTACGGGAGTGGGAATTAGCTCCATTAAACGCGCATTTGCCTCGATATATAGCTTTTGACACCGCAAACGGACGTTTGACAAACAAGATAAACATTTAAGCACATAAGACCCAAATTGCCGAAAATTAGCAACTAAAGTACGTCTATTCTATGTATAAAATGTATAGTTTTGGGTGCTTATCAAAGAGCAAGTTAGTGCGACTCTTTCGGAGTTGCCTGATATTACGCACATACTCCAATACTAAAGGTGATGTCGGGATGACTAGTAGTCAAGTAGAGAAGACTAACTATCATACTCCTATACAAGGTGTGCTCTACGTCCTTGCCTAAAGTGTCCTTGTCAAGCTTAGTTGAGGTACTCATCGGGGTATGTGCATGCTTAGCGGAGTTTAAACCAAATTTCTTCACAAGGTCTCTTGCATACTTGGATCGGGAGATGGACATCCCATCCTCTAGCTGATGAACCTGAAGACAAGCAAGAATGTAAGATCACCAATCATTCTCATATGAAACTCACTCTTCATATCGTCCTCAAAGTCGTGAGCATGTCGGGAGCACGTGGGCCCAAAGACTATGTCATCCACATAGACCTGGGCAACCAAAGTAACACCATCTCCTCTCCTAACAAATAACGTCTAATCAACTCCCCTTAGTTGGAATCCACGGGCTTAGAGATAGGAAGTAAGTATCTAGTACCAAGCACAGGGTGCTTGCTTCAAACCACACAGGGCTTTTCTAAAAAAATAGATATGATCAAGGTGCTTAGGGTCTTCAAACCCTTTTGGTTATTCCATATAAACCCCATTATGTAGAATGTCATTCAGAAAGGGACTCTTGACATCCATCTGTTATTACTTGAAGCACAGATGACATGTAATTGCGAGTAATAAACAGACGGACTCAAGCCTCGCAATAGGAGAAAATGTCTCGTCAAAGTCTACACCCTCTATCTATGTGTAGCCCTGAGCGACCAACCTAGCCTTATTTCGGATAATGGTACCATTCTCATCCATCTTGTTCTTGTAGATCCACTTGGAACCAATCACATTCTTAACACTAGGCCGGGGGACAAGATCCCAGACATCATTCTTTCTAAACTGAAGTAACTCTTCCTGCATAGTAAATATCTAATGTTCATCATTGAGTGCTTCTTTGACATTCTTGGGCTCGACTTTAGACGTGTAGCACAAAAAGCTAACAGCTTTCTCTAGCTGATCATGAGTCTTGACTCCTAAGGTGGGATCTCCTAGAATGGCAGTAGGGTCATGACTCTTGCAGACCTAAGCAGGTGTGTCCCCTAAGTCAGGAGTAGGGTCCACCCTGGGTGTGTGAGGGACAATGGGATCATCAACAGTAAGTGTGTCATCCTCACACAAAAGGTTAGACTCAATAAACATCGATGGTTCGTCATCTTGCACGGTGACATTTATTGGCTCAATAACCTTAGAGCTCCTCAGGTGAAAAAACCAGTATGCTTTACTTGTTGCTGAATATCTTAACAATATCTCCTTATCGGTCCGGGAGTCAAACTTTCCTAATTTATCCATATCCCGTAGGATATAGCATTTGCTCCCAAAAATAGAGAAATTTGAAAGGTTGGTCTTCTTTTCAGTCCACAATTCATAAGGCGTCTGAAGTGTGTGTGCATGAAAGTAAACCCTATTCACCGTGTGGCACACAATAGACACCGCCTCTGCCCAAAGTCTCCTAGCAACTCTACGATGCAGAAGCATAGATCTATCCATCTCCTGAATCGTCTGATTCTTTCTCTTAATAATCCCATTTTGCTGAGGAGTCTTCACGGTCGAAAATTCATGTTTGATCCCGAGGCTATCACAGTAAAGATATACTTTAGCTTCCTTAAATTCAGTGCCTTTGTCACTATGCATTCTATTGATAGTGACACTGTATTGATTTTGCAGGACACGGCCCTTGGTCATAAGAAATTCCACAACATTGGATTTCTCTCTCAGAAAACCAACTATCGAGTAACGAGAGAAATCATCTAGCATCATGAGGATATACCTCTTACCACCCAAATTCTCAGTACGAGTAGGACCTATAAGATCCATGTGTATAAACTCAAGCACTCGTGAAGTGGTAATGGAATTGAACTTCCTGTGGGGGCTACGTACTTTCTTTCCCAACTGACAGGGTCCCAAACCGTGGAAGTCGGCTTTCCAAGTGATGGCAATCCACGTATAGGTCCTTTTAAGCTAGTTTTTCCTAATTTCTAAAATTCACGTGACCTAAACGTTAATAACACAGATCCATGGGAGTGATCCTGGTGCTGTTGTAGACAAGTAAGGACTTGTGCACAATCCCATAATAATTATCTTCAGTTCCTACCCCTTGCAATAGAAGTTTACCTTCCTGATCATAAATATTTCACTCGTTTCGATCAAACTTTACTGCAAAATCAATGTCGCACAACTAGCTAATGCTGAGAAGGTTAGCTTTCAAACCTTTGACGTACAAAACATTCTCTAGCTTAAGAAATCCTGGTATCTCTACTGTACCTCATCCTACTATGCTAGACATTCTCCCATCTCCAAACGTGACTTTACCTTCCTTACGATCCTCAAGGTAGGTAAATAATGAAACGTTACCAATCATATGTATGGGGCACCCACTATTAAAATACCACTATGAGGTATTATGTGCTTTAAGGGCAAAATTAACCACAAGGGCTTTTGCGTCGTGCTTAGGTACCCAAGAGGTGGTAACCTTCTGTATTCCCTTGCTATTGTTGGTTTTAGCTGGGATTTTGGAAGTATCTACTGACGGCAAAGAAATCCATTGGAACTCTTCCATCAAACTCTGAGATGTGGCGATTAGAAATTCAACCTTCTCTCTAAGACTCAAACAATCGCTAGTGGTACGTGGCGGAGCAAATGTACATGATGTTCGACCCAAACTATAACAAAACTCCCTAAGGCGGACCTTTCTTTCTCAATAACTACAAAAATACACAGTCTTATACTGACCTTAGTTTGATTTTCTTGGCCGAATGCTTCTTTGGGGTTTTGGATTATGACCATATAGATTCATAGTAAACTCAGGAATTGGTTTCGATGTCACATGAGACATGGAAGCACCATCAAAACTTATTCCTTGCCTTTCACTAAACCCTAAAGCAGGGGTGAGGAGCACCTTCCCCATCTTTCCAAATCTGTCATCTATCTTTACCTTGACCCCCCGAGCTCTCTCAAGGTCATGAGTGAGTTGGGCTACAAGTGCTTTAAGTTTCTTCTGAATCTCCACAGAGGAATGGAGCTCACTCATAAGACTAGCCACTTGCTTGGTCAAGTCCCCTTTCTCTTTATCTAAACAACTCTCTCTCTCTCCAAACAGTCTCTCTCTCTATCTAAACTGAATCTCTCTCTACACAAACTCTCTCTCTCAACATAAATAGTCTCTCTCTCTCTCTCAACCTAAATAGTCTATCTCTCTCTCTCTCTCTCTCAAGGCAGTGCTAATGGAGGACTCTCTCTCTCGTCTCTCCCAAATCTTTCTCTAAGGTGATGATCCTAAGTGATAATGCTTTGTTATGCTTTTTAGTTTTAAATGAATCAGCATATAAATCGACCTAGGAGCATTGTAGATCACTCTTTCTCTCACTTACAGCATCCTCCCCCTCACTCACATCGCTTTCACTGTCGAGGTGTCCTTGTGAAGTAACATCCTCATAATCGTGAGGTTCACTGTCAGTACTCACATGGCTAGCCATTAATACGGTGAAGTTACATTCATGCTGTAGACACCCCATTCTGTTACCCCCTAAACTCTCCTTAGGTCCCTAGCACCTCCCTTCATCACTACAAACCCAGGTCATACCCCGAGTACTGACCTAGAAGTTATCGGGCACCCCCAGGCTCTGTTTGACCAAAAAGTCAAACTCTTCAGCTCAACCGAGACTGAGTGAATCTTCAAAGGGAACTAAACACCCTTTCCAACGGTCCGCCCCGTGCGCGATTCTGACTTACCATGCAGACGAACGACCTATTTTCCCCCAAAACTTGACCCAGAGGCCAGCGGACGCTCCCGGGCTCCATTTGACCAAAGTCAACTCTTCAGCTCGACTGAGGTTGAATGAATCTTCAAAAATAACTGAAACCCCTTTCCAACGGTCCACCCCGTGCATAATTCTGACTTACGGTACGGACGAACGATCTGTTTTACTCCGAAAGATCACCGAATGCTTCCAGGGCTCGATTGACCAAAGTTAACTCCCCAAACCGGGTCAAACTATTTGGAATGTCAAAGTACATCTCCTAACCTTTCCAATGGTCTGCCCCGTGCGCAATTCAGATTTACCATGCGGACGTACGATCCGTTTGCGTCCGATCGATTCCCCGTCTAATTGACTGACAAACGCTTCTGAGCCACATTTGACCCAAAGTTAACTCCCGAACCTGGAGCAGTCCAAAGGACTTTGAAAGGTCTTTGAATTAACTTTCCAACGGTTTGCCCCGTGCATGATTCGAATCAACGATTTCCGTTCGGCAGTCGATTTTCTAAAAAGTCCTGAAAAACACTGCCAAATGGCAGGTTCCAAACCCTGCCCATCGGCAGGTGCCGATAGGCAGTACCAGGGATACGCCGATCGGCAGTGCCCTGGGCCTATAAAATGATGCCTTGACCTCATTTAAAAGGGGAGCCCAGATCAGAATCATATCACTCTCACCAAATCCCGAAAACCTCCCTCGAAGTCAGCGTGATTTCCAAATCCCCTTCCCACCTTCACTTTTCATCATCCTTTTCATCAAATTTGGTTAATTAACTACCCTCCATCATCATCCAAGTGCAAGGGCTTCTCTCCAACATTCAAGAACAAGCTCAAGATCTTCAAGAAGGTCCAATTTTCTCAATTCTCTCTTTAAATTCTCATAAATTCGCAATAACTTGTTTTATTACTTAACACTTTTATTATCTCATCTCACACACCCTAATATACTTTTTATTTAGTATTATTGCACATCTCTTATTTTCATATAAATAAAAAACCCAAAAAATAAGAAAAAGAGGGTTTGCTCATAAATTCCAAATAGGGATTCTCACACTTTTCTCACAACTAAAATAGTCTTTACACACACACACACACAAATAAGAGAAGTCCCCGATTGGATTTATGGGATAAACCCCACCCCTCGTTTTTCATGCGAACTACGTGGACTTTGATGCCTTTATAGGATACATAGGCGTCTCGGGGTAAAACTCGAGACTCGAGTACTTATTCTTACTTTTAATCTCATTTTCTATTTTCTCTAACTCCAATTTTCTTATATTCTATATACTTTTTCTTAGTAGTGTATTATTCCACATGCGTTATCGTTCCATTATAACGATTAACGTAAGGGTAACCGCGCAAATCATATTTTCTACATTATTCTTGCATTCCTATGGATGACTCTTTTTGTCTCTTCCATGATACAAGTCGGGGATTCCTATAGTTTTGCATATATTACAAACCCCACTTTTCCGGGCTCGGGTCCCATCCGGCATTTCATTTTGCATTTAGGAGAATTTAATACAAGTGAGAACATAATAATCATAATAATCATGCAGTTCCGTCTCCAAAAAACATTTTTCCTTCTTTATAAAAAAAAATCCAAAAATATTTCTCCCTTTATCAATAAATCCAATAATACTTTGACTTTCAATTCCTTTTTCTTTAAAATAAACCCCATTTTTCGCCTTCTCAGGTCGATCGCACGCCCTTGGCCTGGTTCCTTATTGGCTTCGGTCTTCAGTCAAATCACCCCAGAATTCTATCCGTTCCCCTGTTACTTCTTCCGAGTCTGGCATCCATCCGCTTTCCATGGAGAACACATAACAATAACCAGTTGTGCAGCCGGGTCTGACGGCAGTCCTAGCTCAACGCGTGTCCAAGATTGACAACCTCTAGACTGAGGTTCGAGAGATGCAACGAAACCAGGATCCCATTCCTCAAGAGCTTGAGGCCCTATTTCCTCGTGATATGGGTCCACCCGATCCTATTTGGATGCCTGAAGAGTATCAGCACGCTCCACGGGCCCCTCCTGTTAATGGGCCGCCGGCTGCCCAACTTTCGATGCCGAATCTTGCCCAACCTGGGGCTAACTTGCCTATGATCATTGATCCAAAGGAGGAAGAGTTGAGAAAAGTTAAAAAAGATCTCAAGATGCTCACTAAGAAGTACGACCAAGTCCGAATCTCTGGAAATTACATGCACTACACCCACATGTCTCCTTATCCTAAAGAGAGGTTATCCGAGAAGTTCAAGATGCCAAATATCGAGAAATTCGGAGGAAGTGGACCCCCAATTGTTCATCTTCGTAGTTATCATCATTTCACGACTCTCCTAGGGGCTTCTGAAGAAGTGATGGCCCAATTATTTCAACAAACTTTGAAGGATAGCGCCCTCCGATGGTTTTTGTCTCTCGAAGAGTCCAGAATCCGTAGCTGGGAGGATGTAGCCCGATAATTAATGTCACAATATAAATACAATGAGGAGCTCGAGGTCACCCGCCGTGATTTAGAGCTGCTCAAACAGAACCCTGGGGAATCAGTCAGTAACTTCATAGCCCGATGGAGGGAAAAAGCAGCTACCATGACCAATCAACCATCTGAGGAAGAACAAGTCAACATAGTGAAGAAGAATTTCTTGCCCCATGTCCGAGAAACCATGGGAGGACAATACTACTCCCACTTCCGAGCTCTCAGAGAAGCAGGAGTAGAAATTGAGGAAGGTCTTGCTAAAGCAGAAGGTAAACCGAAGAAGGTGTCCGGACAGTTCACCTCCAGAAAATATGATAAGCCTGTCAGTGCCGCAGTCTCAACCATCAACAACATCTCTCAACCAACCACCTCATGGGCACCAGAAAGATGCCCTGTCCTAGTCCGAAGATAATACACCGAGCTCCATGGTCCCCTTTCCAAAGTCTACCAGTCCCTGTTAAGCCGAAACCTTGTCAAACCCTTGGATCCCCGTCCATTACCAAATCTACTCCCAAGAAACTTCAAGGCAGATGCTCATTGCGCCTTTAACCAAATAGCTGGCCATACCACCGACCAATGCTTCCACCTCCGAAATATAATCCAGGATCTCATTAATCGGGGTACCATCGCCCCACCCACCAACCTTAAGCCAAACACTACTCGCAGCCCACTCCCAAATAATGCCAATGCCATCTTCTTAGAAGAGAACCTAGAATTTGACCCCTCAACTTAAATCACACCAATACAGTCTCCTAAACCTCTTCAAATTTGCTCACATTTCCTCCTACACCCCACTAGCCTCACTGATCAGGCACTATCACTCCTTACTAGAGCATGCATCGCTGTCCGTACTCGTTCCATAAATGGAAGTATGGAATTGTCAGAAGTGTTAAATCAACAACTAGAGTTCGGGCTGAAATTTTCTCACAGATGAGTATCGATTGCCAGAGGTTCAGTACACTGTTCTCGAAAGCGCAAAAATGGGCCCGAGAATCAGACAGTTGGGTGGTACCAACCAATGAAGTCATCTTAGATGGTGTTATCCAGATCATGGAGGAATTATTCAGGAAAACCAACAACATTTGCAGTATCATCGAGTTACTTGATACTTTAAAGCTACAAGGGCGCCTGGTCCCTTCACCCTTACACATCCCCACAGAATAGGAAGACCTGTATGAAGAAGCCATTGAAGTTGTGGAATGCATTGACTTCACGTGGAAAGATCGAATTTTTGCCACCGGATGGGGGGAAGAGTTTGAAGATTCGGAACAAATTTCAGAAAAAATTGGATCGATAGCCAACATGTGTGGGATGATATCATTTAAAGAACTCCTCGGAGAGATAGGCAAGGTGGCAGAACAACCTGAGATCGACGAGGAAATAGGATTCATGTTTTTCCCTTCTTCAGTAAATCACATGACCAGACTAGGGAGGCATTACCAGATCCCAAGCTCACTACCAGCAAATGACAAAGGGAAGTGCGTTAAAAACCATCCTATGCCAGAAATGACACTCGAGGAGAGCAAAATCCTCGATCAACTGAAGAAAACTCAAGCTAGCATCACTCTATGGGGGCTTTTCATGTCTTCCCAACTGCACAAAAATGCTTTGATCAAGTTACTCACTAGACCCACAATTCCTCCTTCTAAGCGGTAAATTTTGTCAGATCCTTGACCTCTACCCGAATGCTATCCTTTTCTGAAGAAGAAATCCCCAAAATTAGGCCAAACCACAATCATGCACTCAACATCTCCATCGAAGTTATGGGCAAAGTCGTACCACTCTCTCTTATCGATAATGGATCCGCCTTGAATGTATGCCCACTAAGAACCTTCAGATGCTTAGAGCTCAAAGAAAGTGACCTCGCTCCAACCTCCGCTGCCTTACGTGCCTATGATAATACCCATCGGGAGGTGATGGGGTCTATAAAACTTGTAATAGGGGCTGGCTCTATAAACCCCGTCGTTGAATTCCAAGTCATAGACATCCCAGCTTGTTTCAAACTATTGCTCGGACGACCTTGGCTCCATAATATAAAGGGCGTGTCTTCCTCACTCCATCAGAAATTGAAGTTCTTCACCAATGGGTGAGTCATCACCATTTTAGGCGACGACGACAATGCCGAGGGTGAAAGCACCAACAGTCCAATCCTCGAGATACATCACGGGTTAAATGATATGCTCCTATCAGGATTTCGAGCTGAGCCACTTCTACTCCTGGCAGGTGACGAGTTCAAAGAAAGGGTTTGTCCAGAATACGACCCTCATGGCAACGTCAATGTGATTCAGATGATCCAAAACATGCACTTTATCCCCGGACTGGGGCTAGGGCAAAGACAATATGGGATACTTGAGCCCATTGAACTGAAAAAAGCTTTCCCTCCTTGTGGATTGGGATATCAACCATTAGAACAAGAGCTCATAATGATCCGCCAATCTCGACCAAAGAGAAGTCTAGACTGCATCCAGACTATCTCGGGAGAATCCTTGAATGGACTATTCATCAAAGAGGGCGAAGACTTCCCCTTTTGCGGTTTTCCAGAACCGTGGTACGACCATACAGACAAGAAGATGAAGCCAAGAAGTCCGAGGTTTCCTTAGGAAATTATAATACATCAGCCGGTTCATCAGCCAGCTAACCTCCATCTGTGAACCTGTCTTTAATCTCCTACGAAAGGATTCAACCAAGGTTTGGAACGAGGCCTGCCAAGAAGATTTTGACCGAATCAAATAATATCTGACCCAACCTCCGGTACTCATGCCACCACAGCCTGGTCTCCCCTTGCTCCTATACCTAACCATAACCGACACCGCAGCTGGGGATTTGCTAGCCCAAAACCTTAAGGATTCCTGCAAAGAAAAATCCATCTATTATGCCAGTCGCAAATTGGTCGGGTACGAAGTCAACTACACTGCTCTAGAAAAGGCATGTGTCGCACTTGTTTGGGTTACCCAAAAGTTGCGACACTACATGCTCGCCTTCCCCTTCAAGATTATATCCCGAATGGACCCCATCAAATACCTGCATGAGAAAATCGCCTTATCCAATCGAATGTCCCCATGGTTGATGCTCCTGGCCGAGTTCGATATCGTGTACGTTTTGCAGAAATCCATGAAAGGAAGAGCCATCTCCGACTACCTCGTTGATTACCCCGTAGAAGAAGCTGATATCTGGATCTCTGAATTCACAGATGAGAATATCCTCTGCATTGCTCAAGATAACCTTCGATGGCAAATGTTCTTTGACGGCGCTTCCAACAAAAAAGGATATGGCATTGGGATACTTATGATCGCCTCAGATGACTCCTACACTCCCATCGCCATCAAGTTGAATTTTCCCTGAACCAACAACATGACTGAGTATGAGGCATGTATGATAGGCCTCAAAGTTTCTCTCAAGAAAGATATTCAATTCCTAGATGTCTAAGGGGATTCGACCCTCATCATAGGTCAAGTGCTCGGAAAGTGGAAAGTCAAGGACGAAAAACTCCAACCTTTCCATGCTCACTTAGAAGAACTAGCCTCCCAATTTCGAAACATCACCTTCCATTACTTGCCCCGAGCAAAGAATAATCTAGTCGATGCCCTCGCTACCTTGGCCTCCATGGTCGACATGCCCGAAGGAATAATAATGACCCCTTTCCTAGTTCAAAAGCAAGACAAACCAACCCATTGCTACCACATTGAGCTCGTCACCATAGAAGATCCCGAGCTAGCCAATTACTGTTACTATGATATTTGGCGCCTCCTCAAGCACGGTAGGTATATCGAGGGTTCCAATAAGAATGACCGAGCAACCCTCTAAAGACTGGCCACCTAGTACATCATCTATGACAAAGCACTGCTCAAAAGAAATTTCGATGGAACTCATCTGCACTGTATCGCAGGAGCTGGCATCGAAAAGATAATGCAGAAGGTCCACAGCTGATAATGCGGGCCCCATATGATCGATCACATGCTTGCTAATAAAATCATCCGACAAGGCTACTACTAGACCACCATGGCCCAGGATTGCACCACCTATGTCCAAAAATGCCTCAAATGCCAATAATTCTCCAATCTCCAAAACCTGCCTCCGCGAGAATTATACAATATGACTTCTCCCTGGCCGTTCTCCACCTGGGGTATCGACATCATCGGGAAGGTTACACAAAAGGCTTCCAATGGGCATGCGTTCATCCTAGTTGCCATTGATTACTTCACCAAATGGGCTGAAGCTGAGTCATACGCAGTATTGAATGCCAAGAAAGTGGCCAAATTCATCAAGAAAAACATTATCTACCGATATGGGGTCCCACACGAGCTAGTGTCAGATAACGGGTTGCACTTCAAGGTAGAAGTCACAGAAGTAGTGAACGAGTATGGGATTCAGAGACACAAATCTTCTCCCAACCGACCTCAGGCCAATGGTGCAGTTGAAGCTGCCAATAAGAACCTCAAAGCCATCATCAGTAAGATGACCGAAAGCTGTCGGATTGGGCTGACCGAATCCCATACGCCTTTGGGTCTATCAAATCTCAATCCGAACCTCTACTGGGCTACCCCTTACTCTTTAGTTTACGGCATGGAAGTAGTCCTACCCGTGGAGTTGGAAATACCCTCGCTGCGCGTCATGCTTGAAAGCAAATCCAGTGAAGAAGACTGGTGCCAAAGCAGTTTTAACCAACTGAACCTCCTGGATGAAAGGAGATTGAAGGCTTTATACCACATACAAGGGTACCATTGTCGAATAGCGCGTTCATTCAACAAGAGAGTCAAGGACCGCGGTGTTCGAGAGGGGGATTTAACACTCAAAGAGAAAATAAAACCCATCTGGGACCCTAGAGGAAAATTCAAGCCCAATTGGAGTGACTCCTAGATTGTAAAGAAGATCTTGTCCGACGGTGCCGCCATGCTCATTGATCTAGATGGGGAGGAGATAGCTCATCCAGTCAACCTGGACCGTCTCAAGAAGTTCTACCCCTAGTCCGAAATCTCAGCGCACTACGACTCTTCCCGTCTCCCTTCTATTCTAAAAAAAATGTATATCTTCATTTCCCTCTACCCATAACTATGTGGGCTCGATCCTCGGCAAAAATCATTTTCAAACTAAATTTTCAAAATCCCCAGAGGTACGTAGGCAACTCATACCTCTTTCATGAGAACGGCCCTTTCTTTTTCACAAAAATATATTCTTTTCTTATCTCCGAGAACGACAGTTCGTTCTAACATATACTTAAACAAAAGGATTATGTATGCCTTAGCGATCGGTATAGATAATTCAAAATATAAAATTCATCGAAAGGCACAGCTGGATGATCAAAAACTTGTTTATTTCATTAATAAGAAATTACGATACAGATTACATAAGAAAAGGAACGGATAACTCCCTTCCCCCTACCCTCCTAAAAAAGGCAAATAAAATCCACATATTTATTCCGCATTACACAATAAACTCTCCATGAGTCCTACCCATAGCTACCAGAGGAGCCTGCTCCGTCCTCATTATCTACATCCTAGTGTCCCTATGTTTACCCTACCTGAATAGAATGCTGCAGACACTCCATGAACCGATAAGCCCGAGCCAGCTTCGAAAAAACCACAACACCTCCTTCCATGGTGTGAAATAAAATAAACCACCTTTTCCCACTCTCCACTGCCAATATTTTGCTGACCACTCTCCTCCACAACCACTTCATATAATCCCCAGGGATATGCCAAACTCTCCCAACAAACTTAGAGGGATGGGTCGACGGACGCCGACTCTCCCACAAAGAGTCAAGCCGCATGCGCAGATGCTCAGTCAAATCTTCTATCGGAAAGAAATTTAGTGTCCGAGGTGGCACGACGTGTGCCCAGCCAAATTGGCACAGAAGCCACCAAGGGAAATAAAAAGAGGTCTTCTTGAGACCAACCAATCGCACATATGAGTATTCTCTTAGCTCCAGAACAGGCAGAAACTGTCCTCACCAAGGCACTGACCAACACAGATTTTGAGCCCCATGCTCCACAAGCCAATTCTCCCAACTCTCAACATACAGGCCAACGCTGATGAAGTAACGCGAAAAGAAGCTGGGTACAACCGACAAAGGATATTCTGGAGGAGTCGCCAAGCGGAGTCTCTCAGATAACCATATGTACAACATTACGGGGCTACCCCTCAATAAGTCAGAACGACCTTCTCGCCAGGCATCCAAACCGTTTAGGGTCTCTTCCAGTATCACCGTCGAAGGATTGCAATGGTATGACATCTATGAAGTAATGGCTACAAGTTGTGGGTCCACCAGCAGCTCCCCAGTCACTAGTAGAAATTTTGAAACCAAGCCCAGAGCAACAACTCCAGCATATCCAGCACCACCTACTTCCAGCAAATGCACGGACTACAACACCGTCGGGAGGGAGATCATTCTCCTAGAAACCAGTGATCTAGCCGCCGATGGAGAAATACGAAGAAGCCCAGCCAATAAATCCTTGGGAGAATAGGAAAATTCGGGCAGAGCTGCAGCAACGCTGGGATTTATACCCAGCATGGCAGAAAATTCCTCGTAGGTAGGACAAACTTCATCCAACCCAAAATGGAATACATGGTCTTCGGGGTACCAGAATTGTTCCGCCACCATCAGCATGTTCCACTAAATAGGCCGATTGCACCACAAAGAGACTCGACGCATGTTGAAAGCATCGTAGTCAACATTATAAGAGCATATTGCTTCCAAGGCTTCGTGGTAGTTAGCAAACTCAATGCTACCAGGGAGAGCCATTTTGCAAGACTAAAGAGATAGTAGGCGAGTGAGTAAGAATGCGGAGGTGTGATCAAAACACTCCACCCTTACCCCTTTTTATACTTGAGAACCCTCACAAGAAACATAATCCCTGCAGAAATCGGAGGGAATCATACCCCACAAAGTGCAAAAAACATTTATTCATAGGATTGTATTTAATTGTAATATTTTCAAGCCTATGAAGTGTTTGTTGAAGACGTAGCGGCAAAGAGTATAAAGCTTCATCAATATGCCGGTTTGCGTGCCTTGTTTCTACGTCATCAACCATAGTTTCATGCTCCCAAGGTATGAATGCAATTATATATATATATATAGGAGCTTGGAACTTATTTGTTTGGTGTTAGGTTTGTATAAAACTGTTGTTTCAATTTCAGAAAGATTTTATCAAAGTTTAAAATAACGTATATAAAGTTTCTGGGCTAAAATTGAAATTTATGAACTGTCTGGAAGTTCGTTCGATATGTCGTTCGAACGAGTTTTTGGTTCGAACCAGATGTCGTTCGAACGAGTTTGCCAACGAGTTCCCAGTATAGGCCTTTGAAATTTCGTTCGATATGTCGTTCGAACGAACCTTATGTTCGAACGAGATATCCAACAAGATTTCTAACGAGTTCAATCTGGAACTTCGTTAGAAGTATCGTTCGAACGAGATTTCGTTCGAACGAAATGTCGTTCGAACGAGATGCCAGGCGGGAACAGTTTTTGGCAGTTTTAAGTAGTTTTTCACCCACTTCCCCACTTGGTTCTTAACCAACCTTTTTCAGATTTTATTATGTGCGGGAATAACATTTTCTAACTTCACTTTTTCCATTCTATTTCACCTCTTAGAGAGAGTTTGAGAGCAAAAATTGTTTAAGGAAAATGTTCTTGTTTTGAGTGAGATTTTTAGAGAAAAATATACACCACTCTAGTTTACACCCAATTGTTTGTTTCTTCCAAGTTCCCATATTCATATATATTGCTTGGAGTTTGGCACCGGAGAGAAGAAGAGTTTTTATTGCGGTATTACCCACTTGGAGAAAGGCTCCTTGTTCGGGTGACGGTGACCATACAAAGTCCGATCGCTGGACTCCGAGATCGTGGTGGAGCTTCGTGGTTATCCGCTAGGAAGAGGTGTCTACAAGAAGAAGCATCGGGGCTTGAGAGGGATTTAGTCGTGTGTTGTAAGCCATTTTGTCTTGTATTTGTAAATTCCGTATCTAGTGGATTTGTGGCTAGGGACGTCCGAGGTTGTTTCCCATTTTGGGTTTTTCCTCGTACATCGCGGCGTAGTGGATTAACTGTTTTATTTTATCTTTTGCAAAATCACCTAGAACGCATGCTTAGGTAAAAAGATAAAATTGGTTTAGTTTAATCTCTACGTGTTTAATTTGGTGATACTTAAATTTGGGTAATGTGTTGTTAATTAAGTCAAGTCATTTAAATTTAATTGTTAAACTTGGTGTTGCCTAACTTTGGAATATTGATAATTATGACTTAGGCAAATTCTAGGACTTGAATTAATTGGTTTAAATGAAATTAATATTTGTGTGTGTTTAAGTTAATTTCACTCGGTTTAATTTTAAAAAAATTAAAATTTGTTAATTCGTTTGTTTTATTGAACCATCCTAACGCTTCCGCATCTCGTGTTTTCATAAAAGGAAATTCAAATATATTTTTATTAAAAAACTTTATATATCTGGGGGCATCGCATTCCAACGTTCACAACCATTGCATTGCATTGCATATATGCTTTCTCTGTGTTACATCAAATTTTGCAGGAAAAGTAGAAAAAAGCAAAAACAACGGGACTCAGCCTGAACTCACATTTCTCTCTCTCTCTCTCTCTCTCTCTCTCTCTCTCTCTCTCACCTACCCTTCACCTCTATCTCTAAGGGCTTCCACCCCTGCGACGCGCTCTCTTTCCCCTACAGAGAGACGACGCACCACCGCTACCCGAGCCAGACTCCTCCCCAGATGAAGCCGAGGGTACTAGGCAAGAAGGAACAGGAACAACATAACGAATATGGGTAGTTGATATCCAGTCTCTAATGTCTTTCAGCCAAGTGGTCGACACCTGAAATTGCTGCAAGGAAAAGGCAGAATCAGTATCAAGCAGAAAAGATCAAAAGAAACCAAAAAGAGGAAAAGGACTGAAAGGTCTATCGCATGATGAAGAACCTCCTCTGTCAAACCCAACTCCTCTGAATCCATCGCATGAGGACGGTGCAGCAAAGGCACTATCCCTCCATCAGACGTCGACAGACCATCGCCGCTGTGGGAGGAGTGTGCAATCGCATAAAAGGAACCTTCGAAGTCGCCGCCGCCGCAGACGTCGACAGACCATCGCCGCTGTGGGAGGACCCCACTGGCCGACTCTTACCCGCAGGAGGGAAAGGCAAGGCATCATATATGCTGGGCGCCATCAACCATCTCGTCATAAAGTCCATGTAGTCATACGGCGCAGCCGTGTCAGTGTACAACAAGTAGGACTCGCCGATAATCGTCGCGATCCTCGCATCCTCCGGCAGCAGTCGCTCCCGCCTCATAGATGTAGGAGACTGTACAGGTGGCACCACCACTTCCTCAGCAATCTGGCGAACCACCCTCTCCCCAAAATACCAGGAATGGCCAAACTCATGCGCCAACAAACGCCTCATCTGCGCATTCAACCCAGTCATCCCCGTATCCTGAACGGCTGTCCCCCAAGGATAAAAAGTCACCTGAAAATCCCCAAGCAGGCGTAAATTAATACAAAATCCGAGTATGCGAAGATCAAGACTGAAAAGGAAAGAGTCTTACCCTATCACTGGTTAGGCCATTCAAGACCTAACGCACCGCCTCCAGGGAGAGAGATCCCTTCGACTGTCGATTGGCTTTTCGCCACCGATACAACCGACAGGAATTCCCAATAGTCTCGTCCTTCAGAGTAATCAACTGGGTATTGCACCCGATCACCTCATAGAACCACGTCTGCCAAAGACAAAGATTCGCAATAAAAAAAAGACGCATAAGGAAAATGCGAATGCATGAAAGGAAAATGCACAAAATAAATAATACCTCAAGAAGGTACGGGGCTCTAGTAAAAGTCTTCCGGCAGCACCGGCTGAATGCATCCAAAGAAGAGTAAAGGGTCGCCAAAGTCAGAATCCCCCAATCATAGAAAGGGATGTTCGAAAATATCCTCAAATACGGCAAGAACCACAAATGGACGACGTTGTCGCTCGATGCCACCATGAAGCCTCCCATCACCAACAAAATAAACAACCGAGCCATCTGCCTCACCTACATCCCATCTTCCATAGCAATCTCCCTGCTCAACAGGACATCCTTCAGCAAGGACAGCCGGATAGAATCACCAGACACTATCCTCCCTACATTACTAAGCGTAGCACGCACCGCCTGTGGCCTCACCCGCAAAGAGCGATCCACCTCTATCTGCTCTCCATCACAGTCCATCCCCAGCAGCTGCTGCACATCTATGGGAGTCACCGTCATCTCCCCGAAGCCGAAATGGAAAGTGTGGGTAGTGTCCCACCACCTCTCCCCCAGAGCGCATAAGATCGTTGTCGAACGAGGCGTCTCATCCAGAAAAGATGCCAACCTCCCAAAACCCGCTGATGATACCACCCAGCGCACCACCGGTGGAAGATGCTCCCAAACATCCTTAAGCCCCGTCATCCCGCGGGCACGCATGTTCTTCAAAGAGACATCAGACTGGCAAAAGGAAAAATCTTGTCAAAATTTAAAAAAAAGGAAAGAAAAATCACCAAAATGAGAAGAATGCCAAAGGTCATTTTACTTACGTAACCACCAGGGCTCACCACCTTCGAAGAACGATGATGCGACGGCTCCCGTAGTAAGGTCCCCTAATTCGCAACCGGATTGAATGCGTCGAAAGCATTCTCATTCCCTAAAGCAAGAGGCGCTCTGGCCCTCGACTCCACATTCGCCCAGTCATCAGCAGCCAACCACTCTTTGTGGGCTGTAGTGCTAACAAAAGCGGCCATTTCTTAGAAATCAGAATGCTAGAACAATTCGCAGAGAGAAATCACAGAAAGAGAGAAGGCAAAAAGCTGTGAAAAATGTGGGGAACTCGCCCCCTTTATATAGGATGCCAAGAGTCATGCCGATCGGCACTGACCCCTACCCCACCGATCGGCACTGCCCCTTTACCTTCCCGAGGCAGTCCAAAAGTCCGTGCCACCACCGAATGGCACCCCTCAAACTATGCCGACCGATACCCACCTTAAAATTTCGTGCAAAAATTCCCACAAAATGCCAAAAAATCCTAAAAAATCCTCGAAAAATTTCTAAAAATCCCAGGAAGGATTTAGCACGTTTTCACCAAGAAAACTTCACATTCCCTCAGGTAAAACCTCTTTTTCCCCAGTGGAACTCTCAAAAGCCAAGTGAATCTCCTCTCGGCAGCGTCCTCGGAGGATCCATAAGGATCACCTCCTATACCCAAAGGTCTCAAACCTCCCGAGCGATGCGTCCAACACCTGGACCACCTAATCACCTCCTCAGTAGAATTTACAGCATCAAACTGGTTATCTCCCCAACAATCAGCTCCTCAGCTCAAATCAAAGACACAAAGTCTCCGCAGCAATCAGCTCCTCAGCTCAAATCAAAGACACAAAGTCTTTTTAGCAATCGGCTCCCCAGTGCGAAACAACATCGCAAGGTAAGTTTCCCCAACGGAATTCAGAAGAATCACTCGCCCCAGGCGATCCCTCAAAAGGACGATCAAAATCTTCCCTAGCTCATTCACTATTCCCCAGCGGAACCTAAAATACGATTCTTATCCCTGGTAGAATCCCCATTTTCCTCAAAGGAAATGCACACTGCTCTTAGGTTAGAATTGACCTCGGTCTTGGATCGTCACCAGAGTTAGGTCACAATTGACCTCGGTCCTCGGTCGTCACCACTATTAGGTCAGAATTGACCTCGGTCTTGGATCGTCACCTGAGTTAGGTCAGAATTGACCTCGGTCCTCGGTCGTCACCATTCTTAGGTCAGAATGGACCTCGGTCTTGGATCGTCACCTGAGTTAGGTTAGAATTGACCTCGATCCTCGATCGTCACCATTCTTAGGTTAGAATTGACATCGGTCTTGGATCGTCACCAGAGTTAGGTCAGAATTGACCTCGGCCCTTGGTCGTCACCACTCTTAGGTCAGAATTGACCTCGGTCTTGGATCGTCACCTGAGTTAGGTCAGAATTAACCTGGATCCTCGATCGTCACCACTCTTAGGTTAAAATTGACATCAGTCTTGGATCGTCACCTGAGTTCAGTCAGAATTGACCTCGGTCCTTTGTGGTCACCATTCTTAGGTCAGAATTAACCTTGGTCTTGGATCGTCACCTAAGTTGGGTCAGAATTGACCTCGATCCTTGGTCATCACCACTCTTAGGTCAGAATTGACCTCGGTCTTGGATCGTCACCACTCTTAAGTCAGAATTGACTTCGATCCTCGGTCGTCACCACTCTTAGGTCATAATTGACCTCGGTCTCGGATCGTCACTTGAGTTAGGTCAGAATTGACCATGGTCCTCGATTATCACCACTCTTAGGTCAAAATTGACCTCGGTCCTCAATCGTCACCACTCTTAGGTTAGAATTGACCTCGGTCTTGGATCGTCACCTTTCTTAGGTCAGAATTAACCTCGATCCTCGGTCGTCACCACTCTTAGGTCAGAATTGACCTCGGTATTGGATCGTCACCTGAGTTTGGTCAGAATTGACCTCGGTCCTCCTTCGTCACCACTCTTAGGTCAGAATTTACCTCGGTCTTGGATCATCACTTGAGTTAGGTCAGAATTGACCTCGGCCCTCGGTCGTCACCACTCTTAGGTCAGAATTGACCTCGATCTTGGATCATCACCTGAGTTAGGTCAGAATTGACCTCGTTCCTTAATCGTCACCACTCTTAGGTTTGAATCGACCTCGACCCTCTGAATTGTCCATCCCCAGCACGCTCCTTAGGTCCTCAGAATCGACCTCGACCCTCTGAATTGGTCACCCTCACTCCTTAGGTCCTCATAACTGACCTCGACCCTCTGAATTGGTCATCCTCGCTCCCTTAGGTCCACAAAATCGGCCTCGGCCCTCTGAATTGGTCAATTCTCTCAAAGGCATCATGTAGTGTCTATTCGACGCCTATCATTTGTTCCAAACTCACCCGTCGAAGGGCTTTGTAGACACCCCATTCTGTTAGCCCCAAACTCTCCTTAGGTCTCTAGCACCTACTTTCATCACTATAAACCCAGGTCATACCCCGAGTACTGACCTAGAAGCCATCGGGCACCCCCAGGCTCCGTTTGACTAAAAAGTCAAACTCTTCAGCTCGACCAAGATTGAGTGAATCTTTTAAGGGCACTGAAAACCCTTTCCAACGGTCCTCCCCGTGCGCGATTCTAACTTACCATGGGAACGAACGACCCATTTTCCCCTGAAACTTGACCTAGAGGCCACCGGACGCTCCCGGGCTCCGTTTGACCAAAGTCCACTCTTCATCTCGACCGAGGTTGAATGAATCTTCAAAGGGCAGTAAAACCCCTTTCCAACGGTCCACCTCGTACGCAATTCTGACTTACGGTACGGACGAACGATCTGTTTTACTCCGAAAGGTCTCTGAATGTCAAAGTACATCTCCTAACCTTTCTAATGGTCTTCCCCGTGCGCGATTCAGACTTACCATGCGGACGTACGATCCGTTTGCGTCTGATTGATTCCCCGTCTAATGGACTGACAAATGCTTCTGAGCCACATTTGACCCAAAGTTAACTCCCGAACCTGGAGCAGTCCAAAGGACTTTCAAAGGTCTCTGAATTACCTTTCCAACGGTTTGCCCCGTGCATGATTCGGATCAACGGTTTCCGTTCGGCAGTCGATTTTCTGAAAAGGCCTGAAAAACACTGCCAAATGGCAGGATCCAAACCCTGCCCATCGGCAAGTGCTGATAGGCAGTACTAGGGATACGCCAATCAGCAGTGCCCTGGGCCTATAAAATGATGCCTTGACCTCATTTGCAAGGGGAGCCCAGATCAGAAGCATATCACTCTCAGCAAATCCCGAAAACCTCTCTCGAAGTCAGCGTGATTTCCAAATCCAAATCCCCTTCCCACCTTCACTTTTCATCATCCTTTTCATCAAATTTGGTTAATTAACTACCCTCTATCATCATCCAAGTGCAAGGGCTGTTCTCCAACATTCAAGAACAAGCTCAAGATCTTCAAGAAGGTCCAATTTTCTCAATTCTTTTTTTAAATTCTCATAAATTCGCAATAACTTGTTTTATTACTTAGCACTTTTATTATCTCATCTCACACACCCTAATATACTTTTTATTTAGTATTATTGCACATCTCTTATTTTCATATATATAAAAAACCCAAAAAACAAGAAAAAGAGGGTTTGCTAATAATTTCCAAATAGGGATTCTCACACTGTTCTCACAACTAAAACACTCTTTACACATACACACACAAATAAGAGAAGTCCCCGATTAGATTTATGGGATAAACCCCACCCCTCGTTTTGCATGCGAACTACGTGGACTTTAATGCCTTTATAGGCTACATAGGTGTCTCGGGGTAAAACCCGAGACTCGAGTCCTTATTCTTACTTTTTATCTCATTTTCTATTTTCTCTAAATCCAATTTTCTTATATTCTATATACTTTTTCTTAGTAGCGTATTATTCCACATGCGTTATCGTTCCATTATAACGATTAACATAAGGGTAATCGCGCAAATCCTATTTTCTACATTATTCTTGCATTCCTATGGATGACTCTCTTTATCTCTTCCATGATACAAGTCGGGGATTCCTATCTCCACCATATATACACATGCACACATATCACGAGGAAAATAAAGGAATATAACAAAATCCATGAGAGACCGTAAGGGTGGAATGGGTGCCTAACACCTTCCCATTTCATAACTTAGCCCCCGGACCCTTCACGAATCATTTTGGTTTCGCATATATCAGTATGTCTTTGGATGCTGTCCTTCGGGATGGTTTCCCCTTTTCTTTTGTCTGTTTTGATTAAAATAGACTGGCGACTCTAAATCTCTCTACATTTTCACACCTCACCAATTGACGCCAATCGAAGCGCTCCCGAGAGGGACGCGCGGGACCTAGGATCCTCCCACATCATTCTCTCACCGCGCCGCCGCGAGGATCGGGGATGGCCACACATGTAGTGACTCGTCTCTAAAATCCACCGACTCGACCTCACTGTCGTCACTAAGGGAGGCATTTAAAGAAGCTTTGCCTTTGCCTTTGCCTTTGCCTTGAGCCTGGTTACAAGTCTCCCAACTTTTCACGCATTTTTAAAATGGGGCCCTGTCCATGAGCCTGGTTACGAGTCCAGCCATAGTTTTGCATATATTACAAACCCCACTTTTCTGGGCTCGAGTCCCATCCGGCTTTTCATTTTGCGTTTAGGAGAATGTAATACAAGTGAGAACATAATAATCATGCTGAGTTCCGTCTCCAAAAAACATTTTTCCTTCTTTATAAAAAAAATACAAAAATATTTCTCTCTTCTTTATCCAAAAATACTTTGACTTTCAATTCCCTTTTCTTTAAAATAAACCCCATTTAGTGACTTCTTAGGTCGATCGCATGCCCTTGGCCTGGCTCCTTATTGGCTTCGGTCATCAGTCAAATAACCCCAGAATTCTAATCGTTCCCCTGTTACTTCTTCCGAGTTCGGCATCCATCCGCTTTCCATGGAGAACACAGACCAAGTACCAGTTGTGCAGCGGGGTCTGACGGTAGTCCTAGCTCAGCGCGTGTCCAAGATTGACAACCTCCAGACTGAGGTCCGAGAGATGCAATAAAACCAGGTTCCCATTCCTCAAGAGCTCGAGGCCCAATTTCCTCTTGATATGGGTCCACCCAACCCCATTTGGATGCATGAAAAGTATCAGCATGGTCCACGTTCCCCTCCTGTCAATGGGTCGTCGACTGCCCATCTTCCGATGCTGAATCTTGCCCAACCTGGGGCTAACTTGCCTATGATCATTGATCCAAAGGAGGAAGAGTTGAGCAAAGTCGAAGAAGATCTCAAGATTCTCACTAAGAAGTTCGACCAAGTCCGAATCTCTGGAAATCACATGGACTACACCCACATATCTCCTTATCCTAAAGCGAGGTTACTCGAGAGGTTCAAGATGCCAAATATCGAGAAATTCGGAGGAAGTGGATCCCGATTGTTCATCTTTATAGTTATCATCGTTCCATAACTCTCCTAGGGGCTTCTGAAGAAGTGATTGACCAATTTGTTTCAACAAGCTTTGAAGGATAGCGCACTCCGATGGTTTTTGTCTCTCGAAAAGTCCAGAATCCATAGCTGGGAGGATGTAGCCCGAGAATTCATGTCACAATATAAATACAATGAGGAGATCGAGGTCACCTGACGTGATTTAGAGTTGCTCAAACAGAACCCTGGGGAATCAGTCAGTAACTTCATAGCCCGATGGAGGGAAAAAGAAGCTACCATGACCAATCGTCCATCTGAGGAAGAACAAATCAACATAGTGAAGAAGAATTTCTTGGTCCATGTCCGAGCAACCATGGGAGGACAATACTACTCCCACTTCCGAGCTCTCAGAGAGGCAAGAGTAGAAATTGAGGAAAGTCTTGCTAAAGCAGAAGTTGAACCAAAGAAGGTGTCCGGACAGTTCACCCCCAGAAAATATAATAAGTCTGTCAGTGCTGCAGTCTCAACCATCAACAACATCTCTCTACTAACCACCTTATTGGCACCAAAAAGCCGCCCCGTCCCAGTACGAAGAGAATACACCGAGATCCATGCTCCCCTTTCCAAAGTCTACCAGGCCCTGTTAATCCAAAATCTTGTCAAACCCTTGGATCCCCGTCCATTACCAAATCCACTCCCAAGAAACTTTAAGGCAGATGCTCATTGTGCCTTTCACCAAACAGCTGGCCATACCACCGACCAATTCTTCCACCTCCGAAACATATCTCATTAATCGGGGTACCATCGCCCCACCAGCCAAACACTACTCGAAACCCACTCCCAAATCACGCCAATGCCATCTTCTTAGAAGAGAACCTAGAATTTAACCCCTCAACTCAAATCACACCAATACAGTCTCCTAAACATCTTCAAATTTGCCCATATTTCCTCCTACACCCCACTAGCCTCGCTGATCAGGCACTGTCACTCCTTACTAGAGCATGCATCGCTGTTTGTACCCGTTCCATAAATGGAAGTATGGAATTGTCAGAAGTGTTAAATCAACAACTAGAGTTCGGGCTGAAATTTCCCTCACATATGAGTATTGATTGCTAGAGGTTCAGTACGCTGTTCTTGGAAGCGCGAAAATGGGCTCGAGAATCAGACAGTTGGGTGGTACCAACCAATGAAGTCAGCTTAGATGATGTTATCCAGATCATGGAGGAATTATTCGGGAAAACCAACATATTTGAAGTATCACCGAGTTACTTGATACTTTAAAGCTACAAGGGCGCCTGGTCCCTTCACCCTTACACATCCCCACAGAATGGGAAGACCTGTATGAAGAAGCCATTGAAGTTGTGGAATGCATTGAATTCACGTGGAAATATCGAATTGTTGCCACCGGATGGGAGGAAGATTTTGAAGATTCGGAACAAATTTAAAAAAATTTGGCTCGATAGCCAACATGTGTGGGATGATATCATTTAAAGAACTCCTCGGAGAGATAGGCAAGGTGGAAGAACAACTCAAGATCGATGAGGAAACAGGATTCATGTTCTTCCCTTCTTCAGTAAATCACATGACCAGATGAGGGAGGCATTACCAGATCCCAAGCTCACTACCAGCAAATGACAGAGGGAAGGGCATTGAAAACCTTCCTATGCCAGAAATGACACTCGAGGAGAGAAAGATCCTCGATCAACTGAAGAAAACTCAATCTAACATCACTCTATGGGGGCTTTTCATGTCTTCCTAACGGCACATAAATTCTTTGATCAAGTTACTCACCGTTCCCACAGTTCCTCCTTCTACCACACCGGAAGAAGCGATAAATTTGGTCAGATCCTTGACCTCTACCCAAATGCTATCCTTTTTCGAAGAAGAAATCCACAAAATTGGGCCAAACCATAATCATGCACTCAACATCTCCATCGAAGTTATGGGAAAAGTCATACCACTCTCTCTTGTCGATAATGGATCCGCTTTGAATGTATGCCCACTAAGAACCTTCAGATGCTTAGGGCTCAAAGAAAGTGACCTCGCTCCATCCTCCGCTGCCTTACGTGCCTATGATAATACCCATCGGGAGGTGATGGGGTCCACAAAACTTGTAATAGGGTCTAGCCCTGTAAACCCTGTCGTTGAATTCCAAGTCATAGACATCCCATCTTGTTTCAACCTATTGCTCAGACGACCTTGGCTCCACAGTATAAAGGGTGTGTCTTCCTCACTCCATCAGAAATTGAAGTTCTTCGCCAATGGGAGAATCATCACCATTTTGGGCGACGATGACAATGCCGAGGGTGAAAGTACCAGCAGTCCAATCCTCGAGATATAGCACGGGTCAAATGATATGCTCCTATCAGGATTTCGATCTGAGCCACTTCTACTCCTGGCAGGGGACGAGTTCAAAGAAAGGGTTTGTCCAGAATACGACCCTCATGGCAATGTCAATGTGATTCAGATGTTTTGAAACATGCACTTCATGCCCGGACTGGGGCTAGGGCAAAGACAATAAGGGATACTTGAGCCCATTGAACTAAAAAAGCTTTCCCTCCTTGTGGCTTGGGATATCAACCATCAGAACAAGAGCTCAGAATGATCCGCCAATCTCGACCAAAGAGAAGGCTAAACTTCATCCAGACTATCCCGAGAGACTCCTTGAAT
This sequence comes from Sambucus nigra, assembly GCA_949130495.1. Taxonomy (NCBI): domain Eukaryota; kingdom Viridiplantae; phylum Streptophyta; class Magnoliopsida; order Dipsacales; family Adoxaceae; genus Sambucus; species Sambucus nigra. Next base: position 386,817,596 of record OX422209.1, on the reverse strand, counting down.
GGATGATTCATCAAAGAGGGCGAAGACTTCCCCTTTTGTGGCTTTTTAGAACTGTGGTATGAACATACCGACAAAAAAATGAAGCCCGGAATGGAGATCTTCTTCCAAGATAGCTACCCATGGGCCGAAAGTTCCCAACACCAATTACAACCGTTCATCAAAGATACCTAAAAGACTGAGGAAAGCGACTTTGAAGATTCCTTCAACTTACAGTCACTGGGGCTGGCACTCTGCATGGTTCACTCAGGCACTACATCACTGGATCCATCCCATCTGATTAAAGCTGCTGATAAAATCACATCTAACCCAAATGTTTACCCTATTTTTGCTTCTGTTGTCTATCCTTATTCAAATGTAATCAAGACCTCTTTTAATGAGGTTCTCAATGCTGTTTTCCCTATCAATGAAATAAACAAAGATTTTGAGTATCTTGTTGTGCCTTACATTAATTGTTTAGATTCTAATCAAACTTTTGATGATGATAACTTTGTAAATGAACAATTCTTAACTGATCTAAATAAGGTTAATAATAAACAATATAACCGCGTTCAAGTTAATGAAGAAGAGACTGTTATTATTAACCTCGGTTCTAGTAGCCAACTGCGCGAGATTAGGATAGAGGCCACCCTTGACGAGAATAAACGCGCACAACTCGAAGAATTGCTAAAGGAATTCGGGGATGCCTTTGCATGGTCCTATGACGATATGCCTGGCATTGATCCTGAAATAGCTCAGCATGAGATCCCCACTCTCCCAGATTACAAGCCGATTAAACAAAGATTGAGAAAGCTCCGCACCGAATGGTCGCTTAAGGTCAAAAAAGAGGTGGTCAAACAGTTGAACGTGGGTTTCATTCGTGTGATCGAATATCCCACATGGCTAGACAACATAGTACCGGTGCCGAAATCAAGAGGAAAGGTTCGGATGTGTGTAGACTACCGCGATTTGAACAAAGCCTCTCCAAAAGATTATTATCCGCTACCCAATATCGACATGATCATGGACAATACAACCAGTCATGCTCTCAAATTTTTCGTCGACGGGTTTACCGGATACAACCAAATCAAGATGCACCGAGATCATCAAGAAAAAAATGCATTCATCACCCCATGGGGAACCTTTTGCTACACCGTTATGCCATTTGTCTCAAGAACGAAGGGGCTACCTACCAGAGGGATGCCACAACCATCCTGCACTATCTGATTCACAAAGAAGTTGAGGTCTATGTGGATAATATGATTATTAAATCCAAAACTAGAGAAGGTCATCTTTCCGCTCTCCAAAAGTTCTTCGAACGACTACGATAGTATCAGATGCGACTCAATTCGCAGATATGCATCTTCGGCATTACAAAGGGAAAACTCTTAGGATTCATGGTCAGTGAGAAGGGGATAGAAGCAGATCCTACAAAGCTGAAAGACATACTTGAGATGCCACCTCCCCGAATATAGAAAGAAGTTCGAGGTTCCCTTGGGAAATTATAATACATCAGCCGGTTCATCATCTGGCTAACCTCCATCTGCGAACCTATCTTCAAGCTCCTACGAAAGGATTCAGCCAAGGTTTGGAACGAGGCCTGCCAAGAAGCTTTTGACCGAATCAAATAATATTTGACCCAACCTCCGGTACTCATGCCACCACATCCTGGTCTCCCCTTGCTCCTATGCCTAACCATAATCGATACCGTAGTGGGGCTTTGCTATCCCAATACCTTGAGGATTCCTGCAAAGAAATAGCCATCTATTATGCCAGTCGCAAATCAGCCGGGTACGAAGTTAACAACACTGCTCCAGAAAAGGCATGTGTTGCACTTGTCTGGATTACCCAAAAGTTGCGACACTACATGCTCGTCTTCCCCATCAAGCTTATATCCCAAATGGACCTTATCAAATACCTGCTTGAGAAAACCTCCTTATCCAGCCGAATAACCCAATGGTTGATGCTCCTAGCCGAGTTCGATATCATGTACGTTACGTAGAAAGCCATGAAAGGAAGAGCCATCTCTGACTACCTCGTTGATTACCCCGTAGAAGAAGCTGATGTTTGGATCTTCGAATTCCCAGATGAAAATATCCTCTACACCAGTCAAGACAACCTTTGATGGTAAATGTTCTTTGGCAGTGCTGCCAACAAAAAGGGATATGGCATTGGGAATACTTACGATCGCCCCAGATGACTCCCACACTCCCATCGCCATCAAGTAGAATTTTTCCTGCACCAACAACATAACTGAGTATGAGGCATGTACGATAGGCCTCAAAGTTTCTCTCAAGAAAGGTATTCAATGCCTAGATGTCTACGAGGATTCTTCCCTCATCATATGTCAAGAGCTCAGAAAGGTCAAGAATGAAATACTCCAACCCTTCCATGCTCACTTAGAGGAACTAGCCTCCCAATTCTGAAACATCACCTTCCATTACTTGCCCCGAGCAAAGAATAATCTAGCCGATGCCCTCGCTACCTTGGCCTCCATGGTCGATATGCCCAAAGGAATAACAATGACCCCTTCCTAGTTCAAAAGCAAGACAAACCAACCCATTGCTACCACATTGAGCTTGTCACCACAGAAGATCCCGAGCTAGTCAATTACTGGTACTATGATATTTGGCACCTCCTCAAGCACGGTAGGTATCTCGAGGGTTCCAATAAGAATGACCGAGAAACCCTTCGAAGACTGGCCACCCAATACATCATCTGTCACAAAGCACTGCTCAAAAAAATTTCGATGGAATTCATCTGCACTGTATCGCAGGAGCTGACATCGAAAAGATAATGCAGAAGGTCCATAGCGGGGAATGCGGCCCACACATGACCGGTCACATGCTTGCCCAGAAAATCATCCGACAAGGCTACTACTGGACCACCATGGCCCAGGATTGCACCACCTTTGTTCGAAAATGCCTCAAATGCCAGCAATTCTCCCATCTCCAACACCTACCTCTGCGAGAATTATACAACATGACTTCTCCCTGGCCGTTCTCCTCCTGGGGTATCGACATCATAGGGAAGGTTACACAAATGGCTTCCAATGGGAATGAGTTCATCCTAGTTGCCATTAATTACTTCACCAAATGGGTCAAAGCTGAGTCATACGCAGTATTGAATGCCAAAAAAGTGGCCAAATTCATAAAGAAAATTATCTACCGATATGGGGTCCCACACGAGCTAGTGTCAGATAACGGGTTTCACTTCAAGGTAGAATTCACAGAAGTAGTCAACGAGTACGGGATTCAGAGACACAAATCTTCTCCCTACCGACCTCAGACTAATGGTGCACTCGAAGCCACCAACAAGAACCTTAAAGCCATCATCAGCAAGATGACCAAAAGCTGTCGGGATTGGGCTGACTGAATCCCATACGCCCTCTGGGGCTACCGGACCTCAATCCAAACCTCTATTGGGGCTACCCCTTACTCCCTAGTTTACGACATGGAAGTAGTTCTACCCGTGGAGCTGGAAATAACCTCGATGCGCGTCATGCTTGAAAGCAAAGTCTACGAAGAAAACTGGTGCCAAAGCCGTCTTAACCAGCTGACCCTCCTGGATAAAAGGAGATTGAAGGCTCTATACCACATACAAGGGTACCATCGTCGAATAGCGCGTTCATTCAATAAGAGAGTCAAGGATCGCGGTGTCCGAGAGGGGGATTTAGCACTCAAGGAGATAATAAAACCCATCTGGGACCCCAGAGGAAAATTCAAGCCCAATTGGAGTGGCCCCTACATTGTGAAGAAGATCTTGTCTGGCGGTGCCGCCATGCTCATTGACCTAGATGGGGAGGAGATGGCTCGTCCAGTCAACATGGACCATCTCAAGAAGTTCTACCCCTAGTCCAAAATCTCAGCGCGCTATGACTCTTCACGTCTCCCTTCTATTCTAAAAAAAATATATCTTCATTTCCCTCTACCCATAACTACGTGGGCCCGATCCTCTGCAAAAACCATTTTCAAACTAAATTTTCAAAATCCACAGAGGTACGTAGGCAACTCATACCTCTTACATGAGCACGACCCTTTCTTTTTCACAAAAAATATATTCTTTTCTTATCTCTGAGAATGACAGTTCGTTCTAACATATACTTGAACAAAAGGATTATGTATGCCTTAGCGATCGGTATAGATAATTCAAAATACAAAATTCATCGAAAGGCATAGCTGGATGATTAGAAACTTGTTTATTTCATTAATAAGAAATTACGGTACAGATTACATAAGAAAAGGAATGGATAACTCTCTTCCCCCTACCCTCCTTAAAAAGCCAAATAAAATCCCCACATTTATTCCGCATTACACAATAAACTCTCCATGAGTCCTACCCACAGCTACCAGAGGAGCCTGCTCCGTCCTCATCATCTACATCCTAGGGTCCCTAAGTTTCCCCTGCGTGAATCGAATGCCACAAACACTCCATGGACCGATAAGCCCGAGCCAACTTTGAAAAAATCATAACACCTCCTTCCATGGTGTTAAATAAAACAAACCACCTTTGCCCACTCTCCACTGCCAACATCTTGCTGACCACTCTCCTCCACAACCACTTCATATAATCCCCCGGAATATGCCAAACTCTCCCAACAGACTGAGAGGGATGGGTCGATGGACGTCGACTCTCCCACAAAGAGTCAAGCCGCATGCACAGATGCTCAGTCAAATCTTCTACCGGAAAGAAATTTAGTGTCCGAGGTGGCACGACCTGTGCCCAGCCAAATTGGCACAGAAGCCACTAAGGGAAATAAAAAGAGGTCTTCTTGAGACCAACCAACCGCACGTATGAGTATTCTCCTAGCTCCAGAACAGGCAGCAACTGTCCCCACCAAGGCACTGACCAGCACAGATTTCGAGCCCCATGCTCCACAAGCCAATTCTCCCAGCTCTCAACATACAGGCCAACGCTGATGAAGTAACGCGAAAAGAAGTTGGGTACAAACGATAATGGATATTCTGGAGGAGTCTCCAAGAGGAGTCTCTCAGACAACCACATGAACAGCATTACAAGGCTACCCCTCAAGAAGTCAGAACGACCTTCTCGCCAGGCATCCAAATCGTTTAGGGTCTCTGCCAGTATCACCACCGCATGATTGCGACGGTATGACATCCATGAAGTAATGGCTGCAAGTTATGGGTCCATCAGCAGCTCCCCAATCACTAGTTTCAATTTTAAAACCAGGCCCAGAGCAACAGCTCAAGCATATCCAGCATCACCTACTTCCCCCAAATGCACGGACTGCAACAACGCCTGGAGGGAGATCATTCCCCGAGTAACCAGCGATCTAGCCACCGATGGAGAAATACGAAGAAGCCCAGCCAATAAATCCCTAGGAGAATAGGAAAATTCGGGCAGAGCCGTAGCAACGCTAGGATTTATACCCATCATGGCAGAAAATTCCTCGTAGGTAAGACAAACTTCATCCAACCCAAAGTGGAATACATGGTCTTCGGGGTACCAAAATTGTACCGCCGCCATCAGCATGTTCCACTAAATAGGACGATTGCACCACAAAGAGACTCGACGCATGTTGAAAGCATCGTAGTCGACATTACAAGAGCATATTGCTTCCAAGGCTTCGAGGTAGTTAGCAAACTCAATGTTACCAGGGAGAGCCATTTTGCAAGACTAAAGAGATAGTAGGCGAGTGAGTAAGAATGCGGAGGTGTGATTAAAACACTCCACCCTTACCCCTTTTTATACTTGAGAACCCTCACAAGAAACATAATCCCTGCAGAAATCAGAGGGAATCATACCCCACAAAGTGCAAAAGGCTGAAGAGGGTACAAATCAAAGCTTTACATTGATGGGACTGGACTAAACTGTCGATATGCAGGACAAGGTGCTTGTCGATCGGCAACCCCCCATTTTTGGAAATTTCCCTTTTTCCTCATTTGTCAAAATCTGAAAACCCAATAAAAATAAATTGATATTCTCAATAGAATTTCAAAATCCCTTTCCCCTATTATATAATTTCCCATTTTAATCAAAACTTTCCCATAAAAATTCTAAAAAAATATTCGTTTTTACGGTCTCAGCAGCAAAGTAGAAAGCACACATGCATCCATTCATTCATCATTAATAGAATATAATTAAAAAAAACTCCATTGCATTGCATATATGCTTTCTCTGTGTTACATCAAATTTTACAGGAAAAGAAGAAAAAAGAAAAAACAACGGGACTCAACCTGAACCCATATTTTCTCTCTCTCTCACCTACCCTTCACCTCTATCTCTAAGGGCTTCCACCTCTGTGACGCTCTCTCTTTCCCCTACGGCGAGACGACGCACCACCGCTACCCGAGCCAAACTCCTCCCCGGATGAAGTCGACGGTACTAGGTAAGAAGGAACAGTAACAACATCCCGAATATGGGCAGTCGCCGAAGATATCCAGTCTCTGATGTCTCTCAGCCAAGTGGTCGACACCCGAACATACTGTAAGGAAAAGGCAGAATCAATATCAAGCAGAAAAGATCAAAAGAAACCAAAAAGACGAAAAGGAATGAAAGGTCTACCGCAGGATGAAGAACCTCCTCTATCAAACCCAACTCCTTCGGATCCATCGCATGAGGATGGTGCAGCAAAGGTACTATCCCTCCATCAGCCCGTCGAATGTTATATGAAGGAGTGTGAAATCGCACGAAAGGAACCTCCGAAGTCGCCGTCTGCGCAGATGTCGATGGACCATCGCCGCTGTGGAAGGACCCCACCGGCCGACTCTTACCCGCAGGAGGGAAAAGCCAGGCATCATATATGATGGGCACCATCAACCAGCTCGTCATAAAGTCCATGAAGTCATACGGCGCAGCCGTGTCAGTGTACAACAAGTAAGACTCGCCGATAATCGTCGCGATCCTCGCATCCTTCGACAGCAGTCGCTCCAGCCTCATGGATGTAGGAGGCTGCGTAGGTGTCACCACCACTTCTTCAGCAATCTGGAGAACCACCCTCTCCCCGAAATACCAGGAATGGCCAAACTCATGCGCCAACAAATGCCTCATCTGTGCATTCACCTCAGTCTTCCCCGTATCCTGAACGACTGTCCCTCAAGAATAAAAAGTCACCTGAAAATCCCTAAGCAGGCATAAATCAATACAAAATCCGAGTATGAAAAGACCAATACAGAAAAGGAAAGAGTCTTACCCTATCACTGGTTAGGCCATTCAAGACCTGACGCACCGCCTCCAGGGAGAGAGATCCCTTTGACTTCCGATTGGATTTTTGCCACCGATACAATCGGCAGGAATCCCCAACAGTCTCATCCTTCAGAGCAATCAACTGGTTATTGCACCCGATCACCTCATAGAACCACGTCTGCCAAAGACAATGATTCACAATAAGAAAGAGACGCATAAGGAAAATGCGAATGCATGAAAGGAAAATGCACAAAATAAAGAATACCTCAAGAAGGTACGTGGCTCGAGTAAAAGCCTGTCGGCAGCACCGGCTGAATGCATCCAAAGAAGAGTAAAGGGTCGCCAAAGTCAGACTCCCCCAATCATAGAAAGGGATGTTCGAAAACATCCTCAAATACGACAAGAACCACAAATGGACGATGTCGTCGCTCGACGCCACCATGAAGCCTCCCAGCACCAACAAAATAAATAACCGGGCCATATGCCTCACCTGTATCCCGTCTTCCACATCAATCTCCCTGCTCAACAGGACATCCTTCAGCAAGGACAGCCGGATAGAATCACCAGACACTATCCTCCCTACATTACTAAGCGTAGCACGCACCGCCTGTGGCCTCACCCGCAAAGAGCGATCCACCTCTATCTGCTCTCCATCACAGTCCATCCCCAGCAGCTGCTGCACATCTATGGGAGTCACCGTCATCTCCCCGAAGCCGAAATGGAAAGTGTGGGTAGTGTCCCACCACCTCTCCCCCAAAGCGCATAAGATCGCTGTCGAACGAGGCGTCTCATCCAGCGAAGGCGCCAACCTCCAAAAACTCACTGATGATACCACCCAGCGCACCACCGGTGGAAAATGCTCCCAAACATCCTTAAGCCCCATCATCCCGCGGGCACGCATGTTCTTCAAAGAGACATCAGACTGGCAAAAGGAAAAATCTTGTCAAAATCCAAAAAAAAGGAAAGAAAAATCACCAAAATGAGAAGAATGCCAAAGGTCATTTTACTTACGTAACCACTAGGGCTCACCACCTTCAAAGAACGATGACGCGATGGCTCCCACAGTAAGGTCCCCTCATTCGCAACCGGCTTGAATGCGTCGAAAGCATTCTCATTCCCCAAAGCAAGAGGCGCTCTGGCCCTCTACTCCACGTTCGCTCAGTCATCAACAGCCAACCACTCTCTGTGGACTGTAGTGCTAACAAAAGCGACCATTTCTTAGAAATCAAAATACTAGAACAATTCGCAGAGAGAAATCACAGAAAGAGAGAAGGCAAGAAGATGTGAAAAATGAGGGGAACTCGCCCCCTTTATATAGGATGCCAAGAGTCATGCCGATCGGCACTGACCCCTACCCCACCGATCGGCACTGCCCCTTTACCTTCCTGAGGCAGTCCAAAAGTCCGTGCCACCACCGAATGGCACCCCTCAAACTATGCCGACCGATACCCACCATAAAATTTGGTGCAAAAATTCCCAGAAAATGCCAAAAAATCCTCAAAAAATTTCTAAAAATCCCAGGAAGGATTTAGCACGTTTTCACCAAGAAAACTTCGCATTCCCTCAGGTAAAACCTCTTTTTCCCCAATGGAACTCTCAAAAGCCAAGTGAATCTCCTCCCGGCAGCGTCCTCGGAGGATCCATAAGGATCACCTCCTATACCCAAAGGTCTCAAACCTCCCGAGCGATGCGTCCAACACCTGGACCACCTAATCACCTCCTCAGTAGAATTTACAGCATCAAACTGGTTATCTCCCCAACAATCAGCTCCTCAGCTCAAATCAAAGACACAAAGTCTCCCCAGCAATCAGCTCCTCAGCTCAAATCAAAGACACAAAGTCTTTTTAGCAATCGGCTCCCCAGTGCGAAACAACATCGCAAGGTAAGTTTCCCCAACGGAATTCAGAAGAATCACTCGCCCCAGGCGATCCCTCAAAAGGACGATCAAAATCTTCCCTAGCTCATTCACTATTCCCCAGCGGAACCTAAAATACGATTCTTATCCCTGGTAGAATCCCCATTTTCCCCAAAGGAAATGCACACTGCTCTTAGGTTAGAATTGACCTCGGTCTTGGATCGTCACAAGAGTTAGGTCACAATTGACCTCGGTCCTCGGTCGTCACCACTATTAGGTCAGAATTGACCTCGGTCTTGGATCGTCACCTGAGTTAGGTCAGAATTGACCTCGGTCCTCGGTCGTCACCATTCTTAGGTTATAATGGACCTCGGTCTTGGATCATCACCTGAGTTAGGTCAGAATTGACCTCGGTCCTCGGTCGTCACCACTCTTAGGTCAGAATTGACCTCGATCTTGGATCGTCACCAGAGTTAGGTCAGAATTGACCTCGATCCTCGGTCATCACCACTCTTAGGTCAGAATTGACCTCGATCTTGGATCGTCACCTGAGTTAGGTCATAATTGACCACGGTCCTCAGTCGTCACCACTCTTAGGTCAGAATTGACCTCAGTCTTGGATCATCACCTGAGTTCGGTCAGAATTGACCTCGGTCCTCTGTCGTCACCATTCTTAGGTTAGAATTGACCTCAGTCTTGTATCATCACCCGAGTTAGGTCAGAATTGACCTCGGTTCTCGGTCGTCACCACTCTTAGGTCAGAATTGACCTCGGTCGTGGATCGTCACCACTCTTAGGTCAGAATTGACTTCAATCCTCGATCGTCACCACTCTTAGGTCATAATTGACCTCGATCTTAGATTGTCAGCTGAGTTAGGTCAGAATTGACCGTGGTCCTCGACCGTCACTTCTCTTAGGTCAGAATTGACTTCGGTCTTATATCATCACCTGAGTTAGGTTAGAATTAACTTAGGTCCTCAGTTGTCACCACTCTTAGGTCAGAATTGACCTCGATCTTGGATTGTCACCTTAGTTAGGTCAGAATTAACCTCGGTCCTCGGTCGTCACCACTCTTAGGTCAGAATTGACCTCGGTATTGGATTGTCACCTGAGTTAGGTCAGAATTGACCTCGATCCTCGGTCATGACTACTCTTAGGTCAAAATTGACCTCGGTATTGGATCGTCACCTGAATTAGGTCAGAATTGACCTCGATCTTCGGTCGTCACCACTCTTAGGTCAGAATTGACCTCGGTCTTGGATCGTCACCTGAGTTAGGTCAAAAGTGACCTCGGTCCTCGATCGTCACCACTCTTAGGTTAGAATTGACCTCGACCCTTTGAATTTGTCATCCTCTCTCCTTTGGTCCTCAGAATCGACCTCGACCCTCTGAATTGGCCATCCTCAGCACGCTCCTTAGGTCCTCAGAATCGACCTCGACCCTCTGAATTAGTCATCCTCGCTTCTTAGGTCCTCATAACTGACCTCGACCCTCTGAATTGGTCATCCTCGCTCCCTTAGGTCCTCAAAATCGACCTTGACCCTCTGAATTGGTCATACTCTCTCAAAGGCATCATGCGGTGTCTATTCGACGGCTATGTTCCAAACTCACTTGTCGATGGGCTCTATAGACACCCCATTATGTTACCCCCTAAACTCTCCTTAGGTCCTTAGCACCTCCCTTCATCACTACAAACCCAGGTCATACCCCGAGTACTGACCTAGAAGCCATCGGGCACCCCCAGACTCCGTTTGACTAAAAAGTCAAACTCTTTAGTTCGACCGAGACTGAGTGAATCTTCAAAGGGCACAGAAAACCCTTTCCAACAGTTCACCCCATGCACGATTCTGACTTACCATGCGAATGAACGACCCATTTTCCCTCGAAACTTGACCCAGAGGCCACCGGACGCTCCCGGGCTCTGTTTGATGAAAGTACACTCTTCATCTCGACCGAGGTTAAATTAATCTTCAAAGGGTAGTAAAACCTCTTTCCAACTGTCTGCCCCGTTCGCAATTTTGGCTTACGGTATGGACGAACGATTCGTTTTACTCCTAAAGGTCACTGAATGCTTCTAGGGCCCGATTAACCAAAGGCAACTTCCTAAACCGGGTCAAACTCATTGGAATGTAGAAGTACATCTCCTAATCTTTCTAACGATCTTCCCCGTGCGCGATTCTGACTTACCATGCGGACTAACGATCCATTTGCGTCTGAACGATTCCCCGTCCAATGGACTGACAAACGCTTCCGTGCCATATTTGACCAGAAGTCAATTCTCGAACCTGGGAGTAGTCCAAAGGACTTTCTAAGGTCTCTGAATTACCTTTCCAACGGTTTGCCCCGTACATGATTCGGATCAATGGTTTTCGCTCGGCATTCGATTTTCCGAAAAGGGCTAAAAAAACACCGCCAAATGGCAGGTTCCAAACCCTGCCCATCGGCAGTACCAGGGATACGCCAATCGGCAGTGCCCTGGGCCTTTAAAATGAGTCCTTGACCTCATTTTCAAGCGGAGCCCAGATCAGAAGCATATCACTCTCAGTAAATCCCGAAAACCTCTCTCGAAGTCAGCGTGATTTCCATATCCAAACCCCCTTCCCATCTTCACTTTTCATTATCCTTTTCATCAAATTTGGTGAATTAACTACCCTCCATCATCATCCAAGTGCAAGGTCTGCTCTTTAACATTCAAGAACAAGCTAAAGATCTTCAAGAATGTCCAATTTTCTCAATTCTCTCTTTAAATTCTCATAAATTCGCAATAACTTGTTTTATTACTTAGAACTTTTATTATCTCATCTCACACACCCTAATATACTTTTTATTTAGTATTATTGCACATCTCTTATTTTCATATAAATAAAAAACCCAAAAAACAAGAAAAATAGGGTTTGCTCATAAATTCCAAATAGGTATTCTCATACTTTTCTCACACTTTTCTCACAACTAAAACACTCTTTACACACACACACACACACAAATAAGAGAAGTCCCCAGTTGGATTTATGGGATAACCCCCACCCCTCGTTTTGCATGCGAACTACGTGGACTTTGATGCCTTTATAGGATACGTACGCGTCTCGGGGTAAAACTCGAGACTCGAGACTCGAGTCCTTATTCTTACTTTTTATCTCATTTTCTATTTTCTCTAAATCCAATTTTCTTATATTCTATATACTTGTTCTTAGTAGTGTATTATTCCAAATGCGTTATCGTTCTATTATAATGATTAACGTAAAGGTAATCGCGCAAATCCTATTTTCTACATTATTCTTGCATTCCTATGGACGACTCTCTTCATCTCTTCCATGATACAAGTCGAGGATTCCTATCTCCACCATATATACATATGCACACATATCATGGGGAAAATAAAGGAATATAACAAAATCCAAGAGAGACTGTAATGGCGGAATGGGTGCCTAACACCTTCCCATTTCGTAACTTAGCCTCCGGATCCTTCACGAGTCATTTTGGTTTCGCATGTATCAGCATGTCTTTGGATGCTGTCCTTCGGGATGGTTTCCCCTTTTCTTTTGTCTTTTTTGAGTAAAATAGACTGGCGACTCTAAATCTCTCTACATTTTCACACCTCACCAATTGACACCGGCCAAAGCGCTCCCGAGAGGGATGCGCGGGACCTAGGATCCTCCCACATCATTCTCTCATCGCGCCGCCGCAAGGATCGGGGATGGCCACACATGCAGTGACTCGTCTCCAAAATCCACCGACTCGACCTCACTTTCGTCACTAAGGGAGGCATTTAAAGCAGTTTTGCCTTTGCCTTGACGTTTCAACCTATTAAGACACTAAAATGACTTATGACCTCTACCGTCACACTCATAACATCGTTCCTCATCTTTCTTAGGCGTGTCCTTTTTATCTTTATCATTTTTCTTTTCAATCTTATTTTTCTAAAAAAACTTTTTTATCTTTGAAATTGCCATTTTTCTTTAATTTGAGAAATTTCGTCAAATTTTTCGCAAACAACGCCAAATCATCTAAATCAAAATCAAACTCGGAATCTGATATCTATTCCTCTTTTCTTTTAGACGACTCACCCCTCTTTCTTACTGACCCCTTAATTTTTCTAGCCATGGCTTTAAGTGCTACCCCTTTATCTTTTGATTTTATCGTGTTAGGAAACATGTCATTTTCATAAGTCTGGAGGTGTCTTACCAATTCTTCTAATTTCAGACTACTCAAATTTCCTATAGAATTTAGCACAGTGACTTTAGGGATAAAATGCTTAGGCAGTGATCTCAAAATCTCTTTAACTACTCTAGCATCAGGAATATGTTCACCAAGATTGAAACTGGTGTTAACAATATTACATAAGCGTGCATAGAATTCACCAATACACTCAAATTCAAGCATGTTGATTGTTTCAAATTGTGTAGTTAAATTTTGCAATTTAGATTCTTTAACTGCATTAGTTCCCTCATGGGTAAGTTTTGGAACCTCCCATGCTTCTTTAGATATGGTACACGTCATGATGCATTGGAACTAGTCGGGTGTGACGGCTCCCAAAATTTCACTAAGCCCGTGTGAGTTATACGTGCTCCATTTAAATTCGTCCTAGTCCAGTGAGTCACAAGTTAAGATTAGTGACATTATTAGCAGTGACAGTGGGAAGAGTCAACCCTCTTTCACATACAACCCAAACACGTTCATTAATTACCTTTAAATGGGATTTCATACGAGATTTTCAATATGCATAGTATGATCCTTCAAAAATTGGCACCCGATTATATATATATTTGGGATAATTTGGTAAATCAAATGAGGTTTAAAACTCTAAAAAATAAGTCTTAAAATCACAGTTGTTCTGCTGAAAATGGAGTTGTAAAGACTTAAAAAAACCTGATTAGAGAAAGCAAGTATTTATAATAAAATAGAGTCGGCACGCTCGCTGGAACGACAAAGGGATGTCACTCAACGACTTAAAATTTCGTTTGATCTTTTCTTCCTGCGAGAATTCAAATGAGGTAAAACAGTACGGGTTCGTTCCGTGAAAACCTTCAAACGAGCTTCAAGCGAGCTTCAAGCGAGCTTCAAGCGACCTATCGCGTGACATGTAATGTCGTTTGAACGACATTAGCTTGTCGTTTGAATGACATCAGCTTGTCGCTTGAACGACTAAAGAGCCATTTCTAAGTTTGCTTTCTGATTTTTGCAAATAAATTTTAACTTAGAAAACCCAAATTTTTCAATAAAAACATTTTATAAAAATTTCCAAATAAATACGAAAACATTAAAAACTCCAAATTAAACATTTTACCATAATTGCGAGTGGAGTAGTGGGAATGCTGAAGATGCACGTTTCACATTGCTTAATGATGTTGCACTACACACGTATGATAATGATGGGTGCGTGAAGCTTCAGATTTAGATTGAGGCCGTCATGGATGATTGTGTTGACGTGCCGAATGTAGCAGTATAATACATATTTGTTATGATCTAGGACACTTAGAAAATTTCCTAGATTCTAATCGGACATTTATAAAATCATGTCCTTACACTTATTACCCCGATCCTACATTATGAGGCACCTGTCTCTCGAGTTGAGACAATGGGACTAGATCCTTTTATATATCCTTGGGTATGGGGACATACATTTGGTGTGATGGTGTAGTGACTTCCCTTGATGTTATTTTTAAAGCTATAGGGTTGGGACGTTGTATAGATATACTAATCGTGGAACGAGTGATCATCAAAAGCATAGGGATAGGCATTCATACTTTGAATTTGGGCAACATAGGGTCCTATATGATTTGATGTGAGTTGGGAATACTCACATTGATTCTAAATTATGTGGTTTTCTATTAGCTTATACATTGTCTTCATTATACTAGAGATGTACATCTAAAACTATAACTCGGGAATGACATAGTAATGAATACCTAATTAAAAGATGGAAATAGAGAAAATGGACTACCCTTCGGGATTTGTATTAGCATAGCATGCTTATAGGTTGCTTGGATTGAGATAACTTAAAATTTATTTACTACCGTAAGAAGAAATATTTTTATTATTATTGCCCAAATGTCACGATATATTTGCACACTTTAGACTTGCTAGGTTTATTCCTCTGTGTGGAATGATTTTTACAGGTACTAGGGCGTAGGCCCTGCCACAGAACTTTACTCCTCTTTTCACTTCACCAACCGGACTTTTTTTTAACTTAACCCCCTTAACTTCATACACCGTAACCCTAATGATGTTAAACATTTAGATGGAAGTATGATCATGTACCATGCACATGAGATAATTTTGTCCATTTATATATAAAGGGAATTTTAAATTTCCTACAATACATAAATTACAAAAAAAAATCAACCAAAAGAACTGAGAAAACTTAAAAACATTTTAAAATGACAAAAAAATATTAATACATTTGAAAATTAAAATATAAATTCAAAAGTTATAATATTTACAAGAAAATAATTTTAAAAATATTGAAAATTATGGTGGAATGATCTGGATGATTCGAACATATCAGATCAGTTGACACCTACCTTGAAGCCTAGATAAAAGATCATAACTTAAAGATAAGAACAAGGGGAGCCCGATGAACGCGTATATCATAATATGATTTATTCAATCATACAACGACTGAATCCAAAAGTCCTAGAGTCCTACACAGCTCATCCTCCTTATCTTCTATATAGATATAACCCTCACTTTGGGAAAAGGAGTGTGTAATTCTTATTATTGTGAACTGATTAATAAGAAGAGAGAGAGAGAGAGAGAGAGAGAGAGAGAGAGAGAGAGAGAGAGAGAGAGAGAGAGAGAGAGAGAGAGAGATCCCATCTACACCTTCTGTTATGTGATTGTGTTGGGTGAATTTCATTTATTGTTCGAATATGTTTGTTTGGGATTAATCTTGGTAGGATTTTACCACCTACAATTTGCACCGACTGTGGGAATTGAGTTTCCTTTTCCATTCAATTAGAGCCAACGAGTAACCATGTATCACCTACACAGTGCACCTTCATCGTTCAACGACCATCATCAAGATGGGCCTCTAGCACTTAGGGTCAGTTTTGACGTCCACCCCAATACGAGTCAAAACACTCCTAACTTATGTTATAATCCCCATGAGGAACATGGTCAGTAAAGCAACGAACATCCTAGATCTATCCATATCTCGCGGCTTATCAACGCTAATAAAGGGAGACTCCATGAGCAGGAGGAAGCCACACACCTCCATGAGGAGAAGAACATACGTTTACAACATCGACCTGAAAGAATGGAGAAAGAGTTCCACGGGGAAAAATGCAAGCTCCATGCTCAAACCCTAAACCCTCAGACGAGATAAACTCACAACCAAGGAAGGAGTTCATGGCGTGATCGTGACACTTCAGGCACAGGAGTCTACCGACATGATGACATTAAGATGGAGGTCATCATAAGCATGATCTATTCAATCTCATTTTGAGAGAGATAGATGAGCATCCCGCTCAACGTGAGGTGGGGCTCACCAAGTAACTGGCCAAAAGGGCTATTAATGTACAGATCAAGTCTCCGTTCTCTAGATAAATTAAAGATTCAGATATGCCTAAAAGGTTCGTCACACCTAGATTCAAGATTTATAATGGGAAAATTGATCCCATCGATCATTTTTACTAGTAATGGCAGGAAATTACCTTTTTGAACAATAATGAATCCCTCATGTGACACATATTCCCCTCCATCCTAGGGGATATCACATAAAAGTGGTTTGAAAATCTACCACAAAGGTCGATCAATAACTTTAAACACCTTGCAGTGGCGTTTATTACTCGGTTAATCATAAGCAGTGCACTCCCAAAGAGGATGGATTCGCCTATCTCTATAAGAAAAAGGACACAAAAAATCTCATGAGAATATACAAGGATATATTGGGAGGCATATAACGAAGCCGAATATATCTTCGAGTAGGTCATTGTGGCCTCATTTAAAATTGGTATGTCAAGTAACTCTATGTTGCACCAGTCCCTCATAAAAAATAAGGCCAGCACTATTGATAATATCATTCGAAGGATAGAGAAATAGGAAAATGTGGAAGAAGTAGTCGCTGAACTCAGCATGATAATGTCGTCCAAAGATGGCTAAGAATGGTGATAAGAAGAATGACCTAAAAGGGGGAAAGAAGCAACACGGTGGATCCAAGAAGGGTGAGAAGTAAAACCCAAGAATGGTGGATCCCTAGCAATCAAAAATTGTTTTCAAGGATCCCACTATAAGATACTGAACAAGATAAAAGATTAGGAATTCCTCAAGTTGCCGGGAAAGATGAAGTGAGATTCGTCTGAAAGGAAAACCGACCTAAGATGCACATATCACAAGAAGCATGGAAACAAGACAAAGAAATGTAAGTATCTTAAGTCTAATCTAGAAGAGTGGGACTAAGTAGGCCACCTTAATGACTACATGTAAAAGAAAGGTTTGAAACACCAGTAGAGGACAACCAGAAGCCTGACAACATCCTATACGATGAGATAGGAAATGAGTTCGTGGTCATCTACGATGCCTCTAATCTGAAAGATATTCAAAACAATATTGTTTAAATATGTCTGAAGAAAGTCACTGCGGTGATGGAGGCCTTCCAAATTGATCGTGCCAAAACTCCAGCAAGAAAACGCCGGCATTGAGAACATATTGACTTTAGAAAATATATATATTTTTATAGAGGAAGATCTTGTTAGAGTTAGAACTTCGCATCATGATTTTCTAGTAGTCACTGCCTGGATTTCTAGCTAGGATGCGGATTTACGTCTACTTGACCAAGGAAGTTCCTTAGAAGTCACGTACCTAAAAATAAACAAGCTCCATCTCAAGATGAAAGATTTTAAATAAGCGTCCATCCATTTGGTTGGCATCGCTGGAAAGATGACTATACCACTAGGGAAAGTGATTTTACATGTCCGAACTAAAAATATCTCAAAGATGATTGAGTTCCTAGTTGTTGTCATTGATTCTCCTTACAACCCCATCCTCGGTTGAGGGTGTATTCACACCAAGAAGGTTTTCCATTACACTTATTACTAGAAGCTCAAATGTATCACCGACCGGAGAATTATGTAGATAAGTGGGAATCAGGTCGATACTCGCCAATGCTTCTTCACTGAAATCAGACCTAAACAAGTGAAAAGAAGGAAAAAATGGTCACCAATGAGCTGACCAAGAATACAGATATTTCAACCAAGTACCAATTAAGGTATGAAATATCGGGGGTGGAAACATTGAGGGTGTCCCTCACAGATAGAGTCATGAAACCTTTACAAGAGCTGATGGTTGATGACACACACCCAAAAAAGAAGTTTCGAATTGGTAGCTCACTTACTGATCAGGAAAAAAAAATTAATCAAGTCGTATGTGTTTGGATGCCATATGATATGACTAGGATTGATCCCAAAGTCATTAGTCATCGGCTTCACGTGGACCTAACATTCCCACCAATTAGATAAAAAGCTCGTCGATCAGTCCTAGAGAAGTTAAATGTTGTTGAATAAGAAGTGGAAAAATTTTGGAGTCAAGGTCCATTAAAGAAGTCTGATTCCCCAAATGGATCTCTAAATTGGTGGTCATAAACAAAAGTAATGGAAAGTGGAGAGTTTGCTTCGACTACACTGACCTCAATAACACGTGTCCCAAGGATAGTTTTCCTTTGCTCAAGATTGACCAATTGGTCAACGGCACAACCAGACATAAATGAATAAGTTTACTGGAAGCGCAATCAAGGTAATATGAAATTTATTTTTATCCGGCCCCGATCACGGAAAACCTCTTTCATCACCACTCTTGGCATGTACTGCAACACAATCATGTCATTTGGACTCAAGAACGCAGGAGCTACATACTAACAATTGGTAATCAAGATGTTTAAGGATTAACTAGGTGACACTATGGAGGTCTATATAGATGGTCTGCTCATGATAATCAAGGGTAAAGTTGACCATCTACAAGACTTGTCAAAGACGTTTAAGGTCCTCAAATATTACAAGATGAAGCTCAACACAGCCACATGCTCCTTTAGAGTCTTGTCTGGAAATCCAACCCCGAACAAATTGAGGTGATCAACAATGTCCAGCCACCCAAAATAGTTAGATATATTCAAAAGTTAATAGGGATGTTATAACTGCTCAACTACTTCACCTCTAAATCTTTTAAAAAGTGCCGACCATTCTTTCAGCTCATAAATAATGAAAATGGTCTGACCTGGAGTGAAGAATGCCCTAGGTCATTTGAAGAAATTAAATATTATTTAAACCAATCACATTTTCTTGTGGTTCCATATCCAACAGATCCAATTTATTTATATCTCGTGGTATCCGACCACGCAGTTAGTTCAGTGTTAATATGCAAGGGGAGGGGCATAAAGTCCTGATTTATTACGTTCATAAGACATTGTTGAATGTAAAAAATTCTATCTTCCTATAGAAAATAAATATCTTACTTTCTGGTCACTCTTTCAAGAAATTTGAAGCGCTACTTCGAACCTCACTCCGTCATAATTATCAACTCTTAAAGCAGTTCTCAGAAAGATAAATTTGTCTGGATAGATGTCCAAATGGTCGGTGGAGTTGATAATATTTGACATCCACTATCAACTTAGGGCTGTTATCGAAGGACACGTACTAGAGTACTTCATCGTTGAGTTCGTTGGAGGGAAAGAGTCCAATGGAGCGGAGGTCATTGACCAAATAACTGAAAAAGGTTTAACCAACTCAAAAAGTGGATGCTCTATATTGATGGAGAATTAAACTCAAGAGGGGGAAGGATTAGGAGTTGTCTGAATCACTCCATAATAGACAATGATCGATTACATTATTAGACTTGGCTTCGAAGCATCCAATAATGTGTCCGAATACGAAGCCCTCAATGCTAAATTATGGAAAGCTTTATCTTTTAGTACATGTCACCTTGATGCCTACTACGAATCAAGTTTGGTATCTAATCAAGTATCAGGAGACTAAAATGCTAAAGACAAAAAAAATTCACCATATTACAGGTCATTCAAGACCTGGTCGCCCAGTTTTTGAAGGTCCATATTTAATAATTTCCTAAAGGAAACAACAACCAGGCGGAAGATTTGGCCACTCTAGGTTCAACCATTGATTCTGACCTCAGAAGGACCTTTGAGGTGGAGTACCTTGCCCAAGAAAGCTCTTAATACCAAAGGTCATCGAGAAATTCCTCACCATCCAGAAAGATCCTAGATGGATGGACCCGATCATGGCCTATTTGCAGGAAGATATTATGTCAGGCGAAAAAAATAAGACCCATCAAGTCGGGGTAAAAGTTAATCGTTTCTACTTGTTACCTAAGGGAAAACTTTGCACGCGATCTTTCATAGGCCCATAGCATCAATAGATACACCCCAATGAGGTCAACCAAGTTATGAATGAGCTAGGCGATGTGATATATAGAATCCAAATAGGGGAGAGATTTTTGGCATTCGAAGCCATTAAATAAGGGTATTTATGGCCATACATACAGTAGGACACAATATCATATGTCCTAAAATGAAAAAATTGCCAAGATTTCTCGCCCATGCTTCAATAACCAGCCAAAGACCTGAAGTCATTGTTGATGTAAAAAATTGACTATATCTAATTATTTAATCATAGATAAAATATGTAAATAGAAGGAGCACAACACAAGATTTTAAAGAGGTTAGGTTATGTATCAAGCCTACGTCCACGTATATGATATTAATAGTTGGAATAGCTTGTTTGCTTGTGTTCTTGCCTTTGGTGGCAGAAGTACAATGTATTTATAATGACCTGGAGGATAAGGGTTAGAATATCAAGGGATAGAATGCATTTATATATTAAGAGTTTACATCCTTACATAATATATATGGCGATTAGTTGTACAAACTATGACTCTTGATATATTGACCCTTTACTGATCTTGATGGTCGGCCTTCTCAATACTTGGTCAGCACTCCTTCTTAGGCTATTACCAGTTGACTAGGATTAAGGACAGGTGGGAAAACAAATGTTTATTTATGATTGGTCCACGTAGATGGATAATTTTTGGTATCAACAAAAGCCCCCAATGTTCTATGCTTGATGCCTGCATGAAAGTATAGAGCATATTCTCCAACGTATAGCTCGGGCTATTTTCATAATACTTGGTTAGTAGCCGATTTACCAAACTTGTGAAATTTGACTGGTATTGTTTGAAGATGGCATTTTTGCAAATAATTTGAATTTTGACGAACCGCCTAAGGGTAAATGAGTATTTTTCTTTTTCTAATTTGCGAAGCCGTCGGAATGTCAATCGTTGGTTTGTTTAATCAATACGTTCACTGTTTTTAAGGCAACCTATAAAAGGTGATGGACTTTCCTAATTTTTCTTTCCCCCAAATTTCAAACTGTAGCAGATATCTTCGAGCTCTTGAGTGCTTTGTGGCCATCCCCGATCCTCGCAGCGACGTGGAGAGAGTGAGGGAGGATCCTAGGTCCCACGCGTCCCTCTTGGGAGCGCTTCGGTCGAAGTCATTTGGGTGAGGTGTAAAAATATAGAGAGATTAGAGTTGCCAGTCTATTTTACTCAAAACAGACAAAAGAAAAGGGGAAGCCATCCCGAAGGATAGCATCCAAAGACATACTGATGCAAGCAAAACCAAAATGATTCGAGGAGGGTCCGAAGGCTAAGTTAAGAGATGGGAAGGTGTTAGGCACCCATTCCTCCCTTTCGGTCTCTCATGGGTTTTTGCTATTTTCCTTTATTTTCCCCGTGATATGTGTGCATGTGTATATATGGTGGAGATAGGAATCGTTGACTTGTATCATGGAAGAGATAAAGCGAGTTATCCGTAGGAATGTAAAAATAATGTAGAAAATAGGATTTGTGCGATTATCCTTGCGTTGATCGTTATAATGGAACGATAACGTATGTGGAATAATACGCTACTGAGAACAAGTATATAGAATATAAGAAAATTGAATTTAAGGAAAATATAGAATGAGAGAAAAAGTCAAAATAGGATTCGAGTCTCGGGTTTTACCCCGAGACGCCTATGTAGCCTATAAAGGCATCAAAGTCCATGTAGTTCGCATGCAAAACGGGGGGTGGGGTTTATCCCATAAATCCAACCGGGGACTTCTCTTATTTATGTGTGTGTGTGTGTAAAAAAAGTGTTTTAGTTGTGAGAAAAGTGTGAGAATTCCTGTTTGGAATTTATGAGCAAACCCTCTTTTTCTTATTTTTTGGGTTTTTATTTATATGAAAATAAGATATGCCCAATAATACTAAATGAAAAGTATATTATGATGTGTGAGATGAGATAATAAAGTGCTAGGTAATAAAACAAGTTATTGCGAATTTATGAGAATTTAAGGAGAGAATTGAGAAAATTGGACCTTCTTGAAGATCTTGAGCTTGATCTTGAATGTTGGAAAGCATCCCTTAGACTTGGATGATGATGGAGGGTAATGAATTACCCAAGTTTGATGGAAAGGATGATGAAAAGTGAAGGTTGTAAAGGGATTTGGGTGTGGAAATCACGCGGACTTCGAGAGAGGTTTTCTGGATTTGCTGAGAGTGATATGTTTTTGATTTTCACTCCCCTTGCAAATGAGGTCAAGGCCTCATTTTTATAGGTCCGGGGCACTGTCGATCGACATAAACTTGGTCTTGCATATCGGCACTTGCCGATAGGCAGGGTTTGAAACCTGCTGTTTGGCGGTGTTTTTCAGGCCTTTTCAGAAAATTGGCCGCAGAGTGCAAACCGTTGATTCGAATCGTACACGGGGTAAACCGTTGGAAAGGTAATTCAGAGACCTTTGAAAGTCATTTGGACTGTTTCCGGGCCTGGGAGTTGACTTTGCGTCAAATGTGGATCGAAAGCGCTCGTCAGTCCTTTCGACGGGAAAACTTTGGACGCAAATGTATCGTTCGTCCGCCTGGTAAGTCATAATCGCGCACGAGGTGGACCATTAGAAAGGTTAGGAGATATACTTCGACATTCCAAAGAGTATTACTCGGTTTGGGGAGTTGACTTTGGTCAATCGGGCCCTGGAAGCATTCGGTGACCTTTCAGAGTAAAACAGATCGTTCGTCCGTACCAAAAGTCAGAATTGCATACGGGGTGGACCGTTGGAAAGGGGTTTCAGTGCCCTTTGAAGATTCATTCAGCCTCGGTCGAGATGAAGAGTGGACTTTGGTCAAACGGAGCCCGGGAGCATCGAGTGGCCTCTAGGTCAAGTTTCAGGGGAAAATAGGTCGTTCGTCCGCATGGTAAGTCAGAATCATACACGGGATGAACCGTTGGAAAGGGGTTTCAGTAACCTTCAAAGATTCATTCAGTATCGGTCGAGCTGAAGAGTTTGACTTTTTGGTCAAATGGAGCCTGGGAGTGCCCGATGGCTTCAAGTCTGTACTCAGGGTACGACCTGAGTCTGTAGTGATGCAGGGAGGTACTAGGGACCTAAGGAGAGTTTAGGGGGTAATAGAATGGGGTGTCTATAGATCCCATCGATGGGTGAGTTTGGAACAAATGATAGCCGTCGAATAGACACCGCATGATGCATTTGAGAGAGTATGACCGATTCAGAGGGTCGAGGCCGATTCTAAGGACCTAAGGGAGCAGGGATGACCAATTCAAAGGGTCGAGGTCAATTCTGAGGACATAAGGTGCATGTTGGGGATGGTTTGAATGATGATCAAAGGTTTAGGTCAATTCTGAGGACCTAGGACGATGCTAGAGATGACCAATTCTATGGGTCGAAGCCAATTCTGAGGCCTTGAAGAGGAGGGTGACCGAGGACCGAGGTCAATTTTGACCTAAGAGTGGTGACAACTGAGGACGGAGGTCAATTCTGACCTAACTCAGGTGACGATCCAAGATCAAGGTCAATTATGATCTAAGAGTGGTGACGACCGAAGACTGAGGTCAATTCTGACCTAACTCAGGTGACGATCTAGGATCGAGGTCAATTCTGACCTAAGAGTGGTGACGATCGAGGATCGAGGTCAATTTTGACCTAACTCAGGTGACGATCCAAGACCGAGGTCCATTCTGACCTAAGAATGGTGACGACCGAGGACCGAGGTCAATTCTGACCTAACTCAGGATGCGAGGATCGCGATGATGATCGGCGAGTCCTACTCATTTTATACTGATACGGTTGTGCTGTATGACTACATGGATTTTGCGACGAGCTGGATGATGGTGCCCAGCATATATGATGCCTTGCCTTTCCCTCATGCAGGTTCGAGTCGGCCAGTGGGGTCCTCCTATAGCGGCGGTGGTCCGTCAATGTCTGCGGCGGTGACTTCGGAGGTTCCTTTTGTGAAGTTGCATACTCCTTCATACAACATTCGGCGAGCATATGGAGGGATGGTGCCTATGTTGCATCGTCCTAACGCGATGGATCCGAACGAGTTAGGCTTGACAGAGGAGGTCCTTCATCCTGCGATAGACCTTTCTATTCCTCTCTTTCTTTCTTTTCTATTTTGGTAATTTCTACATTGATACTGATTTTTCTTTTCCTTGCAGCAAGTCTAGGTGTCAACCACTTGGTTGAGAGACATCCGAGAATGGATATCCTCGGTGACTGCCCATATTAGGGATGCGGTTCCTATTTCTTCTTGCTTGGTGCCGTCAGCTTCATCTGGGGAGGACTCTGTATCGGTTAGCGGTGGCGCAGCATCTCGTCGCAGGGGAAAGAGAGCGTGTCGTGAGGGTGAAGTTTAGGTTAGAGAGAGAGAGAGAGAGAGAGAGAGAGAGAGAGAGAGAGTGGGTTCGGGCTGAGTCCCGTTGTTTTGTTTTTCTTTTATTTCTTGCAAAATTGATGTAACACAGAAAACAAATATATGCAATGCAATGGAGTTTTTCATTACCTTTTATTAATGATGAATGAATGCATGCACATGCGCTTTTTACTTTGCTGCTGAGATCGTAAAAAGAGAGGTTTTGGGGATTTTTTTTTTTTGAAGAAATGAGAAAATATATAAGGGTGAAAGACAGGCTTTTGAAATTCTATTGAGAATATCAATTTATTTTTATTGAGTTTTTTGATTTTGACAAAAGATGAAAAAGGGAAGTTTCCAAAAATGGGGTGTTGTCAATCGATAAGCACTTTGCCCTGCCTATCAGCTGTCAAGTCCAGTCCCATCAATTCAAAGCTTAGATTGCTCTTCAGCCTTTTGTACTTTTTGGGGTAGGATTCCCTCCAATTTCTATAGGGATTATGTCTCTTGTGAGGGTTCTCAAGTATAAAAAGGGGTAAGGGTGGAGTGTTTTCATCACACCTTCACATTCTTACTTACTTGCCTACTATTTCTTAGTCTTGCAAGATGGCTCTCCCTGGTAGCATTGAGTTTGCTAACTATCTCGAAGCCTTGGAATCAATGTTCTCTTAAATTATCGATTACGATGCTTTCAACATGCGTCGAGTCTCTTTGTGGCGTAATCGGCCCATTGAGTGGAACATGCTAATGGCGGTCGTACAATTTCGGTACCCCGAAGACCATGTATTTCACTTTGGGTTGGATGAAGTTTGTCCTACCTACGAGGAATTTTTTGCCATGCTGGGGATAAATCCCAGCGTTGCTATGACTCTGCCCGAATTTTACCATTCTCCCAGGGATTTATTAGTCGGGCTTCTTCGTATTTCGCCTTCAACGGCCAGATCACTGGTTGCTGGAAGAATAATCTCTCTCCCGACGGTATTGCAGTTCGTGCATTTGTGAGAAGTAAGTGATGCTGGCTATGCTGGAGCCGTTGCTTTGGGTTTGGTTTCAAAATTGTTGCTTGTGACTAGGGAACTGCTGGTGGACTCGCATATTGCAACCATTACGTCATGGATGTCATACCGTCGCAATCCTGCGACGGTGATACTGGCAGAGACCCTAAACGATCTGGATGCCTGGCGAGATGGTCATTCTAACTTCTTGAGGGGTAGCCCCGTGATGTTGTTCATGTGGTTGTCTGAGACACTCCGCTTGGTGGCCCTTCCAGAGTATCCTTTGTCGGCTGTACCCAACTTCTTTTCGCGTTACTTCATCAGTGTTGGCTTAGATATTGAGAGATGGGAGAACTAGTTTGTAGAGAATGGGGCTCAGAATTTGTACTGGTCAGTGCCTTGGTGGGGACAGTTGCTACCTGTTCTAGAGCTAGGAGAATACTCGTACGTGCGACAGGTTGGTCTCAGGCATACCTCTTTTTATTTCCTTTGGTGGATTCTACGCCAATTTGGCCGGGCACAGGTCATACCACCGCAGACACTAAATTTCTTTCTGGTAGAAGATTTGACTGAGCATTTGCGCATGCGGCTTGGCTCTCTATGGGAGATTCGGAATCCATCGACCCGTCCCTCTCAGTCTGTTGGGAGAGTTTGGCACATCCCTGGGGATTATATGAAGTGGTTGTGGAGGAGAGTTGTCAGCAAGATATTGGTAGTGGAGAGTGGACAAAGGTGGTTTGTTTCATTTAACATAATGGAAGGAGGTGTTGTAGTTTTTTCGAAGCTGGTTCGGGCTTATCGGTCCATGGAGTGTCTGCGGCACTCTGTTCAGGTAGGGGAAACTTGGGGACCCCAGGATGTAGATGATGATGATGGAGCAGGATCCTCTGGTAGCTGTGGATGGGACTCCTGGAGAGTTTATTGTGTAATAGGGGATAAAAGTGGGGATTTTATTTGGCTTTTTTAGGAGGGTAAGGGGAAGGGAGTTATCCGTTCCTTTTCTTATGTAATCCGTACAGTAATTTCTTATTAATGAAATAAATAAGTTTTTGATCATCCAGCTGTGCCTTTTGATGAGTTTTGTATTTTTGAATTATCTATACCGATCGCTAAGGCATACATAATTCTTTTGTTCAAGTATATGTTAGAATGAATTATCGTTCTCGGAGGCAAGAAAATAATAGCTTTTTGTGAAAAAGAAAGGGTCGTGCTCATGTAAGATGTATGAGCTGCCTACGTACCTCAGGGGATTTTGATTTTTTTTTTAATTTTGTTTGAAAATGGTTTTTTTAGAGGATCAGGCCCACGTAGTTCTGGGTAAAGGGAAATGAAGAGTTCTTTTTAAGAATAGAAGGGATACGAGAAGAGTCATAGTGCGCCGAGATTTTAGACTAGGGGTAGAACTTCTTGAGACGGTCCAGGTTGACTGGATGAGCCATCTCCTCCTCATCTAGGTTAGTGAGCATGATGGCACCGCCGGACAAGATCTTCTTCACAATGTAGGGGCTGCTCCAATTGGTCTTGAATTTCCCTCTAGGGTACCATATGGGTTCTATTATCTCTTTGAGGGATAAATCCTCTTCTCGAACACCGCGATCCTTGACTCTCTTATTGAATGAACGCGCTATTCAGCGATGGTACTCTTGTATGTGGTATAGAGCTTTCAATCTCCTTTCATCCAGGAGGGTCATCTCATCAAGACAGTTTTGGCACCAGTCTTCTTCACTGACTTTGCTTTCAAGCATGACACGCAGCGAGGGTATTTCCAGCTCCACGAGTAGGACAACTTCCATGCCGTAGACTAGAGAGTAAGGGGTAGCCCTAGTAGAGGTTCAGATTGAGGTCCGATAGCCCCAGAGGTCGTATGGGATTCGGTCGGCTCAATCCCGACAGCTTTCGGTCATCTTGCTGATGATGGCTTTGAGGTTCCTATTGGAGGCTTTGATTGCACCATTGGTCTGAGGTCGGTAGGGAGAAGATTTGTGTCTTTGAATCCCATACTCGCTGACCACTTCTGTGACTTTTGCCTCGAAGTGTAACCCGTTATCTGACACTAGTTCGTGCGGGACCCCATATCGGCAGATGACGTTCTTCTTAATGAATTTGTCCACTTTCTTGGCGTTCATCACTGCGTATGACTCAGTTTCAACCCATTTGGTGAAGTAATAAATGGAAACCAGAATGAACTCATGCCCGTTTGAAGCCTTTGGTGTAACTTTCCCTATGATGTCGATACCCCAGGTGGAGAATGACCAGGGAGAAGTAATTTTGAATAATTCTCGCGGAGGAAGGTGTTGGAGATTGGAGAACTGTTGGCATTTGAGGCATCTCCTAACATAGGTGGTGCAATCCTGGGCCATGGTGGTCCACTAGTAGCCTTGTCGAATGATTTTCTTGGCAAGCATGTGACGGCTCATGTGGGGTCCACATTCTCCGCTGTGGATCTTCTGCATTATCT
Organism: Sambucus nigra; assembly: GCA_949130495.1. Lineage (NCBI taxonomy): Eukaryota > Viridiplantae > Streptophyta > Magnoliopsida > Dipsacales > Adoxaceae > Sambucus > Sambucus nigra. Next base: position 386,789,473 of record OX422209.1, on the reverse strand, counting down.
TTTCTATATGAGCCCCCGCGATACAGTGCAGATGAGTTCCATCAAAGTTCCTTTTAAGCAGTGCTTTGTGATATATGATGTACTGGGCGACTAGTCTTTGAAGGGTTGCTCGATCTTTCTTGTTGGAACCCTCGAGATACCTACCATGCTTGAGGAGGTACTAAATATCATAGTACCAGCAGTTGGCTAGCTCGAGATCTTTTGTGGTGACGAGCTCAATGTGGTAGCAGTGGGTTGGTTTGTCTTGCTTTTGAACTAGGAAGGGGGCCATTTTTATTCCTTCGGGCATGTCGACCATGAAGGCCATGGTAGCGAGAGCATCGACTAGGTTATTCTTTGCTAGGGGCAAGTAATGGAAGGTGATGTCTTGGTATTGGGAAGCTAGTTCTTCCAAGTGGGAATGGAAGGGTTGGAGTTTTTGTCCTTGACTTTCCACTTTCTGAGCACTTGACCTATGATGAGGGAAGAATCCCTGTAGACATCTAGGAATTGAATACCTTTCTTGAGAGTAACTTTGAGGCCTAATGTACACGCCTCGTACTCAGTCATGTTATTGGTTCAGGGGAAATTCAACTTGATGGAGATGGGAGTGTGGGAGTCATCTGGGGCGATCAGAAGTATCCCAATGCCATATTCTTTTTGTTGGCAGCGCCGTCAAAGAACATTTGCCATCGAAGGTTCTCTTGAGCGGTGCAGAGGATATTCTCATCTGGGAATTTTGAGATCCAGACATCAGCTTCTTCTACGGGGTAATCAACGAGATAGTTAGAGATGGCTTTTCCTTTCATGGCCTTCTGCGTGACGTACACGATATCAAAATCGGCTAGGAGCATCAACCATTGGCTATTCGGCTGGATAAGGCGGGTTTCTTAAGCAGGTATATGATGGGGTCCATTCGGGATATAAGCTTGATGAGGAAGGCAAGCATGTAGTGTCGTAACTTTTGGGTGACCCAGATAAGCACGACATATGCCTTTTAAAGAGCAGTGTAGTTGACTTCGTACCTGACCAATTTGCGACTGGCATAATAGATGGCTATTTCTTTATGGTAATCCTCAAGGTATTGGGCTAGCAAAGCCCCAGCTGCAGTGTCGGTTATGGTTAGGGGACTAAGGGGAGACCAGACTGTGGTGGCATGAGTATCGGGAGTTGGGTCAGATATTATTTGATTCAGTCAAAAGCTTCTTGGCAGGCCTCGTTCCAAACCTTGGTTTAATCCTTTCGGAGGAGTTTGAAGATAGGTTCGTAGATGGAGGTTAGTTGGTTGATGAACTGGCTGATGTAATATAATTTCCCAAGGAAATCTTAGACTTCTTTCTCTGTTCGGGGAGGTGACATCTCAAGTATGGCTTTCAGCTTGGCAGGATCTGCTTCTATCCCCTTCTCACTGACCATGAATCCTAAGAGTTTTCCCTTTGTAACGCCGAAGACGCATTTAGAGAGCGGGAGCATGACCTTCTCTAGTTTTGGATTTGATAATCATATCATCCACATAGACCTCAACTTCTTTGTGAATCAGATCGTGCAGGATGGTTGTACCAGCCCTCTGGTAGGTAGCCCCAGCATTCTTGAGACCAAATGGCATAACAGTGTAGCAAAAGGTTCCCTACGGGTTGATGAATGCGGTTTTTTCTTGATGATTCGGGTGCATCTTGATTTGGTTGTACCGGACAAACTCATCGACGAATGACTTAAGAGCATGACTGGCTGTGTTGTCCACGATCATGTCGATATTGGGTAGCGTATAATCATCTTTTGGAGAGGCTTTGTTCAAATCTCGGTAGTCTACACACATCCGAACCTTCCCTCCTGATTTCGGCACAGGTACTATGTTGGCTAGCCATGTGGGATATTCGATCACACGAATGAAGCCCACGTTCAACTGTTTGACCACCTCTTCTTTGACCTTGAGCGACAATTCAGTGCGGAGCTTTCTCAGCTTTTGTTTAACCGGCTTGTAATCCGGGAGAGTGGGGATCTCATGCTGAGCTATTTCAGGATCAATACCGGGCATATCGTCATAGGACCATGCGAAGACATCCACGAATTCCTTTAGCAATTCTTCGAGTTGTACGCGCTCATGCTCGTCAAGGGTGGCCCCTATCCTAATCTCGCGTAGTTGGCTACTAGAACCAAAGTTAGCAACAACAGTATCTTCTTCATTAACTTGAACACGATTATGTTGTTTGTTATTAACCTTATTTAGACCAGTTAAGAATTGTTCATTTGCAAAATCATCATCATCAAAAGTTTGATTAGAATCTAAATAATTAATGTAAGGCACGACAAGATACTTAAAATCTTCGTTTATTTCATTGATAGGAAAAATAACATTGAGAACCTAATCAAAAGAGGACTCGATTACATTTGAGCAAGGATAGACAACAAAAGAATAAATAGGGTAAACATTGGGGTTAGGTGGGATTTCAACATGTAGAATTGACGCAGCATGCCAGTTGAGGAGAGGTGTATCAATAGCTTTAATCAGATGGGATGGATCCAGTGATGTAGTGCCTAAATAAACCATGCAGAGTGCCAGCTCTAGTGTCTGTAAGTTGAATGAATCTTCGGAGTCACTTTCCTAACTAGCACATAGCCAATTTTTATCTTTGAATTTAGTGAGAGGGTAGTCAAATTTTAATTAAGTCCGCGGGCGATAAAAATTCACGGAAATCTCTTTGTGATCGCCTTTGCAAAATTTATTCTCCTATTGGGCTACCTAGTTGATTGATTTTAAATTTAGTGATGGCTAGGGTAGCACACAATGATAAGCGAGTGAGTCGGGTGATGAAATCCCTTCTCGTGAGTGACCGGGTGTAGGTCTTAGTCAATTAATTCATCACACCATTCGAAAATAAATGCGAGAATAAAATCACATAAGAGCACACAAATCACACACAATAAATGACTCGCTAACAGGAGAGGCGCGAGGGTGTAAGAAATATACCTCCCACGGTTTTTACGCCGTGGGGTGCCGAAAATGTTGAGTCGACCGGGGGGAGATCACGCCTATCTCAGTCGTCCCCGGGAGTCCTACCGACCCAAGGTAGAGAGGCTTCTAAATCCTCGCCAATGGACGCCCTCTCTCTACCTTGTCCGGTTTCCCTATCACGCTTGTCTTTAATTATTACAAATTTAAATGGAAAATAAATGGTGTCTCTAAGCACCGCAATACAAGCAATGATAGAATAATCCTAAATACAAGCCTTCTAAAAATATAAAAATGGTACAAAAAAATAAGAAAGTGCGAAAAATAAATGAAATACAAAATGAAATCCGCTCCGAGCTTCACAATCCCAAGAATGGCAACGGCGCCATTTGATAAAGTGACTTTTGCATGTGGTCGTTGTTGTTGAAATCCAAGTTAGTCAAAACCTCAAATACCTACAAATAATAATAAACTCAAGTGTAGAGGTAAGTAAGGGTATCAATCCACTTTCTAGGGAGTAAAGCAAATGGAACAAATTCAATTGTAATTCACTTTTTATTTTCTTTTTGTGCTTTTTCACTTTTTCTAATTTTTTTTAGCTTTTTCAATATTAAAACAAAAGGGTGAGGTGAGATTTTAAACTAAACTAAACTAAGATGAAAATAACTAACTAGAAAATGACTAAAATGAAAAATAAGGTCTAACACTAAAATAAAAGATAAAGTGAGGAAAATAATTGTGAGAACAATCAAGGAGTGGGATTACACCACAAATTTTAGTTATTCTAATTAATTAATTTAATTATTTGAATTCTCCCAAATTAATATTAAAATTACAAACCAACTCTCGTTGCAAGTGTAATTAGAATAGTAATCTTTTAGAAAGTTAAAATTAACACCCCACAACTCTAGAAAATTAGATCTACACTCCTTTTAATTAATCACCCGCTAGGATCGATCAATTAGAATTTATGTCAATCTTAGAAATTAAATTTAGAGTTGAAATTCAAATGATAATACCCCACTTAAGAGACCCCTATCTCTAGTTCGAATCTAAAATGGGTATTATCACTAGAATTTCGATTTTCTCTCGAAAATCATTTACCCTCTCTCGAGGCGTAAATCTAAGGGTGAGGGATCAAAATTAACATTCAAATGGATATTTCAAGTAAGCAAACTAATTAAACTAAAATAATATCAAATAAGGGTTTCACCCCACCCCTTGAAAGGGGTTTTAGCCTAACATGATATTAAACATGACAAATTAATAATCAAAGGCATAAACAATAAAATAGAAGGGTAAGAGGACAAATCTTCAAACAAGTCTCCTTGATTTGCAAAATTGGACTCTAATCCTCCATTAAAAGTGAGCAACATCCATTCAAAGTGAGCTTTCCACCATATTCAATTACATACAAACACTCATTTGAATCACTCAACAATTAATTTCTCACAAATATCTAAAAAGATAAAAACAAAAATATTTACAAAAATATTCTACCTAATTTATTTTCTACTCTAACCTATCTCTCTCTCTAGAATTTTCTCTCTACTTGATGATTTTTTTTTTCCTCTTTGAAAGAGCATGGTCTTCTTTTATATCCAAATGGAGCTAAGGGGCATAATTGGAAATTGGCTAGAGGTGCATGTGTTTTGGGTGAGGTCATGGGGGTAGAGGGAGTGAGGTGATTTGAGAATAAAAACTGATTTGGTGAAAGGGTATTTTGGGTGTTTGGTTAGAAGAGGTGAGTTGGGGGTATTATAGTTAAAATGGGGGTAAAGGAATTAAATGGGCACATGCGTAATTGTTGGTTTATTTTTGTCTTGGCTTGGTTTGTTGGCAGGTGGTTTAATCGTGCAAAGGGAGAGTGAAATGGGTTTAGAGGAAGTGGTTGTAGATGGGTATGGTGCTTGATGGGTTTTGAAATGGGTTTTGGGTAAATGGGTTGGAAGAACAGGTGACCGGTTTGGAGGTTTTGGGTGAAGCGGTGTAAGGAGGTACCGCCGGCTTGGATCTCGCCGGAGTAGAGGGAGAGGGTTGCCGGGATTGGGGTCTGTCCGCCGGCGTTAATGGGTTTCAGGGGCTGCCGGGTAGTGATCCGGCGACGGGCTATGGGAGGTGGTATGGAGAAATCGCCGGAGGCAACGGCAGGTCGGAGGGTTAAGGGGATAGAGATCCGGCGACGGCTTGGGATGGTTTGATGGGTCTTGTGGTGGTAATTTTGTAAGTGTGTGGTGGTAAGAGAGAGAGAGTTGTGGTGAGGAGGATGAATTAGGATTTGTGTTGATAATGGAGGTAAGAAATGGGTTTGTGGAGAGAGAAAGAAGGTGGGTGTTGGAGGTTGAAGATGAAGTTGTGGGTATTATGGTGTGTGAGGGTATAGGGTGTTAGTATGAGGGTGAGGGTTTAGTTAGGTGTAGGTGAGGGTGTTGGGTATTAAGGTAGGATAGAAGGGGTTGTGTGTGTATTTAATTTGAATCCCTAAAAAAAACAAATTAATAAAGACTCAAATAAAATAGATAAAACTAAAACTAAAAAAATAAATTCTAACTAAAAATAAAACAAAATAAAAATAATAAAAAATAAAATCCTAAGCTATAATAAAACAAAAGAAATAAAAAAAATGAAAAAAATGAAAAATCTAACTGAAAATTAAAGTCCTAAAAATATAAAATCTAATAAACTAAAAAATAAACTACTAAAACTAATCTTAATAAAATAAGACTAAACTAAAAACTAATCAAAATCAAAATGAAGTAAAATTATATTAATAAAAATAAAATAGAAAATAAAATCTAAAAATTCTAAAATAAATCCTAAAAATAGAAAAGACTCAAACTAAAAATCTAAAAAAAATAAAAAAGGGCACAAACTAACACACACGGGCTTCGGGACATGGTTTAGGCTAGGATAGGCTAGGTTAGGTTCAGGGAATTGGGTATTTAGCTCCATATTAACTGCAATTGACCTCGAAATGTAGATTTTGGCACCGCAACTATAGTTAAGCCTGCATGATAAACATTTAAGCACATAAGACCCATATTGTCGAGAAATAGCAACTAATGTACACCTATTTGGGGTATAAATTGTACAGTTTTGGGTGATTATCACACCACCCCCAAACAGAGCGTTGCTAGTCCTCGAGCAATAAGATAGAGAGAAAGAGAAAGATAAGTAACCAAAAGCGTACCACTTTCGCGGGCACTTGCGATTGCACTTAGCATGTGCAACAAGCCTTTAAACCTATAGGTTGCCCTACAGGACGAGTTGTGTCTCGTGAGGGTTTGCAGGGAATATACCCACAAAATTCTTGTTTGCAAAAAATTATTAAAAGGCAGTCAATCTCTTATTAGACATAGAATAATCGCACAATCCATCACATGAGAAATATTTTCAGAAATACAAGCCAGAATGTGTAAAATGATTAAGCTAGATAAATACTCAAGGCACATCCTTCCTATAACTCAACGTGTGTAGTGTGAATCAGTCAAAACGGATCGAGTATCATAAGAGTAATTCCTAGATTGCCTTGTCGGAATCAACGCTTCAACTTCAAATCTCACGGATATATCTCTCTCAAATGAAATCACGAGATATGGGTTAGTGTATCGCTCTTGTGTGTGAGGAGGTGAGTAAATGTAAGCAAGTTCAAACGTCTCACACACGTATAAGAAAGAACGAACAATATGAAAGAAAATTGATCTCATGAAAGAATGTTAATCACTATAATGAGAACGTCGAGTTATTCACCACGTTGACTATCATTTGCCCGAACACCTATGGGAATATATGGATGATTATGGGTGAGGGGAAATGAGATGGAAAGGATGTATGAGGTGAAGTCTGATATGATGGTGATGGATGGATGATGGATGAATGTATGATATATGAATGAATATGAAAGAAGTGTGTTCTATACTTGAAGAACAAAATGTCTTTATTTCAAAACTAACTACTAACTCTCTTTTTCTTCTTTTCTCTTTTTTTTTCTTGCTATTTTTCTTCTCTTTTTTTTTCTATTTTTTTCTATTTTTCTCTCTTTTTTTTTTCTTTTCTTTCTTTTTTTTTTTTTGTGTGTTTTTCTCTCACTTTTCAAACTAACACTGAAGACATTTACGTTTGGAATCAACACTCTTTTATTTGAAATGATGATGGATGATATAAATGGAGGTGATAGGTGGGTGCGGTGGGGAAATATATGGATAGTGAGGGGAATATATATGGATGGGGAAAATATGGAAAGATAATGGAAATGTAATGGGTGAAGTGTATGGGTGAAAAATGGATGCGAAATGGAAAGAGTGGTAGGAGTATGGATGAAAATCTAGTATTCGGGACAAATTTCAAGACACGTGTTTCTTACAACTCGAAAAAGATGTCATTCTCAGTGATCAACCAAAATTTTAAAGAATAATGAGATCATACAACAATTTAAAGTGCAGACCCAAATGAAGTTGAATCAACTTGTGACTCGGAGATTGCGTAAAACACTCTGAAAGGGTGAAAGGCACAAATCTCACAAGCTAAAGTCTCTACTAGTGATCCTTAAGGTTCTCTTTAGAATTGTAGTACTCTTCAACTCTAAACCGTATTGACATGATAAGTGCGCAAATTTTTGTTGAGTCTAGGAATTCATCGTGCAAAGTGCCTTGTTATGTATTACATAAGCTATTTAGAAAAAATATTTTCTAGCTTGATTCCTAGACTTTTGAAAGATGGATGATTGAAAATTCACATCAATGAGTCAGATGAAAGAAACTGCACAAAATTTTAAAAATCAGGTTCAAAAATCAAAATTTTTCAAAAGAGGCACGATTTTGATAAAATTCCCCACCCCCAAACAAAAAGGAACATCGTCCTCGATGTTAAGTAAAATGATTTTTAAAATGAGAGCATAAGGTAGGAAAGAGATTACCAGAATGAACCGCTAATGAAGTGGACAGATAAAGCCAAGATTAAACCTGAATAAGAAGTGATAAAAAAATGTACAAGTCTACAAGAATGATAAAGCATAGGGTGATGGGAAACACCACCCCCAAACAGGATGAGACTAGTACAAGAAACGCGGGCTGCCTCCCGGTAGCGCTAAGTTTAATGTCTTCAGCCAGACTGATGAAATCTCACCCTAAAGATAAGATCTATGAAAGCGCAGGGCGACAGAAGAATGGGTGATGAAAATCACCCCCAAACAAGACTGAAGCGTCAGTCTTGCTGGAAACAGGCTAAAGTGGTCAATGCACTTGTATGGCGAAGTGCATTACGCGATGCAAAGCATCGGTGGACCATGGGTTGGTGGGTATTAAGGTAAGGGTGAAGAGGCATCGGTCTCTAGCTTTATTGAGCCGAAAGGTGAGGGCAACAAGGGCCCTATAAGCATAGTGCTCCAATTGGTGAGGGAGGCAAAATGGTTTGGCAATAGTGATGGGGTGGGCCTCATAAAAATCACACGACTGTTCTATGAATGGACGATGATAATGATCGCGCCGTGACACACCAGGGAGTTGTTGAGAAAAATCAACACCACAAGGAAGTGGTGTGCATGGAGGAACAAACTCGGTGTCACGGAAGTGGAGAGTATCACCATAACTCTCGTGGAAGGTGGATGGTTTTAGGTTAGGATCTAAAACTGTAGATGGAAACTGGAAATGTGCAAAATCAAGATCCAAACCAGGTGGTGGGGTAGAAAGGATAATGGGTGGGTCGGGTGGGATAAACGGTGCAGGAAGATGATCCAACTCAAGCGTGGGAGACACACACTCATTGGGAGGAGTAAAGGAATACTCACAAGGGAGTGTGGTTTCTAAAGATGGAGTTGTCAACTTCTCCACAAGAGTAGGATCGGTAAATGGGGTGGGTGGGTAAAACGAGGCACCAAGATCGGAGATAGAGGAATCACTAGAAATATCGGGCTCAACGGGAGCCATGCATGGTGGGACATCATCCATATCCGAATAGTTAGGGACTATCACGGATTCTATCTCGAGAAATTGGTGAGCACTCGTAGCCGGAGCTAACCTAGGATAAATTGGTTCCTCGGGAACACTGGGGTGAAACTCGATAGGTGTAGACTCAGGCATATTTTTGGATATGACGGGAGAGTGAACCGCAATGATGGGTTCATAAGGATATGATGGGGTTGAATCAGGCTCACTAATGAAAGGTATGCCAACACAATTGTCGACTTGGGACCCGGACCATGGAATGGTCTCAACTTCAAGATTCTCGGGGTGGTAGGGTTGGTCACACTCAAATTCTGTGTCACAAGGGGACACATCATCGTCACACTTGGTAGCAACGATGGGTGGGGCCATGGGAATATCCGACTCTCGCGCACACACCAATTCATTTAAACGTTGTTCAAGCCTGTGGAGAGCTTGAGTTTGAATTGCTTGCTCTTGCTCAAGTATGAACTTTTACAAGAGGGTTTCGAGAGTGGATGTGGATGAAGGTGTTGGTGGAATGATGGGTGGTGGTCGTGGGTGAGGTGGACACAACGCGCTATAATCAGGACTATATGGAGAATACTCAAATGAAGTGTGTGGGGTGGGGCCAAGTGCATCATACACGAAAGGATTGCTCTCGTGATGGACAGATGGTTGATACTCATGGGGTGCGTAGTGAGGAAACTGATCGTGACTGGGTGCACAAGATTGCCATGACGACTGTTGGAACGTGTGAGGATCCACAACATCGGGTTGGGATACGTATTGCATGGAAGGGTGATCAGGCCTCCACGAATAACTGGGGTACTCACATAACTCGGGATTAGGTATAGCAGGGTAGTAGGCCGAGGTGGGTTCCGAAACAGTGTCATATGGATACACATGTTCCATGGTGGGTGCGTAGGGATATGAAGAGTATGGGCACTCATGGGACATGTGATCGGCATAAGAACAATGGGTGCACAACAAGGGAGGAGGCACAGTGACACTTGACACCGAGGGTGATGGAATAGGTGGTGCGTGCATAGATGGGTCAAGAGTACCAACGGTACTCGTGAGAGAGGTGAAATCGTGAAGAATATCATAAAGAGATCGCTCGAGATTACTCTCACACGTGTCACGTGTCAATGAAAAATGACCAAAGTAGTCCCGTAAAGGACGTTCTTCGGCCATGAGGTGAGAAATATTTTTTTGATTTTTTGAAATTTTTTCAAAAGGAAAGAAAATATTTTTGGGATTTTCTAAAAATTAAAATAAGAAAAATATGTTTGGATTTTTTATAAAAAATAAAGGAAGAAAAATATTTTTGGATTTTTTTTTTTTTTTTTTTTTGGAAGAAAAGGTGGGGAAAATAAGAACTCTTTGAATTGGACGGACTAACTAAAACCGACTACCGAAAAATGGAATTGGACACACACACAAGTCAAGAAAAAATTCCTAACTAGCACATAGCCAATTTTTATCTTTGAATTTAGTGAGAGGGTAGTCAAATTTTAATTAAGTCCGCGGGCGATAAAAATTCACGGAAATCTCTTTGTGATCGCCTTTGCAAAATTTATTCTCCTATTGGGCTACCTAGTTGATTGATTTTAAATTTAGTGATGGCTAGGGTAGCACACAATGATAAGCGAGTGAGTCGGGTGATGAAATCCCTTCTCGTGAGTGACCGGGTGTAGGTCTTAGTCAATTAATTCATCACACCATTCGAAAATAAATGCGAGAATAAAATCACATAAGAGCACACAAATCACACACAATAAATGACTCGCTAACAGGAGAGGCGCGAGGGTGTAAGAAATATACCTCGCACGGTTTTTACGCCGTGGGGTGCCGAAAATGTTGAGTCGACTGGGGGGAGATCACGCCTATCTCAGTCGTCCCCGGGAGTCCTACCGACCCAAGGTAGAGAGGCTTCTAAATCCTCGCCAATGGACGCCCTCTCTCTACCTTGTCCGGTTTCCCTATCACGCTTGTCTTTAATTATTACAAATTTAAATGGAAAATAAACGGTGTCTCTAAGCACCGCAATACAAGCAATGATAGAATAATCCTAAATACAAGCCTTCTAAAAATAAAAAAATGGTACAAAAAAATAAGAAAGTGCGAAAAATAAATGAAATACAAAATGAAATCCGCTCCGAGCTTCACAATCCCAAGAATGGCAACGGCGCCATTTGATAAAGTGACTTTTGCATGTGGTCGTTGTTGTTGAAAGCCAAGTTAGTCAAAACCTCAAATACCTACAAATAATAATAAACTCAAGTGTAGAGGTAAGTAAGGGTATCAATCCACTTTCTAGGGAGTAAAGCAAATGGAACAAATTCAATTGTAATTCACTTTTTATTTTCTTTTTGTGATTTTTCACTTTTTCTAATTTTTTTTAGCTTTTTCAATATTAAAACAAAAGGGTGAGGTGAGATTTTAAACTAAACTAAACTAAGATGAAAATAACTAACTAGAAAATGACTAAAATGAAAAATAAGGTCTAACACTAAAATAAAAGATAAAGTGAGGAAAATAATTGTGAGAACAATCAAGGAGTGGGATTACACCACAAATTTTAGTTATTCTAATTAATTAATTTAATTATTTGAATTCTCCCAAATTAATATTAAAATTACAAACTAACTCTCGTTGCAAGTGTAATTAGAATAGTAATCTTTTAGAAAGTTAAAATTAACACCCCACAACTCTAGAAAATTAGATCTACACTCCTTTTAATTAATCACCCGCTAGGATCGATCAATTAGAATTTATGTCAATCTTAGAAATTAAATTTAGAGTTGAAATTCAAATGATAATACCCCACTTAAGAGACCCCTATCTCTAGTTCGAATCTAAAATGGGTATTATCACTAGAATTTCGATTTTCTCTCGAAAATCATTTACCCTCTCTCGAGGCGTAAATCTAAGGGTGAGGGATCAAAATTAACATTCAAAGGGATATTTCAAGTAAGCAAACTAATTAAACTAAAATAATATCAAATAAGGGTTTCACCCCACCCCTTGAAAGGGGTTTTAGCCTAACATGATATTAAACATGACAAATTAATAATCAAAGGAATAAACAAATAAAATAGAAGGGTAAGAGGACAAATCTTCAAACAAGTCTCCTTGATTTGCAAAATTGGACTCTAATCCTCCATTAAAAGTGAGCAACATCCATTCAAAGTGAGCTTTCCACCATATTCAATTACATACAAACACTCATTTGAATCACTCAACAATTAATTTCTCACAAATATCTAAAAAGATAAAAACAAAAATATTTACAAAAATATTCTACCTAATTTATTTTCTACTCTAACCTATCTCTCTCTCTAGAATTTTCTCTCTACTTGATGATTTTTTTTTCCTCTTTGAAAGAGCATGGTCTTCTTTTATATCCAAATGGAGCTAAGGGGCATAATTGGAAATTGGCTAGAGGTGCATGTGTTTTGGGTGAGGTCATGGGGGTAGAGGGAGTGAGGTGATTTGAGAATAAAAATTGATTTGGTGAAAGGGTATTTTGGGTGTTTGGTTAGAAGAGGTTAGTTGGGGGGTATTATGGTTAAAATGGGGGTAAAGGAATTAAATGGGCACATGCGTAATTGTTGGTTTATTTTGGTCTTGGCTTGGTTTGTTGGCAGGTGGTTTAATCGTGCAAAGGGAGAGTGAAATGGGTTTAGAGGAAGTGGTTGTAGATGGGTATGGTGCTTGATGGGTTTTGAAATGGGTTTTGGGTAAATGGGTTGGAAGAACAGGTGACCGGTTTGGAGGTTTTGGGTGAAGCGGTGTAAGGAGGTACCGCCGGCTTGGATCTCGCCGGAGTAGAGGGAGAGGGTCGCCGGGATTGGGGTCTGTCCGCCGGCGTTAATGGGTTTCAGGGGCTGCCGGGTAGTGATCCGGCGACGGGCTATGGGAGGTGGTATGGAGAAATCGCCGGAGGCAACGGCAGGTCGGAGGGTTAAGGCGATAGAGATCCGGCGACGGCTTGGGATGGTTTGATGGGTCTTGTGGTGGTAAGTTTGTAAGTGTGTGGTGGTAAGAGAGAGAGAGTTGTGGTGAGGAGGATGAATTAGGATTTGTGTTGATAATGGAGGTAAGAAATGGGTTTGTGGAGAGAGAAAGAAGGTGGGTGTTGGAGGTTGAAGATGAAGTTGTGGGTATTATGGTGTGTGAGGGTATAGGGTGTTAGTATGAGGGTGAGGGTTTAGTTAGGTGTAGGTGAGGGTGTTGGGTATTAAGGTAGGATAGAAGGGGTTGTGTGTGTATTTAATTTGAATCCCTAAAAAAAACAAATTAATAAAGACTCAAATAAAATAGATAAAACTAAAACTAAAAAAATAAAATCTAACTAAAAATAAAACAAAATAAAAATAATAAAAAATAAAATCCTAAGCTATAATAAAACAAAAGAAATAAAAAAAATGAAAAATCTAACTGAAAATTAAAGTCCTAAAAATATAAAATCTAATAAACTAAAAAATAAACTACTAAAACTAATCTTAATAAAATAAGACTAAACTAAAAACTAATCAAAATCAAAATGAAGTAAAATTATATTAATAAAAATAAAATAGAAAAATAGAAAATAAAATCTAAAAATTCTAAAATAAATCCTAAAAATAGAAAAGACTCAAACTAAAAATCTAAAAAAAATAAAAAAGGGCACAAACTAACACACACGGGCTTCGGGACATGGTTTAGGCTAGGATAGGCTAGGTTAGGTTCAGGGAATTGGGTATTTAGCTCCATATTAACTGCAATTGACCTCGAAATGTAGCTTTTGGCATCGCAACTACAGTTAAGCCTGCATGATAAACATTTAAGCACATAAGACCCATATTGTCGAGAAATAGCAACTAATGTACACCTATTTGGGGTATAAATTGTACAGTTTTGGGTGATTATCAATATGTAAGGGTGAAGGGACCAGGTACCCTTGTAGCTTCAGATTATTAAGTACCTCGATCATATTGAAAATATTCTTGGTTTGCCTAAATAATTCTGCCATGATCTGGAAAACATCATCCAGGCTGACTTCATTGGTCGGTACTACCCAACTATCTGACTCTCGGGCCCATTTTCGTGCTTCCAAAAATAGCGCACTGAATCTTTGGCAATCGATACTCATCTATGAGGGCAATTTCAGCCCGAACTCTAGGAGTTGATTTAACACTTCTGACAATTCCATACTTCCATTTTCAGAACGGGTACGGACAGCGATGCATGCTCTAGTGAGTAGTGACAGTGCCTGATCAGCGAGGCTAGTAGGGTGTAGGAGGAAATACGGGAAAATTTGAAGAGGTTTAAGAGAGTATATGGGTGTGATTTCAGTTGAGGGATCAAATTCGGGGTTCTCTTCTAAGAAGATGGCATTGACATGATTTGGGAGTGGGTTATGAGTAGTGTTTGGCTTAGGATTGGCCGGTGGGGTGATGGTGCCCCGGTCAATGAGATCTTGGATTATATTTCGGAGGTGGAAGCATTGGTCGGTGGTATGGCCAGCTGTTTGGTGAAAGGCGCAATGAGCATCGGCCTTAAAGTTTCATGGGAGTTGATTTGGTAATGGACGGGGATCCAAGGGTTTGATAGGGTTTCGTCTTAACAGGGCCTGGTAGACTTTGGAAAGGGGAGCATGGAGCTTGGTGTGTTCTCTTTGGACTGGGACAAGGCGGCTTTCTGGTGCCCATAAGGTGGTTGGTTGAGAGATGTTGTTGATGGTTGAGACTACAACACTGACAGACTTATCATATTTTCTAGGGGTGAACTATCCGAACACTTTCTTTGGTTCAACTTCTATTTTAGCACGACCTTCCTCAATTTCTACTCCTGCTTCTCTGAGAGCTCGGAAGTGGGGGTAGTATTGTCCTCCCATGGTTGCTCGGACATGGGGCAAGAAGTTCTTCTTTACTATGTTGACTTGTTCTTCTTCAGATGGACGATTGGTTATGGTAGCTGCTTTTTCCCTCCATCGGGCTATGAAGTTACTGACTGATTCCCCCTAATTCTATTTGAGCAGTTATAAATCACGATGGGTGACCTCAATCTCTTCGTTGTATTTGTATTGTGACATGAATTCTCGGGCTACATCCTCCCAGCTACGGATTCTGGATTCTTCGAGAGACAAAAACCATCGGAGGGCGCTATCCTTCAAAGTTTTCTAAAACAATTGGGCCATCACTTATTCGGCAGCCCCTAGGAGTGTCATGGAACGGTGATAACTGCGAAGATGAACAATCGGGGGTCCACTTCTTTCGAATTTCTTGATATTTGGCATCTTGAACTTCTCGGGTAATCTCGCTTTAGTATAAGTAGACATGTGGGTGTAGTCCATGTAATTCCCAGAGATTCGGACTTGGTCGAACTTCTTAGTGAGCATCTTGAGATCTTCTTTGACTTTTTTCAACTCTTCCTCTTTCGGATCAATGATCATAGGCAAGTTAGTCCCAGGCTGGGCAAGGTTCGGCATCGAAAGCTGGGCAGGCGACGGCCCATTGACAGGAGGGGCACGTGGAGCGTGCTGATACTCTTCTGGAACCCAGATAGGGTCACATGGACCCATAGCATGAGGTAATATGGCCTGAGGCTCTTGAGGAATGGGAACCTGGTTTCGTGGCATCTCTCGGACCTCAGTCTGGAGGTTTTCAATCTTGGACACGAGCTGAGCTAGGACTATCATCAGATTTGGCTGCACAACTGGTACTTGGTCTGTGTTCTCCATGGAAAGTGGATGGATACCGAACTCGAAAGAAGTAGCAAGGGAACGGACAGAACTCCATGGTGATTTGACTGAAGACCGAAGCCAATAAAGAGCCAGGCCAAGGGCGTGCGATCGGCTTGAGAAGGTGCAAAATAGGGTTTATTTTTGAGAAAAAAGAAAGAAAATAATTTTGACATTTTTTTTTCGAGATTGAAAGACAACATATTTTTGGATTTTTGATAAAGAAGAGAGAAATGTTTTTGGATTTTTGGATAAAGGAAGGAGAAATGTTTTTGGATTTTTGGATAAAGAAAGGGATAAATGTTTTTGGAAGACGGTCTCAGCATGATTATTATGATTATTATGTTCTCACTTGTATTAAATTCTCCTAAATAAAAAATGAAATGCTAGACGGAACCCGAGCCTGGAAAAGTGGGGTTCATAATATATGCAAAGCTATGGCTGGACTTGTAACCAGGCTCACGGACAGGGTCCCATTTTAAAAATGCGCGACAATTTGGGCGGCAGGCCGACCCAGAATTTTGATAGAGTTTCGGGTTGAAATCGGTAATCTAACATGTGTGTCCTAGGCTTGACACCTATATGCGGGTATGAAGTTTGTTGGGTGAATCGAAAAGGGTTCCCCCCTTTGGCGTGACTTTCACGATATACGTCTTGCTTTTGCGGGAAATCGGTACATGTGGACAAGCCATTTGATATACCTAAGTGTACGTGAATTGCCTCCCTATATACCTCGTGGGGACGGTACGTGTGAGAGCGAATTTGATATACTCAGCGTACGTGAACGAGTTCCCTGCGATATACCTCCTGTCATGACTTCGGTCAAGCAATACGATGTGGGGGAACTGTTCGATATATGTCGAAGGTACTTGGCCAATGGAAGGTGAGAGTCATATCGCTTAGGCTAACTGCGCCCTACCGGACCAGCGCCCATCACGAAGTGACCCTCCAGTTACTGGGTAGAATTTGTTCAATAACAATGCTCTTTGGTGATGTTGTGTGAATCATGCATGATTCTCTTATTAGTATCTTATAATGAGAATACCTTTCTTGATTATGCCAAACAGGGAGCAAAGTACAAGTACCAATGGTTCACTAAGTATGGATAGGTGATACGTGTAACATGTGGATATATGTGACCCTAGGTGCACGTGGTGCGAAGTGTACATGGAGAATTTTCTGCAAGTGTGTGAATAGAAGCATAAGCATAGGGGACACATGGAAAAGGGGACATGCAAAATAGGGGAAAATATAAACAAATATAACACCCATGTAAATAGAGTCTAGCCCTCAAATTATCAAAATTCCCCAGCAGAGTCGCCATTGTGGCCATCCCCGATCCTCACAGCGGAGTCGAGAGAGTGAGGGAGGATCCTAGGTCCCGCGCGTCCCTCTCAGGAGCGCTTCGGCCGACGTCATTTGGGTGAGGTGTAAAAATATAGAGAGATTAGAGTCGCCAGTCTATTTTACTCAAAACAAACAAAATAAAAGGGGAAGCCATCCCGAAAGACAGCATCCAAAGACATAATGATGCATGCGAAACCAAAATGATTCGAGAAGGGTTCAGAGGCTAAGTTACGAAATGGGAAGGTGTTAGGCACCCATTCCGCCCTTTCGGTCTCTCATGGGTTTTTACTATTTTCCTTTATTTTCCCCATGATATGTGTGCATGTGTATATATGGTGGAGATAGGAATCGTCGACTTGTGTCATGGAAGAGATAAAGCGAGTTATCCGTAGGAATGTAAAAATAATGTAGAAAATAGGATTTGTGCGATTATCCTTGCGTTGATCATTATAATGGAACGATAACGTATGTGGAATAATACACTACTGAGAACAAGTAAATATAATATAAGAAAATTGAATTTAGAGAAAATATAGAATGAGAGAAAAAGTCAAAATAGGACTCGAGTCTCGGGTTTTACCCCGAGACGCCTACGTAGCCTATAAAAGCATCAAAGTCCACGTAGTTCGCATGCAAAATGAGGGGTGGGGTTTATCCCATAAATCCAATCGGGTACTTCTCTTATTTATGTGTGTGTGTGTGTAAAAAAAAAGTGTTTTAGTTGTGAGAAAAGTGTCAGAGTGTGAGAATTCCCGTTTGGAATTTATGAGCAAACCCTTTTTTTCTTATTTTTTGGGTTTTTATTTATATGAAAATAAGAGATGTGCAATAATACTAAATAAAAAGTATATTAGGATGTGTGAGATGAGATAATAAAAGTGCTAGGTAATAAAATAAGTTATTGCGAATTTATGAGAGTTTAAGGAGAGAATTGAGAAAATTGGACCTTCTTGAAGATCTTAATCTTGATCTTGAATGTTGGAAAGTAGCCCTTAGACTTGGATGATGATGGAGGGTAATGAATTCCCCAAGTTTGATGGAAAGGATGATGAAAAGTGAAGGTTGGAAAGGGATTTGCGTGTGGAAATCACGCTGACTTCGAGAGAGGTTTTCTGGATTTGTTGAGAGTGATATGTTTCTAATTTTCACTCCCCTTGCAAATGAGGTCAAGGCCTCATTTTTATAGGCCCAGGGCACTGCCGATCGGTGCAAACTTGGTCTTGCCTATCGGCACCTGCCGAAAGGCAGGGTTTGAAACCTGCTGTTTGGCGGTGTTTTTCAGGCCTTTTTGGAAAATCGGTCGCAGAGCGCAAACCATTGATCCGAATCACGCACGGGATAAATCATTGGAAAAGTATTTCAGATACCTTTGAAAGTTCTTTGTACTGTTCTCGGGTCTGGGAGTTGACTTTGGGTCAAATATGGCTCGGAAGCACTGGTCAGTCCTTTGGATGGGAAAACTACGAATGCAAACGTATCGTTCGTCCGCCTGGTAAGTCAGAATCGCTCACGGGGCAGACCGTTAGAAAGGTTAGGAGATGTACTTTGACATTCCAAAGAGTGTGACTCGGTTTGGGGAGTTGACTTTGGTTAATCGGGCCCTGGAAGCATTCAATGACCTTTTGGAGTAAAACTGATCGTTCGTCCGTACCGTAAGTCAGAATCCCGCACGGGGTGGACCGTTGTGAAGGGGTTTCAGTTCCCTTTGAATATTCATTTAGCCTCGATCGAGCTGAAGAGTGGACTTTGGTCAAACGGATCCCGAGAGCGTTCGGTGGCCTCTAAGTCAAGTTTCGGGGGAAAACGGGTTGTTCGTCCGCATGGTAAGTCAGAATCGTACACGGGATGGACTGTTGGAAAGGGGTTTGAGTTCCCTTCAAAGATTCAATAAGTATCGATCGAGATGAAGAGTTTTACTTTTTGGTCAAACAGAGCCTGGGAGTGCCCGATGGCTTCTAGGTCAGCACTTGGGGTATGACCTGGGTTTGTAGTGATGTAGGGAGGTGCTAGGGACCTCAGGAGAGTTTAGGGGGTAATAGAATGGGGTGTCTACATGCTCGTTTGCTTTTTTTCTTCATCTATTTTTACAGTTCTTGCTGAATCCTTAAGTTTTTGTAAAAAATCTTTCTTTTTTCTTCTTTTCTTCTTCTTGAATCATGGTTTAAATAGGTCATATTGATTCTTTAGACGAATTCGGGAGAGAATGGAATATACTAGATTGTGTAGATTTAGAGTTTCCCAGTCCTCCTATTGATGTCTTCTCTTTATCTGAGGGTGATTGGATTCCATCCTTGTTCATAGCTGATTGCGTCTTTACTTTTCCCCCAAATCGTTTTCTCTTATAATTAGTTCAATATTTTGATGTTGTGCCTGCTAGAGTGGCCCCCAATACTTGGAGGATAGTTAATGGAATCCATAGGCTTAACCAAATCCATGGGACCCATATCAAAATCCCTGAAATTATGTTCTGTTACAAATGGGTGACCAGTGACAGTACCTATGATTTGAAAATAAGGTTTGTCAACAAAGACCTAGTTTTCAATTTGCCTGACTCCAATAAAGATTATTTTGATCATGGGATTATTGCAAAGAACTATCAATACACTCCTCTTTAAGGGGATGAAGTATACGACGAACCCAGATGTCCTCAAGGGGGCCATGGTATAGGCTGTAATAAATATTTTTTGTGTACTCATGCTGATGAAATACTTGTTGATATTGCTCATTAAATTTTTTTCACTTGCAGTTGATAAGAAGAAAAAGAGTCCCAAATAAAGTGACATCAAGCTTAATGAGCTCAAGTTTTTGTGGGGCATCAATCAAAAGATAGGCGAGGAGCATATTAGGTCGGCTTCATACAAACTGAGGTATAGAAGTTCTGTAACTTCTTTTGTTGCTCGACCAACAGCTGCTACCCCTTCAAACATCATAGGCTTGGAGAGAGATCCATTTTTTACTTCTTCAGCCACTAAATCTGGAGGTGGTGAACCAGCTGTTGGTACTTTCTCATCTTTTGACTCTGACCTTCCCATTTCTGTAAGTATGAGTAAAAGGAAGTTTCCTAATCTTTTGGGAGATGTCTCTGCTACTAGCACCAATAAGCCTCTTAATAGTGGTGCCTAGAATAAGAAGAGTGACATTGGTAAGAAGCCCCCAGCCAACAAGGATGATGAATCTCTTTTGAAGCGACTGAGGAGAGGTCCTGTTGATAGTAGGTTGAGAAATCTATTGATGCCGACCAACAGGGCTTGGTAGGTATTGCTCATTCTTCCAATGGCTCCTCTGTGGTCATGACTCTTAGACTGGCTAGGAAATTGATTAAGTCTAGCACTCTTCCAGACCATAGGGTTGTTGCTGCCTCTTTACCCTGACAAAACCTGTCGAAGAGGGCTACTCAGAGCTTAGCCTTGGTAAGTTTTTTAACTTTAAGGTTGATAGGATATTATTCATACTTGATTTGACTCGTACTGACTTGGTTTTCTTTTACAGTTCTTGGTCGACTATAATCAAATGCTGGACAAGGATGATCTTTTTTGTTCTTCTTCAGACGATGTGGAAGAGGCATTTGCAAGTCTTAAACAATCTTTGTTGGAGTCTCAACAAGCCTTAGAGACAGAGAAGAAAACTTGGGAAAAAAAGATCAAGGTTTCTAAAGAAGCTCGACAGAAGGCTGATACGACTGCCCTTCAATTTGAGCGCAGGGCAAAGGCTATTGAAGGACAAGTAACCAAGATAGGGAAAGATATCTCCTCTGAAAAGTCTAAGAGGAAGAAAGTCAGGGAAACGTCCTTCAAAATGGGTTGGGAAAAAGACATTTCTGCTGCCTCCGCTCAAATTGAGTATGTAAAGAGGAAATTTTTTAAAGAGGGTTGGTCGGTAGCGTTAAAGGAAGTGGGAACCGCTGAAAGTTCTGAATTTTATTGAGGCATGACCCTATCTCTCCTCCCAATCAAGACGATGAAATTGAGGATGATGCTGGTTCTGGGAATTCTTCTCTGGTTGTTGAGTCATCTATTCCGTCTGTCCACCAAGATAAGAATGCTGCTGATTTAGCTATCCCTTCAGCTGAACAAGATAAAACCCATGTTGATCCAACTGCTCTTTCTGTCGACCAGGGGGGAAACCCTAATGTTGAGACCGATAAGAATAAGGTGTAGATTTGTTCGGCATTTGGCCTCTGTCTTGTGCACCTTTCTTTTATTTGTTTTCCGTTTCTTCTCTAATGTACTTGTAACTTTTCTTTATTTATCAATAAAATACCTTTTTCTTCACACTGTTTGTTATTTCTCGACTGTTGTTATATCTCACTCTTTTGTTGATCAACTGTTAATTTATTTTCTAATTCATAGCCAAGATGGAACAGATTACTTCCAATGATTCTGACCTACTCAAGTGCTGCAACAGTTTGTTTAAAGCTGGTAACTTGGATTTTACTGATGAAGAATTAATAGACTTGCTCAGCGCATATGCTTCTGATTAAGCCAAAGATGCATATACTTATCTCAAGTTTCTTCTTGATCAGCCTGTGGCCAATAATGTGGCTTACTTTGAGATGATTGAAGAACTTTAAAAGGATCATAACGAGACCAAATCTTTACTGCATGCTGACTACGAGGCCAAATACCAAGCACTGAGTGAAGGCTAGGGGTTTGAGGAAAAATTGGAGAAATATGCGTCTGCTTTTAGGAAGAAAGAATTTTTGTTGAGGCGTGAAATTTATGAGGCTACAGAAATTGCTAAACTCTTGGAAGAGGAGAATAATAAACTGAGTGATGAACTTGGGTCTTTGAAGAGTTCTTCTACTGCTATTACCGATGAAGTTATTTCTTTTCTGGAGGAGGAAAATACCAAATTGATGGAAGAGCTTGAAGCTTTGAAAAAGACCAAACATGTACAATCTTTTAAATAAAGAACTAGCCGACTAATTATAAAATAAGCTAGGACTAGGAAGACTCTAATGTGACACCCCGCCTAATTAAATACCGGGCGATCACTCCTTTATTAAATTAAATCAAGGTAAACAGTTGGTTCATTTTCAGCATCACTGTCGATAAAAATAATTTTTCCAATTTAACACCCTAAATAATTAAGCTAAGTGTCAAAACATTTCATACATAACTTTCCAAATTTTATTTAAAGAAAAAGATTTATTTATTTTATTAACAACATACCAACAATTGAGAATCACATCACAATAACCTGTAACACAAAATTCAATGAATATAATACATTCGTCAATCGAATGTCCACATACGAAAACTAAAGTCACGAATCCAAACTGAATAAAACCCGTAGTAACAATACTGGAATTAACTGAAATACAAATATCCCAACAATAATGAAATAATGGAAAGGGCGACACATGCCCAATAAATGAAAATGCTAGAAATGGAGTCAATAAAGGAAGTTGTCTACGCAAGTGACCTGCAACTCCCACCTAAGCTGCAGCACGTTACTCTCAAGGGATCCTAAGCAAGACGCCCCTGTGGCTGGGCACCTGAAATATATACATATATATACAAGAGAGAGAGAGAGAGAAGAAGAAACGGGTCAGAGCCCGAAAGTGTGTTTGATTTTAAAATACGTTTAGCAAGTATTTAAATTGATACAGGCCAATGCAACAACATATTAGAGCGTCACTCTCTTGAGAAATACTCACCTCTCTTCTAATGTGCACACCTATCGCACTAACCTTCCCAAGGGTTTATCTTATCATTTTTATCATGCTAACCTTCCCAATAATTTAACGTATCTTAACTTACTCATAAGATTTCAAAACCGAACAATATTATTGTTTAGAAAGAATACTTCCAATTAGCAGCACAACTCTCGTTTTAACTTTTATTAATTTATAAAGTTTTCCAGTGACATTTTATACTTTCACAAAACAAGTATTTACTATACGAGTCATCAACCATGTCCTACTTATCAAATCATAGTAGGCAGTTTCAAATTTCCAATTTTATATATATATTAACTACTCGCATAATATATATAAAATAACAGCACCCCACATAAAACTATGGTGCGTGCATACTTCTACTATCCAAACCCCATACCACTCATATCAAGGGGAATACAAGTTCGGAATCACTCTCGAACTGTATTAACACATACACAAACAATATCGAGGCGAAGCATAGATTCCAAGTCTCTAAGAGGATGGCACATACTCGCGTCTCTTAGGACCGTCTGAACTATCAAATCGATAGCCTGTACCAAGGATATCTATCTTCTAGGGTACAAGTCAATATCCCCCATAAAGGTCCCATCGAGATAAGACTGTCCCAGCGCGGTAACCTCAAGGATAGCAAGTAGCGCGGTATATTTTTCACATGTATATAATATATGTATACACAATCATATAAATATACCACATTATTATATTAATATAGGTTCTTCTCGTCACCCATAATTATACCATTTATCCTTAAATTCACATTTATAGAATTACGTATAAAGTTTCATTCCTAACCTTAACTCGAAGGGTTTTCTCACTCCTTACCTGACACTCGTGGACTATATCCTCACAAATCTGAAATTTAGTAAGTGTCTTTATTAGGTTCCAACGTAACTCTCTTACGCACCTCACCCTTTAGATTTATAAATTCACCAACCCTAAAGTAAATGTCCCATAAATACCATTCTCGTTGAAGATTAAAGGTCCCAACATTTATTCATATGCCCTACTGGTCCTCAATGTCTCTCAAATCATTTTATCAAGAATGCCCAAGAATTATATCACGACAATTTGAATTTAACTCATTTAAAGAGGAAATTAGGAGTCTGCCAGGAGGGGTTGATCGATCGAAGCTTGGGGCTCGATCGATCGAACCTTCGATCGATCGAAGCTCTAGGCTCGATCGATCGATCAAGCAGGTCTGCGAAAAATTCTGCAGAATGCAGTTACGGGTTTCATCACCAAAATTACACCAAATCCATATTTTCAAGTTCCAATCGTCCCAGAATTCTACTACTAACATTATAACAATATACCAGATGATTCTAACGTAAGGCATGTACATATTCATCATTTAAACACGGATTATCAACCTAAAATTATATCCAATTATCAAGAACCCTAGAATTTTCTTAAACAGTTTTCTAACAAATCTTTCTCCAGAATTTCTTTCTTAAGATCATCAAAATTTCGTGGTTTATTTCCTCTACATGGCAAGGGTTTCCAGAGTCAACATATAAATCAATACTACATGGATTCTCCTATCATAAATTGGGTTTTCTTCCATAGTTTTCATCACAAATCAATCCTAAACTAATATGAAGATTGCACCAACGAAAATAGCAAGTTAAACACTTGCCTGGGATTTTTGGTATTCCGATTCACGGCTGATTTTGGTACGGCTGCGTTCCTCGTTTCGCGATCTACGCGGTGGTGGTGGCGGCGGTGCAAGCCGGTGACTTTTTGGCCTTGAATTGCCTTGGAGCTCTCTCCTCTCTTCTCCAATGGCCGTCACTTGATTTCTGGATATTCTAACCCTAAAGGACTAACCTAGATGGCTGATATAGGTTGCTAAATTTCGTGGGTTTAATTACCCAAAAAGGTGAAATGACTAAATTGCCCTCCCGGGGTACCAATTAGGCCTAAAAATGCCCCGAGACCCAAACTAAACCCCCGGGTACACTTTTCTGACTATCTCGACCCTACCGGATGCGTTGGCGCACTCAAAACGACCATACGAACAACTTATAAAATATTCACTTTTTATTTAACAAAATTAGTCCCGACGTGACACGAGCACGTTCCGACTTAAATTTCCGAAATCGTCATTTAATTCACTCATGACATTCAATATAACGAATATAATATATTACTTTGCTCATTAGTAATATTCAACAAGTTTCCCATAATTACTAACTCTCGTCACGTTAATAATTATAACATAATTAATTTCCGAATTTTTATTAAATAACTAACTCACATTAAATTTAATAAATCCCCAAATTAATATAGCATGAAAATACGAGGTATTACATACTTCCCCCCTAATAACGGAATTTTGTCCCGAAATTTGAAAAATAAGGCATACCTGGTAAAAACAACTCTGGATATTTCTCGCGCATATCTGCCTCGCGCTCCCAAGTGGATTCCTCCACATTATGATGCTCCCACTGGACCCGCACAAGTGGAACTATCTTCGACCTCAATCTCTTCTCACTATAGTCTAGGATAGCCACCGGTCTCTCCTCGTAAGAGCTATCAGGCTGTAAATCGATCTCATCTATCGCAATGTGAGTATGGGCCATATCATCCAGAAGATATCGTCTCAACGACGAAATGTGAAATACATCATGGATGCGATGTAAACGTTCTGGCAATCCCAACCTGTATGCAACCGGCCCAATTCTTTATATGATGGGAAATGGTCCCACGTACCTCGGATCCAACTTCCCCTTCTTCCCGAACCTCATCACTCCCTTCATAGGAGATACACGCAATAACACTTGATCTCCCACATTAAACTCCTGGAAGAACCGTTTTGCATCGGCGTAGCTCTTCTGCCTGTCCTGGGCTACCCGAATACGACTCCTGATTATCTCAATCCTCGCGGAGGTCTCCTGAATCACTTCTGGCCCTAGCAACTTGTTATCCCCCACCTCGAGCCAACAAGTTGGAGAATGACAAGGCCTGCCATACAAAGCCTCAAATGGAGCCATGCCAATCGTGAACTGATAGGAGTTATTATAAGCAAACTCTACCAGTGAAAGATGTGGCTCCCAACCTCCTCCAAAATCGAGAACACACATGCGTAGCATATCTTCTAACATCTGATTAGTACGCTCTTTCTGTCCGTCTGTCTGTGGGTGGTAAGCCGAACTTAACCTCAACTCAGTACCCATAGCCTCCTGAAAGCTTTCCCAGAAGCGTGACACAAAAATCTTGTCCCTATCTGACATAATATTCAGGGGCACCCCATGTAATCTGATAATCTCAGCGATGAACAACTGAGCATACTGACCCGTAATATAATCTATCCGAACTGGCAAAAAATGAGCCGCCTTGGTCAAACGGTCTACAATCACCCAGATAGAATCGTGGCCCCGCTGTGATGTAGGCAACCCTGTAATAAAATCCATGGAAATACTCTCCCACTTCCACGCGGGTACTTCCAATGGCTGAAGCAATCCTGACGATTTCTGGTGGTCCACCTTTACCAGTTGGAAGGTAGAACACTTGGACACAAACTCAGCAATGTCCTTCTTCATCCCGCTCCACCAGTATTGTCGCCTCATGTCCTGGTACATCTTATCGCCTCCCGGATGTACCGTAAATCGGGACCCATGAGAATGAGTCATCACTTCATGACGTAACTCTGCTCCTTCTGGAACTACCAATCTCCCATTAAACCGCAAACCTCCATCAGAACTAACAAAATAGGACTCAGCACCCTCGGCTAGAAGTCGCACAATCTGCTCCTGGCAAAACGGGTCTGTGGTCTGTGCCTGTATCACCCTCGTAACAATCTCAGGTGTGACTGACATAACGGATATGAAAGAATGGGCTACTGCGTCCTGGTGACCCAACTCCTTCCACTTTGCTTTCCAGATGTCCGCTACATCGTCTAACGGTCTACGGCTCAACGCATCAGCAACTACATTTGCCTTCCCCGGATGATACTGTATTTCGAACTGATAGTCTTTCACAAACTCTAACCACCCGCGCTGATGCATATTCAGCTCTCGTTGAGTGAACAGGTACTGCAGTGACTTGTGGTCTATGAACAAATGGAATTTCTCACCCAATAAGTAGTGCCTCCAAATCCTCAATGCAAAGACGACCGCTGCTAACTCCAGGTCGTGGGTGGGGTAATTCTTCTCATGCGGCTTAAGCTTGCGGGAAGCAAAATCTATAGCCTTCTCCTCCTGCTGGAGTACTCCTCCAAGTCCCCGTAAAGACGCATCGGTGTAAACCAGGTACTCCACACCCGGTTTTGGTAAAGCAAGGACTGGCGCTGAGGTAAGCTTGTCTTTCAACTCGTTGAAAGACAACTGACAAGCATCATCCCAAACGTATGGTACCCCCTTGCGAGTTAGATTCGTCAATGGACCCGCTATTTTGGAGAATCCACGAATAAATCTCCTGTAGTATCCGGCTAATCCCAAGAAACAACGCACTTCCGTCGGTGTCGTGGGCTGTCCCCACTCCCTCACCGCTGATACTTTGCTCGGGTCAACTGCAATCCCCTTCTCAGAAACAACATGGCCCAAGAACTGTACCTCTCACAACCAGAATCCACACTTCTCGTACTTAGCATACAACTGATGCTCTCGTAGGGTCTGAAGAACTTGCCTCAAGTGCTCGGCATGCTCCTCCTCGGAGTGTGAATATATCAGGATGTCATCTATGAAGACGATGACGAACTGATCCAAGAACTCTCTGAATACTCGGTTCATCAAGTCCATGAAAATGGCTGGGGAATTTGTGAGTCCGAACGGCATTACCCTGAACTCATAGGACCCATATCTCGATAAGAAGGCAGTCTTTGAAACATCCTGCTCTCTAATACGTAACTGATGGTACCCAGACCTCAAATCTATCTTCGAAAAGAAAGTTGTTCCCCTTAACTGGTCGAACAGATCATCGATTCGAGGCAACGGATACTTATTCCGTATCGTTACCTTGTTCAGTTCCCTGTAGTACACTCAAAATCTCAGTGAACCATCTCTCTTCTTCACAAACAAGACTGGAGCGCCCCAAGGTGAGGTACTTTTGACACCCCGACTAATTAAATACCGGGTAGCTACTCCTTTATTAAATTAAATCAAACTGCCAAGTTGGCTCAGTTAATAGCATCACTGTCGAAAACATTTTATTATTACTAACCACCTAGTATTTAAAAGTAAGTTGTCAAATTTTAATTAAAGTCTGATTAACATGCAGTAAAAGATTTAAAGCAAGAATAATATCACCATTCACCATAACGAAATAATAGAATAACCATCACATGATAATAAATAAATCCGGAGGAAAAACTCCTCACAACAAATCCCACAACTGAAATAAGTAACGAAATACTGAATACTGAATTAATACATGCCAAAGTCTGAAAAATTGAAATGGAAATGTATCTCTAGTGGAACTGGGCAACATGCCCTAAAACTGAGGAATACTGAATATGGAATCCAAATGATAGAAGCGTCTAAAAGCAAATCCCTGTAACTTCCACAAACAGCTACAACTCGTCATCGGAATGAGAATCCTATGCGTGGTGTCCTTGTGGCTGGGCACCTAAAATGGTTTTACAAGAAAATAGATTTGAAAGCAAACGGGTCAGAGCCCGAATGTGGAGATATTTTAAAAACCTGCAAGTGCTTTAAAAACATTTAAAACATTAAATGCAAAGTACATGTTAGGACGTGCACTCACATGAAATTCTCACCTCTCGACTAAATGTGCACTCCTAACGTAAGTACCCATCTAAAATGACACTAATCCCTAGCTAAGTGACATCATATCTAGCTAGACTGTCATAGGTTCTACCCTTATTACTCGGTTCCCATTAACATTCTAACGTTACCAAAGAATAGGGGCTTTACTTAAACTCAGATTCTCAATATGTAATATATTTCACAATTGGTTAGCCCGTTTATGTTTTCTCAAAATAATACCATAATTTTATTCACAGTATTAACATGAAGTTCCCATCAATTAAGTGTATATTATTCACATCATAAATATACAATACAAGCACCCTGAGACTAGTTGCGGTGCACACATAATCTGCTATCCATCCCGGTACATCACGTACATAAGGATTACATATTCCTAATCTCTCAGGAATAGTTCACATATAACAACATCACAAATAATGGAGGCGAACACAGTCACATCACATGGGTCACGCACATACCTGCGCTCCCACGATCAGTAGACTTATTAACATCCCAATAAGTCCTTCTCTGACCTATGTTCATCGAGGTAACCAGTCTAAATCCGGGCAACACAAGGATTAGAGGGCCCTAAGAGAACGCAAACCTCCTGTGATAGCAAGTATGGTTGGTATGTCATACACATAAAATCAATACATATATACTAAGTATGCACATGTCTTAGTAATCACCATAATATGTATTGGTACATATCTCTTCTCGTACTGACATATAATACTACACCATTTATATGTTCCCGGTTAATATAATTAATTAAGCCGTCAATAGCTCACATCGTAATAGACACTCACGTCCTACTTCACATTTTCCCTTAGGTTCAACCTACACTTCTAGGTTTGACTCCTCATAATATCCCAAACATCCCAAATATATCAATCACTCCTCAAGGAAAAGCTATCTCTACTTATACACAAGGTTACTGGGCACTCGGGATCAAAACAGGCTAAAAAGCCTAAACTGTCAACTCGTTCGAAGTCTCGTTCGAACGAGGCTGTTCGAACGAGGCTGTTCGAACGACGCTGTTCGAACGAGACTTCGTTCGAACGAACTGAGTCTTCTAACGAGAACTCGTTCGAACGAAGTGGGCTTTCTAACGAGATCTCGTTCGAATGATCTTATCGAACGAACTTCACCCTCGTTAGAAGTCAATGGTCAACTCGTTAGAAGCTCGTTCGAACGACCTGGGTAGGTCTTCTAACGAGTGGCCAGATTCAAGCCCAGAATTTCTACTTTCGTTTTTCACCAATTTCTACTCCTCAATTCTCCTCTAAAATTCGTCCCAACAATGTTTTAAGGTCTCTAATCAATCCTAAACATATCAAGGTCACATACTAATGTGTTTTAAGGGAATAATTCATCCTAAATATCACCAAATCACAAGTCTCATCACTTTTCCCCAATTTTTCAAGAACATAAACCCTAAGATTATAATTCATCAAATTTCCAGAATTAAATCCGTTTTTATAACACATAAACTTATGATTCTCTTAATTCGATCTTCCAATAACATTTCTACATGCAAACCTATCTCCAAAATTTATTAACAACTCTAGTTTCATGGATTTTCAATTATCTCCCAATTAATTATGATTATTGGATAGTCTAAGCATGGAAGAAGCATTTACTGCATAAAAACGTAAATTAAACCACTTGCCTTGATTCAATCTCAGATTTTGATGACGATTTGATGAAGCTCTCTCTCTCCAAGCTTTTCTCCTCTATCTATCTCTTTCCAAGCTTTCTTCTCCAATAGCTATGGTGGCTAGGGTTTGTTTTGGGAAAATATTAGAAACCTAAATTCTAATAACCTACGTAGCCTATTGGGTTAACATGGGTTGGTTAGTGGTTTAGTGGGTCAAATCCACATCCGATATAATTTACTAATTTTCGTCACTTTTAATTCCCAAAAGTACAAAATTACCAAAATACCCTTTATGTTGCCGGTATGGCCTAAAAATACCCCAGGACCCAAACTAAACCCCCGGCTAGTGTTTTCTGACTATCTCGACCCTTCCGAACGCATTGGCGCACTCAAAACGACCATACGGTTAATAGAATTTAAATTCACTTTTATGATTAAAATAATTATATCCTGGCGCGACCGTCTCATGCGTCCCAATAAAATGTCCAAATTGCCGTATATAAATCTCACGACAAATTTCATAATTCAATATTCATATATCATCATATATACAAAATATAGTCAAATACCAACTCACATCTCGCTAGTATTTTATCCGGATTAATTCCCAATTAATTCTCATTTAATTAATTAATCCCAAAAATAAATATCGCCAAAATACGGGGTATTACATACTTCCCCCCTAATAA
This sequence comes from Sambucus nigra, assembly GCA_949130495.1. NCBI lineage: Eukaryota > Viridiplantae > Streptophyta > Magnoliopsida > Dipsacales > Adoxaceae > Sambucus > Sambucus nigra. Next base: position 386,758,809 of record OX422209.1, on the reverse strand, counting down.
CAGAATTTCGTCCCGAAATTCGGAACTAGAAAGTACCTGATAAAAACAACTCTGGATAACGTTCGCGCATCTCATCCTCGCGCTCCCATGTGGACTCCTCGACATTATGATGTCGCCACTGAACACGCACTAACGGAATTATCTTTGACCGCAGCTTCCTCTCACTTCGGTCCAAAATAGCAATCGGCCCCTCCTCGTAGGAGCTATCAGGCTGTAGATCAATCTCCTCCAAAGCGATGTGAGAATGAGCCAAATCGTCCCTGAGATATTTCCTTAGCGAGGAAATATGAAATACATCGTGAAACCAGTGTAAATGCTCCGGTAACCCGAGTCTATACGCAACTGGTCCAATCCGCTCAATAATAGGAAACGGCCCCACATACCTCGGTGCCAACTTTCCCTTCTTCCCGAAACGCATAATCCCCTTCATAGGAGATACTCTGAGCAAAACCTGGTCCCCCACTTGGAACTCCCTGAAAGATCTCTTCGCATCAGCATAACTCTTCTGCCGGTCTTGAGCTACCCGAATGCGACTCCGAATCAACTCAATCCTTGCCGAAGTATCCTGAATCACTTTCGGCCCAAGTAGTTTGTTGTCCCCCACCTCTAACCAACATGCTGGGGAACGACAAGGCCTACCGTACAACGCCTCAAACGGAGCCATGCCAATAGTGAACTGGTAGGAGTTATTATAAGCAAACTCTACCAGTGGAAGGTATTGCTCCCATCCACCCCCAAAGTCAATGATGCACATGCGTAGCATGTCCTCCAACATCTGATTTGTGCGCTCGGTCTGCCCATCGGTCTACGGATGATAAGCCGTACTCAACCGCAATTCCGTGCCCATGGCCTCCTGGAAACTCTCCCAAAACCGCGAAACAAATATCTTGTCTCTGTCAGACACGATATTTAGGGGCACACCGTGAAGTCTCACAATCTCTGAAATGAAGAGTTGGGCATACTGTCCCGTAGTGTAGTCCGTCCTTACGGGTAAAAAGTGAGCGACTTTGGACAACCTGTCCACAATTACCCAAACAGAGTCGTGACCCCTCTGCGACGTAGGCAACCCCGTGATAAAGTCCATGGATATGCTCTCCCACATCCACCTCGGAACCTCCAATGGATGTAGAAGTCATGTCGGTCTCTGATGATCCACTTTTACTAGCTGACAAGTGGTGCATTTAGAAACAAACACAGCGATATCTCTCTTCATACCGCTCCATCAATACTGGCATCTCATGTCTTGGTACATTTTGTCCCCTCCGGGATGTACCGCGAACCGTGAGCCGTGCGACTTTGCCATCACCTCGTGTCGCAATTCCTCCCCTTCCGGAACCACTAATCTCCCATTGAAGCGTAATCCCCCGTCTGAGCTAACGGTATAGGACTCGGCTCCCTCTGCTAGTAATCGAACTATCTGTTCCTGACAGAACGAGTCATTAGCCTGTGCCCGTACTACCTTCATGACAATCTGCGGTGTAATGGTCATCACAGACATGATAGATCGGGTCACTGCATCTTGGTGTCCCAACTCCTTCCACTTTGCCTTCCACACCCCTGCCACCTCATCTGCTGGCCTACGGCTCAACGCGTCTGCTACCACGTTAGCCTTACCCGGGTGATACTGGATATCGAACTGGCAGTCTTTCACAAACTCAAGCCACTTATGATGCCGCATATTCAACTCCTTCTGCGTGAACAGGTACTGTAGGGACTTGTGGTCCGTGAACAGTTTGAACTTCTCCCCCAAAAGATAGTGCCTCCAAATCCGTAGGGCAAATACTACTGCCGCCAACTCCAAATCATGCGTGGGTTAATTCTTCTCATGAGGCTTAAGCTTACGGGAAGCATAAGCTATGGCCTGTCTCTCCTGCTGCAATACACCTCCAAGTCCTTGCAAAGACGCATCGGTGTAAACCAAATACTCAACTCCCGGTCTCGGCAATGCTAACACAGGTGCTGAGGTCAATTTATCCTTCAATTCATCGAATGCCAACTGACAGGCATCACTCCAGATGAATGGCACACCCTTACGAGTCAGATGTGTCAAAGGACCTGCTATCTTCGAAAATCCCCGAATGAACCTCCTGTAGTATCCTGCTAGGCCCAAGAAACTACGAATCTCAGTCAGTGTCATGGGCTATCTTCACTCCCTCACCACGGATACCTTCCCCGGATCAACAGATATCCCCCGATCAGAAATAATGTGTCCCAAAAACTGGACTTCCTTCAGCCAAAACCCTTATTTCTCATACTTTGCATACAACTCGTTCTGACGTAGTGTCTGCAAAACTTGCCTCAAATGTTCGGCGTGCTCCTCCTCTGTCTGGGAGTAAACCAGAATATCATCGATGAAGACAATGACAAACTGATCTAGGAAATCCCTGAACACTCTATTCATCAAGTCCATGAACACTGCTGGAGCGTTGGTCAAACCAAAAGGCATAACCCGAAACTCGTAAGAACCATATCTCGACAAGAACGCAGTCTTCGAGACATCCTCCTCCCTGATACGCAACTGATGGTATCACGATCTCAAATCAATCTTCGAGAAGAAAGAAGCTCCTCTCAACTGGTCAAATAGGTCATCGATTCAAGGCAACGGATACTTATTCCGTATCGTGACCTTATTCAACTCCCGGTAGTCCACACACAATCTTAGTGAACCGTCCCTCTTCTTCACAAACAAAACTGGAGCGCCCCAAGGTGAGGTACTCCTGTGAATAAAGCCCTGACCTAACAGCTTCTCTATCTGATCTCGTAGCTCTCGCATCTCTACCGGAGCCATCCAGTACGGTGCGCGTGCTATAGGTCTCGTATCGGGCAATAGGTCTATAACAAAGTCTATCTCTCGACTGGGGGGTAGGCCTGGTATCTCCTGAAACACATCCGAATACTCCCTGACGACTGGGATCGAATCTAAAGGAATCACAACCTCCTTAGAGGTATCCTCCTCTAGGTAATACAAATGAGCGGTCGATCCTCCCTCTGGGCTAGGCATCGCCACTACAAACATCTCTTGCCCCGGAATGGCAAAAACAATGCTCCCGCTGAAGCAATAAATCATGGCCCTATAAGCTACGAGCCAATCCATACCGATAATTACATCGTGAACATGCATATCTAATACCAACATGTCTGCAGGTAATACCAAACCACCAATATCTACCCCCACTCCCCGGCATATAAAGAATATAAGTGACCCATTCCCCAATGGTGAGTCGACACACGTCACTGTGCTCTCCGCTGTGGCTAACAACCCTAAAGCCTTCGTGAAATGTGTAGCTATAAAACAATGTGTAGCCCCCGTATCAAACAATACCCGACCCATAGTGCCATGGATAGGAAACGTACCCTCAATTGCGGGTGGTGCCTGTGGAACTGCTGCCTGGTGGACGTTATAGACACGTCCATACTGTAGCTGCCCCTGCTGAGCTGGGACTGCTGGAATGGGTGGCAATGCTGCCATCTGTGGCGGTGCGGGGAGAGCGGCGGGAAACATAGGCCTCTGCGGCTCCTGGCGAGCACCCTGCTGCTGCTGCTGTGGGGCCCTGCCCCTATCAGGACAATCCTGTCGTTTATGGTCAATCTTCCCACAAACATAACACTTCCCTGGAAAGTTCCCTCCTCTCTGCCCCTGCTGTCCCCGGCCCTGGTGGTCGTTACCGTTCCTCCCTTGGCCCTGCTGGCCCTGCTGAAACTGCTGCCCATTCTGCCCCTGTTGGCCCTGATGGCCGTTTGGACCCTGATGGCCCTGACGGAAACCTCCCTGTCCGTGCCTGTAATTCCCTGATCTGAACCTCTTCTGATCCCCCTGCTGGGAACCCTTCTCACCCTGTCTCTTCCCCTGAACAGATTGTGCCCCACCGACACCATGTCCTCTAGTCCTGCCCTGATGGCTAGACTCTCCCGGTCTCTTTCCCTCAGCCATATGGAAGCGGTGATCCTGGCAGTGTAACAAAGCAGCGTTAACCACATCAGAATAAGTGGCCAACGAAAGGTTCCCTAACAGATGTTGACGGATCCTCCATGTCAACCCGTCGGTGAATTTCTCAATCTTTTTCTTTTCTGTCGGTATCTCATCCGGAACGATATTCAACAGATTCGTGAACTCGGCCTCATACTCGGCCACGGTCTTACCTTCTTGCTTCAAATTCATCAGTTTCCTCTTCATTTCCGTGTGAACAGCTGACGAAAAGTACTTGCGGTCGAACCGCACCCGAAAGTCCTGAATAGTGAGAGTATCCCTCTCCTCCACGGTGGTAATAGACTCCCACCACTGCAGTGCAGATCCAACTAGCTTGAAGGTAGTTAGCACCTGCTTCTGAACATCCGTGCACTCATACATCCTCAAGTGCCTCTGCATATCCTTCCTCCACTGGCTCGAGACTACCACATCTGAGATACCTGCAAACTCTGGCGGATGCGCTTTCTGAAAAGCGTCACGTACACGTTCCCAAGTAGACGGGAATGCATTTGCCTGTACTGGCGCGGCAACCGGCGCCTGAGGTGGTTCCTGCTGAACTACGGCAATTGCGGCATTTACCGCTTGGGCTACAATGGCTGCAACCTCCGCGGCGTTCATCATGCCCTGAACTGGAGTGGGCTGGGGTTCTGGCGTTGCATCCCTGGGAACTCGTCGTGCACGTCGTGGAGGCATCTGAAATAAGAATAACGTTTATAAGTTCACAGTTTATAAACTTAAAATAGCTGAAGAACGAAGCATACACAAAAAGAGTACAACAGTCCTAAAATATAGGGCTCTATATCAAAGAATACTTAGCGGAAACATAATAGCCGTACAGATCCTAAAGGACACTAGAACCTGATGCTCTGATACCACCTGTGACACCCCGACTAATTAAATACCGGGTAGCTACTCCTTTATTAAATTAAATCAAAATGCCAAGTTGGCTCAGTTAATAGCATCACTGTCGAAAACATTTTATTATTACTAACCACCTAGTATTTAAAAGTAAGTTGTCAAATTTTAATTAAAGTCTGATTAACATGCAGTAAAAGATTTAAAGCAAGAATAATATCACCATTCACCATAACGAAATAATAGAATAACCATCACATGATAATAAATAAATCCGGAGGAAAAACTCCTCACAACAAATCCCACAACTGAAATAAGTAACAAAATACTGAATACTGAATACTGAATTAATACATACCAAAGTCTGAAAAACTGAAATGGAAATGTATCTCTAGTGGAACTGGGCAACATGCCCTAAAACTAAGGAATACTGAATATGGAATCCAAATGATAGAAGCGTCTAAAAGCAAATCCCTGTAACTTCCACAAACAACTACAGCTCTTCATCGGAATGATAATCCTATGCGTGGTGTCCTTGTGGCTGGGCACCTTAATGGTTTTACAAGAAAATAGATTTGAAAGCAAACGGGTCAGAGCCCGAATGTGGAGATATTTTAAAAACCTGCAAGTGCTTTAAAAACATTTAAAACATTAAATGCAAAGTACATGTTAGGACGTGCACTCACATGAAATTCTCACCTCTCGATTAAATGTGCACTCCTAACGTAAGTACCCATCTAAACTGACACTAATCCCTAGCTAAGTGACATCATATCTAGCTAGACTGTCATAGGTTCTACCCTTATTACTCGGTTCCCATTAACATTCTAACGTTACCAAAGAATAGGGGCTTTACTTAAACTCAGATTCTCAATATGTAATATATTTCACAATTGGTTAGCCCGTTTATGTTTTCTCAAAACAATACCATAATTTTATTCACAGTATTAACATGAAGTTCCCATCAATTAAGTGTATATTATTCACATCATAAATATACAATACAAGCACCCCGAGACTAGCTCCGGTGCACACATACTCTGCTATCCATCCCGGTACATCACGTACATAAGGATTACATATTCCGAATCTCTCAGCAATAGTTCACATATAACAACATCACAAATAATGGAGGCGAACACAGTCACATCACATGGGTCACGCACATACCTGCGCTCCCACGATCAGCAGACTTATTAACATCCCAATAAGTCCTTCTCTGACCTATGTTCATCGAGGTAACCAGTCTAAATCCGGGCAACACAAGGATTAGAGGGCCCTAAGCGAACGCAAACCTCCCGTGATAGCAAGTATGGTAGGTATGTCATACACATAAAATCAATACATATATACTAAGTATGCACACGTCTTAGTAATCACCATAATATATATTGGTACATATCTCTTCTCGTACTGACATATAATACTACACCATTTATATGTTCTCGGTTAATATAATTAATTAAGCCGTCAATAGCTCACATCGTAATAGACACTCACGTCCTACTTCATATTTTCCCTTAGGTTCAACCTACACTTCTAGGTTTGACTCCTCATAATATCCCAAACATCCCAAATATATCAATCACTCCTCAAGGAAAGGCTATCTCTACCTATACACAAGGTTACTGGGCACTCGGGATGAAAATAGGCTAAAAAGCCTAAACTGTCAACTCGTTCCAAGTCTCGTTCGAACGAGGCTGTTCGAACGAGACTTCGTTCGAACGAACTGAGACTTCTAACGAGATCTCGTTCGAACGAAGTGGGATTTCTAACGAGATCTCGTTCGAATGATCTTATCGAACGAACTTCACCCTCATTAGAAGTCAATGGTCAACTCGTTAGAAGCTCGTTCGAACGAGCTCGTTTGAACGACCTGGGTAGGTCTTCTAACGAGTGGCCAGATTCAAGCCCAGAATTTCTACTTTCGTTTTTCACCAATTTCTACTCCTCAATTCTCCTCTAAAATTCGTCCCAACAATGTTTTAAGGTCTCTAATCAATCCTAAACATATCAAGGTCACATACTAACGTGTTTTAAGGGAATAATTCATCCTAAACATCACCAAATCACAAGTCTCATCACTTTTCCCCAATTTTTCAAGAACATAAACCCTAAGATTATAATTCATCAAATTTCCAGAATTAAATCCGTTTTTATAACACATAAACTTATGATTCTCTTAATTCGATCTTCCAATAACATTTCTACATGCAAACCTATCTCCAAAATTTATTAACAACTCTAGTTTCATGGGTTTTCAATTATCTCCCAATTAATTATAATTATTGGATAGTCTAAGCATGGAAGAAGCATTTACTGCATAAAAACGTAAATTAAACCACTTGCCTTGATTCAATCTCAGATTTTGATGACGATTTGATGAAGCTCTCTCTCTCTCTCCAAGCTTTTCTCCTCTATCTCTCTCTTTCCAAGCTTTCTTCTCCAATAGCTATGGTGGCTAGGGTTTGTTTTGGGAAAATATTAGAAACCTAAATTCTAATAACCTACGTAGCCTATTGGGTTAACATGGGTTGGTTAGTGGTTTAGTGGGTCAAATCCACATCAGATATAATTTACTAATTTTCGTCACTTTTAATTCCCAAAAGTACAAAATTACCAAAATACCCTTTATGTTGCCGGTATGGCCTAAAAATACCCCGGGACCCAAACTAAACCCCCGGCTAGTGTTTTCTGACTATCTCGACCCTTCCGGACGCGTTGGCGCACTCAAAATGACCATACGGTTAATAGAATTTAAATTCACTTTGATGATTAAAATAATTATATTCTGACACGACTGTCTCACGCGTCCCAATAAAATGTCCAAATTGCCGTATATAAATCTCACGACAAATTTCATAATTCAATATTCATATATCATCATATATACTCAATATAGTCAAATACCAACTCACATCTCGCTAGTATTTTATCCGGATTAATTCCCAATTAATTCTCATTTTATTAATTAATCCCAAAAATAAATATAGCCAAAAATACGGGGTATTACAGTACTCTTACGAATGAAGCCCTGACCTAATAGCTGCTCTATCTGATCTCGTAGCTCTCGCATCTCTGCTGGAGCCATACGGTACGGTGCGCGTGCTATAGGTCTCGTATCTGGCAATAAATCTATGACAAAGTCTATCTCACGACTAGGCGGTAGGCCTGGTATCTCCTGAAACACATCGGAATACTCCCTAACAACTGGGATCGAATCCAAGGGAATCACAACCTCCTTAGAGGTATCCTCCTCTATGTAATACAAATGAGCGGTCGAACCTCCCTCTGGGCGAGGCATCGCCACTACAAACATCTCTTGCCTCGGAATGGCAAAAACAATGCTCCCACCGAAGCAATCAATCATGGCTCTATAAGCTGTGAGCCAATCCATACCAATAATCACATCATGCTCGTGCATGTCTAAGACTAACATGTCTGCAGGTAATACCAAGCTACCAATCTCTACCCCCACTCCCCGGCATATAAAGAAAATAAGTGACCCACTCCCCAGTGGTGAGTCGACACACGTCACGGTGCTCTCTGATGTGGCTAGCAACCCTAAGGACTTTGCAAAATGTGTAGCTATAAAACAATGCATTGCCCCCGTATCAAACAAAACTCGACCCATAGTACCATGGATAGGAAACATACCCTCAATCGCGGGTGGTGCCTGTGGAGCTGCGGCCTGGTGGACGTTGTAGACACGTCCATACTGTAATTGCCCCTATTGTGCTGGAGCCACTGGAATGGCTGGTAGGGCTGCCACCTGGGTTGGAGCTGGGAGGGCAGGTGGAAAAAGTGGTCTCTGTGGCTCATTTCGGGCTCCCTGCTGCTGTGGGGCTCTATCGCCCTCTGGGCAATCCTGACGCCTATGGCCATGTTTACCGCACCCAAAGCATCGGCCTTTGAAGTTACCGCCCCTCTGACCCTGCTGTCCACGGCCCTGCTGGCCGTTACCTCCACGCCACTGGCCTTGTTGGCCCTGATGCGCACGCTGTTGGCCTTGCTAGCCCTGCTGCTGTCCCTGTGGTCGGTGTTGGCCCTGCTGGCCCTGCTGATTAGGCTGGCCCTGATGGGCCTGCCTGAAACCCCCGAATCCCTGCCTAGAATCACCTGAACGGAATCGCTTAGCAGGGTCCCCCTGATGGGAACTCTGCTCATGCTGACGAGTCTGTCCATGAGTTGGTGCCCCACTGGCACTATTACCCCCGGTCCTGCCCTGCTGGCTGGACTCCCCTGCTCTCTTGCTTCCCTGAAGATGGAAGCGGTGATCCTGGCAATGTAGTAAGGCTGCATTGAGTACATCCGTGAAAGTACTCAGGGATAGATTTCCAATAAGGTGCTGACGGATCGTCCAAGCTAACCCGTCGACAAACAGCGTAATCTTCTTGCTCTCAGTGGGTGCCTCATCCGGCACAATAGTGAGAAGTCTCGTGAACTCCTCCTCATACTTAGCTACAGTAAGGTTCTCCTGCTTCAGATTTAGCAATTTCCGCCTCATCTCAGTCTGCACTGCGGGTGGAAAATACTTGCGGTCAAACCGCTCCCAGAACAACTAAATAGGGATCGTGTCCCTCTCCTCCAAAGTAGTAGTGGACTCCCACCACTGTAATGCGGCTCCCACCAGCTTAAAGGAAGCCAATAACTACTTTTGCACGTCAGTGCACTCATACATACGGAGGTGCCGCTGGATGTCTTTCTTCCATTGGCTAATTGTAACAATATCAGAGCTACCAGAAAACTCAGGGGGAAGCGCTTTCTGAAAAGCATCCTGAACCCTCTCCCATGCGGATGGAAGCTGTGCTGATACTGGTGCCACTGCCTGAACCTGGGGTGGAGCCTGCTGAATTACCGCTATCGCGGCATTTACCGTTGTTGGTACTTTCTCATCTTTTGACTCTGACCTTCCCATTTCTGTAAGTCTGAGTAAAAGGAAGTTTCCTAATCTTTTGGGAGATGTCTCTGCTACTAGCACCAATAAGCCTCTTAATAGTGGTGCCTAGAATAAGAAGAGTGACATTGGTAAGAAGCCCCCAGCCAACAAGGATGATGAATCTCTTTTGAAGCGACTGAGGAGAGGTCCTGTTGATAGTAGGTTGAGAAATCTATTGATGCCGACCAACAGGGCTTGGTAGGTATTGCTCATTCTGCCAATGGCTCCTCTGTGGTCATGACTCTTAGACTGGCTAGGAAATTGATTAAGTCTAGCACTCTTCCAGACCATAGGGTTGTTGCTGCCTCTTTACCCTGACAAAACCTGTCGAAGAGGGCTACTCAGAGCTTAGCCTTGGTAAGTTTTTTAACTTTAAGGTTGATAGGATATTATTCATACTTGATTTGACTCGTACTGACTTGGCTTTCTTTTACAGTTCTTGGTCGACTATAATCAAATGCTGGACAAGGATGATCTTTTTTGTTCTTCTTCAGACGATGTGGAAGAGGCATTTGCAAGTCTTAAACAATCTTTGTTGGAGTCTCAACAAGCCTTAGAGACAGAGAAGAAAACTTGGGAAAAAAAGATCAAGGATTCTAAAGAAGCTCGACAGAAGGCTGATACGACTGCCCTTCAATTTGAGCGCAGGGCAAAGGCTATTGAAGGACAAGTAACCAAGATAGGGAAAGATATCTCCTCTGAAAAGTCTAAGAGGAAGAAAGTCAGGGAAACGTCCTTCAAAATGGGTTGGGAAAAAGACATTTCTGCTGCCTCCGCTCAAATTGAGTATGTAAAGAGGAAATTTTTTAAAGAGGGTTGGTCGGTAGCGTTAAAGGAAGTGGGAACCGCTGAAAGTTCTGAATTTTATTGAGGCATGACCCTATCTCTCCTCCCAATCAAGACGATGAAATTGAGGATGATGCTGGTTCTGGGAATTCTTCTCTGGTTGTTGAGTCATCTATTCCGTCTGTCCACCAAGATAAGAATGCTGCTGATTTAGCTATCCCTTCAGCTGAACAAGATAAAACCCATGTTGATCCAACTGCTCTTTCTGTCGACCAGGGGGGAAACCCTAATGTTGAGACCGATAAGAATAAGGTGTAGATTTGTTCGGCATTTGGCCTCTGTCTTGTGCACCTTTCTTTTATTTGTTTTCCGTTTCTTCTCTAATGTACTTGTAACTTTTCTTTATTTATCAATAAAATACCTTTTTCTTCACACTGTTTGTTATTTCTCGACTGTTGTTATATCTCACTCTTTTGTTGATCAACTGTTAATTTATTTTCTAATTCATAGCCAAGATGGAACAGATTACTTCCAATGATTCTGACCTACTCAAGTGCTGCAACAGTTTGTTTAAAGCTGGTAACTTGGATTTTACTGATGAAGAATTAATAGACTTGCTCAGCGCATATGCTTCTGATTAAGCCAAAGATGCATATACTTATCTCAAGTTTCTTCTTGATCAGCCTGTGGCCAATAATGTGGCTTACTTTGAGATGATTGAAGAACTTTAAAAGGATCATAACGAGACCAAATCTTTACTGCATGCTGACTACGAGGCCAAATACCAAGCACTGAGTGAAGCCTAGGGGTTTGAGGAAAAATTGGAGAAATATGCGTCTGCTTTTAGGAAGAAAGAATTTTTGTTGAGGCGTGAAATTTATGAGGCTACAGAAATTGCTAAACTCTTGGAAGAGGAGAATAATAAACTGAGTGATGAACTTGGGTCTTTGAAGAGTTCTTCTACTGCTATTACCGACGAAGTTATTTCTTTTCTGGAGGAGGAAAATACCAAATTGATGGAAGAGCTTGAAGCTTTGAAAAAGACCAAACATGTACAATCTTTTAAATAAAGAACTAGCCGACTAATTATAAAATAATCTAGGACTAGGAAGACTCTAATGTGACACCCCGCCTAATTAAATACCGGGCGATCACTCCTTTATTAAATTAAATCAAGGTAAACAGTTGGTTCATTCTCAGCATCACTGTCGATAAAAATAATTTTTCCAATTTAACACCCTAAATAATTAAGCTAAGTGTCAAAACATTTCATACATAACTTTCCAAATTTTATTTAAAGAAAAAGATTTATTTATTTTATTAACAACATACCAACAATTGAGAATCACATCACAATAACCTGTAACACAAAATTCAATGAATATAATACATTCGTCAATCGAATGTCCACATACGAAAACTAAAGTCACGAATCCAAACTGAATAAAACCCGTAGTAACAATACTGGAATTAACTGAAATACAAATATCCCAACAATAATGAAATAATGGAAAGGGCGACACATGCCCAATAAATGAAAATGCTAGAAATGGAGTCAATAAAGGAAGTTGTCTACGCAAGTGACCTGCAACTCCCACCTAAGCTGCAGCACGTTACTCTCAAGGGATCCTAAGCAAGACGCCCCTGTGGCTGGGCACCTGAAATATATACATATATATACAAGAGAGAGAGAGAGAGAAGAAGAAACGGGTCAGAGCCCGAAAGTGTGTTTGATTTTAAAATACGTTTAGCAAGTATTTAAATTGATACAGGCCAATGCAACAACATATTAGAGCGTCACTCTCTTGAGAAATACTCACCTCTCTTCTAATGTGCACACCTATCGCACTAACCTTCCCAAGGGTTTATCTTATCATTTTTATCATGCTAACCTTCCCAATAATTTAACGTATCTTAACTTACTCATAAGATTTCAAAACCGAACAATATTATTGTTTAGAAAGAATACTTCCAATTAGCAGCACAACTCTCGTTTTAACTTTTATTAATTTATAAAGTTTTCCAGTGACATTTTATACTTTCACAAAACAAGTATTTACTATACGAGTCATCAACCATGTCCTACTTATCAAATCATAGTAGGCAGTTTCAAATTTCCAATTTTATATATATATTAACTACTCGCATAATATATATAAAATAACAGCACCCCACATAAAACTATGGTGCGTGCATACTTCTACTATCCAAACCCCATACCACTCATATCAAGGGGAATACAAGTTCGGAATCACTCTCGAACTGTATTAACACATACACAAACAATATCGAGGCGAAGCATAGATTCCAAGTCTCTAAGAGGATGGCACATACTCGCGTCTCTTAGGACCGTCTGAACTATCAAATCGATAGCCTGTACCAAGGATATCTATCTTCTAGGGTACAAGTCAATATCCCCCATAAAGGTCCCATCGAGATAAGACTGTCCCAGCGCGGTAACCTCAAGGATAGCAAGTAGCGCGGTATATTTTTCACATGTATATAATATATGTATACACAATCATATAAATATACCACATTATTATATTAATATAGGTTCTTCTCGTCACCCATAATTATACCATTTATCCTTAAATTCACATTTATAGAATTACGTATAAAGTTTCATTCCTAACCTTAACTCGAAGGGTTTTCTCACTCCTTACCTGACACTCGTGGACTATATCCTCACAAATCTGAAATTCAGTAAGTGTCTTTATTAGGTTCCAACGTAACTCTCTTACGCACCTCACCCTTTAGATTTATAAATTCACCAACCCTAAAGTAAATGTCCCATAAATACCATTCTCGTTGAAGATTAAAGGTCCCAACATTTATTCATATGCCCTACTGGTCCTCAATGTCTCTCAAATCATTTTATCAAGAATGCCCAAGAATCATATCACGACAATTTGAATTTAACTCATTTAAAGAGGAAATTAGGAGTCTGCCAGGAGGGGTTGATCGATCGAAGCTTGGGGCTCGATCGATCGAACCTTCGATCGATCGAAGCTCTAGGCTCGATCGATCGATCAAGCAGGTCTGCGAAAAATTCTGCAGAATGCAGTTACGGGTTTCATCACCAAAATTACACCAAATCCATATTTTCAAGTTCCAATCGTCCCAGAATTCTACTACTAACATTATAACAATATACCAGATGATTCTAACGTAAGGCATGTACATATTCATCATTTAAACACGGATTATCAACCTAAAATTATATCCAATTATCAAGAACCCTAGAATTTTCTTAAACAGTTTTCTAACAAATCTTTCTCCAGAATTTCTTTCTTAAGATCATCAAAATTTCGTGGTTTATTTCCTCTACATGGCAAGGGTTTCCAGAGTCAACATATAAATCAATACTACATGGATTCTCCTATCATAAATTGGGTTTTCTTCCATAGTTTTCATCACAAATCAATCCTAAACTAATATGAAGATTGCACCAACGAAAATAGCAAGTTAAACACTTGCCTGGGATTTTTGGTATTCAGATTCACGGCTGATTTTGGTATGGCTGCGTTCCTCGTCTCGCGATCTACGCGGTGGTGGTGGCAGCGGTGCAAACCGGTGACTTTTTGGCCTTGAATTGCCTTGGAGCTCTCTCCTCTCTTCTCCAATGGCCATCACTTGATTTCTGGATATTCTAACCCTAAAGGACTAACCTAGATGGCTGATATAGGTTGCTAAATTTCGTGGGTTTAATTACCCAAAAAGGTGAAATGACTAAATTGCCCTCCCGGGGTACCAATTAGGCCTAAAAATGCCCCGAGACCCAAACTAAGCCCCCGGGTACACTTTTCTGACTATCTCGACCCTACCGGATGCGTTGGCGCACTCAAAACGACCATATGGGCAACTTATAAAATATTCACTTTTTATTTAACAAAATTAGTCCCGACGTGACACGAGCACGTTCCGACTTAAATTTCCGAAATCGTCATTTAATTCACTCATGACATTCAATATAACCAATATAATATATTACTTTGCTCATTAGTAATATTCAACAAGTTTCCCATAATTACTAACTCTCGTCACGTTAATAATTATAACATAATTAATTTCCGGATTTTTATTAAATAACTAACTCACAATTAAATTTAATAAATCCCCAAATTAATATAGCATGAAAATACGAGGTATTACATCTAACTGATCAAGCTATCCAATTAAAATCAAAGAGTCAAGCTATTACCGAGTTGTCCGCACAGTTGGGAGTTAAAGACCAAGCCCTTGCCAATAAATCCTCTCAGTTGAAAACTGAAGGATGAAGTTTTGAAGAAACTTCAACATCAAATTAAAAGATTAACCTTACAATTTCATAACAACCCAGAAAAGTATGGATGGATGGTTACAATGAAGCTTTGAGTCATATTGATGATCACCTTGCTCAGTCTAACCATGAAGGCTATAAATGGGGCTTGACTAACTGCTTGACTGTGATGAAAGTTGATCAAAATAGCCGACTTTGGTATTGGAATGATCCCAGTCTCTTGGACTGCCAAAATCCTCATTTCCACTTAGATGTCAGCTGGATTCCTATTAAATCAATTTCCCAATGCCTGATATCAAAATATTTAGGAGATTATGGGTTACATGATGAACTGGAGATAACTCCGCCTTCTAATATGCCGAGCAACAGTAATAGAAGAATGCTTCAAGATTTTAACTTTATCGATTATGCTGATACTCTGGATGATCCCCCTACTGGCATGGAGAAAGTGCAGTCTTCTTCCAAAGCTGAAGGAAAGCGTCCAATAGAATAATTATCCTGTAATTTATTTGAGATACATTTGATTGTAATACAGTTTATATGAATGAAATGTGTTAGTTTTTGTTTTGTCTAACTTATGACTAAATTAGATCACTTGCAATTGTTGTGCCATTGGTTTGACTGGTATATTGAGATATATTTATCCAAATTTAGTATCATTTACCAGTGGTATCTCTATAGGTTCTACTAATGCACTTAGATTTATTGACCTAAGTTTAGCACTAGTTACCAATGGTACTGCCATAGGTTCTACTAATGCACTTAGATTTATTGACCTAAGTTTAGCATTAGTTACAATCGGTGACCAAACAATGTGGAATATATGTTCACATTACCGTCTTTAGGAATTTTTACATGCGTTCCTGCATTTAACTTGGTTTATGTAAAATAAATATTTATCACTAAATTTTGGGCCAAGCACAAAGGATTTTAGTCCCATTTTGATTTGGATTTTTAATAGCCGACGAAATAATGAGGATTGACATTCTATTTTGACTTAGTTGGTTATTATTTTGTTTGTTAATTTTTGCCCATCAAGTGTTGCCGACCATGGAATTTGTATTTCTGATCTGGTATGTATATGCCATACTCTGAAAAAAATAAAAAAAATGGAATAACAGAAATTGCCAAATTTATTGATGAACAACTGAAATACAAAACTTTCATTCTACTGATAATATTTCCTAAGTTGCTCAACATTCCATGGATTCTTAAACTCTTCTCCCTCCAAAGTTTCTATCCTATATTTTCTTGGGCGAATGACTGCAGAAATACAATAAGGACCATGCCAATTAGCTTCAAACTTATTGTTCTTCTGTATCACCTTCTTTCAAGTTGGTCAGCTTGACCCTTTTATTGTAAAAGCGAGCAGTTCTCTGTTAGTAGGCAGCATTTCTCATGGTAGCAGCATCCCTTACTTCTTCTTGCATATCAGGATCTAGTCGCCTCATTAAATCACCTACTGGGGAATTATAGTTCAAAACTCTGTGGGTTGGTAATACGAGCTTGGCTGGTATCATTGCTTCAGTTCCAAATGCAAGCAAATATGGCGTTTCCCCTGTTGATGTTCTTGGTGTGGTTCTGTAAGCCCATAAGACTGAGTGCACCTCATTAATCCAATTTTCCTTAGCTGCGTCAAGCCGTTTATTCAATCCATTCAGCAGAATTCTATTTTTTACTTCTGTTTGTCCATTGCTTTGAGGATGGCCTGGTGGAGAATGCACCTTGTGAATTATAGATTGGACATAATATGCTTCAAATTTCTCCTTGTAAAATTGAGTGCCATGATCGGTATTAAAAGCGTATGGCAAACCATATTTGCAAATTATGCTCTTCTATATGAACTGGTATACCTTTTCCTAAGGCATGTTGACTAGTTTCTCTGCCTCAACCCATTTGGTGAAATAATCAACAGAAACGACCAGGTACCTAAACCTGCCTTTGGTGGTCGGCAATGGGCTGACCAAGTCGATTCCCCAGATTGCGAATGGCCAAGGAGAAATTATTGGAGTTAAAGCAGCATTGGGCAATTTTCTAATGTGAGAGAATTTTTTGCATTTATCACATTTCTTTGCAAAGGTTGTGCAATCTGCCCTCATGGTCGGTTAGTAGTAGCCCTGTGTGTTAATTCGTTGAATCAATGTTTTGCCAGTTGAATGAGACCTATAAGAACCTTCGTGGACTTCTTGGATCAAATCTTTGTATAGGGTGAACACATCTTTGCATAAAGGTTATTAGTCCCCTTTCGTATAGCACTCCTTTTTCTAGTACATATCTTGCAGTCTTATATTTGAGTTTGTTAGCTTCCATGGGGTCTGCTAGCAATGTTTCGTCTTAAATATAACTCTTGATGGGATCCATCAAGGAGGATCCTAAATCTAGTGCAATGAAATTGACCATTAGGTCTTTGTCGAGGCTCCGATTATCCATAATCTCTATCGGGATTGTCCTTCTAAGCTCAATCCTTATTGCTGATGCTAGCCGAGAAAGTGCGTATGCTCGAGCATTCTCTATCCTTATAATTCTTTATATTTAGACAACAGGTAACTCGGCTATCACTTCTATGTCTTTGCCAAGGTATCTTATCATCAAATCTCCTTTGACTCATAATATGCGAAGGACTTGATTCACTACCAATTGTAAGTCATTATGGGCCACTACTTGCTCGACACCTAGTGAGTTGGCTAGATTTAAGCCGATTATCAAGGCTTCATATTCTGCCTCATTATTTGGCACTTTGAATTGAAATCTTAGAGCATATTCAATATTTATATCATTAGGAGTGTTAAGGATTATACATGTGCTGCAACCAGTAGCACATGAAGAACCATCAACATAAAATTTCCATATCGGGATATTATTATTCAAGCTTTCATCAGTCAACAACCCATGCTTGAAGATCTTCTTACTCTCCTCTGTATACTTCTATGACATTTGTTGGCTTCTAGGGGATTCAGGTTGCTCGGCAGCAACTTTGGCTTGCTTTTGAGTTGAACTTTCCCCTTCTGACTTCTTCTCGATTGGTCGGGCACTTCTCGGTAAGTGAATTCGGCAATAAAGTCTGCTAAAGCTTGACCTTTCAACAAAGAGTTGGGATCATAAACAATATCATATTCTCCTAACTCCACTGCCCAATACATTAGTCGTCCTGACTTCTCAGGTTTATGAAGTTCTTTTCGAAGAGGCAGATCCATATATACTACTATGATATGTGCTTAGAAGTAAGGTTTCATTCGTATAGAGGCCTCAATAAGGGTTAGCGCCAATTTTTCCAAGCGCGGGTACCTTATCTCAACTCCCCTGAAGGCTTTGCTAGTGTACTATACTGGATTTTGTACTCCATTATCCTATCTGACTAAGGCCGAGCTTACAGCTGATTCAGATATATCCAAGTATAAGTACAATTTCTCTCCTAAAACTGATTGGGAGAGTAATGGTGGTGATCCAAAGTATTTCTTCAACTCCTGGAAATCTTGTTCACACTCTTCATTCCACTGAAAATTACTCCTCAATACTTTAAAGAATGGCAAACATCTATCTGTTTCTCGAGCAATAAATCGGTTTAAAGCCGCTACTCTTCTAGTTAGCCTCTGCACATCTTTCTTGCAAACTGGTGATTGCATTTCAATTAGATCTTTTATCTTTGTCGGGTTGGCTTCAATTCCCCTTTGATTGACGATAAAGCTGAGGAACATTCATTCTCGAACTCCAAACACACACTAGGTCGAGTTCAGTTTCATCTGATGCTTCTCCAACTGGTCAAAAGTTTGAGTTAGGTCGATAATATGATCAGAGGCTTTTCTGCTTTTTGTCAGCATGTCATCCATATAAACCTCCATAATTTTACCTATTTGTTCTTCAAAAACTTTGTTTACCAACCTCTGATACGTTGCACCTGCATTTTTAAGACCAAAAGGCATCACATTATAATAATAAGTTCCTCGGGGGAGTGATAAAAGATGGACTTTCTCGATCTTCAGGCTTCATTTTTATCTGGTTATAACCAGAATCGGCATCCATAAAGCTTAAAAGCTCATTTCTTGACGTAGCGTCTACCAGTTGAGGAATAGTAACATTTTTTGGCCACTGTCTGGTCTCCTTTCACAACGCCTACTCCAAAATGGGTTGGAAACTTTAAGCATTGATGAATTATTAATGGCACATCCTCAAACTTCTTGAGTCCTACCTTGCCAAGGATCACATTATAAGTTGATTGAACATTTTTATCCATTTTGAAGAAGCATATTTTCTCTGTACGTCTTACTAGCCAGGTGACGAATAGCACTTCTAACTTGATTATTCCCAGAGGATAGACCTTTTCACCAGAAAAGCCTATTAGTGGCCTGTGATGTGGTTCCAACTGGCTAATCTTCAAGTCCAGACTTTGAAATCATGGATTAAACATTATGTCTGCTAGGCTCTCATTATCAATTAATATTCTGACGATGACCTCATCTTAGATTCTGAATTTGATGACCAACAGATCATCATGAGGATAAAGTACCCCAGAAAGGTCATTTTTAGAGAAACTAATCACCAGCTTATCTTTGTTGACCTTTCTTGACCGATCTTCCTCGGATAAATTGATCCTTTAGATATAAGAACAAGCTTGGGCCTCATTCAGATAAGCTTTTCTTTCAACCGTGTGATCTCCTCCTCCTGCATCACCACCTGTAATCACATGACAATGAAATGAACGAAAACTGAGCATAAATACCTCACGTTCTAGTTGTTTGGGCTTCTTTGGAAGATCGAGATTATCCTCGCAATCATCATCGTGATTTCTATTATTATCTTCTCTAGATTTGTATGGAGACTTTGATCTTCTTATGGACTCTCTGCTATCACGCCGATCAACAAATTTATTGAGTTTTTCTCGGCGGATAAGAGATTTTATTTCATTTTGCAAAGCAATGAAACCATCAGTTGTGTGACCATGATCCTTATGGAATTCACAGTATTTAGATCTATCCCTCTTGTTAGGAGGGGCTCTCAGATTTCCAGGCCATCGTAGTTCCTCGCTATGCTTGATTTCTTCCAAGATATGGTGAATGCCAATACTCAATGGGGTGTAGTTCCCATATCTCTTGATTTTATGTTCTTTCTTAACTCTCTGTTCCATCGACGCCTTATGGTCCTTTTGTTCCTTCTTCTCATCTTTTTCATCAGACTTTGTGGACGAACTCTGTTTGGCAGCCATGAATTCTTTGGCATTCATTATCTTTCCTGATCTTGCCATGAGTCATCGTCTTGGGAGGATCTTTAGCCAAAGTGTAATACATCTTCTCGGGAAGCAAACCACTCAAGAGAGAGGTGATGGTTATTTTTTCCTCGTAATCAATTAGTTTTAACTTCTCAATGTTAAATCGAGTAATGTAATCCCTGGTGCTTTCACCCATTTACTGCCTTATCCTCAGAATATGAGCCACTTTTTTTACTAGCTTAGCTCTAAAGAAAAAGTTGCTAATAAATAGCTCGACCAATTGATTAAAGTTGGTGATCTATCCTCGGGGTAGATTATTATACCATATTTGGGCTGAACCCGTAATGGTGCTGGAGAATGCTCTGCATCTCATCTCATCTGGTACTGTATAGATGTCTGTTGTTACTTGATACTGCTCTGTATCTCATCTCATATGGTACTGTATAGATGTCAAAAGATAGGGAAATTCAGAACATAAGGAAACCTAAGTTAAACCTAACTAACTTGGTATTCCTTATCCTTCACCTGCTCTTGATTGGCTGGAGCCTTGCCATGGTCGACATCCTCCATTTCCTCAATACACCACAAACCGAAAATGGTCACGGCAGATGGGTCACAGTCCTGGGTCGTGACCACCTAGTTACGATCATGGGTCATGACCAGCATGAAAACCACATGACCAGGATTGTGACCAGGCAAAAGGGTGACATCCAATGTATTTGGTTACGGCCATAGATCGTGTCCATGGGGGTTACGGTTCAAATTCGTGAGTGGCCCGGAACTAAATAGAGGCACATCTCCCACCAAACCTCCCATCAAAGGGGGTTACGACCTCGAACCATGACCACATGCATGACAAATGTAATAGGTTCAGTTAACTAGGGCCATGTTCTAACACCATGACCAATTTTAAATAGTCACGATTCCTTATCATAATCATGCACTGTAACCCCAGAACGTGACCATTTATCTTTTACACGTGACCAACATAGTCACAATTTGGTGATGTGTAAAAAATAAATAGTCATGTCTTGGGTTCACAGTCCAAGACCGTGACTAGACCTAGTACATATAAACACCCCCATGATCTTTTTTCATTTCACGATCTCTATCTCTCTCCAAACCCTAAATCCCTCTACTCTGCCATTGCCACCGCCTTTCTCTCTCTTTCGTACTCTCCCTCTCTCCCACTCTGGCCATTATTATTTTAATGGTAATGGGTGTGTATTTTAGGTGTTTATGTATGTTTATTTTGGGTGTCTATGTGTATCTATTTTATTATATAAGTGTGAATTTTGTATTGAATTAGTGTATGCATGTGTGTGCGTATTTCATAATATACACATTTATGTGTGTGTGTATTTAAGGAATTTCAAATTTATATGCGTATATTTTGTTATAACTGTGTATTTTTAAATTACATGTGTGTGTATTTCAGAGTCTAGATATCAAACAAATTAGTGGTAAACAACACGAAACGATAACGTGATGACACAACACAAAATTGAGCAAATAAATTACGTTTGTGTTATGAGTATGAATTAGTGGATTAGAGAGAGGGTGAGAGATGGATTACACACACGTGCACATTTATAACACACACACACAAAGCACATGTATAACACACCCACACAAGTGCACATGTATAACACACACACGTGCATGTATAAGACATACACACAATAAAGACACGTATAACATATACATATATATAATACATACATGTATATGCAAACGTATAGTACATACACATATATGCACTCGTATAGCACATTTACGTATACACACACATATGCACACACACATATATATACTTACACATGTTTCCTCCCCATTTTACGTGCACGTGCAATTGGAGGAAAATAACTGAAATTCAACTTATTATCGGTGCTTTCTTTATTCAGGTAACTTTACTTATCTTTTCTTTTACGTAACATAGTTTTATTACTATTTGGTTGACTATTACAACTACATATATGTGTATAACGCATCTAGTTCAACTTTTACATATCTTTGGTTGACTGTTATAACTATGTATATGTGTATATCACGTATAATTCAACTTGTACATATCTTTGATTCCTTGTTATAACATGCATGCTTTCTAGGTGCTTTCTTTTACGAAATACAAATGCATATGTATAACGCGCACATTTGGTGGACATATAATAAATTTACAATTATTTTAATTAAAATAAACTTAATTTCGACTTGCTAATGTAGTATGTGTAAATAATATGGATAATATTATTTGGTTTATTGTTATGGTCGTGTTCAACCCTCCTTAAGTGGTTATCGTTTGGGTGAATACAAATTGGTGGAAGGGGTTGCATATTTGAGGGACATATAGTAATTTTAGAATTAATTTAAGTAAAATAAATTTAATTTAGACTTGCTGATATTGGTAGGGTGGGCAAAAATATGTAGAAGGATGCATAACAATGTTAGGACTAAATAAAATAAGTAACTTAAATTGGACCGGTTCAAAAATAATAACCAACTAATGATTAATTAGATCCATTACTTGTAGGACTCATATTCACACCCTTATATAAGTTTCTCAGAAAAATGAGGCACAATCATAATCACAAGCGATAAGAGTACGAGAGGTTATAATTGGACCACGCTTATACATCTTTTATTAGTTCGTGCCATATAGAAAAGGTACTCCTATTTACATGTATGGGAATATGAAGATTGAACAGTTTAAATACCTTGCAAATCATGGAGTTCATCTCTCGCAAGCGTACACATTTGATTGTATCCAGTTTTTCGTACTAGAAAGCTGGGATGAGGCAATTGAGAATATATTTTGCCTACATAATCCTGACGTAGCCTTGATGTTACTTGCATTTTGAAGAAGGAGAAAAATAACATTCACCCATTGTGGATACAACTAAGTAAAGAGAGCATTGACCAGCACTGTGATGTGTCGCAACATATGCATGTTAAATTGAATCCTGCAAATAAGTTGATGAAGAAAGGATTCTGAGTTCATATAACGGACATATTTACATCAATCATGGATACGCTTCATCCTAGATGGCTACGTGCAAAAAACCATAGAAATTTAAAAAGTAATACTCTGAATGGATAAAGATCAGACGCATTGAACATATTTATGAAGTCTTATCGTGAGAAGGTATATATATATAGTCTTAAACATGATTAGTTAGTCGTAAACATGTTAATATAATGAATTCTTCGATTATTATTTTTTTCATTTTAGAAAATGTGGAACGGCAATGGAGATAACGTACCAAATTATGATGGGATTCCTTCTAGATTCTCATCTCCTGCACCTCAACCTAGATTTTCATTACCACTGGGTGAACAACACACTTCTCCACTAATGGTTCACTCTACCAATCAATCTATGAGTAGGCAACAAACTTATGTTAATACATCACCACCACCCCCGTTATCAACACCTCCAGAGAAAATGAGAAGAAGCCCATTGAGTTCTCCCTTCTTAGTAATAATTCTACTAGAACTAAAAATGATTTCTAGATTTTTAAATCCTAGTATTTGTCTCGTGAAAAAATTCATGTGGGATTTGGGGAAACATATAATTAGAACGAAGTTCATAAAAACAACAAGGATGATTGTTTTGAACAACTTTGTAAGAGTTTTTAATTCCCCGACCATTCAAATCAAAAGGTTCTTTCCCATGTTTGTAAACAAATGAGAACATATCCGAGGAACCTTGGGCGGAGACATTTCTTTAAGGGGGCATCAAGCTACGACATTTTGTCTATGAAAGACAGAGTCCATCCGAATGTGGAAATGTTGGTCGATTAATGGAATAACATTTTAAAAAATGAGGCGATGGACAAAAAGTTGGTCCAGAGGGAGAAAAGTAAACAAAATAGAGCGAAGAAAGTTGATGTCCACAGGCTGGGGTCTAAATCATATGAAGATTTGAGGAGTGAATGGTCAAAAATTATAAAGGGCGGTCTGTATGTCGATAAAATAACTAATCGATGCAACTTGTATGTGCATGATCGACGGGACAAAGACAACAATTTTGCACCACACTTGGCTCTGATTGTGGTGAGTAAGACAAGTTATTTATTTATATATATTATATAAAATAATGTTAAAATTGTAAGACTAAATATAGTTTCATGCTACTAGAATTGATCGAAGCCATTAACAGTCAGTCCGCTTCGAGCCTTTATGATGACATCAAAGATCATGCCCTGACTCGGACCCTTAGAAAGGATAAAAGAGGGAGGACGAGAGGTGTTGGATAATAAATATCAAAAACAAGTTACAACACACAGCACCTGTTGTGGATAAGCTCTCTTCGATGAGGAATCGCATCTCGATCCAAGACGCAAGTCAGTCCAAGATAAATAAGTATGTGCAAGAGGTTAAAGGTAACCTGAGAGTATTGGAGAGTGAAACCAGGCGCCTTGTGTCCTTATTTACACAAGGTTTTCATCCTCATATGCCTCCCCAGTGACTCCTCCTACCATATTTCCCTCCTAAATTCCTCCTCCTGCCACAGTTCTAAGAACATCGCCGTCCACTCAAGGTGACTATGGCGAGAAGTACTATATAAAGGACTAAGCCAATACCAGGATTATTTCTCATTGCACACTTATTTCCTTGAATGTCAGAACTCCTGTTACTAGTTTCCCTTTGCAAATGGGTGATGCTCAAATACCAATTAATAACATACACACCAATTACGGATAATAGTCTGTGCACGTTGATAGAAGAGAAGGGCACTTGCTAAAATACTATAAAAATTATTTTATCACTTCGGTAGTTTATTTGTTGGTCAAGATTAGGAGATGAATAATGTTTATTTGAGAACAAGTTGTAATATTTTGTTTATTTATGTTATTTTATGTTTTTGGGTCATTTGTTGAAAATTTTAGTGTATGAAACAAAACCGTGAAAAGTTATTTAATTATTCATTTTGAAAATGTAGAGGTCATGTATTATGGTTCTGACCAAATTTAAACATTATACCATGTAAGGAAAAAATTACAATTGAGTCAATTTGCATGTGTTGGCTTAATTCCTGACAAAACTCTTTAAGTCATAGGATATAAGTTGTGTTTGTGACCTTTTAAGCCTATGACATTTTTGTTGAAGACATAGCATCCAAGTCAAAGCGATCGCATCCTATATCGTGTTTCATGCCTCATTTTTGTCATCAACAATCCAAGGATCTCTCAGGTATGAATACATATTTTATGTTGAACCTTGAAAATTTATTATTGGGTGTTAGATTTTTTGTTAAGCTATTTTAAAATAACTTTATATTTTTTTCAAGAAAAATGTCATATTTTTTTCGAGGTCATTAGAACAACTTTTTTAGGTCATTTGAATGAGATTTGGTGTTCGTTCTAACGACTTCTAACGAGGTAACTTTTTGGTTTGTGATGACTTCTCATTAGAAGTATTGTTCGAATGAGATGTCTATGTCATTCAAATGAGATTAATTTTCAATCGAACAAGCGGAACAATTTTAAAAAATTGCAATTTTATCTTGACGGTTTTTCTTCAACTTCCCCTTACTTTTTTCCAATTATTTATGTAGTGTGGGGATCAGTTTTTGTAAAGATTTTTCCAACTTCTTAATGTGAGAATCCTTTAGATAAGTTCAAGAGTATTTTATGAAACTCATGGTTTAACTTTCAAAACAAAACACATGTTTATAACCCATTAGTTTTGATCCAAGTTTTAACATACATATATGTTTGAGATTAAGTTTTGGCACCGGGTTTATTCTTATCTACGTCATTGAGGATTGTTTTTTGGGAGGTATTCCATGTTCGTTGGAGTACATACCGTGGACTCCGTATGCGTGACGGTAATTGTGCCCCATCTGTGGACTCCAAGATTTAGGTGGACTCCTACGTTGTCACTAGGCAGAGGTCAAAGGAATGAAGAGAGTCAAAGCTTGTGAGGGAGTTGATTCGCTGTGTAAGTATTATGTCATGTCTTTTTGTATGTTCGTAATTAGTGGACTTATGATTGGGTAGTCTGAGGTTTTTCCCGTTGTGCATTTTCCTCGTACATCACGGCTTAAAGGTTTTTTATTCTATCTTGCAAATTCACACCTAAATGCATGCTTAGGTTAAAAAAATAAAATTGATTTAATGACAAAAATATTTTCAATTGGTTGGGTTGTTTTAGTTTAAGAAAAAATTAATTTGGAAAATTCATATTTAATATGGTTTGTGTAAATTTGAACATGAATTGGAGTTTTATTTAAGATTAAGTTATTTTAAATAAATGTAAAAATGAAGAAAATTTGGAATCATCATCCCATATTCGCCCCATTTTTAGATTGTTATCAGAGCATATAATTTAAGAAAGCATCATTCTT
The DNA here is from genome assembly GCA_949130495.1 of Sambucus nigra. Taxonomy (NCBI): domain Eukaryota; kingdom Viridiplantae; phylum Streptophyta; class Magnoliopsida; order Dipsacales; family Adoxaceae; genus Sambucus; species Sambucus nigra. Next base: position 386,732,428 of record OX422209.1, on the reverse strand, counting down.
AAATTGGTATCAGAGCCGGTGCACTACTATAGTGTTAAATCTTTTTAGGGTTGAACATGGAAAATTTATCCTTTTCGAAATTTCCTATTTTTGATGGTTCTAACTATGCGTACTAGAAAGCGCATATAAGATCAACACTTAAGTCATTAGGTGAGCGGGTTTGGCAATCGATTGGTAGAGGGTGGTCCCCACCAACGTGTTTAGAAGGACAAGTTCATGTTCTTCAAACTGTAGAAAGATGGAGTGAGGATGAGATTAAGTGAGAAAATTTCAATTCTCGTGGTTCAAATGTCCTTTTAGTGCGGTCACACCGGAGGAGTTGCACCAGATTATGACGTGAGAAATTTCTAAAGAGGATTGACACACTCCAACTCACCCATGAAGGTACTAGTGACATTAAGGCTTCTAAACTCCAAAACCTCACCACTCATTTTGAAACCATTAAAATGGATGAGAGTAAATCTTTTGATGAGTTTTATGCTAGATGGTCCTATATTGTGAACTCATCTTTTAACTTGGGAGAGAAGATATCCGATAACCACATCTTAAAGAAAATTTTGAGGTCATTACCTGATAGGTTTAATCCAAAAGTGACCATTTTGAATTAATTAGGCACTTTAAACTCTACGAAAATTGAAAAGCTTGTAGGTGACTTAAAAACCTATGAACTTGACATGTTTACCTCCAAGGATGTGAATAATAAGGATAAGGGCATAACTTTGAAAGCCCAGAAGGCGGAAACATCAGTTTTGGATGATGAGTCTGACATCAACTTGGATGACATGGATATGTTTCCTAAGAAGTGTAGCAAATTTCTTAAGTTTAATTAAGAGAAATTTAAAAATAATTTTTAGACATTTAAGAAGTCTAAGTATAACAAAGCTGAGAAACTCCCTAAAAATCGTAACGATGATCTTAAGAGGAACGAGTCAAATAGATGTTTTGGTTGTGAGGGTTAGCCGAGTGTCCCACTGATATACCCAAGTGTACCCTTATCCTACACTGGGATTATCTCGACCGCGTTCGACCTCAAGTACGCCTTTAAGGGCCTAGATCCTCTAATGGAATTACCTACCAACTATCTCTTCTTGACCCGACAACTGCTCAGTCGAGACACCATTATTCCAACTACATACTCACCTCGTCCTTGGAACATACTCAGTCGAGCCAACACTTGCAGCATATAAACCAACAGAGTGCCAGGGGTCTCATACTCGGCCTAGCCAAGACCCCTCTAGACGACATCTCCACCACGTGTGATACATGACCTCAGCATGGCTTGCCCACATGGATAGGTAGTTACAACATAATCACAAGAGCATGTGGTGGAATATTACATCAGCATTACTTGAATATTCAAGAAGACAGATGGCATCATCATATTAGCAGCTCCATAAAGGACATGCACTTTTCATTATTCGGGGTCAAATATGCACCCCAAGAACTATAAATTGTCTTCTTCTTCTTCAATGTAAAGGATCGAAATATTACAAGCCCTTTAAATCTTTATTTTCATCACATTAGAGAGAGAAAATAGTGTGAGTTGTATCACTAAGGAAATTAGAGCCCAATTTTTACAGTGAAACATATACTCACTTGCACCGTGGAGTAGGCTAAATGGTTGAACCACTTAATTTATAGTCTTTCTCCTCTTTGCCTCATCTCCATCTCTACTTATTCTTCTGTCTAAACACCATTTTTGCACTTGCAAAGCTGTTCTGGATTGATCTTGAATTATCTTAGTTATTGGTTCTATATTCAGTACCTTCAATGTGGCACCCTCTGTGGGAAGCGAGATACATTATATTCTTCCTCTTATTTGCAGCTTGTTCCTCACCGAATTCTTTGGTGGTGAGACAACTCCACATTTGGCTGGAATTGAATCACCATTGAAAGAGCTCTGGTTGAGTTAACCAAGCTTTTTTCATTTATTCCGCTCATCCAGTGCACCTCATATTTTATCTGTCCACTGGATTCAATGGCTTTAGATTTTGCCACTAGGCATTGGCCCCAGTTCCAGCCAGGCGCCACCTTAGTCAGAGATGGCAGAGGTTACGGAGGCACGGCGCTCACTGGCGACCACCCAGCAAAAGATCCAGGAGCAACTCGCTGCTTTTAGCCAAAATATATTGACTAAACCCACTGGCGCTGTAGCGAAGATGATAACTTCAGCCGCCAGGGAGGGTGGTAATCATGTGACAGGGGGACCAACCTCGGCCCCACAAAAGGAGGCAACGCAGTAGTAGAGGAATCGAGATGTGGCCTACCCTAGGGGATTGTGCCTAGGCAGACAAGGCCAAGAATTTTAAGACCACCAATGTGAAGAGGAGGACAAGTATTGGGAACCCTATGAGATCTCTAGAGATATTGTGCACCCAATTCAAGTCAATAGAGGAAATAATGTCAGGCCGAGCTGAGAAGGTCAGCCTTGTGCCTCAACACTTGACAGACTCAGCAGGGGGTCAGCCTTTGGTAGACTCATCCAAGTGGGAGATCTACGAGATCAACTCTCCATGCTACGTAGTATAGCTGTTTCCAGGGGAAATGGTGGTTGTGCTGGCCGTCGGCCTCCACAAAGGTCGAGACGAGGAGCAAAGAGAGGCTTATAGATGACAAAAGATGGGTGACAAAAAGCCGGTGCAGCATCTAGCCGATAGAGAGGGGGATGGTGAAAATGTTGTTATGGATGACGGAGGTAATGCAGCTGTGGGCATAATCGACATGCCGTGGAACTATTCTGTTCAGAGGGAAGAAGAAAAAATTGGCGACATTTTGAAGAGCCGAGACCCCCTGCAGAGAGGTTACATGGAAGGGTCACCGTTCGTCGCAAGAATAATAAGTTACCCAACCTTAGCCAAGTTCAAGACGTCGGTTGTCACCCCAAAATATGATGGAAGCACCAACCCAGTCCACCACGTGGAAATGTACAAATCGGATCCAAACATTTATTCAGTCTCTGATGAGCTTAGATGACGAGCTTTCTCCATAACCCTTACTAGGGTTGCACATGTATGACACACCTCTCTCCCAAAGAACTCTTTGATAATTTAAATAACTGGCCGAGAGGTTCATCCATAATTTTTATTTCGGAGTAAAGCTTCAAAAGAATACCACCCACTTGTTATATGTCAAGAAAGGAGAAAATTAGTCTGTAAGAGACTACATATCCCGCTTTAATAAAGAAAAATTGGAGGTAGAAGACTATGATGAAAGAATTTCCATGACCATGACTATGGGTGGATTGCAGAAGGGAAGCTCCTATGGAAGCTAGCCGAAGATCTTCCAAAAACCATGGCAGAACTTCTAGCTACACCAAGGAGAGTCATAAATGTGGAGGAGGCCATGGAGGCCAAAGAAGAGGATGAAAAGGGAGAAAGTGGGAGCAAGTCCCAAAAATTCAAGGAAAAAGGTGGCAAGAAGAGGTCGACGAACGACAAATTCGCTGACTATACCCCATTGACAGCCACTCCAGAGATGATCCTGAATGAGATAAAAAATGATCGATCCTTGAGATGGCCGAAAGATATAAGAGCCCCTCCTCACAAGAGGGATAAAATCAAGTGGTGCAAGTTACACCGGGATCATGGCCACACGACTGATAGGTTCTTTGCACTTAAAGACAAGATAGAAAAGATGTTAAAGGAGGGGAAACTTAGGAAATATGTTGATAGGAGTGGTGCAAGTAATGACCTAGATGAAACTCGAAAGAGACGAGATGATAAGTGTAAACAGGATATCCCAGTAAATAAGAATGATGATGACTCAGATGATGACTCAGATGATGATGATGATGATGGTGATGGTGATAATGATGATGATGATAAGGCTGGCCCTGATCTCCTACAAAAAGTGTTTGCACCCAAGGTTCGGCTTCATAAGATCTCACTTGGGGTTAGGATGATATGTGGAGGTCTAGCAGGTGGAGGCAAGGACGTGGATGACCGTAACGCCCATGTTGTAGAGGCTAAGGCCGTCCCAAAGAGAGAAGTGGTAAACTCAACTATTATTGAATCCAAGCTAGGTAAGAGGAAAAAAGTGGATATGGACACCTTGGTAATTGGTTTCTCACGATTGGACTTCAAGGGGATTCTGGCCCCTCATGATGACCCTCTAGTAATCACTACGAGAGTGCATGGATACGACGTCTCTAGAAATTTGGTCGATGGAGGGAGTTCGACCGATGTGATGTTCTAGGGATGCTTTATAGGATTGGGGCTTAGCAAGAAGAGACTCATACCATATCACCAACCTTTGATCGAATTTAGTGGTGAGAAAGTCCATTCCTTGGGAATATATGAGATGGATGTTTGTATGGGGCAGATTTGGTCGAGGTGCCTCATAAAAAATATAAATTTCTTTGTAATGGATGAAAATATTTATTCAACTTATAACATCATAATGGGATGGGTATAGCTCAAGGAATTTGAGGCAGTGCCCTCTACCATTCACCAGATGATAAAATTACCGACTCCCTATGGTGTAGGGGAAGTTCAGGGTGATCAGGTAGAGGCGCGAGAATGCTACTTTAACTCAACCGAGGAAAGTGAAGATCATAAAAGAGCTACCACCACCTACAACATCGACACTCTTGATCCAAGGGACGAGACGAATTTAAAAAAGGGATAAACTACTGAGGAGGTAAAATACATTGTCCTCCATGAGGACGAGACAGAAAAAACCATCCAAATTGGCAAAGCCCTAAAGAGAGAAATCAAGGAAGATTTGATCGAGATGCTAAGGGAAATACGGATTATTTTTGCTTGGAGTATTGAAGATATGTCGAGAATTGATCTGAAAATTCTCTGCCATAAATTGAACGTAAACAAAGGAGTCAAAACGGTCAGATAGAGGTGGAGGATCTACTTAATAGAAAAATATGAAGTCATAAGAGATGAAGTGAAAAAGCAAGAGAAGGCCGAGTTTATAAGGGAGGCTATTTATTCGAAATGGCTGACTAATGCAATCATTATGCCTAAGCCTAATAGCAAGTGGAGGATGTGTGTAGACTTAACCGATTTGAATAAAACTTGTCCAAAAGATAACTTCCCCCTCCCGAGGTTTGAGCAGATGGTAGATGCCATGCCTGAAGATGAATTGATGAGTTTTATGGACGCCTACTCAGGCTATAATCAGATCTTTATGGACCAGATAATGCTGAGAAGACCTCATTCATCACTGATAAGGGCACGTACTACTATAAGGTCATGCCCTTCGACTATAAAATATCGGCACAACGTATCAGAGACTAGTGAATAATATGTTTAGGGATCAAATCGACCAAACCATGGAAGTATATGTGTATGACATATTAACAAAAAGCCTAAAGGTCAAGACGCATGTGGCTGACTTTGAGTGCACTTTTAATACAATGGATGAGTATCAGATGAAGCTCAATCCGGCCAAGTGTGTGTTCGGGGTTAGTGAAGGAAAATTACTAAGGTTCATCGTAAATCAGCAAGGAATAGAAGTGAATCCAAAAATATTAAAGGTTTAATAGAGATGCAGACCCCAAAAACCATCAAATACGTTCGGAGGCTGACTGGATGAGTTACTGCATTGAATAGGTTTGTATCAAGGGCCACAGACAAATGCCTTCCCTTCTTTAAAGTATTGAGAAAATACTTTGAAGGGAATGAGGAATGTGAGAGAGCCTTCCAGGAGTTGAAGGCTTACCTAGGCTCCCCACTTTTGTTATCTCGTCCAGTTCAGGGAGAGAAGTTATATCTATACTTGGCCATATCTGAGTCAACCATTAGCGTAAAAATTGTATGAAATGATGATGGTGTGCAGAAGCCAGTATACTTTAATAGCAAGGCCCTTCAAGGGTCTAAGCAGATGTACCCAAAGATAGAGAAGCTGGCTTATGCTTTGACACATGCATCGAGAAAAATGAATCCCTTTTTTGGCTCACGTGAGGGTCATCCTTACGGTCTCTCATCTTAGATAGGTCATCCATAAACTCAAGAAATTGGGTAGGTTGATGGCCTGGTCGATAGAGCTGGGGGAATTTCATATTATCTAGCAGTAGAGAACAACCATCAAAGGGCAAGCTTTGGCAAACTTTGTCATCGAGTTCACTTAGGATAAGGTCGATAGCGAAGAGTTTATAGATCTAATGAATGAGCCAAAGAAAGCAAGTATAAGCCCGACTGAGGCTGAGACGAGTATTGTAAGAGCTATGGTGGTCGAGAATGAAAAAGATTTTTTTTGTTTAGGAATGGAGTTTGGGATTAAGACACTTTCTCAAAAGAAGGCAGTGTTTGGATCCTGTTCATAAATAGCTCTTCATGTAAAACAGGAAGTGGGACAGGATTGATAGTGTCGTCCCCAGATGGGACCGAAGTCGAATATTCTTTGAGGTTTAGATTCAAAGCGTCCAAATATGAGTCAGAATATAAGGCTCTTTTGGAGGGACTCTCTCTTGCCAAAACGCTAAATATTGGATATATGATAGTTCATTGTGACTCCAAGTTAGTGGTGAATCAGATCCTGGGAGTGTGCGAGGCCAAAGATGATAGGATGGACAAATTCCTAGCAAGGTTAAAAGCAACGTTAAAGAATTTTAAAGAGGTGGAGCTAAAAAGGATGCCTCGGGTAAGCAACAGTTGAGTCGATGCCCTAGCAAGATTAACATATGTGACCAGAATAGAGATTAGAAGGTCAGTGCTAGTGGAAATTCTACACTAACTGACCATTGAAGAAGAGGACAATACAGTGGAGTTCTGCTTAAACCTAAATCTAGGCACATCATAAATGGATCCCCTCATCCGATACATTATGGATGGCGAGTTGTCATCGTCAAAAGTGGAGAGACAGAAGTTGAGATACAAGGCGGCCAAGTTCTCAATCATAGGAGACATCTTGTACCAGAAAGGGTTCGTCCTCACTTTACTATGATGCGTTCATCCGACAGAGGTGGAGTATATACTGAAAGATGTGCATGAGGGATGCTGTTCCATACACATATGAGGGAGGTCTTTGGCAAAGAAAATAATCACTTAAGGGTATTGGTGACCGACTTTGGCCAAAGATGCAGCCAGCTATGTGAAGTGATGTGACAAATGTCAAAGATATGCTTGCATTACTCATCAACCTCATCAAACCTTATGATTTATTACTTCCCCTTGGACATTTTTAGTTTAGGGGATCGACTTGGTAAGACCCCTTCCCAGAGCAATAAGTAATTTTAGATACCTTTGTGTGACGGTTGACTATTTATCTAAGTGGGTTGAGGCTGAGGTCATGATAACTATAACCGAGACGAAGACCTTCAAATTTATTTGGAGGAATATTATCTATAGGTATGGTCTGCCTAACACCCTGATCTCTGACAATGACAAATAGTTCAAGAACTAATCCCTGGAGGCCTATTATAAGAGGGTTGGTACTAAATAATTTTTCTCAACTCTAGGCTGACCTTAAGCAAATGGCCAAACTGAGGTGACAAATATAACTATATTAGACGGGATCATGAAGAAATTAAAAGATGATAAGTGTCATTGGACGAAAGAGGTATATGATGTCCTATGGGCATACAGGACGACAGGGAGGACTCTAATAGGGGAGACCCCTTTTATGCTTGCCTATGGTTCAGAAGCAGTGATACCCACCGAGATCGGCCTACCAAGTCACAGAGTTCAAACATATAGCCAAAAAACAAACACCGAGGAGAGAATATTACATTTGGACCTCATCGAAGAAAGACGAGAGGATGCAAAGGTTAGGCAGGCTGCTTATCAACATAGGATTGAAAAATTCTACAACAAAAGGGTTAAGGCTAGGTCGATAGCCATTGGAGATTTGGTTTTGAAAAAATCCTGGCAGAAGCCGAATATGATCTATGCAAACTGGCACAACCCCTATAGTGTTATTGAAGAAGTTGTTCCTGGAACTTATAGACTTGAGAATATAGAAGGAGAGCCATTCTCAAACCCCTACAATAATGATCACTTGAAGAAATACTATCAACAGGATTTTGTAAAAGTTTTATTTTACCAATGTATGAGAGATGTACTAAAAAGTGATGAATGAAAAATCTCAAGTGTTCCCTCATATCTCTATTATATGAATTGATCAAATTGTATGTTTCAAGTTATATTGAGCTAAAACATCACTCATATGGTGAATTGACATTAAATCACTCTCGGTGACACGAGAGTCCAGACGGTGCTCACCTCGTCCATGGATTCGCAATAACATCGAGAGGGAGGAACAGTGTGATAACATAACCAAGGTAGTGAAAAACACAAAGAAAAATTGAAAATCATTTAATTATGGTTCCCTTAAACATCATTAATTTGGTGGTATGAGAGTTAAACTTTCTCGACGAGATGACAGTGTAGTACGAGACGAGACTCGTCCATACATTCTCAAAATGATGAGAGGGTAGATGCAATTAAACACCTTTAATTTGGTGGTTCAAATTTGAAAATAATTTAATTACGGTTCCTTTAAGCATCATTAATTTAGTGGTATGAGAGTCAAACTCTCTCGGCGAGATGACAGTGTATGACAAGACGACACTTGTCCATACACTCTCAAAATGACGAGAAGGACTTTCAATTAAACTTCATTAATTTGGTGCGTTCAAATTAGAAAATCATCGAATTATGGTTCCCTTTAAACATCATTAACTTGGTGATATGAGAGTCAAACTCTCTCGGCGAGACGATAGTGTAGGACGAGACGACACTCGTCCACACACTCTCAAAACAACGAGAGGGAACTTGAAATTAAACATCATTAATTTGGTGCATTCAAATTATAAAATCATCTAATTATGCTTCCTTTTAAACATCATTAGCCTGGTGATATGACAATGTAGGACGAGACGACGCCCATTAGAAAATCATTTAATTATGGTTCCTTTTAAACATTATTAATTTAGTGAAATGACAGTGTGGGACGAAACGACGCCCGTCCATACACTCAAATTCAAACATTACAAAGTGGTGACGCCTAATTTATAAATCATTAAGTTGGTGAAATTACTTCTCGACTAAAGACGAGAATAAGTCGACAATAACAAGAGTTGGCAGAAATAAAAGATATATTGCATTCAATATAGTTGAAACCAACAAAAAGTCAATTTAAAATACAGATCCATTTTTCAGACAAGTTAAAAAGTTCCAAAACCAGAAGATATGAGATTAATACTCCAAAGTACATTAAATAGGGGCATCTGGCCACCGATAGTCGCCCTCATAATTAATACTCCAAAATATATCCACCTGAGCACTCTGATCAGCAGCAGTAATAATCTCGGCCTCAGCATTTGTGTATTTTTTAGCCTTGTTCCTGCCTCGGATGGTCTTAGTTTCATCCCCAGCCAGCATATCATCGTCGTCCTCATTAACTGTTTTAAGGTCGGATCAAGTTGTGTCGACATCTCAATTTCAGATAAGGCTGTCATAGCCAATGGGTCCGAGAAGTTAAAGGCCTCGAGCTGTGAAATCAGATGGGAGATGTTTGGGAATTTCAATGTGTACCAGCAACAAGTTGTCTAAGCACCCCTATCAAGGTATTGGAGGTTATATCCCAGAAACTCCTTTGATGACTTAAAGTCCTCCACGTCCAATTTCTTGAACTCCTCAAGGGCCTCATTAACAACAGCTTTCACTTTATCTTTCTCTTCGATCGCTTATTTTTCAACCAAGGCCTTGATCGTGTTACCATGATTGGTATTCAGCTTGCAGATAGCTGACTTGTCACATTTATTGTATTATATACCCCGTTAATTTATAAATTCTAGCATTCTCGTGCATTTATTTCTCGATTCTTATACTCATTTATTGACTAACCACTGAATTTATCATATATATATATATATATATATTGTGTGTGTGTCTTTATTGAGATTTTATAGGTCTCGGGAATGCACAT